>BOPP01000012.1:1609973-1674816 GCA_017312745.1 Gryllus bimaculatus
TTTGGTGGCGGGGAGGGGGGACAAGGCGGCTCGGGGAGGAGTAGGATACAGTGGTTAGTGGGGTGGGTGATGCGGGAGGCAGACGATGGTCCTAGGGCGAGAGTGATTCGCCCGCTGCGAGGGTAGCATAGGAAGATGGCAACGCGGGACGAGGCGGTTTGAGCTGTCCCGTTGGATCTTATCCTGCCCAGTGCTGTGCAACACTTAAGCCTGGACAGTTTCAGATTTCCATATTTCTAGAGTGTTTTTTTTCTAGTCTGTCTGTTTGTTAAATTTTGTGTTAATAGTTTTACTCACGATTATATTTGCTAATATTCCTATTTTTCATTTATATTCCTTTTGTGACTGTTTTAATAACTTATAATAAATTCATTTCAATTATCTATCATTTGTGTGAATTTTGTGACCCACACTCTATGTACTGAAATATGTTTTGAAAAGAACCCATTTTTACTAGCTGAAATTAAAATCGTTCTCCTGCAAAATGGCAGTTTTAGATGTGTCACTTTTCATGGCCACCAAAGACGTGAGGTATTCTGTTAGATATAAAAGATTGTGGCGTAACATTCGACTACTTCCTATTCTCTAAATAATCTAGTCACGCTATCAATAAGTTTGGTTCATCAGTCTCGAGTTCGTTTCGTCTTTAATGGATTTCCGTATTCAATAAAGTCATACCTCGAATTTAAACCACTACAATAAGAGAATGTTACAATTTGCGCCCCTCCCAAGGAGAGAGAGAGAGAGAGAGAGAGAGAGAGAGAGAGAGAGAGAGAGAGAGAGAGAGAGAGAGAGAGGACATAGGAGGAAGTGAGTTGGCGAGATGAAGGGAAAATGTCATTGGTCACATTGATCGGTTACCGACCCCGCCCATAATCCCTCACGGGAATCCTCAGAAGCAATCTCATAGCGGTGGCTGAAGGCCGTTGCCCGAGCCATGGCCGAGATGCATTGTGGATGACAATGAATTCCACCCCGGAAGCTCAGTCGATTGAAAACAATGAACAATTGCGTTTTGTTCAATGAAAGATGACTACATATTCTACGAGCAGATAACTTCCAGCAACAACCACAACGCTAGGGGCTCATTTTGTTTAGTAGTTCTTCCATAGTATGTCTGTCCAATGTCTGCACAAGTGTACATCCTTCTTTGAAGATAAATATTTTAAGGTCATCAGGGAATTTTCTTCTTTTCTCATTCACGTCTCTACGAGAGAGTCTTAGGGTGTTATAAGTGGTGGATGAAAAAGTAAAGAGTTTTCGAAAATAAAACTGTTTTTCTCCCCCCCCCGTCGGCACTAAAAGAGTGGAATTATCTTGCGTAGTAAATTATGGTCGTATGCTTAGTTCAGAAGTCAGAAACCACGGATTTTTGCCCTTGATTCCAAGAAATGCAAACTATTAAACAACATAAGATACTTGAGAGAATTTCATTTATCCTAAGTAATTTAAAACTAGTAATTTTTTGTGAAATTTTGAGTTTTTTTATAATTACTTCATTACGAATTCATTACATTATTTTACATTGCATCTTTCTAACTAACTACAAGTTTGTGGGTGTAGAGAAAAGTTGATTCATTTGTTATGACTCGTTGACATAGATTCTTAATTTCAGCTTAAGTATTTTTTTCTTTATACTTTTTCATTGATTGATTGATTGATTGATTGATTAGTTATTTTGGGCGCGTCTAGGGTCTAAATCTTATCACTTATTAATTATATTTACCAATATTTACATTTTGGACTATATTACTTCTAGGGTCTCTAGTCCCGTTGCTCATCGGAATTTAATATAAGCTTGCAAAAGAGGTGCAAATTTAAATCTTTCAATACAGTTGAAAGTAACAATAGATCAGAATTTTACGACTGGAAATTTTATAACGAGGTGACTCAAATACCTCTCATTCCTGTATTATTTTATATGGAGGCAACGTAAAAAGATTTGTAAAAATATAGTGCAAATCGTATGACCTATTAAATATACTTATCAATATTTAAATTTCGAACTATATTACGTTCTAATATTATCGCCGTGAAATATCATAACGCTCCGACGGATAAATATTTCTTGAATAATTCAACATGTGTTACACAAATAGGCTTTATAATAAGGAAGGGTCGAAGCTGACGGTTAGTGCTGGGGATCTGAGTACGTTGATGTTTTCAAAAAATCGATATATTTAACACCAATTTATTGAAGTCGATGTTTTATTATCAATGTTTTGTGATTTTTTTTGCGGTTGATATATTATTTTTAATCAAAAAGTATAATAAAAAATTTGAGATATCCTTTAACTGAACAATATTCAGACCCGTCATAGGTTAGTCGAAATTTTGTGGATTATTGTAGGGTGGGATATTTTTAGAGTATTATTTTTATATTATCTAATCAGATAGTAAAAGTTATGTTTATTGGTGTGATAGATTTGTGTGTGTGTTTTCTCAGCGGAATTACAATTATAAATTAATAAACACGACCACCGTAAAGTGGAATCACAAGGAGCTCTCCTAGGAACTCTGATGATAGAGGTTACTAAAATTGTTTTGAAATCGTCGATGTTAAAAACTATCGGTAGTTCTCAGTCGAAGCATTTTGAGCACTGACTTTTGAATTTTGAACATCAATTATTTTAACTTATGTTTGTTGTTATGATGGCACCGCGATCCTGCGCTACGTCCGAGACTAGCTTGCTGCCAACATCATAGTATATATCAGTAATAGTTAATGTCCTGCTCCAATCTTTTCTTATTTTCATCCTCACTTCTTATTTCGAGGGAAACAGTTAAGCGCAGGACAAAGGATTTCAATTTCTGTCGACTCCCCATCAACTTAGGCCTGCCCCTTTCACGACCAGCAAGATGAATGAATGAGAGAGAGAGAGAGAGAGAGAGAGAGAATGAAAGAGTGAGGAGAGAGATATGTGCATGGTACATTTGGAATAGGGAGCCAGAAACATGAATCATTATAATTCATGGGAAAACAAAAGAAAGGCGCGATTGAGTACAAAAATTGAGTTGAATGTTCGTCACTTACGTTTACATTTTGGAACACAACTCACAGATTATTGTTTCGGAGGGGATTGGTTAACTACTCTGTATTTTTCTTGACTCGGATCATGTGATTTTTCAGTTGCTAATTATATTTGCAAAACAAATATTATTCTAAGATTATGAATTAAATTTATTAGTATCAGTGGCCTCGATAATCGTGTAATCAATAACGATTAATTATGTATCGGTTTCATGAATTATACTAGCGCAATTGTTAGTTTTTCACTAAATTTTATGCATTGGTTAGTAACTAGTCATGGAAATGTTTCCCTTGTCCGAAAGTATAGTTTGTTCTCTGGTTTATTTTTTTGTCTTTTTAATTCATGTATTTTTAATCTATTTCTAGTTGTCTTAGATGTTCTAATTTTCTTTAAGTGTATGAGACGATAATGTAGTTTGATCATGTTTTATTAGTTTCACAATTGTTTTGCATTTTTCGCACCACTGAGTGATTGAAAGTTACATTTTCATAAATTTCTTATTAAATGTTAAAAACAAATGTCAGTGAAGTACGTGAACAGGTGAAGATTAACCTTGTTATTGAAATGTTATACACAAATTATAAAAGAAAACAATGAACATAAAGATCTATTGATTATAATGATGAATATTGAACTTAAGGAGTGAGATATTCACAAATTTTGAAAATAATGATTTAAGAAATGTTAGATCCTTTAAAATATGTAATAATAGTCTTATAAACATTTATAACAAAACATGGGAATACGTCACCACATGAGTAATTTTCCTACTTGTTGTTGCTTTTTGTGAACGTTATTTACCATATTTATTATGGAACGTTTTTGAATGATGAAGAAGTAAGAATTTAGCATATTATAAAATTTATCATGTACATTCGACATTTCGTAAATTTAACATTTCAATGTGTAGACGTAATTTCTTTCAAATCACAGTGAATGAAACAGACGTTTTTGTCGCAATACGCTCTCAACGGAGGAATATCTGGCGCGTATGAAAGCTCCGAGTCGCAAATTTCTGCAGAAGAGAGGCGGCTCACTGCACAGTGAACAAAAGAGCAGAAGCTCTGCCTGCATCGCACGGCTTTAGTGGCTGGGAGGCACAGCGAAATTCATGTAGATGCTTCTCGCACCACATATGGCCGGTTTGAGAACAAACACAATGCTATGCTCTGTCTCATTTCGGATTTTGGTGCAATTGCATCGATTTCTCTGGTGGGGGGGGGGGGCGCACTACACTATTGCGTGAACGAGTTCGGACCCTTGGTGGAGGTTGGTGTTTCTTCCATGGCGTTGTATTTTCGTTCCCAAAGAAGAACATACGAAACGGAAGAGGAATATAATCTGAATCACAATGTTTATTTCTATTTTGTTCGGTGTAACTTTCACAGTCTTTATTTTCAACACGTTTATCGGTCTTTTAATCACTTTCACTGGCAATTAATATTTCGCTCTCCACTTCCTCCAATAAACTGAGCAACTGCACCTAATTTCTCTCACTCGCCTACAGTTTCCAAGAGTGAATTAATTCCAGCAGTAAGGGAATAAAGTATGTTCAAGAAACCAGTTTACACTTTACTTGTGTTACAGTTTTACAGTTTACGTTTGTATGCCAGACGATTTCTAAGTACTGAAACATTTTCTTGATCTCAGTATAGACCATGGGAGAATATGATGCAAACTTCCATCTGCAATTTTTGTTGCAGGCAATTCCTAAAGTATCAGATTTGTTTTATACTAATGAAAATTGATCGTGCCCACTCAGATTGTGTCACAGGAAATGGAAAGTCGCAAAGGCTTCGTAGGCGACACGCCTGATGCATGTCCTTTATCATCTCGCATCTCACAAAGGAGTGCGCGAGAAATCTTTGTGACCAGTAAGATACCAGTAAGACACCAGTAAGATAAAATAAACTTCGGAGAATTGACGGACAGCCTGCAATAATGTGACGAGTAATAGAATTTGTTGATAAGGTAATAGGGGAAATGTACTGATAATATCAAGGGTATATAATATTCTCGAAACAAACTGTACATAGAATTAGAGAGCCTCATGTCCAAATTCCCATGACCCGTTGTTAAAATTCAACGTGACCCATCGTTAAAATTGGTTGATGTATTTTGCATGTTCTGTGAAGTGATGTAGGCCTGCATTATAAAGATGTACGTAAATATACTTGAATGTACGTTTTAAATATACTCATTTTTTCTAAGTGATTAAAAATATCTTTTTCGGTAAAAATGTGAGAAAAAGTATCATTTACAACAGTACCCAAGTACCAAATGCATGTAAACAGCAACAAGAAACAGCAACAACAACTTTATTTTAGTTCAGCCCTTTAAGTAGTCAGAATCTTCTGATTAATTTGCAGCGACAATTTCGCTTGGATTTGTGCAAAGCAATGGTTGCTTCTAACATTCCACATAAAAAACTTAACAGCAATGAATTTAGAGATTTTTTGGCAAAATACCTCAAAATGAAGATTTCTGATGAATCACCTTTGGGAAAAAAACTTCAACAAAACTATGAAGGCGTAATTGAAGAGGTCAGGCAGGATATTTCGTAAACCGTACATTTGGGTTGTCAGTGGACGAGGCAACTGACGACTTATCCCGCCTGATGCCAATGTTGTCAGCAGCAAACCTGAATGGAGTGGTCAAGACCTTCAAGAGGCTTCAAGCTACTCGGCCTTTTCCCGAGTTGTGGGTGGAGCTTTAAGGGTTCTTTGGCTGAAGGTAATCAATGAAAATAAATTCCTAATTTTTGTTACCGATGCTACATCGTTACATTTTTGATACCGATGTTACGTTGAAAGTAGGAAATAAATTCCAAGTATTTTACCCTAGAACACATGTGACATGTTTGTCCCACGCTGTTCATCACGAGGCAGAGTACTTTCGAGTGTAGTTCCCGCAGTCAATTTTGTGATATCTGAAGTTAAGAAAGTGTTTCTCAAAGCACCATCTCGAATTTATGTTTTCAAAGAGGTTCTTCTTGGCAATCCACTGCCACCTAAACCTATTCTAACACACTCGGGGAAGTGGCATAAAGGTGCATTGTATGACGCTGAGCAAGCCACTATTACAAAAGAGGTTTTATTGTCTTTTGATGAATATGAAGCTGTCGCTATAAAGCTTTAGGCAATAACGCAATAAGGCTTTAGAATCGATAAATCTTACAAAAAACCTGGCTTATATCGCTTCTTATTTCAGTAAAATCCCTGATATTTTAACAAAGTTGTATGAGAGAGGTAAGCCTCATGTGGATGTAGTAACTACAATTTGAAATCTTCAAACAGATTTAAGCCAAGACACACGTAAAATCGGTACAGAAGTAACGCCATAATTTGAAAAAGTACTGAAACGTTATCCGGGTTGGGCCACGATGGTAAAAGTTCGATAATGGAAGGCAAAAGTGAGATATTTGAATTTGAACCTATGGTACTGTTTGTATCTAAGCGTTCAAATGATGTAGAATGATCGTGTTTAACATACAAAATGTTCTGAGTGACAGGAGATCACAGTTAACTTCAGAAAATCTTCAAAACTATTTGGTAATTTCAGAATGTGATACTTTTCAAGACAATACTATCGCTTAGTTTTAGCAGATACATATACTGCATACTTTTAAAATAGATGTTCTTGAACGAGTTGTCATCAAACCCAAAACATATAGGAGAACTTATAGTAGTAACATTGTCGTTATAAGCCATCGCAGCCGATACAGCAACTTAAACAATGCTGGGGCTTACAGTACAAAACCTATGTGCATGCCGTCATCTTATCAGTTTGCACCAACATGTGGCAACGATGGTTGATTGGTTAAACGAACCGTATTTTCTCAAAAGAAACAAACGGAACACCTGTTGACGGAACGCCACTTATTTATCTCTTTTGTTTCCCATTTCAAAAATGTTAATCATTATTTACCAACCTTGTGAATTTTAATGATTGTTGTAGCATAACATATTTCTACCTTTTTGTCTTGTTGTGATCTACGTCATCGTAAGGTTTGGAATTTGAAAAGTAGACGAGTATATTGTTTTTTGAAACCTAGCACAGTGTTATTTTTAGTAATTAAATTAACATTTTATTTAATGTTATACTTTTGGGTTGCTCCCAAGATGTACCGGAGAATGGCATTTAGAAATGTTTCATGATAATACAAATACTGTTTTCTCAGCAATGAATTAAGAACTGATTAATGTGCAGAGCTAAATGTAAGTTTATCTTTTACTTTTTAATAACTACTTACATGCAGGTCTCTTTACTTCCTATGTTCGAGAAATTAGCAAAAATATGAATAACTGGAATATTATATTGAAGTAAAAATAAATATACCCTCTTCAATATTACAGTAGACATTATCAAAGCATTTAAAACTGCCAGTCCAAAAACATACTTATCTTCCCAATTCAAAATAAATTTATCGACCTGATAATGCATTAGAACAAAAGAAACCATAAATAGAAGTCGTGGTAACATTCTTCAATGCTACTTACTCGGTCGTATTGTTGTGTCGTCGACTGTTCTAAGCTAAATGCTCGTATTTTTCCATTAATAATCTGTATTTGTATTAGAAACTTCCTGTTCAGTTGCTTTATTTTCGAGCTTTGTTTTGATATTACTCCCCTTATTTTCCAAATGCAAAATTTGTGTAGCAGCTTCATTCTTAAGGCAGTTTCCTTCCGAATTCCCGCTATCATGTCACGTAATTCAGTGTTTGCAGTTTTAAAACCATATTCTAACATGTCTAATTTGTTATAGATTTCCGTGTTGTGTTTACTAACTTCACCGAATTCGGCCTGTAACTCTTTGTTTAATTGTTCTGTTTCAATATTCGCCTTTTTAATTTCGTTATTTACATCCGCGACTGCTTGGTTAGTTTTATTATTGTCTTTCCTAATCTGGTTTCGTAATTCTGCAAATAACTGTAATATTAAGAAATCTCCGGATTTCATTTTCCATTCTGGTTGGTGTAGCTGTGATTCTTACAATTGTTTATTTATATATTCTTCCCAGGTCTTCTACCAACATTTATCTTTGGATTTGTTTTAGAAATAATCACTTTGTACTTCTACCCTTGCACCCTCGACTGTTTCCTTTTATTAAACACGTCAGTTTTTTAGCTACCTTATTGCATATTTTTATTAAACATTCTGACGAGTCCGAATGGACCGTCACAATATATCTGAAGACTAGACTCGATATTTCCCTATTTATCCGGTTTATCTGCATCCGCGTTAGAACTGATTCATCGCAAACATTTTCTTTCAAAATTGAGTATAAAACAATTCACACATTCTTAAGGTTTAGTTTCAAAAATGAATTGTATATATTCCAGGATTTCCGGTTTCCAAGGAAAATATTAGACACATTTTTGTGACCTTTTTTTGTTTACTGAAATATTCTTACCCAACAGCCCAATTCCGAAGTCAGGTTCTTTATAGGTGGTCAATACACTTAAGTACATAAGGGTGTCCCAAAATATAGTTAGATATCTGTGGAACATGCAGAGAGGTCGAAAATGATGACTTTGTGCTAATGAATACAAGTATTTAGCGGGATATTTCAAACAGGGTTTGGTATTTGAAATATCCTGATTGTTATGTAACCCCCTATGCATACATGTTCGCCAGGTCCTTGAGATATCATTTACCGTGACCAAACGTGACTCCCCAAACACATGTGCAGAAGGAGTTTCTGGACAATGATATATGTGTAATACAGTCCGCCAGGAAAGCCTCTCCACAGTGAGCCAAATCAGGGACTCCTATTAGAAATTGCGTTTATGATAGTAGCAATCAGATCTCTGGGAAACAGGAAAAAGCGACAACATTTTCAACATCTATTTTGATTGTGGTAGGTGCGCAATTTACTTTTTCAAGCCGCAGCTTGTGCATCCAACATACTTTTTGTTTCAAGCTGTCTTACCAGCAAGGGTCCACCGCGGAGAGATTTTCCTGCCGCGCTATATATCCGTTATATGAAATTTCCCAATAAATATTCGATTGCAGCCAGTTACGAGTACCATTTCCGATCTCTCTGCATTTTCTAGATATTTCTCACGTATCTTCTCAGATACGTGGCCAATCTCATTAGAGAACCTCAATTAACGATGAGACCTTACTTCATTGATCGTAAATAATGTTTCTCTTTGATAGAAACAGGTGAGATTTAATTTCTTTATTATTACTATTATTTGTATTATATTTCTTTTTATACTGTCCTACTATCATTAAAAGCCAAAAAATGAATAAAATAAAATGAGATTATAGAAAAAATATTTCTAACAAAATTAAGAGATAATTTAAAACTAATAAAAATCAATTTGTTGAACTCGAGCTCATTAAAACTTTTCAACATAACTATAATTGATTTGGAAAATGATTAATGAATTTATTTCATTATTAGTCCTTGTGCTAAAATACTTATTGATTTTTCAATTTTTTTACATTCTAGCTTCATTTCTTTGGGGTTTGCTGAATTATCTATTTGACATATTAGTCTTAGAAAGTGACGTAACTATAATGTGACAAATTATGTAAATCGGTAATCGTTAATAGTTTTGAGCTTTCTCCGTACCTATGTATGATTAAAAGTTGACATTACTTCTTCTTCATCATCATCATCATCATCATCATCATCATCATCAATGATTCACCAGCATTACTACTGCTGATCCTACCGTCGCCATTTCAAACGCCATTTTTTATACATCGTGGTCGCTCGCCACCTTTTTTTACCGATTGTTTACCAGAAAAAAGGCATGTCTGAATAATTACTGCGATTATTACGCTACAGAGAGCAAAGAGAACGCGAAAGCTACGTCTGGATTTCCCGCAAGTTAAGTGGTGGATTTTATGGAGAGAGTTGTGTGGATTAGAGGAGAGCTACCAAGAGATTACCACTGCTTTATGACCATCCACAACAACGAAAAGAGCTCGCACTTTTTTTTGTGCTTTCGCCCCATAAGTGTGTTTAATACAACAACTGTTGAAATATATTTCTAAGAATCTAAATATTTTAATTAGTAAAATTTGTAAATTTTTAAGAACTGTTCAATAAAAACTAAATGTTATTAGGTACTGCAATCTTGTACAATTGACAATTTTAAAAAAAAACTAATAATTTATTTTAAGGTGAAGCATCAATATACTTCATTGCAATGTTCCTACTAAAATATAGAATATCTCTCATAGGTGTATTTAGTATGCACTTTATCAACTTAATCTATGAACAAGAAGGAATATATATGTAGAGGATTGGTATTACTATCCACATCAGTACATTTCTCATTATTATGACATTTCATGCAGAGGCTTTGTAAGAAATTCGTGCTGATGTTTTCCTTTAAACGTTTCAACATCATTAAGTGAGCATTAAGATCGGTCTCTCTATTGTACAAAATGCTCGGTAAACATTCTTTGTGAACTTAGATTTCACGGCAAAGAGAATCTCTTTAAGTTTTAGATAATCGTGTATCTTCAAGAAAGTACTTTAAAAGCAACCATACTATAATCCTTCGTATTATAGCCAAAATTTAATTTAATAACAGGACGAGAAACACTTCGTGGAGATAATCATCTTAGACTTACAAATTTTTACACTTGCATACATAGATTAATTACTGCAAAGTGGAAATAATGAATGTAGACATCCTTTATTACAGCTGTTTTTCAGAAACGTATCATACATTAAAATAAACCATGAATGTAATAATAATAATAACGTCATTATGTCCTCGCATCTTGATTGCATAGTTGGCAAAAATATTTTAGTTAAAACGAAGTAAGTTACTCAACTAGCAAACAAGTCAAACATATATCAATGAAAACTATATTTAAATTTGTGCATTTGCATAACTATATTGTTTGAGTAGTGCATAAGTACTGTATATTGTCAAACAAGGTATGAATGAAGAAATTATTTTTAAAAATTATTAAAATATTCCTTTTTTATGCTCATATTAAACAACACCTAAATTACTGAAATGCCAAAACACTCTATATGAAAGCTTCTACAACGTTCCCACGACGTTTGCTGTCATTTTTACGAACACTTTGTCCACAGCTCGAAAAACACTCTTCCAAATCCGCTGAATCCTTTCGCGCGTACGTTACACAGTTCTGCGCTGAAAACGCAAAAAAGAGTAAAAGTTGACGCACGCAATACCGTAAGCGGCGTATGGCGCCTTTTGGCGAAACGGCAACGCACGAGCCAACAGACGGTTGTCCCGCCGCACAGCGCATGAAAAAGCTACGAAGCATCCTTTCACAGCCCATGCGTCAAGCTAGCAAACACGTCGAACAAGTCTGTCCTGCGAGCCAGGAGTCGTATTTCTCATTTCTCGACCGACTGTCGGAAATCGAGTGCTGGGAGTGATAAACCGTGCTGTTCACCGCTGGACGGGCCATTGCTAGTAGCGCTCGTGCAGATAGCAGATATCTCCTGGATTCGTCAGATGCTTGGTGAAAATGATACCTTTTCACGCTTGACAACGGTATGATAAAATGGAAAAACCCTATATATCTTTCACTGTCATCCTCCCCCTCACACCAAATATGACAGCTCATCTGTCACATTGTTGTCACTTTAGGATCTTTGGCCGGGGAATCGTAGGGTTTGAGTCCCGATGGTGGAAGGATATCCGACACTAGCTAGATAGCTGGGTCGAAATTAGGCACTGTCTGCAGGAGAATTTTAGCAGCCGGCTGCTCTGACTGGTAGTTAAATAAGTCAATAAACAAAGGAAGTTTGCTGGAGAGGCTCAGGTCATTGGGCCAGTTCTCCCCCCTGGGTTTGAATAACCACTCGAAACTTGAGTAACCTCTCTTATCAACACCAGGCGAATGCTGAATCAATATCCTAACAAACGACCGCGGACCGTACAATCTTCCAATATTCATCCTTATTCTCTCGATTCTCCTTAGACACATACACACACAGACTCTTGTTCGCATTGAGCTTGTTGGGAACATTGAGCTCGTGGCTGATGTACCCGATTGAGTGAGTTGGACACTTTGTGTGATATACGAAAGTCGCATCGCTAGCGTCTTTCGTATATCAGACTCACCTCATAGAAACGATCTCTCGTTAATGACGACGTGCCGTTAATATGCACATTTTCAACAATTTGTAAATACTATTACAATATTTATGACTTATAGTGTTTCAAATGACTTCTAATGAAGTGTTTTGAAAACTCAAAAATTTTCTGTGACTAAGAGTTTCCCATTTACAGTAACGCATAAACACTATTTTCTTAAAAACAACTATAAATTTTGGAATGAAAAGTACTATTTAGGCCGAGGATTTAGTCCTCTTCAATTTTTTTGCAGTAATATTTCGATCCCACTATTAGGAAACCGAAAAAATGACAAAATTTCATATATATATATATATATATATATATATATATATATATATATAGTTTGATATTTCTTATGTGAGCTGGTGAGAGGCTGGGGCAAGACTACAAAGGAATTCATCACCAAGAAAATTACAGAACTTTATAAGGAGTCAGAGCCATTCTGTACAAACACTAGTTGCCTTTATTAAAAAGCTCAATATTCTCTGCAAAACTTACCCGGATCGAGAAAATCATGGTTATAAAAAAATTATGAAAATAGCTGAATTATGCTACATGTTCTCATATGAAGGGAATTATCGGAAGGAAATATTGAAATATCTTCCAAGACGTGAAATTAACATTGAGATTGTTAGTAGACAAATATAGGTGATTCATTTTTTAATCAATGTTATTTTAGTTCGCTGTGCAACATCATGGTCATAAATGATAAAAAACTGTTTTATAATTTGACATTATAAGAAAATTGACATTTTTAATGCCTGTCATAAATCATTAAAATTATGTAAAAATGAAAAAATTATATTACCATAGGCGTAAATTGGTACTAAAGAACTCGAGCATCAAAAGCTTACGGGTTAAAGGTAAAGTCAAAAAGGTAAAAGTTTAAAGACTTTCAGTCTTTTTGCCACTGCTAGAACTTTAGATCCATCACAACGTCCGTGGTGCATAAACTGTTAAATTGTTTTATTTTGTGCATAGCATCCACATTGCTGGGGTATTGCGCCACATCGAAGGCATATTATCATAATTTGACAGGAATTTTGTGTCGAGAGCGTAAGTAATCCCAAATAGGGAAAGGACGAAGGAAGCTAGTGATGGTTTTTGTGCGAATGAATCTAATTCATTATCTTGAATGCAAAAAGATTCAATGGTATTAATGAAACCTTTTTAATATTGTTTTAGGAGATGCTAATTTTATTCTCCTATTGTTTCTACTCTCAATACATAATTCACACATTATATGGTTACATTCCAATGCCAAACGATAGTCATCATGAGAATGATTTAATAAAGTACAGGTATTGATTAACCACAGAGAAGTTTACAGTTGGGATGAAATTAATCATTGATCACCATTAAAGTACGAATTTTATTGGAATGTGTATATTACTGTGAAGAAATAACACGTGAGTGGGTGAAATTAAACCACATACGACCCTTCCCTGTTTGCAAACTCTGAACTTGTGAAGAAAATCAGAATACTGAAGCCCTCTATGGGGATTGGGTCAATTGTTCAAGTGATAAATAAAACATACTGAACTTTGATGGCGTTTCTTTAATAATATGTACTCTAACTAACTCGTGAACTGCTAATTCGAAGTCAGATCGCCTTTACGCTTAACCAATGCCACTTGGAACACATAGGAGGTTCTCCGCATAGGAGGGTGCCGACTGAATTCCAACTGCCAAAAAAACGTTTGTGAAAGCACGTGAGAGTGTAGCTTATAACAGATACACTTAGTCATAAAAAAGTACTGTATTAACGTCGACGTAAAAGGTATTAACACACTCTTATGAAGTTTATCATGTATGCTTTTTCCTCGGTCGTATATAAATATCACTTTACACACCTGAATTAATATCCAATGTTACTTCATTGTTTCATAATATACTATTATTGTAGTGTCGTGCTTATTCGAAAAAAGGTGTATTTTTTTATTAAAAAAGAAGCATTTTAGACCGAATTAATCCTCATTCGCTTTTATTCTCATTTATAACATACCATCATTGTCCATCCATATCATTCGTTTACTTCATGAATGGTTAAGGCTAGCAACGTATACAAATATGCATTTATGAGTTTACTGTCTGTCGAATGAACACTTTTACACAACTACAAAGGATTTGGTATGGTGACAAACAGAGGCCTGCTACTGCATCTGCGGATGATCGATAGAGCAATGAATTAGCAAATGGAGCTAACATGAAGTCAATTGAGTTTGGAATTGAACTCATATCATTGTCAAACAGAGTTTACAGTTCGTTACACACATCCATTATCTGTTGATTATAAGACTATTTGATGTAGGTGTAAAGTTTTACAGAAATAAATAATATGTAGTGTGGTTATTAACTGACGAAGAGGTTTAGAACCATTATGTACATTTCCAACAACTCATTTACTATTTCTTTCTGAATGTCTGACATTATTAATGACTACTTTGTGGTCTACAAGCCTTCAGACTTAAACCACATATCCCACATACGCTTCTGCAACACGATAATTTCACGTGTTACCACAACATGAAAACAATTGTAACTCACAATAGTAAACAATATTAACCAAACAAATGAAGTGTATTTTTTTATTATATATTTTCCTTGTTCAACATAAAATGTCTTCCAAGTGTTTGACAATATTTAACATTAACTACATTTTTTTTAATTTTGTAGAATAATATAAACATAATTAAACATTACACATAATTAATAATCTTTTAGGTAGCTTCAGGAAAATTTCTCTGAACAGTTATTTTAATTTTTTGTGATTTGTTACTATTGAATATTTAATCAACGGAATAAAGAAGGATGCAATAAATCTTTCGAAAGACGAGATTTAAATTGGGGTAAAGGGTTGGGAGTGTCCGAAAGTTTGTGTCGCTGAAAAAGAGGCAAGTGAAGAGTAGAAATTGTTTGTCCATGTTTGAAGTGGTTCAATAGAAATTTCTCTCTGAATTGAATTATTTCTAACAAACCATGAAAACCATTTAACCATGAAAACTATTTAAAACATGTCTATTCATAATCTAAATTGAATAGCTTCAATTTTGTGAAAATTTGTTTTTGCTATGCCACTCCATATTGAACACGGATATGTGAGGAAAGGGCGGTTATTGTTTTGTATATTGTGATAGCTATTTCAATTGTGATAGAAGATTTTTTATTTATGAATGAGCACAGTTTAAGTATTTTAATATTTCTTTCATTCTCCGTCTGTATTTGATCTTTCCAAGTTCACTTGGAATCTATGTTTAAGCTAAGATATTTAACAACAGTATTTGAAGATAGCCATTGAATTGTTGGGTTATTAATTTTTAATGGATTCATATTTTTAATTCGTCTTAATGAAAATACCTCTGCTTGATTAGTTGTAAGGTTAATATTAATTTGTCAAGTAATTGTTAAATTAATTTGTTAAGATTTGAAATTCATGTTGTTAGTTGTTTTGACTTTGTAAAAGATCATGATGTGAAGTGTATAAAGTTGTGTTGTTAGCAAATAATGCATTTCTGAAGTTTCAAATGATGGTAGGTCAGAGATAAAGGTATTAAAGAGCAAAGTAGAAAGTGAGGATCCTTGAGGTACACCGGCTGAAATTGGATATTCATCAGATTATTCTGAGTTAATTTGCGCACATCAGATAATTCTGAGCACTTTTAATGAACGGGATGTAATAAAACTCTGAATTATGGATTGTAAATAATATGGAATTCAAATTTGTAGTAGTTTATGAAGTGTAATGATAGCAAAATGTGAAGGAAATTGTTAGTCCTATATTGGTAGTATTTACGTTGGAATGGTAATTTTTTATAAAGCTTTAGTGTATGTTTGTATAAGTTGTATAGAATTGAGAGTAGTATAGTAAATACTATAAAAATCAATTTTGTGCTAGCAAATTAATTTTAAATGTGTTTTCTCGTATTTTACAAAGTTCCTTGGATATTTGATGAGATGAAAACCGTTTAAGTTTGTTGATTGCTTTATCTTGACTCCGATGGTCACTATTTACGGTAGGTACCATAAGAACATTGTATTTATAACTTCTGAATTGTGTTCTGGATGCTAAGAATTGGTGAGTGGTTAATGTACAGATTTGGTAAGCAAAGATCAAAATTAAGTTATGTATTGTATTCCACTCAAATGCACAGGAACATCACTTCTTGTGAATGAACTTAAAAATAGTGTGCTTATTGCCCTTTCATTATTTTAACCATAATTTTCAGTTTTATTTAGCACTTCTTCTGATACATGAAATTTTCTTATGATTTATCTGCGTTTTAATATGATTTCGTAATGTAATACTAATATCAGAAGAAACAGTTTTTCTCGCCGGCTTACATTTTACTTACAACGTACTTACGGAGTAAAGGGAAAGTATTGCAATGTTACAGCTTAAAGTGGCAATTTTGCATCGGAATTTTGTTTATTGTAAGACCGACAATAGAAAAGTTGTCAAATCTTGTTAATATGTAGTAATTTATTTTCTCTAACACATTGTGTAATCAGAAGGCCCATTTTGTGTGTCCTTGATACAAAAATACCCTTGTAGAGCAAAACGTCAGTCCGTTAGTCTGTGGCAAACACAAGCGTCTAAATAACTCAAAAGATTTTACTCAATTTGAAACTGATATTTTGAGTTTTCTGAGCACTTTACAGTACTCAGTATTTTACTGATGCTTTGCAGTATTATTCTTTACTCAGAAACGCCTACCCTTTCACAGTTTCTCACTAATGACTTCAAAAGTTAGGATAACGTTTTTTCTCGGATAGAAGAAAGAACACTTACAAACAAACACATAACGCATTTTCGTTAAACTCTGCATCTTCAAAAATTGAAATGTTATTTATAATGAGAAAACAGATGCTTTTGGATCACCACTAGTTTAATTTTCCCTTACATTAATGGATGTAAAACAAACTCATGTCCTGGGTGCTTCAAATAAGAAATAAACTTTTCGAACTCATCCCGGGAACCATTGTATCTCACAAAACATCCTTTACAGCAGTGTTTTTATTTCGGTTTATAAAATGAACCTATAAAGGTATTTTGCATTCATTTTTGTAATATTCCAAGTGCCATAAGTGGCGTGCGTGTGTGCTCCTCGAATGGCTCGCGTTCCGTGGCGCGATCCTAGGTTCGACTCCGGCTCAAGGAAAATAGGGCTCTAGCTTTCCATTACTACCGTGGCAGTTTCTATTTATCTGTGACGAAAGCTGAGTGAAACGAAGTAAAAGCTTTAGCAAGATAAGTGGGGTAAAGATGCCCCCAATTTTAATTCAATTTTGAATAGAGGACATGTTTAGTATTATTTTGAAAGTAATTTCCCCAAAATCTTAGATACGAGATTAATTATTTTGTAAGATAGAAAAAATACGAATTTTCGATTTCTGATTTTTTCATAAAACATCGATCGAGCATAAGCACTCAGCAACATCGACCACTTTTCAAATAATTTATATTTTTTTATACCACATCAGTTAACAAAAATATGAAAGAAATGCTTGTATTTAGTTTTTTATTTTTGAAATATTGAATTTGATGTCAAAATAATGCCAAATATTTTTATATGATAAAAGTGTATGATTTTCATTCCGAAAATAAATTTTCCATAGGGAAGTAATTCACTTATTATGAGTTATATAAGTATAAATGAAGAAAAATAAAGAGATTATTTTTTTCAATATGACACTCCAATAAGAACAATCTGAAAAAATAGCAGCAACAAACACCCTAAAACCGACTTGTAGAAATAAAGAATAGAAAATTACCCAATAATAATGCAACCTCTTAAAATTTGAATTTCCTACGAATTATTATTGAAAAAGCTTTCAAAGAGACGTATCAATGTCAACTATCGTTTTTCAGAATTTTATTTATGAGTTATGATCTGAAAAAATCAAAAACCGATTATTTTTGATATATTAGAAAATAATCAGGCTGTTGTTTCTGAGTTTTGGGCAAAATAACACTAAATATGCCCTCTATTCAAAATTGAATTAAACCTGGTGGCATTTTTATCCCCTTATTCTACTACAGCCTTTGGTACTGGGGCTACTTGACTTTTCACATGTCTTCCTTACCTTCAGACGTGGATAACAAATAAAAACTGAGCCCAGGCATGGAGACGCGCAAGCTGGCAACAGTCGGATTGATCCTACCCTAAAATGCCAAATGCGCCATACGTACATACATTGTAAGTTTGGACTGTCCAAACCTACTACTCCGAGTCGTGTTAGGTGCCCATGAGAGTTTGTCACAAACATCCCTGATAAGTCCCAAACGCAGGTCAACTGTTCCCTACAGTACGTAATCCCGTTCCCAAAACGCTGCAAGGCGGCGCGGAGGGCAGAGAGCGGTCTGCTGTGTGGGGCGTGGAGTCCGGGGCGGGGCGGGCTGGAGCGGAGGCACACCCGTCGATAATGAGGGCGGGGCGCCGGCAAATATTGACCCCTGGGCAATTAACGCGGTCGGTTGGAGGCCAGGCCAGCCGCCCCCCCCCCCCAGTCACCACCAACACCGTCGCAGCCTTTCCATTCCCGCTGCCTCCGACCCGGAGCTCGCCAGCCAGTGTCTGCGCCGCCGTGGCCCGCGGCCATGTCTTGCGCGTGCCTCCCACTATGAAGACCCCGGGGTTCAAGGCGAAACCCTGCGGGCCCGTGGACACGTGTCTGCGGCCTCCGATCATTGCCTGAATTCTTCACCAGATACTGTCACAACCACAACCCTTCGCACATTAACCCTTCCAACATTTCTTCTCCAATGTCACCCTTCCAACGCCACTAGTCCGTCACCTCCTCCGTCATCTCCAACGTCACCACCTCCAATATCACCCTCTCCAACATCACCCCTCCACCGTCACCCCTCCAACGAATTCCCCTCTAACGAAACCCCTTCAACGTCTGTCTTTCCAACGTCACCTTCTTCATAGTCCACCACGCAACGTCACCCCTCCAACGTCATCCCTCTAAAGTCACTCCTCCAACGCCACCTCTCTAACGTCATCTACTCCAACGCCACCCTTCCGTCATTCCTCTACCGTCACCCTCCTCCTCCGTCACCTCAATATCAACCCCTTTCCATCATCACCTACTCAACACCGCCCGCTGCCACGTCACCCCTTCCACTTCATCCGCTTAATGTTACTCCTCTAACGTCACCCCGCCAACGTCACCTTTCTAAATTTAGCCTTCCAACGTCACCTCTTTAAAATAACCCCTCCAATGTTGTCATCAACATCACCCCTTCTACTTCAAGCCCCTACGTCTTTCTTCCAACATCATCCTTACATCGTCAAGCCTCGCACGTCACATCTCTTTGCCACTTTCCCCGCCTCTTCCTTTAATATCCCTTCCTTCCCGGGCACCTACTGCTAGACTTCTCTTCCCACGACTCCCATCGCCTCTGCCTCGACATCTCCTACACTACCACTATCGCCAGTCCAGCAACAATCCACATTCTATACTCTTCTGCCGGTCGACTCCCGTTGCCATTCGCAACCGAACCCAGATCCCTCCCCGTTGTCCTTCCGCCTCCATCGCCGCTGGCGCTGCTTCCGCCGCTGCAGGCGGTGGCGCGGCTAGCGAGCACATCGCGCCGGTAGTTCGGGACTGCGGCGCTGGCGCTGCGGTCGCGACGTGATTGACTTCCGCAGAGAATCGGGGTCGTGGGTCATTCGTTTATTCGGGCGTCCTTTCATTATTTGGACGCTTCCTCCACCGCGGTTAATTGATCGTTGACACTGATTGATTATTTCCGGACGTATCTTCTATGTGTAGTTCCGTTCTTGTAGTGCATATTTCTGTCACGGTAAGTAATGGTAATCTTCCTCCTCTGGTTGGTGAAATTCTGTACGAAGCTGCACTTCGGCTTGGTCCAGGTATATCCCACATGTGGGACACTACCCCAACCGAAACAATGGGTACCCAACATACGTAGTACAGTATTTCATTTAAATATGTTTAAGTAGGGGTGATGAGAGAACATGGAAGATCAAGAAAAGATTCCACGCTTCTTGACCCGTTTATTAAGGTACTGCTCCTGCATTCGCCTGATAACGATCGCAAAAACGATGGAAAACTACCGACCAGAAGAGCTGGCCGCAAGCTTTTTCCTCCAAGCAGCGGTTGAATTTGGCCTATCTATCTAACAAGTGTCAAAATTCCGTCATTATCTAGACTCGAACTTTATGACCCCAGTGAAATTGGCACGGCTGAGACATCATTTGATGCCTTGAGTCACCTAACGGGACTCGGAACGCAGCTGTTACAAATATAATAAGTTTTTTCGTACAATATCTCTAATACTTCTCTCTAACGACCTTACAGATAATAAACACTAAGCAAAGTAGAGTATTAATGGAGGCTATTAATTCGTTTCCAGAATCTGAAAAAAGTTCATTATATTCACTAATATCTTTGGAAGACGTTCTGTGATATTGCATCCAACTGGTAGTTTTAGGGTTCTTCTTAATTCTTAACTTATGTCTAATCCCACAGAAGTATCATTTTATTGAGGATTGTTGATTACATATCTACAACATATTTGATAATGCAAAGAATGTTAATTCTTACTAAAAAACAAATCAATTTATATTCACACAAATATAATTTGCAAGAGCATTTAACCAATGCCATTTAACTGTAAATTATTAGGTAACCGATTCTTCATTTTGTACTTGACAATTACCGAAGTAGCACGTGTGGCTTGGTTCATCCCTTTTAGTCGTGTACATTAATACTGGTTTGGAAGTGCGTTAATCATTTTTGTACAAAGATTTGTTGATGAAAAAACAAGTATTTGAATCTAGTAAATATTTTGGTACCTTTAATTTCATTCTCCTCTAATAAAGGTATATAAATATTGATGGTAGTCAATTAGTTTATAAACATCAGAAAATTACTCACGTAATTTTATTCACTTAGTTGAAAATTGTTGTTAATCAATGTTAAGGACGGTGAACCAGAATACAGTCACCGTAAACCGATATACATACGGTGTTGTTATGATAATAAGAAATGTGAACACGTTGAAGAATTTAATTTTAATGTTCCTTGAAACTAAACAAATAGTATCTAATGTCGAGAATATTATAGCAGATTGCGAGGCAAAACCGACATTTCAGAAAACTAGCCGACCGAATTTATGTTGCATGGCTTATTGTGCACGAGAACCCGAGCGCGCTTAGAGTAAAGGCCCGGCTCTTCTCGGATGTCCGTTGCAACTAACTTCCTCGACGTCTAATTGTTACTCCGCCAGCGTCGGCATTAGTTTCTCCGAACGGTAGCAGGGAAGTGGTGAAAGCTCGGCGATTACGCCTCACATGAGAGTCAAAGCGGCGATGGGGGAGCAGCGAGGCTTGGCTAAGCCCACAACACGGTCGTTTGGGTGTGTGTGGGTGTGAGGGTGGAATGCTGTTGTTCCGATTGCTAGAGAGCAAGACTGCTCGTCGCGTTCAGTTCGTAGAATTTGTGGATTTATCACAGGAAGACCGATCACTAACCCCACAGCATTTAATAGACAAATATTACCAGAAGATCTGCTGCAATTGGAATCCAATGATTAGTTAGCAATATTGTAGTATTAAAATGGATGAAAATAAAAAAAATTCCTTATGTTATAATTTATACGCAGTTTTATAAATGTCATGAACAGGAATTATGTTTTCCAAATTGCTAATCGTAATCGTCTGCTCTCTAGTAGAGAAATGAAAATATTTCTTTTTGGAAACTTATTATAGCAATAATCCTACCTGTCCGCAATAATCCTTTCGTGCCTGCTCTCCCTTTCCTGTTCGCTCTCCCCACTCCTGCCCATTCTCTCCCAATAGACTTCTCTCCTCCTACTCGTTCCCTTGTCCCGGCTGGGACGGTGCTCCTTTCGTGAGGGACACCTGGTTACGTATATCCCCTCTAGCCCCTAGAAGGTCGACCCCAGGTCTCACTATCCAGCGGGAGAAGGTCACCGTCACCTCCCGAGAGAAAACATGCACCACTCTTACGGAACTAATGATCTTAGGTGTTAGATCAACCGAAATCACTAAACTATCAATAAAAAAATCGCACGCCTGTTCTCGCCCTCCAATCGGTTTTTCCTTCCTGTCCGTTTTCCCCTTCTGCCCACTCTCTTCCGTCAAACTGCTCTCCCCTTTCAGACCGCTCTCGTCTTCTTGTCCGTTCATTCTGCTCCCCTTCCTAGTCGCTCTCCCCTCCTGACTAATCTACCCTCCTGACCGCTCTCGCTGACCTATTTAGTGTGGGCGGTTCTCCCCCCGCTATTCCTTAAATCGCTTTACCGTACTTCACCTTTTCTTCTTCATGCAATCTCTCTCTCAATCTCTCTCTCAATCTCTCTCTCAATCTCTCTCTCAATCTCTCTCTCAATCTCTCTCTACAATCTCTTCTTCAATCTCTCTCTCAATGCTCTCTCAATCTCTCTCTTCATCTCTCTCTCTCAATCTCTCTCTCAATCTCTCTCCTATCTCTCTCTCTCAATCTCTCTCTCTATATATATCTCTCTCTCTCTGTATATCTCTCTCTCTATATATATATATCTCTCTATATATATCTCTCTCTCTATATATCTCTCTCTCTCTCTGTATATCTCTCTCTATATATATATATCTCTCTCTCTATATATCTCTCTCTCTCTCTCTCTCTATATATATATATATATATATCTCTATATATATATCTCTCTCTATATATATATCTCTCTCTCTATATATATCTCTCTCTCTATATCTCTCTCTCTATATATCTCTCTCTCTATATCTCTCTCTCTATATATCTCTCTCTCTATATATATCTCTCTCTCTATATATATATCTCTCTCTATATATATATATATATCTCTCTCTATATCTCTCTCTATATATATATATATATATATATATATATATATCTCTATATATATATCTCTCTCTATATCTCTCTCTCTCTCTCTATATATATATATATATATCTCTATATATATCTCTTTCTCTATATATATATATATCTCTCTATATATATATCTCTTTCTCTATATATATATATATCTCTCTCTCTCTATATATATCTCTCTCTCTCTCTCTCTCTATATATATATAAATTATATACTAAGTTATATAATATACATATAATCCGATATATATACGCTATTCCTCTTCATCTCTCTCTCTATATCATACTTATATAATAAAAATATTCTCTATCTCTCCTCTCTATCTCTCTCCTTGATCTCTCTCTCTTCTTCTTCTCGTCTCTCTCTTCTATCCTCCTCTAATTTCTCTCTCATCTCTCCTATTCTCTATCTCTCTTCATTCTCTCTCTCTACCCTTCGTACTCTATCTCTCACTCTCTATCCTCTCACTCTCTAATCTCTCACTCATCTATCATCTCACTCTCTACTTGCTCACTCTCTATCTCTCACTATCGACTCTCACCTCTCTATCTCTCTTCATCTCTGTCTCTCTATCTCTCTCCTCTCTATCTCTCCTCTCTATTCTCTCTCTCTCATATATCTCTCTTTCTCTACTCTCATCTTCTCTTAAATCTTCTCTACTCTATATCTCCTCTATATCTACTCTCTCTATATCTCTATCTATCTCTCTTATCTCGCTTCTTCTATATTAATCTTTCTTCTGAATCCTTACATCACGACAATTATATTCATACTCTCTATTGCTCTCTCGTATCTACTCTCTATCTCTATCTCTCTCTCTCTCTCTCTCTCTCTGCCTGTCATAAGCTATACCTCATGCCACGTCAATATCTTTCCATTCTCTTACCCACCCTTGCTCCGCCCCGTTCAGTCCATTCTGTCTTGAAGCATTGCACAACTTTTTAGAAGGTTGCTCTGTAATCTGTATAAAAAGATTTCAAAATAGGCCTCGTTTGACAGTTATAACTCCATTCGCAACGACTCATAACACGAGTATATTTGACGTAATCATATTGGCCAAAAATGTTGTCACCTCTTTCTTTTAACTTCCTACTCATCACTTCGTTAATTTTGATTTTTAACAACTTGCAACTTTGTCTCCTGGAATTCCGCAAAGTAACGTAACGTGGAACTGGTCAAATTACGCGGCAGTGACGTGAGGTGAGCTGGAGAATCCATTCTGCCTATGGCTCACTTAGATCAAAATTTCACCGGAGCTGGATGTGGGAGGACAGGCGAACAGAATGTTAGACGGACGGACGAACGTAAACATAGATAGATGTAGGGACAAAGATGGACGATTGGACGGTCGGGCGTGTGAGCGACCATTAGAGGACCAAAAAATGAGAAAATGTGAAAAGGTGACCTTCAGGTGGTAATGGATGGCAACATGGAACAAGGTAGGTCATAGTAGAAAAGCTATCCCATGCAAGAATAGTAAATAGAACGAGAAATATTGTGTCATTCTGTAAGCACCACTAGTTCGCATTCCTACGGTGTCATAACCAGGAAACATCCGTCAAGACGTCACAGCCTGTTGTCCAACGAGTAACATGTTTGCTACGGACCGACATTCAAAATTCATAGGTACTGTGATTACATTGCATTGCTCTCAATTAATGATTAATTTTGGGTCAATTCAAAACATTATCGAAACATTGATTTGTTATCAAAATTTGTAGCAACGTTATAATTTAAAAACTATCCCAGAAACACGTAATTTAGTTACAAGAGATACTTGTAATTGTAAAATTGATTTTTTTAATTTGACTTTAATATAAATTAACTTTTATTATACGAACCATCCCTTCATAGTACTGCATTTAATTGTCACCCCATAAATTCAATTTAGTTTCGTTTTCCGTCTAGTGCGACGTTTCATAATCCAGAGCTGCAGAAAAATGGCACAAAAAGGTGTTCATGCGTGGCGAAACGATAGGTCTCTCTTGGTGACTATCGCTCCTCTGAGAGCAAAGACCCAAATTCCTCTGGGAGAACTTGTAAAGACTCAAAAGATGTACGCAGAAGTATATTTCATTGCATTGTATGATGAATTATATTTGAACAACTTGAAATAAAACATCACTTCATATTAAATCTTTTGCATAATAACGTTGTGAAATACCGCCGAGATATTTTGTAGTTAATTAATTACATGCCTGATATATTTCAACGTCAAGCCATATCGTTAACAACATCTCTACTTTCGTTCGTAGTGGGTCCGAAAACACGAAATTAATCAGAACAAAAGACGTAGAAGGTCATCGACCCTTTGAATACTTGGACAACATCCAAGAATCATTACTTTATGGATTGTTTTTTAAGATATCGGAAGAGGCTTTTCTTATCTTTGCAACCTTCCTTCTGTCCATTAATTTAAATTACATTTTCTCTCTTCTTCTAGCTATCTTTGTTGCCGTGCTTTCGTGAGGTCAGGGATAGGGTGGCTCATGCAATTCTATGCAGCTTTCGCTGTCATCCAACAGAAAGATTAAACTAATGAAGGGAAGAGATAGCGTAGAACAAGCCGCCTCTTTCTATTTTTTATAAGCACTAGTAGATCTGTCAATGCTTCGCTATTGTAATATATTATTCTCACATGTTACTCGTCACATGATTGTTGATCACATTTTACGTTACGCTCTGCAAAATTTCAATAGATGGAAAACTTTCTCGCGAGTATGGGTTTGTTCTATGTTCTGATTTGGAAATGGTTGTCAAGTATCCCATTGTTAAAACGATTTCCTTCACGTATGGGCATGTATCCATTATGTCACTGTCTTGGAGAATTTTGATTTACATATTCGAGATAAGGTTCGAGTGATAACTCTGGCCGATATTTCACAGTCGCAGGGGCAGTGTGTGCAGCAAAGTCGCGCTTAATACTTAAAGGTGGGACAAATTGCGTAGTTCTACTGTTCAGGGGCGCTTGCGTCAGTATAAACGCATAAAAGTCTCAATGTGCGTCTATATGCGACATATATACACATATTTACACGGCACACACTGTGTTCACACGATATATATATATATATATATATATATATATATATATATATATATATATATATATATATTCTTTCACCAAGTGAAAGCAATAAGTTGACAAAGTTTTATCGTAATCGGATGAACAGTATCACAGCGCATAATATACTAACAAATAAACATTGAATTTTATATAGATGAGATGTATTTTCTATGATACATTTTTATATGTAAAGCAATCTTGAAGAATCTTTGTTCCATAGCTCAATTTTCTAAGTATTGTCTTGAAAAGTAAATAAAAAAAATTCGCATTATGAACATTTTGAAAAAAGGACATAGTTTTATAAAACAAAGAAAAATATGTAGAATATTCGTTAATCCAATGGCTTTGACGTAACCACAATGCAATCATTCAATGGAATATGAAACAAATATTTCTTTATAATAGCTCAAAATTAATTAAGAACAAAACTTGGCAATTTAAATGTCTTAATTAGGACTTCTATAATTAGGGTATCTCTGAATATTTATTTATCGATATTGAAAATTACAAGGATTGAACAGAAAAAACTTTGCAAGATTAAAAAACAAACTTCAATTAACCCGGAAAATATTGTGAAATTCGAATTACCCCCATTAATAACCAACTAATAACTAAAGTTGAAACCTATAATGAATTTTGAAGAAATTCAACATTTTTTCCAAATATCTAATAATCCGAAGTATTCAACTGTAAATTCATTAGTATCGGAGTTCTTTGAACTTCAGATAGAAACATTGATAATATACATAATACTGTATATGAATTTTTGCCTACCAAATTATTAAGTGCCAATGGTGCTCAATGTGGAGTTAGCGGATTTCAAGGCCAGTCTACAAGTTTACACAGCTGGGTGCAAGAGTGCAAATAACTTTTTTATATAACAGTCTTAAAACTGATTCTGAAATAAACAACTTTCTACAGTTATTAGCAGCATTCATTCTTTCATATTTTCTTTCTAAACCAATTTTCGAAACTATGCAGAAGTCTTTTTACCTTTTCTCGAAAGACTTTCGGTCGACTTAATTCTAACGACTTTTTAAGAATGATTTATTTGGAAATGTAAGTAGGGCTCACGACCAAACCACCAAAAAAATAATTTAGGCATTGCTGGTCTTGTTTTACATAAGCCTGTAGATCAGTCACAATAATCAAGATAAAAATGTTGAAGTAAAAATTTCAAACGAAGAAGTAACATGTTTGTAAAAAAATACTCAGTTTCGCTAATCAGGTTTTTTTGCATGTAATGTATTGGGCATCAGACGGATGCAGTTACTACATCCTCAATGGAGACATCCCAGAGAAAGCCAGTTGTATTTCATTACTCAAACGAGTGGTGCTACAACACATACTTTCTCGCATTAATTCTAACTTAGGGGAGTTTTGAAAATTGAGAGTTTTAGCGAAAATGAAACCTACTTCGTTTTCGCGCGTTTTTTACTCTATCGAAATATTTAAAAACAAAAACGTTGGAGCCATTTATGAGAAAGTAATTCTTGAAATATAGCTTGTATTTCATGCAAAATTAATCACAATTTCCAAAAATTGTAGATAATATCATTTTAAGATATGTCTTTAAATAACAGATTTCATTTAAGAAAAATATCTCTAACTTTAATATTGTAGTTGTAGGAAGAAGCCAGAAAATGTTTAACATTTGAAGTTTTTGATAGTGAAAATGAGACTTTCAACATTTCTTTAAGAAATCTCCACGCTATCCGACGATAAAATTTAATAAAAAATTGAGACCCTTTCTAGAAACTTTTCAAAATGTTTTTGAGCCACACATGCATTAAGTATCCCCCAAACTCAAATATCCGTTGTAAACTCGCAGAGTCTTGAGTTTCTTCAATTCAAACGAAGGATAATCAGTTTGGGGAAATTCGTCTGAACGGTTTAGGCGCTAGCCTTGACCACGCACCGACGAACTGACGGACGGACTAATTGACGGTCTGATGGACGGACTAACGGATGGACTGAGAGACGTAGAAATAAACTGACAGACGGAGGAATGGACGGACTGACGGTCGGACAGTCAGACAGAGAGCTCTCCGTGAATCGATTTTTTGATGTCAAGAACCCCAAAAACGTGAATTCTGACTGCACATGACAGAGCAAGAAATTTAGCACATATAGGTACAAGATTTATCCATGTTTTTGTTACCAATATCCGGCATTAAGAGTTTTTTGTCGAAAAATCGCCCATTTCCGCCGCGCGAAGGGTTTTATTCTCTTGAGAATGTACGTAGTAAGACGAGAATGTAATATGTAGTTCAACATCCACGAAAAGTTACCATTTTCATTTTCTCATTCAGTGTCAAGAATACAAAATTTAATGATAAATGTTTAAGTTAACAGTCCATATTAATAAAATTAAAATAGTTGAATGGGGCTTCAAAATATATTCATTACTAACACTTTTATGCCACGTATAAAATACTATAATATAGGCAGTAAAGCGGAAAATATCTTGAAGTTGTATTTATATACGTTTATCTTATATACAGCTTAGTACATAATGTTAATAAAATAAAAAGATGGTAAGTTACGAAATGTATAATATTTATTTACTGAGTTTTGCCTTTAGAATAATTTTTTTATCTGGGGGAACGAAAATCCGTTCCGGTGAGTTCATAGAGAAATCATGATTTTAAAAGCCACGATTAATAGTATGATAATAATTATATTAATAATAACTAATAATAATCGTAATAAAAAATAAAAATATTGTGTTTGCATCATGTGTAAGTATATTTCATTACAAATACATAAAAAACAAAGCCGATATACATTGCTACCTTCACTTCAATAACCCAAGCATTTTTAGCGCCAACTTCACAGAATAAACGTTGTTGGCAAACGATTTTCAAGAATTAAAAATATAAATATTGTGTTTGCAGAAAGATTTAGTATATTACATTACATTACAGTTCTATGAAAAACAAATCCAGCACACATGGCTACCTTCACTTCAATAACGTAGACATTTTCTTAGCGCCAAAGAATGAGGCAACATCACAAAGTAAACAGTGCAGGCAAACGATTTTCCATAAATTTTCGATTCTCGCGCCTCACACCGAGGTTGTTCGAGACCCGTCACCCCTTCCTCTCTCCCCCCCCCCACGTGCTCACACCCACCCTTTCGCCTCAAACCGGGGGAAAACACGTTGCCCTTACTTGGAAATTAAATTTCACGGCGAAACCACCTTGTCGGGGCGCTAAACTTCGCCATTATCTGACAAACAAGGTTTCTGCCGCCTGAACACCAAGTTGGTGGCCGCCTCCTACGCCATCTACGTCCCCCACGCTGCTTTGGATGTTACCTTTTCCTTCTTTCGTTCTTCTTCTGCTTTAGTGTCCTTCCAGTCTCGCTTTTATTCCAATTCCAGTACTGAAGTTTGACGTTGTAAAATAGTGATTTTAAAACTCTAGAGAGCTATTATTCGGTGGAATTCAAAAGAAGTTTATGAAATTTTGTGTAGAATACTGCTGCCGTGTTGTAATTTACTTACATTTGGAGTACTCCCTTGTCCGTGTTACCTATGTGATCTTCCAGGTTCGGACTAGAAAGTAGGGTTTGTGGTTGTTTTGAAAGTATTTCCACCGTCATGTTTTTACCAGTGATTTAATTACACTTGCAGGTGTTTCAATCTCTTTTCTTTATATTTAATTTTGATTTTGTGAACTTGATGAGACCAAGATTTCAATTACTATTAGATATAAAACATATTTTACAGCTTATAAGGTAAAATCAATTCTTTGTACATTGTTTCGACAAATTATTGCATCACTGGCGACAACACGGCATAAACTGTGCATTGGCGTTTATGGATATTTCAAGAACATTAAATACAAATTCAGTAACGAGAGTGTAAATATTTGACCGTAGATATTTTGTATTCTTGCCTGTCCTTTCTATATGATCAAAATAGCAGCAATACAGTTGTAGAAGCATCATTTTTACGAATTGATTGATTGATTAGTGTTTAAGAGCACGTCAAGTGTTATGTCTCATTAGTGTGCAGTATGTTTTATACTCGGAGTTGGCGGTAATTCCTGCTTCGTTGGTTGGGGAGATTCAGCATCAAAATATCCGTCAGCTTGCTGGCATCTTCCTCTGTAGGTATCTCCCCAGAGGAGCACCGGTCGAGTCGGGCTAAGCTCTGTGTACGAATGTGGTTTATGAAAGTGTGTGTGTGTGTGTGTGTGTGTGTGTGTGTGTGTGTGTGTGTGAGTAAGTGGAGAAAATAGAACACAGAAGAGTAAGGAAACACGGCCCATTTGTTTAGGCGCTGCTTCGGCGTTCGCCAGATATTGATCGAAGAAATCACGGTAAACTATCGTTGAGGGAATTTAGACTAGAGTATATCTCTAGACAGCGGCTGAATTCTATATAGCTCTCTATCTTGTGATCGTGAGACTGTTGTTGAGGGTGCTACTCCCGTCTTCAATTTAATTAAATCGATGCCTTATTTTACGAGGCGAGACTGGGGCCATCAGGCCCGCTCTTACGTCTGGGCACGGCCCCTTTCACCAACTAGCGGAGACAGGAGATTTTTCTTACGCGACGAAACAGGCGATTTGAATTTAACTCAGAGGCGTCATTTAGGCTTGATCTTTTTCATGCAAGTAAATCTACGAACATGGAACAGCCGGCCTTTCTTCCCCTCAGAAGGAAAGTGCACCAGGGATTTTTCGCCCTTAAAAATCCGTGGCTTCAATGGGGGTTTGAACCGGCCAACTTAGATATAACAGTACGATACGCCAACTGTTACACCATTTCCGCCGCCGTGCCTCAAGAAGTAATGATGGAAACCCCGAAATTCATAATTCAGTTTAGTCAACCTAAGAAATCGATTGGAAGAAACTAATATTGTCCGTAAGTGATTGAAAGAATAATGCTAATTGTATCCCTTGGTAGATTTATTTGCGATGATGCAATGTCGAAAATGTCGATCGATGATCGAATTCAGAAAATGTACGTTTCGTAATGGTATACCGATATCCTTGACAATGAAAAGAATAAGATTGTCATAGAAACATATTTATCTAAATATAGTTATCAGAGGTAATTGGTGATGATGTTGATATTCTAAGGCACGGACTACCACTTTTTTTCGTTCGTGGACCCCTTTTGAACGGTTGGTTTGCTTTATCAGCCCAAGTATGCTTTTCACTGTAATAAACTACTCACAGTATATTATGAAAACAAATAATGGTACATAATTGACATAGAGACAATTGTACAGAGCATGGGAACAAAAGTTTTGGAAATATATTATATTTATGTTTCATTATTTTTGTGCTATAATAATTTAATTATATAAATGTAAACATATTTTCAGGAACAAAACCACTGATTGTAATTGGAAAAAGGTGCAATTCTGAATCATGTGAACGATTGAAACCTTCAAAACAGAAGGAAATTTGTAACTTTCATCTAATGAAAACATAATAAATATCACATAATTATTAACTTCATTAATATTTTTAGAAATAACAAGGATGTTGACCTAGATTAATTAAACCGATGAGTCATGGACGCATTCTTGGCTTTCGATCCTCACACAATCCCTTAATAAGAATTGATTCTCGTTATAATTAGCATCGACCTGGGACCGAAACCGAGTCTGTTCCCAACACCTCATCTACAAAGTTGATCGCGTCGAGACCCAAAAACGTGATGTTCGGCACCAAACAAATTTTCCGTTTCCATTCGAGACCGCACCGATGGGACAACGCACCTATGCCTTAGCTCGTCATCACTGTGATTGATTAGTGGATCCAGGTACGGCAACTGCTGAATTCACTTGTCCCGCAAATGTAGTGCATGATTATCGCTGCAGGTGGCGGTGATCTTCCCCCTCCCGACGAGATCCGACGCCGACCTGCCGTTGGGTAGCGAGGTTTTCTCCAGCCAGGTATCTTCCAACAGTGTGGCATCACCCCAGCCGGGACAAGCTCTAAACGTCTGATAAGTTTGATAGTGCAGAGAATGTGAGTGGAAGTATGTGTACGTAAAGGGGGTGTGTACAGGACAAGTAAGAAGAGGAAATATCGCGTGCGGTCCGTGGCCCGTTTGCTAGGGTACCAGCCTTCACATCGTGTACATCGGAGAAACCGCGAAAAATTACCGATAAGAAAAGCCGGCCGCTAGAAGTCTCTCCGGACATTAAATGGACGATCTACCAACCTATCCATCTATCCATCTATCCATCTATCCATCTATCCATCTATCCATCTATCCATCTATCCATCTATCCATCCATCTATCCATCCATCTATCCATCCATCTATCCATCCATCTATCCATCCATCTATCTATCCATCTATCTATCCATCTATCCATCTATCCATCTATCCATCCATCCATCCATCCATCTATCCATTATCCATCTATCTAACTAACTAGAAAATTCTGCCACCACCGTCGAGACTCCAACCTAGGACCTACTGAACACAGACATTGCAGTGACATTACTTGACGCCCTGAGCCACCTCTCCCGGTCTCGAGATCTCGCAGGCAGCGGTTCGTGTACTCGTAACGATTGCAAGCTACTGGCGTTAGTGCGCTTTCAGGCCCCGATCGAAAATGTCGCACGGCTTCCGCGACGTACATCAGCGAGCGAGGACGGCGCCGGGGGCGATGCACGCGGCGGAGGCGGCAACGGCAGCAAGGCAGCAGCGCAGCGATTGGAACACTCTGCCACCCCTGCCTCGCATGCGCAACGAGCGAGCGCATGCATAACAATCCGCGCGACAGCACGTGAGGGGAAAGGTTATCGCAGTTCGTTACTCGGAAGTATATACACTGCCTCACCTCGTGCATGGCCTCCGAGAGGGTTGCGATGTCGATGCCGATGTTTGAAAGGAACATCGATGTTTTAAACATGGATATACTGAAAATTATGTTTTTTAACATCAGTTTTCAGTGTTGGATGTTTTTTTATGTTTTCGGTGTTTCGTTTATAAATGGATAATTCTCATAATCACAGTTTTGTGTAAGTTAAGATTTGAAAGAATGAACTGATGGTACCACTGGTAGTATCGATCTAAGCCAAGGAAATCTTCTATCAACTTCACCGAGCAGGCTATTTCTCGATCGAAATGATATTTCTTGCTCCTTTCTTTGTTTTGTGCACATGCAATGCATGCGTCGTGGCTTTCCCGTTTCTCCTCTCTTCAACCTTGTGAGGACTGACACTTCGAGATGAATCTGGGCGCTCAGGTTTAGTTTTATCCTTTGTTTTGATATTTTTTAAAATTTTGTGTTCACTTAATTCTTAATTGTAAATTAATAAACACGACCGTTCTGAAAACTAATTATGCGTGCATGGATATTATGTTATTAAAACACCTTTAAAACACTAATGTTGAAAAACATAGATGGCTTTCGGTCGATGTATTAGATAGATTTATTTAAATTTTGAAAAAAGATGTGTGGTAATATTGATTTTTTTCGATATTCCAATGTATAGTCGGTGACGTGAAAGACCTAACTAACAGTAACTACTCCGAAAAATCATTGTGAATAAGTCGTGGACAATTTAAACCAGAATTGAAATTACGTTTTAGCACGATCCTTTATTATTTTTTTTCACTTAGAACATTTATATGACTGGATAGTCAAAGACTTCGTAATATTACAGTACATTAAAAATTACCTGTGTAGGAAACTACATTCGATTGTAAACTTACATTACATGTGTAATAATTACCTATTAAATAATGAAAAAAATGCATTATACATATTAGAATGAGATGGCACTGATTGCTGACGTGTTGCTTCCGTACTCTTTGATTTTCAGAGCATGTATTTTGATTTCCTATTTAGAAGTAAAGTAATAACCGACTTTTCATTCTTAGGTTGTTTTTACATGCAGTATGAGTCGTATCGTTTACTTGCGCTATGGCATCTTAGTTGCTTGTTTGTTCCAAACGAGGCCGTTTTTGACTAATTTTAAAAATTGAAAATGTAAAGGTTAATGTACATTATATTTACCAGTGGCATGCTTTTGATAGCAAAAATGCTGCTGTTCAAAACCTTCTAAATGGTTTTCCAAAATGTAGAATATGCAATGCTCAAGAAATAAAATACTAATTAATAACAGTGCAGCAATTTAAATCAATAAACTAAACTAATCTTTACAAAATTTGCAATAACATAGTATATAGAGCATAACAGTATACCAGGAATATAATAAAAATGCTGTTCCATAACCTAACACGTAACTGACAAATATTAATGGCGGACCCTCCTTAGACCCTTGATATCTCAACACCGAATCGGAAGATGAAATTTTTCTTTCAATTTCTGAGTACATTCAAAATGGTTAATGGAAGAGTAAATTTATTTATTTATTTTAAAAATTGAGAAAAGCGGTTCTAAGAGAATGTAATCAACAACTTTTTAATAGTGAAATATAGATGAGAGAATATTTGCTATCAACATAAACGTTTACTGTTGTAGGTGATAAAGACCGCGGTCATAGCATTTTATTCCAAACCTATTGAGTGATTTTGAAACATAAAAACATAATTACCGAACTTCCATCGATAATTAGCAATTTTTGGAACATTGTGGAACTTCTTTATTGCGTTCTTGATGAGAAACGAGTTGTAATTTGTTTCTGCACATCGTGATAATTCATTTTTGAAACCTAATTATAGAAACTTATTTTTGTTATATACAATTTTTGTCAGGCCACAAAATAGTGCTATTTTTTTCAGTAAGTAATTGCATTTTTACTGCAAAATCGAACCAAACTATGTATATCAATTAAATGAAAAAGTGTTGCTGAAATTTATAAATAACTAACTGGATATAAGAGTCTGAAGTTTTGTAGAAAAAAAATTATTTTTAATCTTAATTTTTTTATTAAATAATTATTCACCTAACATCAAGGTTTCGAACCGCGTTTGCCTGAAAACTATTAATTTCAAATTACTTAGCAAGAAACCACAGGGTTGGAAATTATAGATCGCACAAACCTACAGACTGTCCGGGTTTTCCCGCTGTCTCTGCAGCGACTCTGAGTAGGAGATTTTAGGGTTCGTGATCTAAAGGGGTCGGATTTTCGACGCAAGCTACATTGTTAGCTCGAATTCAGACGCTCTCTGTGAACAGCGGTTCCAGGAGAATTTTGCCAGGCGACTGTTCTACTGGTAGTTCCGCGCCATTTCCCCGATCAACACCAAGTGAATGCCGGAGCAGTACCTTAACAAATGACCACGCGTGATCTCTGCTTCCTCTTCATTGTCCTACCCTTACTATACACGCATTTACACTAACATGCAACTAAACTACCACACATGTTGGCAGCTGGCAGCGTGATCAGACTGAGTGATGCTCCACTAAGGGAGATATCTGAAGAGAGAAATTCCCTGCGATTCGACGTGTAGGTCGGGGGCACACATACGCCATTCAGCCGGCATCATCCGCCATTCCCCGATGTAAAACTCACCTAATTTTATTTTGGAAATTGTGAAATACACGTCTTATGTATTGGCTACAAAATAAAGTTAATATCCGATAAAATAATTTATTTTTGTAAGAACGGAAAGATCCGAATTTTGGAACAGCCACCGTCATGTTGCTACGTTTTCTAATTAAGCATCGCACCTGGTTGCAAACTTACATATTGATGTTGTTCTATAAGTTCACATAATTGACTTTTTTACATTGTTGCGTTACGTATGTATTTATATATAGTTTTTTGTCTTTGCTATGTCTACTTTTAATACCTTAAGCGGATCAGGGCATCAACTGAAATAACAGCAGTGCTTCTAACCGTGTTGTCCTAGGTTTCGAGTACCAATCATGGCTGCATTTTCGACTGTAGTCTCGTAGCAAGACCTAACTCAGACGTTGTGTGGAGGAGAACTCTAGCAGGCAACTGCTCTCATCGCTAGTTTTTTGATATATCTCCCATCAATATCAGGCACCCTAACAAACGGGCCTAGGATCACGCGCGGTCTTTCCTTTCTCATCCTTGTACTGTCGTCTCCCTGTACTTGCAAACACACTTACACGCACTACACTACCACATATGTGGGCAAACCAGTCAGAAGAATAATTCTTGCCGCGGCCAGGGCGGTGACCCGTTGCTGGGAGACAATAATTAGACGAGAAAAACTCCGCAAGGCACCATGTAGGTGAATCCGGGAACTCACCATCCAAAGAGGGAAAATCACCACTACCTCCCGTGAAAAAAATGTACTCTATTTACGGGTCTGAATACAGTAGCCGTTAACGCACTCGGAAACTAATTAATAATATAATAAATAATCCAATAATCACACGTCAGCTGTAAAAGATAAGAGAAGCATCACTTCCTCCACGAGAGTTACGACTCCAAACGTAACCTCGCACGCGCGGAAGGCAGACATCCACTTCTCGCTTCGTCTCGCGCACACGTGACGGTGAGGTGGGCGTGGCGGCGGCGGTGAAGGCGAGGGCGGGGGCGGGGGCTGGCGCGGACAGCGAGCTGGCCTCGTGCGTCGTCAGCGCAGCCACAGGCCTCGCGCACAAACAGGCTCGTTTGCTGACGCGCGCTGCACGGGTGGGGCGCGGCGCGGCGCGGCGGCGGGCGCGAAGGAGGAGGGGGGTGATTTGCCCGTCGATGCAGGATGGAAAGGGCTGGAATTACGAAGGCGATGGCAGAGGAAGGGGACACAAATGATTAGTTTGAGACTAAGGGACATGAGGGTGAGAAGGAATATACATAGAACGGGTTTGTAAGAGATGGTCGGAATTGGTGGGAATGATTGGAATGCAAACGAATGGGCGAGGATGAATCGTTATGAAATACAAAATGTCGAAATAGAAAGGGATGGCCTAATGAATCGTGGAAACTGAAAGAATTCAAATTGAGAAATGTTGCAGATTGATGATTGTAGAGAAAAATGTAAAGAATGATAATGTAGAATAAAATAAGCGAAAAGAAGCTAGTCAAAAACGTTTGCCAAAAATATGAAATGTTCACTTTAGTGGTAGGAAAGAAGAGAAATATTTCCATTAGTAAACGACATGAAAGATTGGACAGAGAGGGCATGAAAATCAGACGTGATTCGTCAAACTCGACAAGACGAAATAGCTATTTAGGTGAAAGGTAATGAGTGCAGTGGATACGTAGAAAATGTACAACTGAAGAAGAGGAGAAATATACACATGTCTGGGGAGGAGATTTTTGTAAAAACATAGACTAAATAGAAATTTAGTAAGATTAAAAAAGCAGTCGAATTGTGTAAATCTAGTGTTTTTTTAATTTCTGGGCTAATTTTTCTTTCTGAAGAAATATACAAATTTCTTTTGTAAATAATAAAAAATTTATATGTTCTGGAGATGCTTTTACAATGCAAATGTTTGTACAGAAGTAATTTTTTCAAGCCAACGTCTCAGTGCTTATTGCGGCTCATCCATTTCGAAAAGCCATGTAGTTTATTAGACGAAATATGCTTAAATTGTCTTAAGAGCTTGTTTTCGAAGTTTAGTCGTTTCCACCCCGGACATACTGTATTGGGCAAAAGAGATAGTAGTATCCTGAGATTCTTTTAGTGGAGTGAGCGGAGGGATATAAAAGGATATGGCGTGAGATGTAAAGAGGCATAGAATTCAAAGAGAAATGGTGGGAGAGAAAGCAGAAGAAAGGCTGAGAAACTGAAATGACGTGGCAGAGGCGGAGTGACTAGGAACGGAATTGTAAGAGAGAAGACTTAGAGAAATTTGAAAACGTACGGAAAAAAGATGATAAATTAATTCATTGCTTGATTATTTATTGTTTTCAGACGGGTAACTACTGGGATCGATAGTCCAGCTAGTGTATCGCTTGCTATGTTGCAAAAGATGGCGATGAAACGGGAGATCCTCGCTTGAAAGCGAAATTCGGCTTCCCTGCACATAGCTCTCCCCAGCGGCGCACTGCTTCGGCTGGGACAGTTTCTAAGCTTTTCACAGGTCTCTCGGCAAGTGAGGTTGGGTGATGCATTTACGTATGTGGAAGGGGAAAGGTGGGATCAAAAAAGAGGAAAGAAATATAGCGTAAACCGTTTATTAAAGAAGTCCCGTTTATTTAGGTCTGTCAGGAAAAGGAAGCGCATTGACGAAAGGAGAATAGGAATGAGTGGTTTGGAACGTGACGCAGCAAGGAGGGGGAAGAAGGGGGAATAAAATCGGAAAAGGAGATTGGACTGATCAGGTACTGATTGGAAAGTGGTCCGATTAGAGGCGGAGGTTTCGCGCGGTTCTGGACTGAGCAGTGACTACTTAAGGTTAGCAAATGAGTAAGGGAGTTGACTGTGAGTAGACCATCAGAAAGTGAATCGAGAAGGAATGGAGCAGTGACAATAGAACTTAAACGTAACGAAGTAGACTGCCGTACGAGTCAGGTCGGGGTGAATAAAAATATATACGGTACGGTACGGTACGGTATACACCGTACGAGTCAGGTCAGGGTATATAAATAGGAGAAAAGATTGTCAGAGGCAAGGAACGGAAAGGAGCATAGGACACGAAATGCGTGGAAACAAAGAAGGAAGAATTAATTGGTTGATTCCCGGCGCGTCAACTGCCAAGGTCATTAGTCCTGTAAGTGTTGGGTATATTTTTATCACGGTAGATGTAGTTAAGTTACCCTCGCTGGATGGCCTGGATAAATTCAATTCAATTCATTGATGCCTTATTTTATGCGTCGAGACTCAAGCCATCAGACTTGCTTTACTGTCTGACCACGCAAATTTCTCTACGCTGCTTTCATCATCAATAGGACAAAGTAACGATGGAACAGGGAAATTTAAATTAAGCTAATATTAAGCTTAAAGATCTTTTACATGCAGTAACTCTACAACATGGAACGCGTATGCATCTGGCTTTATTTCCCTTCCAAAGGAAGACGTACGAATATTTTTTCCCTTAAAATCCAATGGTTGCGATCGGTTTGTCGTTTGAACTCGCATAATTCAGTACAACAGACAGATACACTGGCCGTTATACCATCGCAGCCGAGAACGGAGAGAGGCAGAGCAGCGGGTCGGGGTGTGTGGCATGAAGCACAGCGTTGCAGGTGGATTGGCCGCACTAGAGGAGTGCAAGGTGCAAGCGGTGAGCGCCGCCGCACGGTGTGGGGAGGAAGCAACCGACTCGCTCGCCAGATTTGATGGCAGGCCGGGTCGGGCGAGGGTCAACAAGGTAGCGAGCCGGCAAGCACGCGCCGCCGAGTAGATTATTGTCAATTCAAACAACACGGCCAGACCGCCAGCAACCGCGCCCGTGCCCTCGCCCTCGCCCTCCCCCGCCCGAACTACAGGCCAACGGTCTATTCGAGACGGTGAGTAGATTGGCCAGATTGGCGTGATTTAACACCAATTTGAAGAGGTAGCTTGTAGAAAAGAAAAAGTGCAAAAGAAAAACTCGGTGGAAACGTTCGGAGACAGTTAAGTTTACGAAACTAGTGGTACAACAACATGTACTCTCTTGTATTATTTCTTTTACGTAATATTATAATTCTAGTTGAACACATGAAAGTGTCTCCAACCATCAAAATAATATGTCATAGCTCGGGCGCGAACCTAGGTACTTTGTTTCCGCAGGCGATGGTTTAACTCACTGAAGTTAATTTTCTGGTCAAAGTACTGGCATAAATCTTCGCTTTTGTTTTTCAAAAAATATAGTTTCAACGATAACTACTAATTTTGCATAATTTGTATAAGCTTACTACAATGCATTTAGGAGAAAAAAATTGAACTCTTTGCAGAAAATGTTCGAAAATGTAGTGGGAAACAGCATATAAATCACCAGCAAAATTAAATTATTCGTTTGAAATTCGAGATGCAGCAATACGAACAGCAACATCAGCACAAATTCATATGGAAGTTTTAAGTTTGGTAAAAAGTTTGATGACTAAGGTTTTTTTCGAATACCACAAGCACAGCTCTCAAAACACACATTCCGACTTCCCAACGTATTAAAGAAGGTAATTAATAGAAGCAGAAAAATCAGTTTTTTTAGTGAGGGTAGATTTTCTGTCGATAAATAAGTAGCCGCAGTATTACAATAATATATCTGTACTACGCAATAGTATACGGCAAAGAGCTTCAGCACGTTATGACCTCTTTACCAAAAAACTGGTATCAAACAATGGGGAAGAAATACACCATCTACTTTCGAAAAGTATTATCTTCGTTTCGGAACAAATTGAATCCTAATGTTCAGCCCTGTCAAAAAGTTAACCCTCATCAAGGGTTGGCAACAAAGTTGCGAACTCTTTTAACCCGGTGAAGAAGTTAGACGGAGTCGCACGCAGGGTGTGAGCTGCCACGCGGTGTCCGGGAGCGGAACGCAGACGGAAGGCACGGACGCTGCGGGGGCGGGGGCGGAGGCGTATGCATCTGGCGCCATCTAGCAGACAGGTGTGCGGCAGGACACAACTCGGCACTCCGGGTCGACGGCGTCACCGCCTCCGCCCATTACCCGCCCACGCTCGCTCGCCAGCCTGCGAGCTGCGCAGGCGGCGGCGGCGGGGACGACGTCGCGCGGGGAACATTTGTCATCTGCCGCCCCCACCCCCGCCGCCGCCGCTCGCGACTGGTGCGGAGCGGAGCGAAGTGAGGCGGAGTGGTGAAGCGGGGCGACGCGTTGGCCAAGTTCCCCGACGCGCGTGAAGGACGAGGGATGGATGGCCTGCTTCCCGCCGGCAGCTGTCCTCGCGCCCGGGCCGAACGCTTCGGGCAATGCTATCACTCACGTATTGCCATCTTCTCTAATGGTTTGGTGACCATATACGTAAAGAAGACCTTTCCGTTGGGTGACACATAAAGGGTTTGACTTATAAATGGATATACTACAATTATAATAAATAAAACTCTACTAATAAAACTGGATTCATAAAAATGTTTGTTGCATCCTTTTAAGAAAAAGGAGTTTAATAAATACACGATTTTCACATTCCCATTTTTAGTATTGTCTCAAGAGTCGAGCAAAGTATGATATACATTGATGGAAAGAGTAGAAAATAATAAGTATTCGTAGCTTTAGTGTATACGGAGTGTAAGCAATTGATTGCTTGATTCAGTACTAGCACCTCTCATCACCATTAGATAACGTGTAGCAGTGCATTAGAGATTGTTTATATCGGTAGTTTCTTCAAAAATAAACGGGATGACTGTTTGATGTCTGCGATAATTGAAGATAATATATTTAACTTTTTCTATCTAGAGGAAATCATTAAAATTTAAATACGTTAAAAGAGTTGTGTAGATGATCACGATTTCTATTATTTCTTTCTATCTTGGTACATTCAATTTATTCATAACTGACGTCCCCGGTGCACCTAATTCTGGCTTCTTTACATTCCGATTATATCAACTTTTCCATTGTGTTTGCAATTTTTTTATTGCCCTGGACACTAGTATTTTCGTTCTCTTTTTTCAATATTGAGTTCAAATTGTAGGACGATCGTTAGATTCTACCTACAAACTTTGACAAGCGATCGATTTTGCCATTGTTCTTACAACCTTAATCTAAGGCGATCTCTTTGTTTCTTCCCATTTCAATGAGTAAATTGTTATCTTCCCATTTATTTTCACTCAGAATTAATCAACATTATTTACTTTCTTACTTTCTTCTGTTTTTTCAATTGTTCACTTTTAAGATTTTAGCATATTGTCAACACACCTTCCTTTTTTATTTTTGTTGGATTTGTCAATTTTTTTTACTACATTTTTATTAGATTTGCAGTATTAGAGTTACTACTTGCCTGGTTTCTTTTTTGCTTCTAAAACGTAAATGGCTCAGTCATAATTTTTTTAATTTTTTTAATACTTTTTTTTCCATTTCTTGTTTTTCTTCTCTCTAATCACTGCACGTGCTCTGCTTGAGAGTCAAAATTAGATTATTTTAAAATTTATTTACGATATAACGGCACTGTATCTTGAATTTCTTTAGAACCATTCAGACTTTTTATTTAGATGTAAAAAATAGTAATTTTCTTCTGATCCTTTTCCTCTTATTCAACTACAATGTATTCCTTTATTTCGCTGAAAAGAAATATGGCGTGAAAAACGTGGCTAGCCCATTTTATATTTCACACTGCAAGAAGTTCGTTCTGGATTTTACTCATTGTTGAATTATATGAGAAATTAATGAAATGCATCTAATATAATTATATCCAATACTTTCACTTGGATTTATGAACTTTCACACTCATTGAATGTTCTAGCAGAATGCAGAACCTTGGCTGGAAGTGGATATTACAAAATAGTTTGACAAAAAATTCTATAAAAGTAATCATTGCATTGAAAGTAAAAAATATAGGTAAATGGTATGTAAATTGCTTCATCATAATTTAAAATTTGAATTTCAATTACCTAATACAATGGTCTTAAAATGGGAAGTATCAAAGTTTTCAAAAGGTATCAGAAGAGGATACGTCTCGGAGTCACCTCAGGTTTGTGATTTTGTTACATAGTTTAGTTGTATTATTTGTTGAATATGGATGGGTGTAATATTGAAAGAATATTGTAACCAGTGTGTAAATATTCTTGTGAATGTTTTGTTCAAAAATATGAAAAGTCCCAAGGATGAATAAATTATTTTAAAAAGAATAAACTCGAAATAATGTTTCAACTTTAGTGGCCCATTGAGGCTTGTCGCCCTGTAACGCAATGAAGTCTGAATTCTTCACAGAATCTCGACTGCATTTCCGCGTCTGGTCTGGCAGTGCCACCCCATCCCCTTAGCTCCCCCTTCCTCTCCCCCCTGCCCGTCGGCGTCGTCGACGCTGCAAAAAAGCGGAGCAGGCGACGCCGTCGCCGGCGTCGCGACGTCTGCACGATCGTCTATCACGGCGAAGCCTCGAACTCACAACCTCGCGGAGCGCCACATGACCCTGCTAACAGGCGAGTCTCGTTTTTCTCGCACTTCGCTAACACACTGCGCTCGGAGGAGTGGATTGATCGCAGAACAATGGCAACTGGGGAACTGGCTCTTGCACGTAATATTTTACGCCCAATATTTGAGAAGACTTCGTTTCAAGAGATGGCTTAAGTGTTCGTTGGATACAAGGGGTAATATGTTTTATTTTTATTTCACTTATATTGAGTTTAAATGAAATTTGGGGACGGCACTAAACTAATCTTATTTACTGACTTAGCCTATCTTACAACCTAAACATACGCTTCTTACTATTATCGTTAATCTCTGGCTGAAACAAAGCGGGGGAGAAAACGTGTACGAGTAATTATTTCTTTACATCAGTCTCAGTCTTAAAAAAAAGACACTTATACGCTACACTACACTATAATACACTTTACACTCAACACGAAGAAACATACGCTTCGAAGGGCACACACACTGTTGTGTTATGTTGTGTAACGTATGGTTGTGGAACGTAATCGTTATTGTAAGTATCCCCTTCATCTATTACTAGAGTTTTTCTCGAATAATGTGGCTTAGTTTAAAAAAAAATAGCATATTCTATCGATAAATGTGAGAAAACACTCACAAATCGAATATTCTTGTAGTATAATTCCAACACGATGAAACTCTTAAACATATTCTCTGTAACTACTGAAAACTACAAAGGGATTAGAGATAATAAAATATTACGATTTTCCAATTGTTTGATTGAAGTTATTTCGTGAAGAACCATATCTATTCATTTGTATTTCGTCAATTCTGAAACTACGGGAATGATTACTAAATGTTAAGCTAAATTCTGCGAGCACTCTATTACTATGCTGAGTACAATAGATTATAATAATTCAATTATAATTTGTACGCTTATAATATCTGTCATGTGTTAAGCGTTAAGTAGTACATGTTTCATTACGTTTTGTATACCTTTCCATGTTTTGTGCATTGAAACTGTATTGCATTGTATGGTGTTTCTTTGTGTGTTTTGTGAAATACGACAAGAGGTGTTTTGTAAATGTGGTTGATGTTTAGCTGGATGCTGCACACAAACAATTTGTAATATGTGATGTCTTTAAACAAATAAAACAAAATTGAATTGAACTGTAAGCGTTGCAAGTAATACGAGATGGTATATGATGATGTTGCACCACTAGTTTTGACAAGATAGTAAACATGTAAATGCCGAAATAGAATAAACAAAAAATTATATTCCTACATTTTCGTTTAGAGGGTTGAAAATAAATTAATATGAATAGCTATTATGGCACCTTTTTTTAGTATATTTTAATTCTTGAAAGATCAGATCCATTGATTTTTGAGGCAGACATTAACAACGTAACAATTTTTATTAGTTTTAATACAAATTGTTATTTTGTTAATATCTGCCTCAAAAATTAATAGGGTTGACCTTCAAAGAAATAAAATGTTTTTCTACATGTTGGAGTTTGATGTAATCTATCAAATAAGGTGCAAACCACTTAGATATTGCAAATACTAATTTACACGGCTCAGAGCAGCACAGATTATACACACTTAAACACTGATTTTAGTCAGAATTACTAAAAATGCGTTTTAAGTCGATTTGATTTGATTTTAGGAACAGGGTGAGAAACAAAAAAAGCTCCACGTTTTCTTTAAAATAATATATTTTTAAAAATCATCAATTGAAATTTTCTTATTTTTACCTTTTTTCGTCCTGTAGTTAATGTCAATTCGTTTGCAGAAGTAAGAAACATAATACTGATGAATAAATTGTATATTTGAAATGTATCTCCGCCGTTTTATCCGGGCAATACCGAAAAGCTACAATCATATATATATATATATATATATATATATATATATATATATATATTAATATACTCACTTCTTTCGTGACGAGAGGTTACAGTTTAGTATACATTTAATTTTAACAACGGTAATACACATTCAATATTGTTGAAAAATGGGTAAAATGCTAAATCTGGTGCACAGTGCTGCTTTACAAGTACGTCTCAGTACCGAGTATAAAATAATTACACGGTAATTGACGAAAATATTATTTGTATGAGATATTAATGTCATTAAAAATGTATTAATATAGCAGTAGAATCAAGATTATACAAAATTACGATTATATCTGTAGCTATATGATGGTAATATTTTCACATCTTCTGCATACTGTCCCAAAGGATTGATAAATTTAAAGCGCGATATTTTCATTGAAATAACTGGCGATACCTTTTTTTCTTCATTTTCCACTTTAAAAAAGAAACATAATTCTTATTATATATACCTTGCCTTAATATATATCTATATCTATGTCTCTCTCTCTCTCTTATATATATATATATATATATATATATATATATATATATATATATATATACACATATGTATACATACACACTCACTCTCACACACACATAAACATTATATATACACTATATATATACACAGTATATGATACTTTGCATACAGTTTTTCGCACTAGGTTTTACAACTTCGCAGCACACACTACGACTTTCAGACGGGTTCCGCTTCAAATCCCCTTCTTGAAGGAGGGTCCTTTGTAAGTACTACACATTTTTTGCTGGCCTGTCTTCCAGAGCTTTCTCTAATCTTTTTCTTGCAATTCCTTTGACAGATTCACGTTCATCTCTTCTTCAAATACGCAGCATCCATTTTGAATCTTTGCTTTTGCCATTCAGTTTTCTCTCTCCGTAATTCCTCGTTTTGCGCTGAGTATTAGCACATTCCTCTTTCTTACCACCGTTTTCAAAGTGGAAATTCCCCATTTGCGAGATTTCTTTTAACCGTCCTGGGTCATTAACCTTCCAAGACCGGTTTTCCGTCTTTTACGGCTCGTTATTTCCCTTATTCCCTTCCTTGGAAATACTTAATGACATGCTATAAATAAAAAAAGTATTTTCCTTAAGCGCAACTAATTTGCGATTGCGCTATTAAGTTGAAAGAGTAAAACCACAAAGATATATTTTATAAATTAACTATCCCGACTAGATATCTCATGATAGTGAACCTTGGCATGGTCTCATGCTTTTGAAGAGCATCAGATATATTGGAAATCTTTTTTACGTTATTTATTATATTTTATTGCTTTGTGCACGTATTCAATTATTGTAACCCCTTCGCTTATCTAAAGTGAAACAGAGTTCAGCTTCGTAATAAGATTTATTAAAATACAAGTTTTTTAATAATTCAAGATCCACTATCATTCGCTATTGTGAGTTTTATTACATTAATAATAATAATAATAATAATAATAATAATAATAATAATAATAATAATAATAATAATTATTATTATTATTATTATTATTAAGTCATCAATACGTGTTTATTGGTCAGGAGGTCTATGGGATGACACCTGTGGGATTTTGAAGGTTAGAAATTTAACTATTATATTGTAATTTGAAGTTTTTATATTGTATTATATTAACTAAAGAATGTAAAAATAAAACAAATCAGTTACCATGCTTTGGTGTTATATCTGTGTGGTAGCTGTGTAAGACCAATCATTTGTGTAAAAGTGAAATAATAATTATAATATTTACAATGATAATAATAATAACAAAAATAATCTGATATATTAATAGGCACATATGCGTTCGACTAGCGCACATTTGCAGATACAATATACAACGAAATTCGTTCGTAAAGTGAAAATATATTAGCTAAGAAAGCAAATTTCTGAAAGCTGATATCTCAATGATCCAGTATTACGGTTACTAGTTCTAATTATTTTTTATATCAATTAATATTTGCAAAACAAAAAACGAGCATTTTCGGTGACAGGAAATAGGCGTGCATTTCAATGTATGACACTTTTTAATGATCGACTTTTGAGCCCACTGGAGCGGCAGCTGTACAAGAAGGAAGCTACATGTGAATGAGGCATGGCGCAAAGAAACGACCAGTGAAATTGCAAATTCTCTACCGAAAAGAAAGAAAACCAAGAACTGAAAAGAAACTGTACTGGCGTAAATTCTCGGCTATTCGGGAGACGCCGCGTCGTTGGCTGGGGTGCCGACGTTTTGCCCGACATTTCGCAGGCTTCCTCAGGGCAGTGACACTGCGGCGCTACACCCCAGCCAACGACGCGGCGTCTCCCGGATAGCCGAGAATTCATGGATTCGAGCCGCGGAAGCTTACGTACACATCTGTACTGGCGTAACTTAATATTCGTATACGACAAAATTAACTGCATATATTCCAAAAACCAATCTTATTAATTGAATTCGTTCATAGAATTAGTACCCCTGAATTTGTTCTTTGAACAAATTCATATATTAAAATACATTTGTTTCTCAGTAATATGTTCAATATGGTCAACTTAAATTTCTTTGCTGACAAAAAATATTGTGACTAGAAAATTCCAACGTTATATTTCACAATTAAAATGCGTAGTGTTACACCACATTTTCTGTTGGTAATGAACTTATGAGAATACCGTAATTAGTATATTGACATAGTGTGAATAATTCAATTTGTCGCCTGACTCATCTTTTTTTTAAGTAAAATGATCAAAACAGAAGCATTTTATGACGTAATTTCAAGTTATTGTAATAAAATCAAAACATTGTTGAAACCGTTTTTAATTTTCATAGTACGTATGTAGACAGGGACAAAATAATAATATTTCACTGCACGGCAAGTGATTTGGGCAAGATTTCCCTTATTACTTCCAGATATATGTCGAAGCAGCCCTCTGTAGAACTGGGCACAGACAGCGAGTGATCTTACCATCATTTCCTTCCCGTTCCAACCCAGCAAGGGCAGTTATCACAGCAGTGGAAAAGTCCCACATCAACAATCAATTAATATCACTCTCTGGAGACACTGGAACGATGATAAAATAAGCGGGAGTAATTGTAGGTCATTTAATTTCTGCCGCCAGTTTTAAATTATGGTTTGTCCTTTTATATCCTTTCCCACTTTCTATTAATTCCCGTCGCCCATAGAGCTGGTTGAAACAATATAGCAGAGCACAAGCAATCATACGTAGATGACGATTTCAGAATAAATTTAGGCAAATGAAGTGTACTATACCGAAACACCTTCCGTGCCTTTCAAACACTATAACAACTTCCTTGTCCCTGCCATCTCACGCGTTTTGACTTTAACTATTACCGACACTGCACTAACCAATCAAAGTGACAGAGTTGTCTCAAAGCGCAGAACCCAAAATGTAAAAACTTAGCACCTGCATTCTTTATAGTTCATTTTAACAACAAAGTACATTTCTGAATTGAATTAATGTTGGAATAGAGGTGAGCAATTACAGCCGTTTTACCTGCCAACGTCACCAGTATCTGTATCGACGCTTTGCATTCCGCTATACTTCTCTTATTTTCTCATCAACTCCCAAATTTCCTCTCAACGACACACTCGATACGCATTGACCATTTGCTGTAATCATTTTGCAGCCTCTCATAATTAGTGAATCAACAACACGCAGATCAGTCCCTTCAGAGCACAACGATTAAGTAAACATTTATTTTGATTTGTATCATTTACAATAGTGCTCTAAAACTCGAGAAAATGAAGACCAACATTGAAATTATTTCTCGTAACATATAGAATATAGAGGTTTTGGTAGTATACCTGTTAGCGGGCTATTGAACTCTAGCTCAAGGATTCAAATCCAAGGATTTTTAAGGGCGACAAAGTCCTTCGTACGTCAGCTTTCGGAGGGGAAATTAAGCAGGTTATTCTGTGTTGTATGCTAACTTCTTGCCCAAAAGAATCTAAGTGTGAAATCATCCGTTTCGACGCTGGAGTGATACTGTCTTTCTCCGCTAGGTGGTGAAAGGGCCATAGCGAAATTTGCGTGGTTAGAGGGAAGAGGAGTCCTTAAGACCTGAACCTCGCCACGTAAAATAAGGCAGCGTTGAATTTTGTTGAATAAAAATATTGGTAAAGCGAGAGCTTTCATGGAATATATAAAAACCACGTGAATAATTCGACATCTGATAAAGACACATCCATTCTATTATAAAAATTGAGACACTTATTCTGTGAACGAGAATGGTTCCAAATAACAATTCAAATAATTATCTAAAAACAGTCTGCAAGCATGAAAAACATATTCTGAATAACAATATCAAAGATGTCTATAGAATATCTAGTCAACCAAAAGAGATACTCAACCCATCTGATTGCAGGATTACCACTTGTAGAAAACATTGAATACTAGGGAGGCACAATGAAGTACCTAAAACTACCCATGGACGATAGGCAGTGAATTATAGCCTACTTAACAACCCTACTCCGTTTTACAGCTACTCAACTTTACCAATTCCATAATACGGATAATTAAATAGTAATCTACTGAAATATGTGCATTGTTACCGATAAAATTGTGAAATATAATCGCCAGAAAATTGTGGTTATTAATAAAATCGAAAATAATTTTTCAATGACTCAGACTGTCTGGTAACAAACAACCTTAGAAGAATCCCTTGTTTTCGAAACTACCCAAATATCTTCAAATGAACGACCGAATGAATTCCTTATTCGCATTTTTTTGGATCTCTCAAATTCAGTTGCATTTGCCCAAGCTTACGGTATGTGACTTATGCGAATGGTTCCTAGTGTTTGCTGAGAAAATAATAGTAATAATTAATAATAATAATGTTAAATACCTTAAACGGGCAAATATTTAAAAAAACATTAACATATATATAGTTTTGCATAATTAATGTGAAAAGTGACTCTCCCTGTTCAATTCAAGTTGAGAAAAATCGGACGCTGAAATAGGTTGCTCTCAATGCGCTACCTAAATATAATTCATTCAGGATCAATATTTATCTTTTATTATGCTCATTGATGAAAATGAAACTTTCAAAGCATGAATGGGACCAAAATATGAATTAAAAATCAAGGCTACGAACAATTAAACATTTATTTTGTACACCACTGAACAAAACTTTTTATATATGCGTAAATGTATTTTAAAAACACATCACATTAAAGAGTGAAACTTTTCATTTCTAATTCTTCATGATTATACGAAGTCGTTACATGTCGATTGTACTCCAATCGAACCGAGAAACCGGGAAAGAATTTCAGGAATTGCGTTGTGGTCTGCGCACTACTTCCGCCATAACATCTACTAATACCGATGATCTACCGTCAATTTCAGCTGGATTGTACAGAAGTGACTTCGGCATGTGCGAGTGACTCTCAAGCCAAGTGCGAGCTGCCAAAAGAAAGTTACTCACTCCCTTCAAAATGGCGATAAATCTGGAGACATACAATTTCTGCAAATAACAATTTATTTTGACATTTTTCCAAGTAACTACTGGTTTTCAGTGCTTGTTGACTGGACGTGAATGGGGAAAACATTTAAAAATCATTGTGGTTTTATTGAAATGTAATTAAGTACGAAAAATGTAGGCTCAATGGGATTCGCAAACGGAAGGCGCCAGAGAAATAGACAACAGGCGCGGCGTTGGAGTGATCAGCTCTTCCGACTACAAACTACAGTAGTATACTGCCCAAGCGATTTACTTATGAATTGGGCATCTCTCTCTACACCGCGCATCCGGGACCAACGTTAGGCAATTAGGAGCCTGTCTCCCCTTTTCCCGCCACGTCTCCGTTTCCCGCTCCACCCCACCCCCCTTCGTTTGCATTCAACCGCTCCGCGCCTCGCCCCTTCGCACAGCCGCGTTATGATTGTTTAAGTACAAGTAAACGCTGATTAACGGACAGGGACGGCTTTCTCGGCGCCAATTTGCATCTCAAGGGCGTCCCGACGCCACCGCCCAGCGTCGCTAGAGCGCCGCTTCTGACGAGATTACGACATTAAAATTTCGTTCAGCCCCCCTCCCCCCCTGCCTTCCCCCCCATCCAGCCAGCTCTTCTCCAACGCGGATTCGCTTCTCGGCAGGATCTCTGGGCGGCGCTGGGTTTTTAATGCGACGTTATTCAAGATGCCCGCCCCCCCCTCAGCGGCCCCGCCCTGGTACTTGCCACCCCCGCTTTTGTACGCCTTCATTCCGCACGTGGTGGCGGCGGCGGCGGCGGCTGCGACGGGGGTTCAGGGAAACAGAACGGCGCCCGTCGGTCCACCAGTCGTTTGCATTGGCGAAATGTCCCCATTCCGGAAGTCACGCCGGCGGTGAAGAAGGCTTTGAGGATTGTTGGGTCTTTGTGACGACGTTCTTGTGTCGTGCAGGGGCCAGAGAGTGGCACTTGTCTCTCACTCGTCTTGGCCGGCGGTTGTTTTGGGCGGACGAGAAGGAATGTTTGTGTAAGGCTCTGAAGTTGAGGAAAAGAGTGAAAAACACGGTTTCCCTGTAAAAGCGTAGTGTTCGGGAGGTTTATTTGTAGGAGAAATTTTGCTTTTAGAAGACTCCTTGGAGACGAAAAAGTCACAATCGTAATTTAACAACCATTCAATATATTATTCTTTTTAAGAAACAATGGTTTCTTTATATTTTCATTTCTGCTATTACAATCCTCTAACCAGACATACTACTGAAACCAGTAATTTATACGAACTCGTTAAATTGTAGTGCATTAAAAAGGTTTTAATATATTTGTACATAACTAATCAATTTCACAAAATGTGAATATCTCTACAATTAGTAATACACTTTAGAATCTAAGTTTTGAGACTACTGTTACAAAATTGGAAACGTTTGTGCTATTTCTTGGTTGGTGCAATTTCCCGAATATTCCACGTTCTTTTATTGCTTTCTCTTCCAGAAGATAAACTTAAACTTATGAAACAGGAGGGAAATGCAAGACTAAATTGAAAATAAATAATATGTTTTATTATTATTTTACTATTTCGCAAACATCCACAAATGAATGCTTATGAAATATAATTGTTCCGATTAGAAATGCTGTCATTCATTATTAACATTAGTATTTATTGTTGTGTGTACATTTTTATTCAACTTTCATTCCAGGTGGCTCACAGGGATACAATCAGTACATAATGAAACCAAATTACCTTTTCTTATGCAGCTTTCGTTGATTTCAAATAATGATTAGGTATCCCCGCCACAAATACCCACACAAAATAATTTATTCTCTTTTCGGCGAGGATACGAGACACATTCTTTAATAAACTTAAATTTTGTATGAATTCGCCAAAAGTATATCAATAATATCACGAGAGTCCTATAATATCATAGTAATCATGATAATTATGTATATTTATTCGAATATGTTTTATATTCGCGTTTCATTTCTCTCGATAAGAATAAAGGCGAGTTAATGAATCCTTCACGAGAGCCGAGGCCTCATTCAAACCCGCGTCACCAGGCGACAGCACCACAACCCACCCTCCGCCATGTCCTCCCGCCCCCGCTGCACGTCGCCGGCGCGGAATAGATGCATTATTCAGCATCAGACGCGGCAAATGTCACGTGACGAGATTCAGGACGTGATCGGTGGAAGAAACAGGCGCTCAATCTCTAGAGGCCTGATGTCTAAGGCGGCCGATGCTAAAGAAGTTGATGCAAACTTCACGTAGTGTATGTTCAGTTAAAAATACCTTTTTCGTGGTATCGATGTGCACGCAATAATACTTGTTTAATGGAAACTTTATTCCATTACAGATGGATGTTTTATTCTTGTGGCGAGACCAGTCGTTTTAACTGAATGTTCACAAGAAAATGTTTACAGTAGTATTTTCTTGCATACAACATTGAGACTTTGTTTTGTTATCATGCTTTATTGAGAAAATAAATAAATTTAAACGTATTTAACATTTTTATTCATTACACAAATAAAAAAACTTAATTTAACGTTATCAATTATCTCATATTACCTCTAAAACTATCGTTCTCGGAATCTCTTGAGTATCTAATCTTACTTAAACTGATTTTATCAATTAGGTTGCACGACTGCAATACAAAATCTCTTCCAATCTTATCTGCCTACGAAAGTAAAAGAATCGAACACATTTTTTACAATCGAAGTTCCATTTAACAAATAAAATTATGAACAAGGGTAACGTACAAAAAATTCTCGAAATGTACTGTATTTACACTGTTCGAAAAATATCTTCAAATTACGAAACTAAATACTTGTGTATAGATTGTTTTCTTGTAAATGGAGAAAGGAAACATTTATCGTCATTGCGTATAGTGTTAAATCAACATACTTAATCTGAATTATTAGAAATATTTGTGCAGAAGTAATCGAAACGAACAAAATGCCAAGTCAAGAGTTCTAACAACATACAAATTCACCAACTATGCAGATTTTAGACTTTTGATGCAATGCAATAAATGAAACCAAAACAAGCACATTCTTCAAGAAATGAGATGAAGAGATAATTTAACAGACGAAGTAGGCTGGACGATGAGAAATTTCGGAGAAGAGAAAATCTTACACAATTTGCAAGTTGTGAGAAAAGCTGAAGGGAGAAAAAATTCAAAACTTACTTTTTCTTGTGTATGTGGCGGAAGCGATGAAATGAATTTCTGGAACTTACCTGGAAAAGAAAGAAATTTAAATCAGTACTATACAGCAGTTAAATACTTCATTTTTTCTTAACTAATGCAAAATGTTTTAAATTTTTATTTTATTTTCGTCACAATAGGATTGTGATGTTCTGAACGATTTCATATTCACTTGTATTACAATACGTTTGTGAGTATGCAAGCGATTTCACTTTAAAATGTTTATTTTATCTGAGAATGAAAAATTTTAAATGGAATTATTTTTAAATGAGCTTTGAAAATATTTCCCAGAGTTTTCCTTCTTCAATTTTGATATTGCACAACTTTTCCCTTGCCTCTTTCATGTTCAAAAGTAAATTATCTGGTAATTAACATTAAAGCCAATCAGTACGGTCAATACTGTATCGTAATCTCAATGAAGTGCTGATATTGTGTACTTTAACACTGGTATATTTATGCTTTGCGATGATGACAGTAAGTCTAGTACGATATACCTAAAGGACTATTATTTTTATATAGATAGTGAGTTGTTGAATATAACCATTTGGTTCTTTAGCGTGATTAATAAATGCTCATTCGTTTTGTAAGGGTTTTTATGCATTCGAAAGCCTAACTTTAAAAATTAAAGACACAAATCAGACGCTGAAAGAAATGACGTAGGTCGCATTTGGCGCAGGTTGCACTGCCTGTAAATTAAAAGATTTTTAGGCCCCTTCCTGCAACTACAATAACAGAGATAGATATTTTTTTCTTAACAAAATTTAAAACATATCTTCAAATAAGGTCCTCTTCAATTTTTCTGAAATAGAAATAATTTTTACGTAATTTTGCGTGAAAGTGGCAAATTTTAAACATAATTTTCCACACTTCTTTTGCTAGAATATTTCAGAGGTTACTTACCCGTAACGAGTTATTTAGTTACATAAGAGATATTCAATTAATTAATCATTTAATTAGCTAATTATTAAGTTAATTAGGTAATTGACAAAAATAATATGTAATTTAATTTATTACTTAGTATTAGAGTTATTTATTTATCAGGCGTTAATTAATATAATCTTTCAGGCAGCGTTGTTAAATTATGGGAACAAAACCACAACACTCAATAATTAAATCAAAAACAACCATTCTTGAACATTTACTTAGACTAAGGTAGATAAGTGTAGCTTCATATTCTCTAAATATATAACAATTCACGCAGCTGCTTTAGTAACTCCCACCGCATGAGTCCACAGTTTCACATCCACAATTGCGTTCTCTTACATCATAATTTTGTTCTCGTTATCCCAGTTATAAATTCTGGCCTATTCTCTTTATCTGCTAACTAGACTACTTCCGTATCCACTGCTCACCGACATTCACTTTGAAAATTCCGTGAACGTAACTTTATACTTTCTAAATACGTAACACAATCAACTCATGCATTACCACGTCAATGGATAGGGTCATTAGTCCTGTAAGTGTAGTGCATTTTTTCCGCAAAATCTGACGATGTTCTTCCTCCGCGGGAAGGTGCAAATCGGCTCCGACCATCGCGTCGGCTAGCGGGGTTTCCCGCCACCAGGTATATCCTATCAGCATGGCACCCCTACAGGCGTGACAACTGGACTCTCAACATGTGTGTTAGTGTAGTGAATGCGTAAGTAAGTGGGTGAGGATAGAAGAAGGAAGGGGAATGAAAGATCGGGCGCGGTTTTTAGCCCGTTTGTTAGGGTACTGCTCCGGCATTCAGCTGGTGTTGATCGTTGAAACCATGGGAAACTATCAATCGGAGCAGCAGGTTGCTAGGATTTAGCTGAATTCGACCTAGCTACGTAGCTAGAGTCGAAAATCCTGCCACCGAAGGGACTCAAACTCTTGGACCTCCCGGTAAGAGGCACTGCAGTGATATCAAATTAATACACTGAGCCCCCAAACCAGTCACACACAGACTCATCTCTCTTCCCTCAATACGATGATTCCACAAAACGTCCATTACGCCCTAAAGGAAGAAACGGCCGCCTGAATCAGCGAGAGCTCGGCCACAATCCGTGCGCCGAGCCGCCGGCGGCGGCGACAGCAAACGCCGCCGGCAAATGACACGGAGAGCGAGCGGGGCACGCCCCAAACGCAACGCACGGGAACCCGACACCGGGCGCGGCCGGCGGCTGCGCGCCACCGACCGGAACGATGACGTCACAGCGAAAGCGATCGGTATACACACGGCCACGCGCACGCAGTTCCGCCGGGGCACGACGGGAAAGGGCCAGAAGAAATCCTTTTTTAAAATGTTCATTACTTTATTTATTAATAGGATAAACCCATTCATATAAAGTAAATTCAGAAAAAAAATAGAACTAAAAATAATATGAGTTTCATAATAAAAACACATTAATAGATGAGTAAAAATTACAGTAAAGAATAAAACAATTCGTAAAGTGATGTAAAGAAGGTCTCTAAATTCAAAACTAATTTCATAAACTTCTTGAATTTGACAGTGATATTATCAAAGAAGTCGATATCATTGCGTAATTGATTGGTCTCACATGTAAGCCTGTTCAATATATTTCTTTCGTTTCACATTGTCTTCTCTAGTTACATGTATATAAAAAGTTTGGTCAAATCAGTGCTTACTTTGTGGAGCATAGGCCGCACTTGAGAAATAATATTTCGACAGTTCATTCATTTGTAAGATGTATAAAAAATAATGCATAATTTATTACAAATGATTTGTATTCTAGACTAATACTTTCAAATTATTACATTCATTGAAAAATATCTTCTTTTTCTCAAAAGAAAAATAACTGACAAATCTTTTTACACTTGCTTCATTGTGTTAATATTACACATCATTTCTAACAAATGTTTAGAACACAATAAATTTCTTAAAACTCAGTTTACTCTAAAATAGTAATATTTCGTGAAACCACCCTTAGCAGTCAATACGTGCCACCATTCTTCTTGAAGTACTTGAAGGACATTCTTTTGTAATTTCTTTCCAGAAAGATCATCTTCAAGCATTATTTACAATTTAAAGAAAAAACATTATCATTGAAACTCGTTTTTCCTCTGATTATTTGTTCCTTCGGAGCTTCCCAAATGACTTCTACCTACTTCCGAAATTTAGAGTTTACTAACATCTTACAATGCATTTCGTAGATCTAAGAAAAATACGATAAAATATACAAGTTATCACAACAAAAATGAAAAACCTTGCATGTTTCTCTTTCAAAAATAGGTTTTCTTTCGTTGAGTTTGTAATATGGCGGAACAACGTATACAAAACAAAGCTTCCGCACATGTTCATGTTTCTTTTATCATCTAAAACACGACAACAAAAAAATATTTTATGGCAATTTTTAACATAATTAGAAAGTTTATCTCAGAGAGTTTTGGTATACAAAGTCATGTAGAAAGATGTCTCAGTAATATTTTTCTAAGACAAAGATGCAGCTCCCAAATTCACGAAGGCCCGGCAGACCGAAGCGAGTCGGAGCTGGCTCACTAAACAGACATTGAATGTAATGTACTCGTCCTTGGTGTCTGCTGGTGTTTTGGAGCATAGCCTCCCAGATTATGTATGAACTCATTAGTGCTTCCCAAAGTTTCCATTAGAAAAGCATAATTAAATGTGTAAAACGATTCATTAATTAACCGCATTTCAAATATGAATTGTTTCAAATTAATGTCAAATAATATCGCGTGATTGAACAAACTTTCTAGCCACGTAAAAAGACAAAAATACTGCAGTCAAAAAAGACAATCATAAAAAGTCTCGTAGAAAGGGTATTTTGGTATGCAAAACCAGGAGCACAGATTCACCTCTAAATCTCTTGACTGAGGATCAATAGAGTGACTACCATGCATTAGCAAGCGCTTGTCATCGACACTTTTACAAACAAAAACGCATTAGAAGGGAGCAAAATTGGTGAAATAACTGAGAGGGAAAGAGAAAAGAAAAAAAGATAAATGAATAGTTAAGTGACTTTAAAAGAGAAAACTGAGAAGCTATTTTAGAATTCACAATGCGTATGCATAATCTTTTTCAATAAGACAATGAAATGTAGTAATAGTGCAAGGTAATATAATGTAAAGGAAATTAAAAGTTATGTAAAGAAATTTGGAATACGTACGTGATTTTAGACATTATTAAAATTGGGATTGAATTAACGGACAAATTTCAGGAATATATAAGCAGAGAGGTTTTGTTGACATCTCGTATCACGTAATTTGGAAGACGTGTTGTGCTACGGATATATCACGAAGGGACAGAGTAGGTAAAGGAGATTCTACAAATCTAGAAATATGTTGTAAAAGTGCACATAGAATTTGGGAGAGATTACTGATTTATAATCGTCATTATGCAGTTATAATGCATAAAACATAATTCCTGTTTGCTTGACGCTTATAGCTAATTCATTGAAAGTTATGTTCGGAAACGAGGAAACTTTGTGGTCTGTAGGTGGCGCACACACTGACCGAAGAGCAAATGCCATCACGTGGGCCGTGGTGCCGGGAGATACTACAAAATGTTCTAAGGGTCAATCTCGGAATTATCAAATACAAGAAAAAATGAAATACATCAACATAAATTACAGTGTAACAAACTGTTGGGTTTTGTGAATGTATTTCACATTTTATTCAATATTTTTCATGCAATAATAATATTATTATAAGAGTTGAAGTTGTCCATTTCGCCTCCTTGGACGTAATCTTGCACATAGTTTCGAATGCGACAGAGCGAACGTGCCCCATCTCATCACGATATCGTAGTCTTCCCCTCTGAACCAATTGCCGCAGCCCGCCATCCCCGGCGCAAGTGTATTGCTCGTAACGCCTGCAACGCGGCAGCTGCTGCTGCTTTCGGGCTTCTTATTTTGATTTCCAGAGTCATATTTCCTGGAGTACCGGGCGACGCGGTCTCTCCCCGCGGTCTTTCCTTGCATGCAACTCCCGACTTCGCCTCTCGCCCATTGTTTCTTCTGTTTATTTTCTTCCCTCCCTGGAGCATACTTTTCTATTTCTTGCTCCCTCCCTTCCCTGTCGCGTCCGGTATAAACCATCGTTTCGTTCTACGGCACCCTCCGCCTCCGCATCGCCTCGAACATTCTTTTTCTAGAGTTCCTAATGTAGAGACGGGTGAAGATTCCCTTCAAGTTATTTCCCTTTTCGGTCCGATATCACAGAATTCATACAGTGGCTTCTGGTCGCCGGGATGTAGGGAGCGGAGGGGGAGAAAGGGGAGTCGGAGGGTGATGGAAGTGCTGGGAGCAAAAACGGTTCTAGTGGTGGCGGGTCCGGTGGAAATGACTTGCGGTGGCGGTGGCGATGACGGTGACAGTGTCGGCGTTGGTGTCGGGGCGGTGTCAGGGGGGCGGGGGCGAAGGTGGAGGCGTAACGGGAGTTGGTGGGGGAACAGGGATGGAAGTGGGGTTTGGGAGGCAGGAAGGGGCGGTGGCGGAGGTGGTGACCCTGGCGGGAGAGTGAGCGGGAGAGTGAGTGGACGGAGAGTGAGTGAGCGGGAGAGTGAGTGGACGGGAGAGTGAGTGAGCGGGAGATTGAGTGAGTGGGAGAGTGAGTGGACGGGAGAGTGAGTGACGGGAGAGTGAGTGAGCGGGAGAGTGAGTGAGCGGGAGAGTGAGTGAGCGAGAGAGTGAGTGGACGGGAAAGTGAGAGAGCGGCAGAGTGAGTGAGCGGGAGAGTGAGTGCGGGAGAGTGCAGTGGATGGGAGAGTGAGTGGACGGGAGAGTGGTGCTGGAGGTGAGTGGACAGTGCAGTGGGTGGGAGCTGGACCAGATGTGCAAGCGGGTGCGTGGCAGGGTGGGGTGGGGAGAGATGCGGGTTTGGGAGACGGGGGCGGAGGCGCTGGGTGGACGTAGTCCCATCGCGATGGTGGCGCCGGCGGCATGGTGGGATGGTGAATACGCGGTTGCCGGCGGTGGTAGCGACGGGCGGCGGTGGGGTTGTTGCAGCGGCGATGGCGGGGGTGGAACAGGCGGGATAAGATCTCCATCTCTTTAAGCACGGGCGTCGGGGCGAGCGGTGCCGGCGCCGTGCGCGACGGAGCGAGAGGCGGCGGCGGCGGCGGCGGCGGCGGCGGCGGCGCATGCGCAGAAGAAGAAGCACGCGTGTGTGGGCGATATGATAGAAACGCTGCAATTTTGTTCTCTTTGAAAGGGCTTCTAACAGAAAACTTCGTTTGCTGTTAAAAATAGCAGATGTAATCTGCAAAAGTATGGAAGAATGAACAATTTCGTAAAGATGCGGAAAAATGAACACGTAAATTCATTTCATGATTGCAAAACGCAAACACAAATAGATAATTCACGTTGTACGAAATGTTATTTCATCTAAGATTGTCTATATTAAAACATTCTTCTCCCCGGCTTTGGACGGCGGGGGCGCAGGCCGACATTTTCTCTGACCCCAATTCAAAGAAAATAATATTTGGCACATTAAGAAAATTAGTTTTTTTTTCTCGTGTAGCGTGGAATACATCCCCGTTGGTTCCGCCAACTTAGTGAGCTCTTCTGTTAACATATATCTAAAAAAAACGCGTATCTCTTTTTTGGAGCGTTTGTTGGAAATATATTAAAGCGTTTAACAATACAATATCAAGAACAGGTATGTGAAGGGTGGACAAGTATCAGACTATTCCAATCTTTCTGAAAAAAAATTACGAACAGCAAAGTTAACAAACTTTTCATTGCCTTACAACTGGATTTGTGCTTCTTTACCATTGTCAAAACACTGTGAGGTACAAAAGAGTTTTTGCAAAGTGCGCGAATGGAAGTATCGAGTTCCAATTTTTTGTAAAATTGAGGAAGAGTTGGCTACAGGAAAGCGTTCAAAAGCAACAAATCTTGATGTTAGGGGAAGTACAACTTTACTTAAGCGTGATCTACTTTTAATAGGTAAAATGATAGATTTTTGTACCCTTGCACTTTCAGTACTGCTGGTTTAACCTGCTTAAGGATTAGAGAATATTAGGAATTCTTTCTTTCAGCCGTTTTTTCGGTTTCTCTCCACTTTCATGGGGAGATAACAATTAACTGCATTAAATAAACAAACAATAAAATAACAAAATTAATTAAACAAATAACACACACGCTTTGTTGATTTCTAAAATTCAACTTCACATCTTCATATTCTCGCAGAACAAATTGCAGTGAAGAAACAGACGAGAACAGAAACTAGTTATGTATGTGATAAACAATAGATGTAATGTAACGTTAAGGTAATATCACGTACATCCTACGAACGTTGACCATCGTCAAAAAACTCTCCGACATAGACCAGACGATCGGAATGTTTTAGCACCAACTTGTTCTGGAATCTACAAACAGCAGTGGCTATGTAAATAATGCTACAGCGTGGGGCGGTGTCCCCTATTCCCAGTTCATTTGTCATACGACTCTGCGAGCTGCGGGTGGCTGCTTCTGCTGGAACCGCTACGTGCGGATCGATGCCTCAGGACGAATCGCTTGGGACGTTGGAGTGGGGAGGTGACGTGGAGCGATGGCAGTAGAGATGGCGGGGGAAACGGTGCAGCAGGGTGGGGAGAGGGTGCGGAAAAACGGCGTGGAGAGATGGCAGAGGAGAGCAGCGCGGATTAGGGAGACAGCGCTGTGATTCTGTGTGGTGAAGCGGCGAGTCGTGGTGCTGTGATAAGGCGGCGTAGTGAGTCGACGTGGAGAGGTGTGAGGAAACGATATTAAAAGATGAAGACATGGTGAGAGGGAGTGGAGAGTTGGCGTGGGAAGGTGGTGTGGAGAGTTAGCGGAGGAGATGGCATAAGGAAACGGTCAGGTAGCGTGGTAAAGTGACGTGAGCAGTTGGTAAGGAGACAAGGCATCGAGAAACGGTGTGATGAAGTGGCGCGGTGAGACGGTGCTTTGATGCCGTGAAGTGAGGTGGCATTGTAAGGCGGCGACATGAGGCGGCGACATGAGGCGGCGACATGAGGCGGCGGAAGAAGATGAAATAGTTAAGCGGTGTGGGGAATGGCGTAAAGAAATGACTTTGAGAATACGTGGGCATGCAATGCAATGCTGGTGTTGGTGGCATAATGTAGTAGATGCCATAGAGAGACTTCGCGGGAGATTGCGTAAGTAAATTGCGTGGAGTCGGTGTCTACCCCCTCTAGATGGTGAGATCCGTCGCCGACATACCGCCGGCATCGGATTTGCCCTAACAAGCGTTTCCCACCAGCGGATCACCACCCCAGCCGAGCCACGCTCGCAGCTCCTGAGTGGTCCCCCAGCATGTATAGTAGTGTCATACATGTAAGTGTGTGTACGTAAGGGGTAGGGCAATGAAAAGGAAGGAAAGATCGCGCAGTGCGTGGTATTGCTCCGGTATTCGCCTGGTACTGATCTGAGCCACCGGCCGCTAGAATTTTTCAGACAGTCTGAATTCACCCTAGCTACCAAGCTGATGTCAAAAATTCTGTCACCGTCGGGTCGATCCAAGGACCTCTTGGTCAGAGGCACTGCAGTGAGATCAGTTGATGCCCTGAGCCCCCCCCCCTCTGTCAGTCTGAGGAAGCCAATAAATCCAACAAAAATAGGAGCAGTGAGAGAATAGCGAATGTGATGAAGCCGCCAACGGCTGAGAAAATGTGAAGGGGCAGGGATGATGAGAGTGCTGGAGACATTGTAACTTATAGAGTGTAGTAGAGAGTTTTGGGTGCCACAGTGGCATTAGAGGAATATGACTCTCTGACGTCATGAATGCGTCCAACACTTAAAAGGAATGAATACGTTCGATGTCATTGAGATCGCATGTGATGGGGTGTCGGGTTTTAGAGGTATCAAGGATGTCCAGAGTGTCGTGTGCGTTTCGGGTGTCGTGTTGGTTTGCGGTGACGTGTTGGCTTGCGGTGACGTGTTGGTTTGCGGTGACGTGTTGGTTTGCGGTGACGTGTTGGTTTGCGGTGACGTGTTGGTTTGCCGTGACATGTTGGTTTGGGGTGACGTGTTGGTTTGGGGTGACGTGTTGGTTTGGGTGGCGTGTTGGTTTGTGGTATGTTGATTTCGGATGTAGTATTGGTTCGAGTATCTTGTATATTTGGGATGACGGGTGAGTTCCATGTGAGCATGTGCGGATGTCATGATTGTTTGGGGTGCATCAACGCCTCATATCTTCTACGCATTGGAGAGACCGGAAATATCTCAAGAAGAACCACTGAAGACCAAGGAACAAAAATACCAAGCACTAGTGAAATCGGGAAAGGAAAGGAAGGCGAAACTGAAGAAGAAGGCTTACCAATTTAGTGAAGGGCAATCCCTCGGGTATTGTTACGGGTTCCCAAGGTGACGAACCCGAATCTAAAATTGTATGCAATTTTTTTTCAATTCTACGAGGGGCCGTACATTATAGAACAGGTGACTGACAAGAATGTGGCTAGATTATTGAACGATAGGCAAGAGGTGGTAGGACATTATAATTTCACATAATCTGAGACCATGTCCTACACGTGAGGACAATATGTAAAACTAGGCAAGTATATCACTCATTTTGTATAGAAAACTGGAGAGATGATTATTAAGTTGTATGCATGTTAATTAAACTGAATTTGTGTTTATTCAAGTATTTTGGAGAATCATTTTGTGTGTTGTAATGTATAAATATTTAGCTCATAAGAAAGTTCTGTTGTAAGGGTAAGATAAACATATGTCCTAGTATAAGATGATCATGTACTAAGTCGATTTTGTGAAAAATATTGTATTGAAAAAATCACATATTGTATGAAATTGTTATAATTGTTGGCTTGGATTATATTAGTAATTGGATTTTCTTGGCAAGAAAAATCCGAAAAAGGGGGGAGGGGGTGATGAAACGAAGAACGTTTCTGCATGAATACAATCAAAATTGATTACTAATTCTAAGTAAAATAAGCACTAAATCGTCCGCGTAGTAACGCCGGCCGCCGCCGCCGCCGCCGCCGCCGCCGCGGCCGCCGCTGCACCAACGGTCAAATCGGTGGGGTAGACGGGGCGAGGCGAGTGACGGTTGAGCAGTATCGGCAGAGAGGCCGCGAGCGCAACACGGACGGGCTGTGCTGCCCCAAGCAAGTTTATAGTGATATTACCAACAGTGTGGAATTGATTGTAGCCATTAAGTGGGAGATTAGAGTGATAAAAATTGATGATCAGGTGATTAGGAGAAATGGAAGTGCGCCCCAGGACCGGGATCAGTGAAAACATTAATACTGGAGTTTGAGTGGGCCGACAGACACGCGTTCCATGTGCCCCGGGTGTGATGCAGCAGCGGGCCGGCACGTGCGAACATTCGAGTGGGATTGAGAAGAACTGCTGAGATCGAACTGCCGACGGGACGCAATTGTGCGTTGTGCATGTTAGTTACATGTATATGTTGCTTGTACTGGCTGGGGGGGTGGAGCCCGCCGAGCTCGTGGCCGTTGCGTTGGGGGCAAGCGAACAACGCCGAGGGAAAGCGACTTCCCGACAGACTTCGGGGCGGACGGAAGTTTGCCGAACACGGCCGCGCGCCGTTGCCACGGTGGCCCCGCTCGCCGAGCCAGCGGTGGTCATCGGAAGCCTCAAGGTAGCGTTACTTGTGCAGCATCATTAAAGGCCTTGCGCACTGCGTATTGTAAAGAATTTTTGTACATAGTGTTTAATCATTAAACTTTTAATTGCACAAAAAGTTTCTTCGAATCATTCTTCTAATGCAGCGTCAAACCCCTGGAAGCCCATTCACGAGAATGTACCCGTCCTTTATAATCATTTTATTGTCGTGAGAGTACCGTTTCCCAGGTACGTCACAATATTACTAATATATATTATATATATATATATATAATATAATATATTGTGACGTACTGGGAAACGGTACTTCACGACAATAAAATCATATAAAGGACGGGTACATTTTCGTGAATGGGTCCCAGGGAAATTGACGCTCTATTGGGAGAATATTCAAAAGATCATTTATGCAATTGGAGGTTTAATAATTAACACACTTATACTTAAGTCTTTACAATTCGCAGTGCGCAAGCTTTTAAATAGTTGTGCACGAGTAACGCTAACTTTGAAGCTTCCGATGTCCACCGCTGACTGGAGCGAGCGGGACGCGCCGTGGCAACGGCGGCGGCGCGCTCGGCAAACTCCGCTCCGTCCCGAAGTGTCCGGAAGCCGATTTCGGCGGTGGTTCCGTGTACGTGGCCCAGCACTCCAGCGCGCGTCCCGTCGGCAGCCCCGAATTACAGCCGTTCTCCTCATCGCCCATACGATTGTTCGCACGCGTGCGGCCCGCTGCTGCATCACATCCAAGCGGACATGGGATGCGTGTCTATCGATCACTTAAATTCCACTGTTAGTGTTTTTTCACGAATTCGGTCCTGCGTTCGCACTACTGTTTCTTCTATCATCTGAATAATTTATTTTAGCATCTTATCCCACTCAATAACTATAATAGTTCCACGGCTGTTGGTATTTC
>BOPP01000012.1:1685815-1738202 GCA_017312745.1 Gryllus bimaculatus
CGTGGCGGCGAGGCAAACGGACGAGGGCGGCGCACGCGAGCGATCGCCCGGGACGGGGCTACCTCCCCGGAGAGCGCGGGGACCTGGGCACGCAGCGCGCACTTCCCGGGCAAGCGCCGCCTGAGAGCGCCGCCGGAGGGACAGCCGTGGTTACGACCGCGTCAGGGCGGGCGCAGACTAAGTGCGGAGGGAGAACGGGTCCCGGATTTCCGTGAGTGCACGCCGTGTGTCTCTATATGGCATGCAAGAAGGGAGTATAACAGAGTTTGTGAATGCGATTTTTTTACTCATTGTGTCCTCTCCAACTAAAGACAGAACCTAAGCTGCTTCTCTTAATTTACTAATGAGTGTTGAACACGATCTGTACATTTTTTAAAAAAATGAATGTAATAATGTGTGATATTATATGTGTGTGCTTCTTATATTTAGCCGCTTATAGGGTATACATGCCGAGAAATAAGGAGTGTTGAAAGAACATGTTCACTATGTGATCAAAAGTATCCGGACACGTTCAAAATAGTGTCATGGTGTAGTCGTGTTTTTCATGGAGGGGGCTTGCATCCCTTGCTTTGTGTGGTAATATCAGGGCACATGCCTACGTTGATGATTTAAACACCTTGTTGCTTCCCACAGTTGAAAAGCCATTCGGGTATGGCAATTACATCTTTGAACACGATCGAGCACTTGTTCATACTACATGGCCTGTGGCAGAGTGGATACGCGACAATAACATCCCTGTAATGGACCGGCCTGCACAGAGTCTTGACTTGAATCCTATCGAACACTTTTGGTATGTTTTGGAAAGCCGCTTCGTGCCAGGCCTCACCGACCTATTTTGATACCTCTCCTCAGTGCAGCACTTCATGAAGAACGGGCTGCCATTCCCCATGAACCTTTCCAGCACCTGATTGAAAGTATTGTAGCGTCGTGCAGAAACATAGATGAAGGTGACCGTGTGCTCGCCGCATGGCAGACCACTTGGGTTAAGGGTGGGGCGTCAGGATGTGACGAAGCTTAAAAACCCAGGGAAAGGGGTGGGCGCAGTCAGCCCAGCTAGGTGGCCTGCGACGCATCATCCTCTCCTCTTCCAGGAATCGAGCTGTGCGGATCGGAGGCAGCGCGCCGGGTGGGGTGCGGACCGCGTGCGCATATGATAGAGCTGGCAATTTACGTTGTCGTGAAGTAGTTAGACTCATGTGACTAGTCGTATATGAAATATGTGGTGCTTCACACGATCGGATCTATTCGATAATTAAGTAGAGGGTATGGTAACCGTAGAATCAAAATTATTTTAGTACCCTCATATCAGAGTATTCATTTTGTCCATGATTGGCAATGTTCATTCTTACGGCAATATTGCATTAGTGAATTAAAACTTTTAATATAATATTTATTTCTTCTGGATATGCAACCATTTCGACAACGCGGAGAAAACATAAAATGTATGCCATTAAGAGTTTCATACAATGCGTTAGAGGCAATGACAGGTTTTAGCAAAGGTTTTTACTCAATGTTTTTCACTAATGAGGTACTATTTTTACTCTTAAGATTTTAATTATAAGAAAAATAAATGAAAATTTCGAACTTCCATGGTTATTGGATGATTTTAATGTCATGCAAACAGTCGCGCTGAGTAATCTTTTCGTGGAAAATCCGGGGTTTCTTACTTACAAGCTGGAACATAAACAGGGTACAAATACTTTTCAGCTTATTAAGCTCGTTAAATCATTATATTCGAGTCTGTCGAAGTAGTTGTGCATTCAAAGCAATAGAGTGTAAGTTAAACTAATTCTTGACTTTGCTATCTGCGGCAAAGGGTAAAGGACTCAAATACTAAAAAAAATTAAAATACAACATGTTGTCATTTATCGGAAACTGAAAATACAAACTTGCTGAAAACGATTGTAATATGTTTCTAAATATATATAGCATTAGATCTTAACTATATTGAACGCATCTATTTTACTTTGCAATTTATTCTGTGGTTTGCCGTACATTGAAATCTTCTGGTATCGGAATGGTATTAATATGCGACTGTTTCGGACCCGGTAAGGTATTATTTCTTTCGCTTTATTTATGAAAATTACATTAAGATACAATCTGCGATCACAAAATAAGTGAAGCGTTATCATAGATAAAGGAACACACACAGTTTTACCATATTCTTATTAAACTGAAAACTACAAATACCTACATTCTCCTATTGTTTTACTAACTTTACATTTGGAACCTTATTTGAAACTCTTCATTAACCTAATTAAAAATGCTGTAAAGAAGTAAATATTGTTATTAAACCCCATCACAATTCATTCCAACTACTTAGCGTCGTATATCGTCAGATCGCTTCAAAGACGTACTTCTCGGGGCTTTAAGGGTCGATTCGAGACAATAGGAAAAGATATTAAGGGTCCATATAGTAGTAATTTCGTTCACTGTACCTATCCAAGTTTCTCACCCGTTGAATCTATCATTATAATAACTTTCTAATAAAAGGCTATACATAGAAATGGAAAAAGTTACTAGTTCTTACTTTGTGCCTGATAATTAAACTGAAAACTATCTTTCTCTCTAATTGTTCTCCCCTCGTCGGGAACCATTTCTACACATAGAAAAGACATAAATTTGGTTATTGCGTCTCAACTTCGTTTTACTCCCTTCACGTTATAGATCCGAAGGCCGCGTTCTGCTCGGAATTCATCTCAGCACACACGCGCGGGTCCGTTCTTCCCGGAAGGCGAGTGGGCGGCCGGTGGCGCGGGCCGCGAGGGTCGTCAAAGGTTACGACCCCCCGGGAAGAAGAGATTCGGGATGGGAGGGGACAGGAGGAAGCCTCCGCGCGAATTGCGTAGAGCGTGAGCGCGTGCGAAGCTGGCGACTGGTCGGGACGGAGAGGTTGAAACGACAGGTGCTATGATCATGGTCGCATTAAGGCGTGGACGACATTCGTGAACTGAACCGCCTCACGTAAGCACAAAGTAAGAACTAGTAAATTTTTCCATTTCTGTGTTTAGCTTTTTATTAGCAAGTGATTATAATGATGGATTCAACGGATAAGAAACTTGGATAGGTACAGTGAACGAAATTACTACTATATGGACCCTTAATATCTTTTTCTATTGTCTCGAATCGACCCTTAAAGCCCCGAGAACTATGTCTTTGAAGCGATCTGAGAATCTACGAGGCGAAGTAAGTGGAATGAATTATTGTGATAGAGTTTATTAACAATTAGGTTAATGAAGAGTATGAATTACGTTTCCCAATGACGGTAAAACCATGGGAGAATGTAAGTATTTGTAGTTTTTACAGTTAAACCACAATCTTATTAAACTGAAATGTTCCTTTATGCGTGATTACATTTCAATTAGTTTGTGACTGCAGGTTGTATTTTAATTAAATTTTCTTAAATAAAGCGAACGAAATAATAACTTACCGGGCCCTAAACAGTCGCTTACTAATACCATTCCGATACAAGAAAATTTTAATGTAAAGTATGCGTCAAACCACAGAATAAATTGCAAAGTAAAATAAATACGTTTGATATAACTAAGATCTATTTCTCTATAACTTTAGCAACATATTGCAATCGTTTACAGCAAGTTTGTATTATCAGTTTTTGATAAATGACAAGTACATGTTGAATTTTAGTTATATATTAGTATTTACGTCCTTTACCAGTTACCTCACATGGCAAAGTTAATTTTTCGAAGAATTAGTTCCACTTACACTCTATTGTAAGTTGTATGTTCCTCCAGGTATCTCCCACGAACTGGGAACTATCCCAATGTGGAAAAGCTGTGTCCTCGCGACATGTCTCTCGACATATCTGGTAGGGTAGCGTCTTAACGTATGTGTGTGATGGGGCGATGAGAGGATAAATAAAGATTGCATGAGATCCGTGCCCAAGTGTTAGGGCACTCTTCTGCCATTTACCTTGTGTTGATCGACGAAAAAAAAGGGAAACTACCGATCAGAGCAGCCGGCCGATAGAATTGTTCTGCAGACAGCGGTTGAATTGGTTGAATCTTTTATGCTAGTGTTGTACATTAGGCACCGTCGGGACTCGACCTAGAACCGACCAGTCAGAGTCGCTGCAAGAGCTATGGCAATGGTGCTCTGAGATGAATTCAAACTGTCACAATCACCGAGCGATTTACATCTCGTCTTCTTATACGGCTTTAATAATGATGACGATAATGACTATGAAGTATTTGGTGGTGACTGATGAGAATGAATATGAAGTAGTCATCAGAAAGTGTCAAAGGAAACGAAATAATACCGATAAAACCTGTTTCGTGAAGTTCCACACGGATCATCCGTGATTTGGAAGTAGTACGGAAATAAATCTAAGTACCCAAAGACGAAGAGATGGTCTGTACATTTCACGGCCACAAGAAACGTGAGAGTTTTCCGGTCTTTACCTCCGTTGCGGAGGCCGCTTGGCAAGCTGCTAGAGCGTGAGCGCGGGAGAGAGTCCCCTCCGTGTCGCAAACGCAAGCAGCGAAACGTTTTATCCGGGCTTCCTATTTTGAAAGCACTGGTCTGTGACTGAGCTGCTATCTTCTCCTTCTCTTACGCGCAACGCCACTGTAAGAGTCCAGTTTCGAGTGTACCAAAGAGGAGACAGAAGAGTTACAGCAAACCAAGCGCACAGAATCGAGAAGACCGCAGAAACAGAAAAAGAAGTAAGAATTTCTCATATCGATTCAAAGAACTGTTCATTAATTCATCTGACGTGCCGTTAATGCCTCGGAGAGTAGCGTCGAATGAAGAATAATCATATTCGTAGTCACACTCAATGTTTCTTGGAACAGTATGACATTTTCAAAACATATTTTCCCGTGTTCTACAACATATCTTTAAACTAATAAAATATAAATCTTAACTGGAATGAAAGAAGAATGAGATCTTAGAACCAGACACTCATCAAATATACATCAAACTAAGTAGAACATTTTGAAATTTTTTAAGACTTTACACGAAAATACAACCGCAAACGCATGCCTTAACTACTTGTCTCTGTTGCTGCTTCGTGAATTTATAACAAGTACACGATGCAACAAAGATCGCCAAGCCCCAGTCTCGCCTTAGGCGAGAGTGAGTGCAGTCGAGCGGGACAACTTGGCGCGAAGAGCTAGTGGCAGAGGGAAACCCTATATCCCGGTCGCGCCGGATGCCCACGACGTATGTCGGCGGCGAAGTGACACCGGAACTCTCGCCTCCGCCATCATCCCCTCCACCGCCGTGACCCGCCTCCGCCAAACAAAGGGGCGATGCAGATATCACGAGTTATAAATAAATCAGACACTAATAGTAATTTTTGCATTCGCCTATACAATTGGATTTCACAAACTTAATATTAGTATGAAACAAACCTCGCCGCACTCTGGGATGATGCATATCAAAGAACATTATCACGTAAAAAATAAAATTAATAAATATATACTAATAGTAATTTGTTGCACATTCAGTTCAATACTCTTTTTAGTACGAAACAAACTCCATATAACTCTGGGTCGATGTAGATCCAAAGGCAATATCACGAAAATAAATAAATCGTACACTAATGGTAAATTTTTGCAAACTCATCGAGACAATTGGATTTCACTAACTATTTTTAGTGTGAAACAAATCGCGTCTCACACTGAAATGATGTATATGAAAGAACTGTAACAGGCAAAAAGCACGAAATACAAATAAATCAGACACTAAAAGCAATTTGTTGCACATTCAGCTCTGATATTAAAATGCACATACCATGTTTAGTTCAATGGAAAACACACCTTACACTCGAATGATGCATATACAGAGATAATATAACGAGAAAAACATTTAATTTAAACACGATAGTTAAATAAATTAGGTACTAATAGTGAATGTAATATTCTTGCGCAACAATGATTTAAATTACATATTTTAACAAAAACATTTTTGATGTATATTGCAATAATAATGTTTAGTATATAATTACAGTAAAATAGTTCCTTATTTATATATATAAGAAGAAGAGTTGCTGTTGAACACTGCAACCGATGAATAGCAAAAATTTAATGGCGTGCGACCGTTTTGTTTTATTTTTGAACCTTGCTGTCGGTTGTGACGTAAGCAATGAGTATGAACATTCAGACGGTACACGAAATATGAGATTTAAGGGTTAACACAATTATTTTATTTTGCATTTTAAAATCAAAATAGAAGTTGATTCATGCTTTTGTATTTTTCTCGCGTTTATGGGTCCAACATAATCACACATCTCTCAATGACCGGTAGTTTTATTTCAATTTTTTACGCACATTCCACGTTAGAAATATAGACGCTGAGCGCATTTGGCGTTTCCTCGGCCTACTGCGCACCGTGAGCGCCCCGCCTCCGTCCCCGCCTCCGCTCCCGCCTCCGCCCCCGCCTCCGCCCCTGCCTCCGCTCCACCCTACGACCCAGCCTACGCCCGCCGCCTAACGCCCCCGCCTCCCCCCGCCCGCCGTCCCCGGCCTCCGCCCCCGCCTTCCCCCAAAACCCCCAAAACCCGCCTCCGCCCCGCCTCCCCCCCGCTCCACCTACGCCCCGCCTCCACCCCCGCCGGCCGCCCCCGCCTCCGCCCCCGCTCGCTCCGCCTCCGCCCCCGTCCCTCCGCCCGCCGCCTCCGCCCCCGCCTCCGCCCCCGCCTCCGCCCCCGCCTCGCCCCCGGCCTCACCCCTGCCTCCGCCCTCCACCCCTGCCTCCGCCTCTCACCTACGCCCCCACCTACGCCGCCCGCCTCCATCCAGCCGCCGGCCCCGCCTCCGCCCAGGCGCCCGCCTCCGCCCCCGGCTCCGCCCCCGCCTCCGCCCTGCCGCTACCGCCCCCGCCTCCGCTTCCGCGCCTCCACCCCTGCCTCCGCCTCCACCTACGCCCCCACCTACGCCCCGCCTCCTCCCCGTCGCCGCCTGCCACCGTTCCCGCCTCCGCCCCCTGCCTCCGGCCCCCGCCTCCGCCCCGCGCTCCGCCCCCGCTCCGCCCCTGCCTCCGCCCCCGCCCTCCGCCCGCCTCCGGCCCAATCCCGATTTGTCGTCTCGCGGGAAGGCGAGGCGGTCGGTCGAACCACCGCCGTAAGTGACGAGGAACGAAGTCGTCTCGAACCACATGGCGTGACGGAGGGGCGCCTGGAAGTGGAAAGGTTCGGTTAAGATTTGCACTGAGTATTCATTCGTAGCGCGTCGACGTCTCAGATCGTGTCCCGTGAGTGTAGTGTATGTTACATCATGGGGGGGGGGGCGATGGTGGCAGGATTTTCGTCCCTAGCTTGTCAGCTAGGTCAAATTCAGACGGTGTCTGGAGGAGAATTCTAGTGTTTGGCTGCTCTGATTGGTAGTTTTCCATGATTTCTCCGATTAGCACCAGGCGAATGTCCGAGCAGTACTTTAACAAACGAGCCACGAACCGTGCGAGATCTTTCTTTTCTCTTTCCTCGTCACTTACAAACACACTCACGTACACTAGACTACCACTCATGCCGGGAGATTAGAGGAGCTTAGTGCTTGTTCCGACTATGGGGGCGTGACGTTGGTTGAGAAAAATTCCCGCAACCCGACGTAAGTCGGAACTGGATCTCGCCATTCAGCAGGGGAAGATCACCGGCACCCTCCGCAATAAAATCATGCACTATATTTACGGGAATAATAATAAATTTAGTAGTTGACGCGACCAGAATCACTAATCATTAGACTGTAATCAACCGGACTTCAAGGACTAATTAGATTTTAGCGTAAAGTGAAACCACAATCTATCACTATTCAAACTAATTTCCATCTACTTCTAACATTTTCCTGTTCAATGTACTCGAGTGTCCCTATCTCTCCATTTACCATTAATAACAGTCAGGTTAGCGCTTATCATGTGCCAAGTAGAAGCATGAGCTTGTACGTAGTTCACTTTTTTTGATTGATTTAATTTCGTGAATATTGTTTCTCGTGCTTGTTTTTACACGCAATTTCTTGCGCCAAAGTATATATCTACATTAACTTATTTTGCTTCTGCCGATCCATGAACCCCAGACAATGGTTTGAATTGACATCGGCCGGAGGGAAGGGGCAAATTGCATTCAGATGGCGCTCGGCGACCTATTTGTTGCTAACGTAACAACTTTGTCATTTCCGTTTTTAAAAATGATAAGGTGAAACCACGGCATTGCTACATGTTTTTTTGCAACATTTATAAATGCCTTTGGCCGACTGGTACGAGTTCCAGGTCACCACAAAGGTGTATATTAGACATGTCAATGTGAGGGAATAGATAATGAACTTATTACATGTAGATTTTCCGAGCAATACGTCCAGAGCAATTGGCGCTATTTTTAAAAGCAAGGGTTGTACTTCCTAACCGAAGTGGCGGTAATATTTGGATACCTGACCCATGACATTCTTTTGGGAAGATCAGTTGACAGTTATTGCCCAAAATTCAGCTACAATAATTTTCATTTCCTATACTGAAGCGAAGAAATCATCCATTAAAATGTAATAATATATCAGTTTAATATAAAATTTTCAATTCTGAGAAAAATGAAAAAATTCTAATTGAAACTATCGTGATTTTTCAATTGTGTTTACTTAACAGTGTAATAACTGAGTAACACCCTAAACGCAGGTTAGGAGTTTTAATTTACAAAGATTCTTTTTTAAAGAGCATTCTGTACATTAGCAAGAACTGTTAATATATGGAGACTCGTTGATTTATAGCTATTTACAAAAAATAACTGAATGATTTATTAATACGTAAAGAAAGAAAAAAATCGCCACTACAATATTTCTGCATCCTATCAATAATGGTCATACATACAGAATTAACAATAAACAAATTAAATAAACAAATTAATAGTAATAAATGGTATAAAATATAAACATAACTCAGATCTCGGTTGTTTGATAGAACTAATTTGATTCAGATATTTTTGTAAACACTCATTATTCGCGCCGCTCAGGCTTGCATGTGTACACGACTTTCTGGATTAGGAGGGGCAATAAGAGCGGAGGCAGGGAAAGTAGCTTTTGTCGCATGAGATCAGGGATACCAGGGGTTCTCAAGTGAGCAAATAGCTCGTGCGTGCGCGGTTTGCCATGCTTGTTCTGTGAGGTTTGGCTAAATGAAAAGGAGACAGATTATATAAAGAGCATGGTACAAAGTTGGTAACGCTGATATATGTGTGTGAGTGTGTGTGTGTGTGTGTGTGTGTGTATAGAAGAGGCTTCTATTGGGAATCGAGAACATTCTCCGCTCTGCCTTTTGTCTGTTAGCCGTGTCCGAAGTGAAGTCATCGAGTCCGTGCGTGTTTGATATTACTACGAAGGACTCGAAGGGCGGGAAAAAGGAACAGCGAGTAGTAGTGTTTTTTTGACAGCACAAGCAGTGTCAGTAGGTGCAATGTATGCCGAAAAGTCTGTTGTGTGTGGTGAAAACAGTATGACACTTGCACGTGTGATTTAGTGGAATAAACGATTTGGAGAAGGTCGGGTGTCATTAGAAGACAAGAGTCAGCCAGGACGAGCCCTTCTGTCACTGTTGCCGTGGATGCTGCTGACAGGAGTGACCGACGGCGAACGATCAAAGACACTCAGCGCATGCTGGGCATTAGTCACGGAACCTCTCACGTCTTCTGGATTCAGCATTTGGAGTTCCGGATTATCTGTGTGCAGTAGTCCTCCGAGCCTGGCGGAAGATCAGACTTTGGACAGCCAAACAATGTCGACAAGACTGCAGCACCTGGAACGGTATCACTATGTTTTCCTGTCCCGTCGACTTGCGTCCGGCGAAGAGTTGCACGCTGGAGTTCAATGATTGATTCGTAGGAAACCAATTATTTTTGTCTAAAAGCATTGGCTGTCTTGTCACACAGAGGGATTAATTTATAAATAGTTATGACGATTACTTGTGAAATAATACAGCTTACTTACATAAGAGCTTTCTTACTTTTTTACCATCTGTCTCGTTTTCATTTGACTGACCCACATATATAAATTCCGAGCTACGTGTCTCAAGGCGTAGCGCGCTGACTTCGCATTTGGGAGGCCTGGGTTACATCCCTGTGCCGGCCATTCTGACCGGGGTTTTCGTTGTTTCCCTCGGCCATCCAGGCTAATGCTGGAATGGTTCTACTGAGAGTCCACGACTGCGAAACGGGCGTTTTTAACCGAATTCGTAAACTACGTGAAGTTATGATAGTTAAGACCAAGGGGTACCAAGAATAAAGGGGTATGGGAGTCACTCGAAAGAAGAAGATTAAAGTCACGTCTCTATGCAATGTATAAAGCGTACACAGGCCTTCGAGCGTGGAAAGAAATTCAAAGTCGATTAGGAAAACCTACATATTTCGGCAGAGCGGATCACATGCACAAAATTCAGACAAGAATTCAGAAAACGGACGTTGGGAAATATTAATTCGCGAATCTCACAATTAGAGACTGGAACAGTTTGCCTGCGACTATCTTCGATCCCTTTCTTCAAAGCCTGAGCAAATTTAAAAATAAATTAGTTTCTTGAATGTGGATATGTTATAAATATATTTAATAAAATTCAGTGCAATTACCTATGTCTTCTTTGTAATTAAGTATTATTATTATTGTTGTTATTATTATTAATGTTAATATCATTATTAACAGTATTATTGTAATTATTATTAATGTTATTATTATTATTATTAATATTTTTTTATTATTATGTGCAGTGCAGTGGCGTGAAGTGCAGTGACGTTGTGCACCTGTATCGCAGTGCGGTGAAGTGTGGTGAAGTGAAGTTTGGTGAAGTGGAGTTCTATGAAAGATTGCACGGTGAAATGTTCATGTGATTTTGTAACGTTTGTAAAGTTTGTATAGTTGTTAAGTTCTGTAATGTTAAGTTAGTGTATTCTGCCACCAAGTTCTTACATTTAATTGCAGAACTATTAATAAATCTAAGAAATTTCGACAACATTGTGAGTTCCTTGTTTAGGTGACCGGTTCGGAACCGCAGGATCTAACGGCGTCGAAGCCAATTGCCCATTGCGTAACATATCATGGCTAAATACAAATACATATAGCAATACCGCAAACTGGACCAGCAATGTCCTGTCAGATGGGTTCCAAGGCGTACATTTTGCACAAAGCGCTTGTCAAACTTGGAATTGCATATTAGCAGTGCACGTTCGAGTTTGCTTTGAATGACTTTTCTCGCGCGGTGCTTACAATATCGGTCGGCGTTGGAGACTGCAATCCGGGATGCAGGGGCAGATAGAGGTGAAAAACTGGACTTGAACTTCTTATTTGCGCGATACAAGCGGATGCGTTCAGGGTTGGTCGAAGGGGTAGCCGAAGTGGGAGCGAGCATTTGGAGTTGCATACTTTGAGAAGCATACGAAAGAAGCTTAACTTAAAGCAACAACTTCTTGTTTTGTGGTGCTTTCGGTAGTGTTCAGCATTGGAATTGGATTCCACCGATATCCACGCTGCCACGAAATAGCACAAGACTTTTCTTCTTTTCTGAATAACTTCAACAAGACTTTGAGTTATTATACTCTTAATCAGTTAATGATTTGACCAAACACAACCTGTTGGCTAATGTAATATTTTAGAGTAAAAGGCTTAAAATCCGAAGTTATCAAATAGTGATACAACTCTTTTGACATTCATTTTGAGATATTGAGCTCTAAAAGTCGTTATTATAATAAATCCAAAATTGTTTTATATATAAAAAATGTGTGTTCTTCTCTCATAAGGAAATTACTTGCTTGTCTCAAAATGATACGAATGTGCATTTTGCATTACTTCCTAAATATATTGAGACCAAATAAGTTATATCACCACACAAATAAACTTAGAGGGCCAAATAGCAGTTACCGTTTTCGGGAAAGGCATAAATGACAAAAATATAGATTTATTAAAACAGATTAAATTCACAGGCGCACAAAATAAAAAAGTTGTCAGATCCAGCGACTGGACACATGTTTCCCTTTGTATTGCGACGTGTTGAATACGAATCGGGAGTCAGAATTGCGCCATCACCCTCCAACTGTTTTAAATCGCAAAACAACATTGTGACATTGTATTTTTTGTTTTAAGAGGTTCTTCTCAGACACCCGAAGAATTGACACACATGATGTTATCTTAAAAATGCATGGTAGTGGTGAAATTCTGACTTGAATCTGACTTGAACACACACACACACACACACACACACACACACACACACACACACATATATATATATATATATATATATATATATATATATATAATATTTAAATAATTTTCAATTTCTAGTATTTACCGTTATTTGGTGCCCTACGCAAAAAGAGCTAGTGAGTTGTACTACATTCACAATAACTAATTTCGCCGACCTGTGAATGGAGTTAACCCAATTCATGTAAAAGGTAGAGTGGTACCACTAGTAAACACCTTTATACAAAAACTTACACATTCAAACGCATTGTAATAGGACATCCGTTGTGGCATATTGTTACATTGTCTCCTTTCAGCAGCGAGCAACGGTCATTGCTGTTCTTCAAGGTGACTCCCTGCTTACATTATTTGAATAGGCAATCCGCCGTACTGGAGCGTGTCGCCAATTGTGGCATTGGAGGAGCTCGCAGTGGCACGAGTACATAAAACATTCGGAAATCGTTCCTCTCTGATCCTTAATATTAATTCCTCAGTATAATCTGAAAGTGCAGGGTGCCACCAAATATTGTGGTGGGGTCCATCTTGAGATACCACTAAAGGGGCAAGATAACACAATGTAGACATCACTCTCTCTGTAATACCTGTTGCAATTTGACGTTTGCTTTCTTTCGGTTTAAATAAAAGTGAATAAAATCTGGTTTACGAAATGTACTGACACTCAATTTCAAAACAATAAACTTTTTTGCGCAGAAAAAAATTACGGGTCCTTGATAACAAAACTGTGAATATTTCTTGGTCTAACGTGTAGTATATTACTTCCTTTTGTACGGTTTGTAAAAATCCACGTTTTGTGGGATTTGATACTGAACAATTGGTTCACAACAAAATGTCAAATAAAAGTTACGCAGATATTTTGTGATTGATCAACCTTATGTCATGACCCCTGAAATTCGATAACAGTTATTTTTCTTTTTGAGGTACTCTATATGACCTCAGCATTATTTGAAATTTTCTGAACAATGATATAAAATATTTAAATTATTTCCCCTCTTCATTAGAACAGATTCGGTATGCTCTGGAAACTTTCTAAAATTTCAACTGTTCATAACTTTTTCGGCATCTTTCTGCGAATACAAAATCGAAGTTACAGCATTTTTAATGAAATCTGTTTTTCCAAAACCAAATTTTTGAAAAAGGAAATGTAAAATATTTCGAAATAAGAGTATTTTAAGTGTAATAGTGTGAATTATAAACATTAAAATAATAACAAATCAAACAAGTCACTGTTTTTTTCGGTATTGCTGAAAAATGGCATTAAAAAACTAATATTTAAAAATTTCAGTTTTCTTTTTGTTTAATAAAATCATTTTTACAATAAGAAGGCCATGTACATTTTTAAATGAGATGTTTTTTGCCTAATTTTTACTTAAAGTAAAGTGAATAAAAATATATTCTCGAGAACGGCACAAACGTTTTTGAGAAATTTGAGAAACAATATTTTCTTTAACGCCATTGCTAAACAAATGAAACTTATTTTCTTATGCGTTTTTTTTCTTTTTACAATGAAGCTAATAACAAATTTTCTTTTTCTCGGTACGGAGTAGAGAAAAAGTTAGGTAACGATGTGCGAACAAACGCCAACAGCGAATTTCGGCAGAAAAACTCTTATTAATGTGCACTGGTAATCAAAAGTGGATACATTCCGTTTTCTAAATTTAGAAAAATTCCTCTTGGAAGTGGTGCAATCAAAATCTATATTTTGTGAGTCCTTGATACCGAAAAATCTATTGACGGCAAAACGTCTGTCCATCAGTCTGTGAACAACGCTAGCGGCTAAACCGTTCGGCCAAATTACTTAAAAATTGATATTCTCCATTCTGTATGGCTGATGTCGTGGCCCCTTGCAACCAATGTTTTAATATTGGGTGCTCCTTTACATGAAGACCATGGGACATTCTCAATATTTTAAATAAATGTCCCATCGTTTTTTATTACATTTTGTTGTTGTATAGTGTAATACACGCTTAACGGAATGATGAACGTCTCGTTTACGTTGAAAACTCTGATGTTTCGAAAATTGAAAAAGTTCTCTCCTGCGACTACAATTATAAAGATAGAGTTTTTTCTCTTAGAAAAATCTGTTCCTTAAAGATGGATTTTGTAGTAAGGCCATATACAATTTTTCAAAAATTTAAGTACTTTTTGCGCAATTTTCCGTAAAAATACGAGCGAAAAAGTACCTGCTTTTTTGCACCTCTATTTTTATTTATGAATACACAGTATGTCAATTGCAGTAATGTTTAGATTGTTTGAGTTTTGACTTTCGTGAGGACGAAAAGACCTAAAGAATGAGTGACAAGTCAAGTGTGTTTTATTTTAGCAGAGAAGTCAATTGATCCTAGGAAACTAGAAAAGAGCTTCACATTGAAAGTTGCTAATACATGATTTAAAAGCTGATAATAATAAAATTATAAAATCAAAGGGTACATTTCATATAAGTTGAAAACCTGTTCAGCTCAGAGGATCTGTAAAATCTCTCAACTACTTTACATTTTTATAAGAAGTTAAAATCCATATGTGAGCAGTTTTGGCTTATTTCAAACTTCTAGTTCCGTTTGTTGTTTACGCGGTATTTGTATTACCTTAGGATGTGTATTTAAGCGACAAAGGTGACAAAATATATTTAAGGGAAACATTTTATTTATTTTCTTTTGATTTCAATTAATTAAACCTGATGGATGCTTCCCAAAATCTCGTATTCTTTATTTAGCGTCGCCGCGATTATTACGGTTTTTTGCCAGAATATTTGCCAAATTTTGCTGAGATTATTAGTGACAGATAAGCCAAGTTTTTTCTTTATTGATCAGTGAAAAGGTATCCACTTGTAGAGTATAAACATATTAAAGCAGTAGTAATTATATTCTCAAAATATATCTTGTATTAATACAGAGAAAAGTGTTTTATATTTAAAAGGTAAACTTGTAATATTAATAAATCGGTTTTAAATCTCTAGATTCTTCAGCGTTCTAGTTGCATTATATATAATTCTCGTTGCAACTTAATAATTTGATACCCAGAGTTCTCTCCACTGGAGATCGCCTCCGCCCCCCCCCCACGGAGTCTGGCGTCCGCATCCGACATCTCTCCATGCGCGTCACGAGGAGCCCGCCCAAAATTCCAGATTAATGTCCCGAGGACCAGGAAACTTTCGGCAACACGTGTTCTCTCGTCTTGCTGTTCCGGATATTGGACTCCCTCACCCCGCTGACGCTTCCCACGGCCGCGGCTTTCTCGCCCCGTCGCCCTGGCCACGGCTATTTTCAACTCGGCAGCCGCCTTCTTCCCCCCCCCCTTTACTTCCACTTCCGTCTCCTACATGTCTTCATAGCACCCGCCACTTCCACCTTCTCCACCCCACTAGGGATGCCTGCTTGCTTGATTGATTGTTAGTGATACCGGGCGCGTCAACGACTAAAGTCATTTATCCCGTAAATGTAGTGTATATATTGTCTGAAGGAAGGGATGGCCTTCCTCTGCTGGAGATCCCGCGCAACCTACCATCGCGATGCACCGATGCATCGGTGGGTTTTTGGTTTCAACCAAGTGTCTCCACCAACGGGGCACCGCCCCAACCGCGCCGAGTATTATCGAGGTTCAAAACTAAAACATCAACGTTAATAAAACTTCTTTTACCCCCGGTCCAAAACTTCTCTCACCCTCATCGCAGGTTACTCTAATGTTTTTATAGCACTGGATACGATGTCGATATTAAAACATCAATGTTTCTAAACATCGAAGCTCAAAACTAAAACATTGATGTTAATATACCATCGATCCATAAGCATCGAATTTATTGAACAGTGATGTTATGATACGTTAATGATTTTAAAAATGGATAAAAAAGTGAAATTCACTTGAGGGAAGATTTGAGTATATCAGTTTTAATAGAGATTATCTGACGAAACAAAGTTAAAAACTGGTGAGAATAATAAACAAAAGTTTGATTATCTGATTCCATCATTCAAAAATAATTTAGGATTCTTTATTGACGAAAACTGATTTTTTTTATTTTTCATCCTTAATCACTTTGGTCGGAAGAACATACAATGTACGAGTATGTGAAAACTATTATAAAATTATGTTACGATAACTTTTTTTAAATACAAACAACGTAAGAACTTCGACAATAATCGACTTCAAAAATTCGATAGTTTTATAAAAACATCGATGTTTTGAAATCATCGACATTCATGTCGCAACCCTACCTCCCACACATCTGCACATCTCTCGTCGCCTCCGCCGCCTTTGCCGTCACCGTCGTCTGCACTACCGCTACAGTACTCGCCGTCCCTACTGCACCCACCTCTTCTCCCGGCCCAGTTTATTCAGAGGTAGCATTGCTGCTGATTCTACAGCAACACTGAACGGAAAGTTTCAGGGCTTGAGTCCTGACGGTGGAGGATTTGGGACACTTGATATAAGGTAGCTACTAGGTGCAATTCAGCTGGTGTCTGGGGGTAGAAGTCTTGCAGCCGGCTGTTAGGATTGCTATTTTTATGTGGATTCTCCGATCAACACCAGGAGTATGATGAAACAGTACCGTAACAACCGTTACAGAATCGCGCGCGATCTTTCCTTCCTCGTCTTTCTATCCTCTCCCTTTACACACATGCTGGAAGACCAGTCGGGAGCTTAGAGCTTGTTTGAGCTCAGGTGGTGCCCCCCTGGGGGAGAAGAAATTCGATACAAGCCGACCTGCACTTCCACACCGAATTTTGGTATCCCATACGGATAAACACCGCTACCTACAGTGGTAGAACATTAACTACACAAACGAAATTAATGACCAAAGCGATTGCTGTTACTGTAAATTTTATTGGAGTAGTCAATCCATTAACCACTCTTACCATCTGCGATAGCCCCATTGTCTCCGTCTGCCTCTACAGCCTTCTCCGCCCCCACCTCTCCACCCCCAGTATCTTCCGCATCACTTCTGCCTCTGAGATTCTTCTTGGCCTTGACGGTGCCTAGCTAGTCGGAGACACCTGGTTGGGGAAACCCGAAAGCAGACGTATTGGTCGGCTTTGGATCTCGCCATCCAGAGAGGATAACCGCCACCATCCTCGATAATCACATGAAATTACGGGACTAACGACCTTACTAGTTGACGCGTGATGAATCACTAATCCATCAAAATTCACCTTCCAATGGCCCTACCCCTTCTCGCGTTCGCCACCTAATCTGCCTTCCTCGTCACTAGCTCTCTCACCGCTCTCACTGTCTCTTCTGCCTCCACAATACTCACCCTTCCAGTACCTCATTTTTCTACTCCACCAACCATGCCCCGCACCAACCATGCATTCCTTTCCATCGTCTTTGCCGTGTTAGACGTCTTCTTATCATGACCGCCGTCATGTACGTTGCTCCCACAGAATCCAAAAGTTCAACAATCTTTTTGATCTCTCCAGCTCCTCCGCTCTCTGTCCGTTGTCGACGTTTTTCTCCAACTTCGCAGCCTTCACTGCTTGCACCACCAACGCTGATGCCACTATGTCTTGTGCAGTTGCGCCAACTGTCTTCTCTCTGGTGACACAACATCCACCTTCTCCTTCTCCGAATCCACTTTCATGGAGTCTGCCGTCTTCATCATCTCTTCCTAACAGCCACGACACCAATATCCGCCGTCACCGTAACAACATTCCTTTCCCATACATCGCTTCTTCTTGCTCCAACTTCAGCCAACACAATTACCTTAGAGGGCATTCCTCTGTTCCGGTGGTTAACTCTGTATTTTCCTGGATTTTTTTATTTACGTTCCTGACTTTTCGCGATATTGCGATTTTGCCGTAGTCTGCGCCCACTCTGTAATTCTTATAACTCCTCTTTCTATTATCAACGTTCTCACATAGCTGTGAAAAAGTCAATACCTTCCAGCAAAGAATACCAATATTTAGATAATGTTAGTAACGATGTACACAGTAATATAACAAAACAATAACAATTATTATACGTTGAGTGTTTCTACAAAAAACGAGCTTATTTCTCCGCAATTTTGAAACAATAATTAGTTAAAATTATTTTGAAATTACAGGTAACTGTATCAGAAAAAAATTAAAATAAAAGTGTTTTTACAACTGTGTAGTTTTTCTATGGTTGTTCAGTCATCGGCGTGTTGTATGATTCAAATCCAAACCAGGCAAGATTAATTTTCTCCTTATTACCCTTTCTGTCATGACGGTGAATCGTAAATGACTTAAAAGATTCCTTTATGAAATTTACGATTAATTTCCTTTTACTCACTAATTATAACAACACTAATGTGTTTATAGAAATACAGTGCGAGTGTGTGTGTGTCTAGAATAAAGAAAATAGTGTACTCACAAACTGACACATGTTTGGAATTAGTTAAACTTTCATTTCCAGTAATTAAAGAAATGAAGAACCCAGAGTCATCAGTCAAACAGTTATTTACGTAGGTAGTGCAGCAAGTAAACATTTGGCATAAAAATGAAATGTTGGCGGACAAGGTAACGACAGAAACGAGACCGGCATTCTAAAAGAAGTACGCCAAAGATAGTATCGTGCGAATTGTGAACATTATTCTTAGTGCGAATACAGAGAAACTTACAAATATATACTTGTGAAATCATTCTCCATACGGTGCTGTAGGGATGTTCATTCATGTCGTCTCAAAACATTTTTTTACTTGGCAGTATCCAGTCATTTTATTAGGCCATGATTACTTCGCGGCACGCGTGTGGCAAAGTAAGTCTTAGCAATCAATAAACAGTGGAAGTAAATAGTACATTCCCTAGATGAGTATTGAACACATTTTACACATCCTCACGGTGGGGCGATTGATCCACAATCTGAACGCACCTCGCATGGCTTATCTCACATTATTCTTGAAAGTCTCTATTAGCTCTAGGGAGGAGGGCCGTGGAATCCAGCTAAAGCGCCGTACGAAAAACCAAACGAGCTGCGTACATTATTTTTAGTACCAATACACGGAAAGTTCCAAGTATATACTCAATGAATAGTGTTGAATATGCGAGGCGGCAGCCATGTTGATTCATGTCGTGCCAGTTTTTACTTTCTCGCTAGCGCTTACGTAGTAGCGAGAAAGTTATGCAATGCTGAGCAAAAAACGGGGAATTTTGAAAAAGTGAAAAGTTGAAAAAGTTTTATTACATGGCCCTGGTAACGAAAAAGAGGATAAATCTCGTAGCTAAATTTAGAAACCAAATCTCTAAATTCGAAGCGTAGCCAGAATCTATATTTTATGATTATACTTGTACGATGCCGAAAAGTAATTGACGGCAAAACTACTGCCTGTAGGTCTGTCTGTTTGTGAACAACGCTAGTTGAAACTTTCAGCCGATTTTCTCCAAAATTGATATTTCTATGTCGATCTAGCTGATGTCACAGCCCCTTGAACTAAAAACCTATATTTTAATTTTGGGGTTACTTTACTTGAAGCCCCAGGGGCATTTTCACAAACTTAAAAAAAAGTTGCTCAACCGTTTTTGATTAAATTTCTCTGCTGGATAGTTTCAAGAACGTTTAAGAAAATGATGTAGACATATGCGTTAAAAACCTTGATTTTTTCAAAATTGCAAAAACCAGAACTTTTGTGGGGTATTCCTTTAACTACAATTATGAAGATAAACATCTTTTGATGAAGTGTGTTTATAAAAAACAGATCTTCAAATAAGGTCAAGTTTTCGAAAATACGTGTATTTTTTGCGAAATTGTACGTCAAACATGGGCAATTTTTAATTTTTTAACCACTTTTTCTTAAAACGATGTTCATTTTTTTAAATGGAAATTTAAATGGAAACATTAGATATCGAAATATCACTAAAGAGAATCGCATAGGTCTGATGTTGGTTGAAATGCCTAATTTTTTGAAAAAGAAGACGTTTTCGCCGTCTCCCTACAACTACATTTGTGAAGATATTTTTTTATAATGACATGTGTTCATTAAAAACGGGCATTCAAGTAAGGCCATGTTGACATTTTTAAAAATGTGTCCTTTTTGTGTAATTTGGCGTCAAACATTGTCGCCCACCTGGAAGTTTATGCGCTTCCTGAACATAATTTTATAAGTGTTTGGATGCTATTGTTATCGCTAAAATAGATTGAAAGAAGGTAACACATTTACCTTAGAAGTACGAAACACACATCTTTACTTCAAGAAATTATGATTAGTGATTGTGGTATGTTTAATTTGTAAAATTTAGAAATTACTACTTTTCCTGACTATCGAATTAATCGCCGGTATGCACCACATGCGCTTCGTTTTAATTTTTTGGATTTTGATTTTATTAGCATTATTTCTAATACTTTACATGTAAGAAAAATTTGAAAAAAATAGTACCATAAATTTGTGGAAACATTGTAGTTTTAATTTTATATTACTGTCTGTAATGCCTTAGGAAACAATTTAGCGATGTATACTAGTATTTGAAAAGATCATTGTTGAAGGCGACAAGATAAGATAATGAAATGTGAAATTCTTTTGAACTCTTCTCTTTGTTGACCGTTGACATGGAATGACGATGCTTTGTTTTATTTCTATTTTCTATTTAACGTCAAAAACAGAAAAACTTAAGTGTGACGTACTACGGGAAGACATGTATTCTGTAAACGATTTCTTAAATTATGTTATCCCTACCCTACCCCATACACGTGTTAAATTCTGAATACAGATGGAAACAAAACGTTTGTTTTTCGATTAAGAAGTAGGTTTTGGGGGAATTTTCTTAAGTGTGAAAACGTATGAAGCATTTAACATTACATGTCTAGAGCAAGAGCAACGTGTTATTCGTTTTCCATTTCATAGAAAACTTAGCAATTAAAAATGAACTTTGAATATCTTGGAGACACGGGGAGATATCATTTTATTGTTGACTACTTCATTTCTGTGTGTTTATGCACATGAAGGAAAACACGTAATGGTATTGTTAATACCCTTCCTGTTTATGTTTGACCACGCGGTCCTTTTGAATACTCCTTCTTTTTGCCTCAAATACCAACAGAACAAATACAGCATTTTTACGAATTCTATCTCTTCAAAATACTAGAAAATATACTACTAGAAAATAGCTAGTTATAAACCTTATTTTTGTGAGTTGATATAAAGCGGTATAATATGTAGGTATAATGTGGTATCCCTTACTAAGAGGCGAGAAAGTATGTGTTTAGCACTTCTAGTTTTTTTACTTTGAAGTATCCAGTTATTTTATTAAGCCATGGTTACTTTGCGCACGCGTACAGCAAAGCAACACCATACAATCAATAAACAATGAAAGTAAGAACTAATTTCCATGCATGAGTACTGAATACATTTACCTACTCGTAAGTTAGAGCGATTGATTCTTAACCCTCACGCGACCCTCACATGGCTTATCTCCCATAATTCTCGAAAGCCTGAACCAGTAGTACGCACCAGGGCCGTGGAATGGAGCTAAAGCAGTGTAGGAATAAGGAGGAGGCGTGCCGCAGGGCTCCGGGCGGGGGCCGGCGCAGGTGCTCTGCAAAGGCCGCTGCCCGCTTCCTAACGAGCTGCACGCGGTGCCAACTTGGCGGCGGCGGTGGCGGAAACCAAGATCAAATATTAGACCTCGACTCACGGCCCGGGAAGGAGCGCCGCCTGCTCCCCCAGCGATTCCAGGTAAGACGGTGGCGTGGCACAGGGGAGCGCAAACGGCCATGTTGGTTTCCGGGATCTTGGACACGATGCTGAAGGTGATGTAATTACTCCTGAGACAGTGTAATGGCTATCTTCTTTGGTTGTAATGTAAGAAGAAGCTCATTTTTATAGAATGTTTAAAAAAAGTAATAATTATGTAGAACGAAATTGAAATGCAAATTCAAAATATAATTGATTATTGTGTTACACGTGCATGCATTCGAGAGGTCTATAATAAATACCTCGTTAAAAACATTTTTTTTAGTTATGAACATTACAAGTTTTGGGTAAGTTTAAAGCCTTATGCTACTAAACACTAATGAGAAAATGAAACAAAAGTTGGTTTTAATGATAAGACAGCTGTTGCCTACTACTGAAGAACCATATCGTTAAAATAGCAGGCATGCCTAACGCGGAGTTAATTCCATTATCTATCACTTTGCTCGTGTTGTCGCAATCCACCTGATTAGGTACGTCGGCTATTAATATAGTACAAATATTTTTAAAGAATATGTAAACGTCTTTATATATTAAGGTCAGGAAACCATTACAGTTAAATAACATAACACTGGAACTATTGTAAGTTAGATAACTCTCAGCGCCCGCTGAAATTAATTATTGACATTTCTGGTATTATGATGAATGAGGATTGATTCCAACGCCTCAAATTGGTCTCGTAAAAGTAGAACATGTTATATGTCGATAGGTAGCCGAATTCTTGCGAAATTCGTCGGCGACATACATGCCAGCATATTCTTTCCTCTCCAAGTTTATCACCCCAGCTAGGCACCACCCTTGTCGTGACAAGCTAAAAGCTTCGGACTGGTTAGTCTTCCGACTTGTGATGCTTGCCGAAATATAGTATTTAGAAAGTCAGTGTAAATTATCATGAATAATGTTGAAATAGTATGTTGTTCAACGAGCAATGACTATTATTCGCGACTTGATGTTTACGACACGAGCGAATTTCTTAATTACTTCGAGTGAATAATGTAACGTCACAATCGTCAAAGCGTTACAGTTACGTTTCCATTCCCGTCCATTGTTTCGTCTTTGAGAAATACTGGGCTTTCTCAACAATAAAATTAGTAACAGTTTAATTTCATTTTCTTACAATTCACAAGTTACAACTTTCTAAACACTTAAAAGTCATTACTGCTATTAGCAGTCATTACTTCCTGCCTATGATAACATGCAGACATTTGCATAATCCCTCATTCCCGTGTATTTGAAAATCTTTCAAACTTGTCTCACGGACCTCGCAAAGAATACTTCCAGTTTATTTAGGGTCTCATATTATAATAAACTGTTGTAGACAACTGACAATGGTAACCCGCTATTTACAAATATAGCAAATCTGCGAGTAGAGTACTATAATTTGTCTACTACATTCAAATACTCAATACACATTGTATAACTGGTTTTTGGCCTCTGTGACTGATATTACCAAGACAGTATCATTGAAAAGTCTCCAACTTTGCGTCTGCGTTTTACCAATTTTATATAGTTATATTACACAATGTACATGCTCTAGAAAGAATCTTGAGAAGTGTACTAGCTTTCTGTCATGCGATCGCCGGGTGGTTAGAGTCCCGATCAGAGCAAAACTGTGTAGAGTTGTAACTTTCCTGTAAAGTCGTCTCAGTTTCTGTGGCTGGGTGTTGAAGAAAAGCGATTTTGCTAGTTAGAAAACATTGCTAGTTTGTCGGATTTTGCTAGTTAGGGAAAAGGGAATACGTCCTGTTTGTACATGTCTCTATTACGCCTCCTTCCAAGATGGGAATAAACTATGCTCATGCAGCGTTAGCTATCCGGCAAAGTTAGACAATAGACCTAAAATGACAAATACGTACGTACGTTACCACATTTCAATATTAAGAACACGTTTTTGATTATTGCATGCACATTAACATTTTTTATAAAATCGAATTTATGTTGTCTATTTGTGATGAATTTTGTACTCGTTCATTTTATTCAATTTTGATATCTGAAAATACAAACTGGGAAATATATTTATTTTCTTTAGGTTGGCTTTCATCAGGGGCTGATTGAACTAAATTGAACTGATTTCAATGTTTTATTTGGGGTTTTCAATACTTTATTCAAATGAGTTACGAACCTACATTCTTAACAATTAAGCAAACATGAATATTTTTGTATTAAAATTTCTAATCTTTCTCTTTTGTAAGACGAATTCCGCGAAATTGATAAAATTTTCAGTATAAGCATTACCTAACCAAGTTTAATGATGATCGATATTATGATATTACTCTTCTCCCAAAATGTTGATTATGATTGCTTATTCCTCCATTCTCTTGCAATAATTAGTGTAAATCAAAATTGAAATTCACTAAAAGTGTCATTATGGCATGCGTCATTTAAATATACAGCATTATATATTATTAAACGTTCATAGAGAAAGTATATTCTGCATTTTATTATGCTAATACGTTCAATTCGTAAAGAAATAATGATAAACGAAAACGTGGTTCATTCCATTAAGTCCACCGTCTACATTTCAAAGAAATGTTTACACGGGCGATGGAACTTCTTGGAATTTCTCCCTGCATAATCTCTGCAAAAGGGATAGTTGCGCACAACTAGCGAATCAGCAAAACAAGTGAAAATAACAAAAACGACAAGAAACCTACCGTCAAGAGTCCTAGGCATCGTTGACGTTTTTATGAACAAATTGTCGGTTGAACGTTATTTCTACCAAGACAGAAATTTGTCAAGCATATTCAGAACTGAAAGAAGTTTCTGTCTTTGGTAGTCTTAAGTGAAACTATTGTGTTCGGTATTTACGTTTTGCTTGCTGAAATATTTAATACAATACTAATATAGCAAAGCAAATATCAACCAGAAATAATGTTTAGACGTGCAAAGAGAACTGAAACTTCATTATGATCAACCCGACTATTATCTTTGCTTAAAATTACCTTGAGTAAAAATGTTTTTAGGATTTATTAACAAAAATATGGACTTCTCGATTAAATCGCGCAGCTTTCCACATTATCATTTTATTTTTACATAGATGGATAAGAATTAGAATAGTGTATGTGAAAGTAGATTTGATTGTAAATTAATAAAGATTAATTAATTGATTGGGTCTCTAGAATACGTACTCATTGCCTGTCGCTCTCGTTTTAGGATGAGAAAAATCGGAAATTGTAAACGCTAGGGACGGTGTACCTGGGTCTTCGAGATTCTCCACATTTCTCTCCAGATTCATTACTCTGGACACCCATCGAATCTCACCGCGTGATACAACGTAGCTAATTTATTTTAATTGATTTTAATTTGTTTATAACGCAACATGGGGCTGAAATATCTTAACATACATTTACAATTAACCACGTGATACCCAAATTCCTCCTCCGTCCCTTTTAACAACTTAGTAACATTCCCCTAAAATAATGTATTCCTTCAGTTCCGGTCTCGGCTACTCTGGATATGCCCAGTTATACAAAAGTGATTTTGGAAGTGATAAAATAGTATTATTTATTTTTTATGCAAATTCTTACAATGATTCTGTGTTCTTATACATCTTCATGTAAAATTATTGTATAACATTATTTAATTTAAAAACTGTGTTTGTTCAGTGAATTGCTCTTCGCAAACTACAAATTCTGCGAAAGTCCAACATTGGAAATACAGAAAGTATTTCTACAACCTCTGAGGAAATGTTTATTGTTCACTTTTTGCAGGAACGCTAAAATACAGAATTGTGAGTATTGCCAATGAATTTAACGAAATACAATAGCGTTTACTAAATTTCGTTACGTGAAAGTTACTGAAATACTCAGATAAACAGAAGGCGCAAAATTAGTTCCCATTGAAGAAATATTCCTTGGAGATTCTCCAGTATCGTACACAAATAAGAGGCACGAAGGAAGACATAGAATTAAATAAAGCCAATTGCAGACAATACTCGTAAAGAACAAAGGAAGTTGGACAAGACAAATAAGCTTCGCTCAACAACCGAGAAGAAATCTTTCCCCATTGATGATCACGTCTTCAAGATGTATAGAAGTCTTTTGGCTCTTCTCATGCTCTTCTTATTCGTAATTAACACGACTTACTCAAACTAATAAAACTTGAAATGAATTAGATGTCCATATCACATTTTAAAGATATTATATAAAATCCCCTCAATACATTATTCGATTAATGTTCTGCTCGTTAGCTTTCTTTTGGAATGCAATTTAAGAATGTGAATGTAGATACTTCACATTCATAAAACTATATGTTAATAATATTGGGGAACTCTTATATTTCAGTATAATTTCAGCATGAACAGTAGCAAAAGGATATATGAAGTCAATTGTTAAAGTGGGACAATACGCGTCATGATTCGTTAAATTTGAGGCTGAATGCGAAAACTAAATATTCGTATCGTACACATGGAAAAGTGAAAACATAGAATGTTATTCTCCGTTTCCGAACTACACAGTACTTCGTATACTAACAACATTTTAGTTGGTCAAAGAGTATTTTTAATTGATACTAAATATATAGAATACAAAGCTGTACCTAATATTCGTATCCATATTTTCACACACCAAACTAAACCAGAATACATTCTCAATATATTATAAAATTTACTTCATTTGATATAATGGAAGAATAATTACGATTAAATTAATATCATTATACAACAAACATAAAATGTTTGAACAAATCGTCAGGCGCCATGAGTATTTTCATTATTCAGTAGACATTTTACTTATTTACAATATAATTCGGGAATTAAACATTTACAAATATGTAACCTTAGATGACAAGTAGTCATACAATTATTATGCTTTGGTTTCCTTTTCAGTGCTTTTTCAGCAGATAGCCGGTCGCCCATCACGTTCTGATGGGATGCATATTTCACCATACACTAGACACCAACACACTTTCAGGATCTGGGGACAGCAGAATGTGAGGCCCTTCGCGACTCGTATAAAAACATATACGTGTATATGACAGACAAGGGACAAACAACCATGCTCATACACGTTACCTGAGCAGTTCTAATTGTAATTCTAGCCAAACGATTATTGCAAAATGTTTTGTTGTATGCATAGATTGGTATAAGTTTCCACAATAAACACATTTTGTTAAACCAAATTTTCCCATATTGTCTAAGGTTTAGTGTCGAGGGAAGTAAATAGATTCATGAGTATGTTGCATTTTACATCTCTGTTCCTTTGTGCAAGTCATCAAAGGATTATTAGGAATTATGTAATTTCAAATTTTCTGGAATATTAATTTATATCTTTTATTTTGAATATGTGAATTTGAAAATATTTCGGTCAAAAGTGTGGTTAATGTGAATAAGGTGTAAGGCAAATGTTGAATTTCTTTGATTGTGTTTCCAAGCTCTTATCCGTTCTTGGACCCTATGAATAAAGTTTCTTCCTCTGTGGAGTACATAAGCTGCATTACAATCATTACAATTTAATACATAAACTCAATTTTTATCTTGAGTTTTATAGGGTCTTTGTTGCTGGAAAATATTGACGATAATTAATTATTGGTTTTATAACAGATTTGAATATTATCTAATTTTAGGAATTGTTGACCCAAACTTTGTGACACATTACTAATATAAGAGATGTAAATTAATAGTCTTGAAGTTGAAGATATTTTTTTAAAGATATTTCAACATCCATAAGGGTGCTATAATATATCGTCGATTTCCAGTAATACTTTTGTAATTTAAAAAAGTGAAAGTTGAGATTTTAACGTGAAATGGTCCAAAAAGTCACTGTTTATATGGAATATGTTTGTAACTCCGAAAATATACTAATTGCCAGTAGGAGGCAGGAACATCGTTATTTCATGGGCAGATATCGACGTATTTCTTTTGTGGATTACTTTATACATCTACATTTACAACTATAGTTTCATCTTCAAACTAAGATAAATTGCATTTTTCTGTATTTTTTTAAATTTGTATTCTGTATTCTGTTAATTTGTACATAAACGTTCATTGCACATCTACTTTCACGTTCCACTTCCAATGACCTCTGATCAGTGGTTTTTCGTGGTTTCTTCGATCAATAATGTTTTAAGGAATACCGGTTTAATGCGAATTGAGTTTACCAAATTATTTCATTCTGTATGTAAATTACTGGGATAGTTCGTAGAAGAGTTGAAAAAAATTCCTAATACTTTCCAAAATAACCTAAAAAACAGCCTAAAAATTCCATTTTCACAACTAAAAACAGAAACAGAAAAGTAATTTTTAAATAACTTGCAAGGTGGTTTTACTGATCCTCGATTAATGGGAAGTAAATTAAATTGTTGAAACATTAAATTACGTTCTCTTGAGAACATTTTTTGCATTGCAACAGTATTTCCGGATAGGCGAACATATTCCCCACAACTACTCAACGCATATGCATCAAAGTCGAATATTCTCTTGTTTCATCGATGCTCTTACCATGACCCATGACACTTTCATCTTTTTGGACTTCCATACTCGCAAGCAAGTACCTTCTCTTTCCTTACTCCTTCACTTCTATTGCCACCCCCATCCCATCCCCCCCACCACCACCACGCCCCCTTCCTCGCCCTTGGGGCACGCCCGTGCCTAAAAACGCCGCTACAGGCCCAGGCGGCGAGTGTGTTATCGTTCCTTTGTGCGGAAATATCTCTCTGCCAGGGCGATAGGGGGCTGAGAGGGGCGGGAGCGATAAGAGCGCCTCTCGCGGCGCGCTCCGTAATTAGGTGAGTGGGAGGAGGGCAGATGCAGGGGCGCGGAGGCACCGCTGAGGCGGCGAAGTGAATGTCTGATGGGGTGGCGAGAAGAAGAGATCGCAGAGAAGTGCATGTGGGAGCAAAGTCAGGGACGCAGAGGAGAGAATATGTGGATGGGAAGCACGTGAAAAAGGCAGAGGCAAAAAATATATGAACACGCTACCAAACGAAGGTGCACTGACAAATCACATGGCGTTAACTCTTGTACCAAATTTTTCCGTGTTAATCTCAACTTCTTTGCTCTGCGTATCTGCATTTACTCTGAAAGGAGCAAGATTATACCTATGGTTGACTTAACCAAAAATGATCGTTGAAATTAAATATCTCACACATGTATTGGTTTTCGCTTACATATTTATTGACTATCGATTAGCTAACTCTCCCTTACATGCATATTTTAAAATTTATTTAAATTGTAGTTTAAACTCCAACTGAATTATTTTATTACACTAAAAAATGCATTTGCATAAAAGGCGCTTTTGTAAACTTAGGATAAGTATATTTTAGTAATAGTATTATTAAAAATATTCCTATTAAAAATAGGAAAAAAATATTTTATAAAGCGATTAAATTACCAACTAAATTGCCTCACAGCCAGCATTGCCATTGTCGTCGCAGGGACTCTCACCGGGAGGACAAGGGTTCGTATCACGATGCTCAAGCAATTTTAGAGAAAGTTTTCGTTATATAGGTAGAGCCAACCTAACCACTCTGTGCGACACTTCTAACGGCCACTGATCTGATTGGTAGTTTTCCACGGTTCCGATCATCAATACCAGCCAAATGCCGGAGCATTTTCCTTACAAAAAGGTCATCGGCCGCGCACAATTTTCCCTTTTTCCTCCTCTTTCTCACGCACAAACTCTAATGCACTACACGATGCTTAACCTGCCTCGCCGGTACCCCGCTGAGAGAGATACCTGGAGTGGAAATTCCTCCATAAGGAAACATGTATGTCGGCGCTGGATCGTACCTTCTATGCAGGGAGGAACAGTTTCATCTCCTCCATAACATTCACTACTCAAACGAGATTAATTACCATAGCAGTTGTCATTTCCGGAAAATTCAATCAATCAATATGTCAATCAAAAATTCAATCAATCAATATTACACTCATTGAGAATATCAAATATTGGTCTTTAGCAATAAAGTGTCTCATATTATTTGTAAACGTTACGTAGTATAGTATTACGTGAAATCGCAAAAGTCTTTCCAACCCATAAAAATCGCCCTCGCTGTATTACTTTATTTTATAAATAATAAGTATCATTAAATATAAATATATGAATTTAAACCGCTAACGCTCTGGTTTGACGTAACAACATTTCCGACATTATAAACAAGAATGTTTAACGTATGAAGTTTTTGAACAGTGCGTGAGAACAAAACGGCACCTTTTAGAATAACTAGTGTTAATATCTTTTATCTTTTAATTATTTCATTCAAAATTACGTGAAATCCTTTTCATATTTTCACATTTTACATAAACATTAAAAGACCAAGCAAAAGAGAAAAATAGATATTCACTCGATGGTTGCATGTGATCAAGGTGTCGAATAAAAACAAAGCAGATAATTTGATGTCTTAGCTATTTTCTCTATTCCACATTTTAAATAAATATTTACTAATAAAAACGTGTAATATGACTATATCGCGTTCTACAAATTAGTTGAAAAGCAACCCGCGAACAACGAATAACAGTTTCGAATTAACAAGTTAGCAGAATCAACAAGTTACAGATCTTAATACATTTCTCTTTTATTTTACTTCTTAAACCAAGATGGAAGTAACTGATTAATTGAAAATTATTAATGAACTTTTTAATTAATTGCACAATGCGATTAACAAATATAGAACTTCTTTAAAACATACTATATATTACATGTTATCTCTGAAACTCTGTTTATATTTCATGCTGTCTCAGAACATATGTAACAATCTACTAGGGCGTATAGAGTCCCGCGGTACAACTAGAGCTTAAAGTAGAGTGATAAAAGATAATAACTATCATGCAAATAATAAGTGGTGGAAAATTTCGGGTAATGATGTGCCACATTTTCCCGTGAATAATCATCATGCAACTCATCATACAATGGTGGCCGGAACCGGAAGAGGTAGCTCGGGACATCAACTGATGACTGCATTACCTTGTCAGCTAGATCGAGTTTTGAATTGATTTGAATTGAATTTGCCTTATTTTACGTGGCGAGTCTCGGGCCATCAGGCCCGCTCTTCCGTCTGACCACGCAATTTCGCTACGCTCCTTTCACCAACTAGGAGAGAAAGGAGCTATTTCTTGGGCGAGAAACAGGCGATTTTGAATTTAGCTCAGAGGCGTCATTTAGGCTTGAGGATCTTTTACGTGCAAGTAAATCTACTAACATGGGACAGCCGGCTTTACTTCCCCTCCGAAGGAAGGCGTACAAAGGATTTTTTCGCCCTTAAAAATCCACGGCTTCGATCGGGTTTGAACCCGCCAACTTGGGTACTACAGTCCAGGACGCTAACCGTTACATCACCGCCGTCGCCGCCGAGTTCAGTCGGTGTCGCAGAGTGCTGGCGGCCAGCTGCTCTGATCGGTAGTTTTCAGTGGTTTCTCAGATCACCTCCAGGCGAATACTAAAGCAGTACCGACACAAACGGGGCAAGGACAACGCGCGATCTTTCTTTCCTATTCCATGACCTATCCTTACCCCTTACACTCGCAATCGCTTCACTACCACACGTACCGGGAAACCGGTCGGGAGCTTATAGCTTGTCCCGGTTAGGGCGGTGGGGGAAAACCCCGCTAGGCGATGGTAGGTCGGCGCGGCGGTAGGTTTTAGTGGGGGACGATTCCCGCCACCTACCGCGGGAAAAAACATGCACTAAGCTTTCGAGACTGATAATATGATCAGTTGACGCGACCAAATCACTAACAATCAATCATCATTACCATACAATGGTATTTCACAGGTCACGTTCTGACGCTGCCAAAGCGAATTCGTAAACGCGGTAAACAAATGTATAGGGAGCTACAGGTTAATGTCACCTGCACAACGTCGTTTCCACCACATGTTCATTGGCAAAAAGAGATTATCTACGATCTTTGTACAGGTCCTAGAAATTTGTAAGATTTATTCTGAGACTTTCTTTATTATACGTCAAGGAGGTGCTATTTTGTACAATTTACATAAAACTGTCGGCAAAATAACCGTAAGTGTACTATTTCTTAAAGAAAAATTAACCCTTCCCCCGGCATGCATCACATATTACAAATAAGACGAAACCATAATATTTCGCAGATGAAACTTAGGAGGAAAAAACAGGCGCACGGTCTACCAACAACACGCATTATTCTGCCTTCCGGGCGTATTGTGACCGCCAGCTAGAGAAATGCTGGTACACTTCACGTTTACGCCCGCAAGGCAACTTAAATTAGCGCCTCTGAACAGTAGAAGTGGGTCACCACACGTACGTATCTCAGCGGGGAAGAGCTGAGTGGTACACCGACCACCGAGCGCGAACTAGAGTAGCGGAGAAGTGAGGGGCAAGAAGGGGAAGTGTGTGTTTTTCACGAATAGTTCGATCTTATTTCTTTCTTCTGCGTGGAGAAAGGCCGCAGAAAGGTCCTCGGTGTTAAAGTAGCTTTAGTCAGCCGTTGGACATAGTGAAATTGGTGGCGCTATGATGGTTGTTAGAGAATTCGAAAAACTCTAAAATAGGTAAATTATTCTAGATGTATAACGAAGTAAATTCTTCGTATATGTAAATTCAAACTTTGGGAAAAAAATTCAATTGAATAGAATAGGTAAATTACCGTGCTAAGTACACGAATATATGCTTTCTAGTTATTAGTGTGTCTATTGCTGGAGTAAATTAGAGTCCATTTACTTATACTTCGAGTACGAGAAAGACAGTCTGTAGTCCAGACATTGCATTGTGTCAACGCAGACCAAGGCGTTGAAATCTTGGATTGACTAACCAGCTGTATCCTGCTCGACAGCAAGATCATATTGAGGCTAAAAGCTAATATAAAGTAACTAATCGTCCATACGTTAGGACGAATCCATTTCTACAAGAAATCAGGGGGGAGATAAGCAGGAACTGAGATATAACATAATTTAGTCATGTGATATTTAATAGTGAGAACAAATTGTGTAAATTGTTTTGTGAAGATTAGGACAATAGAGTTTTGGTTCTATGTAAGGGAGTCTCTTAGGGTTTCACTGTAAACTAGTGGAAAATATCTATTATAGAAAATTCAAGGAGGATTAATCATTTTCAGGAACTGTGAAATATATTTTGTAACAATGTATGTGCGTGTGTTTTAATCTCAACTTGTGTGTTAATAATTTAAATTCGAATATAAGAAAACTAAATTAGGTAAACATTCGTTTAATTAATCTTAGCAATTAAGAAAATGTAATGCAGTAGAACTTATGTTGGCATTGAGACTGTAATAATAAGTGAAGGATTAAATTGTTGCCAAAATGTAATTTACGGAATCTCACATTCCCGACCCTCAAAAAGCATAATTCGACTCTCACGTATTAAGAAAGCGGTGATGAAGTAAACGAAAGAGTATCTAATTCTCCTGAAAGTCAACTTAAGTGTCTATTAAAAACATTTAGATTCATTTGAAACAAGATATCAAAATTTATAAGTATTTTACCCTGAGGAGGGTTGCAGCATGACGGACGAAGCGTTGGCAAGAGTGGCGAAGTACAGTTCTGCTAAAAACCCTGCATCACCTTTCTGACAAATGTAATTTGCAATATAATCCAAAAATTAATACCTAGATTTCCAAAAACAGAGTTATAAAGACAATGGAATCAGGAATATCATATAATCCGCATAAAATATATGATTAATAATTTCTACTAATATTTGTTAAGAGCAGATAGGAAAATACAGAATGCCCATTTTCTTTAGGTGATGCGGTTTTTTTAAGCACTATTGTAAATACACAACTGAAAATTGATTCCGCCGGAGAGGGAGCCGGGCAGGGGTGGAGGACAGGAGAACGGGCGAGAGACTGGGCAAACAAACGGGCAAGTGAGAGTTTCTTCGAAAATTGGTCATATTTTCATTCAACTATGTTCTTTTTTGAGTTTCCGTCAACATTCCAGTTTTAACATGCACCATGCCATCTTTGTTTTGACTCCCCTTTCTAAAGTACATCGATGAAAGAACCCGAATTGTTAACTTAAAAACAAACATTTCACCATAAAAACCCTAATGAGAATCTGTTTCGAGTTCAGAAACGGATGAATAAAACTTTCTCTTTACGTGAGAAACAACAACACATAAAAGACCACCGCTTTTGAGAATTAACGACTTAGAGCGAATGGCTACAAAGCGTAAAGGTATTCACCGAAAGAAAAGGAACCCTAATGACAAAATGCTGGGTCCAGACTGTTCAGAACGCAATGGTTTGCATTTGAAACGTGAAGATTAAAGTTGTTCCAGCGCCAGTTTGGAGTAATAGCCCATAACATTTGGAGAAAAAATGACGCCATTATCTTGCCCCCGCGGATAAAATTTGACGCAAGGAGAGCTATATAGTGTCGACTTATGAAACGTCCCATTCCGTAAGAAGCTCCTAGCAGATGAGCTCTTGGGAATTTTAAGCTCTTCTCGGGGAGAAAATGACACCCAGATCCAGGCAGTGAGCAAAAGAAAAAAACAGAAGAGTGCAAAGCGAAATCGCGATGATGGTGGTCCGAAGAGCATCGTTTCGACCCAAGTCAAATTGAACGTGCTCAAGGGTCGGACAGTCCGTAACCCAATTAGAAGACAGCCGAAAGATTATTCAGTACATTGTTAACTAGCACCGTGAGAAATAACTTGCTTTTGTTAATAGCACTATAATTCTGTGAATATAGTATTGTATTATACAGATTAATTGAGAAAATTTCAGATAACAAAAGAATAGGCAGTTACAAAACGCGTACCGTTATTTTAGTATTATGTGTTGCGCAACATAGAAAACCAATTGGTAATTTCCACCGTAACTGTTACTTCAAACACCCGTTGTAATTCGATTTTCCCTGTTGACATTCAAAATGAAAAAGGTCGACTTTAATATGCTAATGCTAATAAGGCTAATATAATAATAATAGTAATAATAATAATAATAATAATAATAATAATAATAATAATAATAATTTTCTTTTGAGAATTATCTCATCAATTGATCCGTGAAAAAAAAACAAAAAAATTCGAAAAGAAACGTCTTTTCGAAACAAAACAAAAATATTCAGAGCCGTTTTCCAGTTGGAAAAAACGCATTCTTTTATGTACTCGATCAGACCACACTAAATTTTCTGATAGCTAAATTGCACTAAACAAAAATCAATCCCATTGTGTTTTTGTTGCAACAGAATGCTGAAAATTGAGCGCATCTAAGTGGACTGTCCCGAATATAAATCAATCAGACCCAAGATTTTTGACCCTCAGCAATTAAATTTCATATTATGAAACTACTCAATGCAACTCAAGGTAATGAACTTCTGCAAAAATAGGCGTTTTAGATGTAATATAATCATTGTGTATCTTTTGCCTTTCATGTATTTTTGTCCTTATGTCCATGCATCTATTTGATTCCATATCTCTAAAATATATATTTGTAGTAGTATTTCTTAACACTTGTATCTACTGGGACTGCCCAATCTGGGTAGGCTGGAGCGAATCACATTCTCTAAGGAAACGGGAACGTGCCCCCTAAGAGAATTTAAAAACCCTAGAATTTGCCCTAGAACATAGAAGACCTAGAACCGTCCTGTGAATCAATGTACAGATTGTCTCAACTATGAAGAAATAACTTTCTCAACAGAAACGTTTGGTCTTTTTGTTTCTTTTGATTTCTACACATAAATAACCTATTAAATGCATACTATGAGTAACTCTCATAAAAATCAAAGTATAAACGCTCATTATATTAGGTATTTTAGGCGCAAACAGAAAATCTATACATATTATTACTACACATTCCTTTGTTAGCTGTACAAATACTTTTACAGTTTAAGTTAGCAAAATCCTCATAAAAGATGACTGATCGCAAAAAAAACAAAAGTTTTCATTACCGAGTCACATGCAAACTATAATGACCACTGGACGAAATGCATACATTCATTACTAAAATTCAGCACATTCTATCTCTGTGAGAGGCATTCGACTGGGTTCGGCGGAATAGGTCCCAAGAGGCGACGGAAAGAGAGATTCGATCGGGCAAAACTTTCTTTTAAAGTGTTGAAGTAAAGAACCCATTACATTTCGACACCTCAGAAGTCTCAGAGACCAACTCTGAGCCATAGGAAAACTCTCATCAATTGGCTGGCAGTTTTAGAGACTGTTGAACTAGTTTCAAGTATCAAAATACTATCGTTTCCTAAGGGGGAAGGGGAATGTTTTCATGTTGCTTCTTGAGCATTTTAAACACTCCATTTGGGCTGAATTTCGGGGATTTTAGAATAACTGCATGGTGAAAATCTATAAGATTTTTCCTTTACATATTGCCAGTTAAAACATGTGTGTACCTTACAAATTAAATATAAATACTTTGTAATTTTTGTGGAATAATTATCCACATAATAAAAAATAAAAATATTATTTACATTCTCTACCAGTGTTAACATATCCAATCTTTCCTTATTGACAGTCCTTGATGGAATAAATAAAAATGTATTTATCTTGAGAGAAGGAAAGTTTACATGAGCTAGTGACACGGACTTCCTCGAACCAGTATTTCTCTTTCAGACCAAAGGCTCTTCCCAGCCAGCTAGCTTGCCATCTATTGGCTCTTAAAAAGAGTTTTTTCACATTTAGCAGCTCTTTAAACCTCTATTAACAGAATTTAAATATGGCTAAGGATAAATTTTTGAAAGAAAACACGTTTTGGAATCAAGGACCAACAAATCGTGCATTCGAACTACACAACGATTTGGAAGAAGTAATTTACTACATCTTGGAAAATATATCCACTTTATCTGTTTCAGAGCCCCACACTATGCGCTTTTAAGTAAAGAAATTGCTGTTTTGTCACAACAATACATAACTTTCTCTATATTACAGGTGAATATATATATATATATATATATATATATATATATATATATATATATATATATATATATAAATATAAAAGTACATATACGAGACAGTAAATTTATACATCACGTTGGCATTTTGGTTTTTAATTTTAATGAAATATTTTTAGACTTAGGAATAAATCAATATACATCTTATGGTTTTATATTACAGAAGAAGATTTTACTTGTATGTATATGTCTGCACTTCTGAGAATGTCTACCGAATTTTGTATGTAACAATGAGCTTTAAATGAGCATAATTTTGCATTCAATAATCTTTTAGAAGGGAGAGAAACAATTTATCAAAAAAAATGCTTCTCAGAGATTAACTGCATTAATATCGCTGTATGTTGATGTATTTTCATACGTCTAGGGGAGTAGTTACTTATGTTTCTTGGGCGTGTATCTTGCTAAGTTCGTTGCGAGAGTATGGCTACATTGCTTTTATATAATGTTGTTATTCATAGAAACTACTCCAACAATTATTCTGGAATCGTTACGGTAGGTTCAAATGTGAACAAAAAAAGCGATGTAGAAGATTTAATAATGCAAGTAGGCAAGTTGTAAAATGATGTAGGTGTCCGTGGCCAGAGTCATGATATGGGCTGTCCGAGTGAGGTCGCTTGGCAGGCTGAGGTGCCGACGTTGCGACGAAATTTCTAAGTTGTCTTCAAGTCGAAAGTGACATTTGAGGTTGAAGGAAAGGAGACCTAAGATGATTTATAGACAGACACGACTCTTCTCAATTTAGTTTTATTCCATTTCTATGTTACAATTACTCGAATGCGTAACAGTTTCGGGGACATATTTTCCCCAGCCTCAGGCAAACGAGTCAGGAGCTCATATCACACATTATCAATAAAACACCATCCAGTACAAGCTACTGGACGTACCATCACGGTCAGACGAAGTGTAGTGCTCAGAGGTCTTGGAAGGTGTGACAATATGTTCCCGAAACTGTTGCGCATTCGAGTAATTGTAACATAGAGATGGAATAAAACTAAATTGAGAAGAGTCGTGTCTGTCTACAAAACATCTTGGGACTCCTTTCCTTCAACCTCAAATTTACAAGAGACAGGCTTAATCCTACCTTTGCAAGACTGAAGTGACATTGCCTTGGTCTTCATCAGAGCAGTTTAGCCCTGAAGAAGAACAAATTATGTTGGCACTTAAGCCTTGTCGGTGACGTCACCCGGGCAGTCCAGATCATGACAAATTGTAAATTTATAACATGATAAAGACAATCGTTTTGGTATTAAGTGTTTACATATGTTATGAGATATTTATTAATAATGCAAATATTTGCAAACTCGTGTATAATATATGTAAAAAATACTGATACCTACGTATATTAAATCTCAATAAAATACATTGTAAACGTTCTGAGCAAAAGAAAAAGAAAAAACAATAGTAATTTTAACATGACCTGTACAGGATGTGTTGTCTATTCTCAAAGAAAAATATCGGCAAGTGTCACACTCCATGTGTCGAACGAAAGTGAGACTAGTGATAAGCCAGCGAGAGCAGTAATAAACGATCCTTTACCTAAAACCAGTATAGATCACGACCACTTCCAGGACTGGTCTACTTGCCTTCCTGGCTGCGGCGACCGCGTGCATTTTCCGATGGCCGGGCCGTTACAGGCGGGCGCTATCACTTGTCACGGAGCGCGCACAGCGGGACGTGAAAACAAGCGCTGGCTGCGTTTACGACTGGACTGGCAGTCCGCGTGTCGCGTCCCGTCCGCTGCACCGACAGCTCGGAGGCGACTCGTAAACGCCAGAGCGTAAACATCGTTGGCAACTGAGCCCCAAAAAGCAATAGCGGTGGCCACCGGGGAGTTAGAGATCAATGTGTGAAACGCCCGAGGTGGATGTCAGTCTGGGTAGAGGGAGAGATGATCTTCGCTCGTTGTGTGACGAGAGATGTTTCACGCGTCGAATGGGGAGTTGATGACGCTTAGAAGTGATAATTGGTCATGAGACGATGGTATTTAATTTGTAGACTGTGTTGGGTGAGCAGAAATATAAACGCTTAATATTAAAGCTTTATTGAATGTTTTACACCGCCTACGTGAAAAGATTGGGCTCCATTCGATAATTGTCATTCTATCTAAAGTATTCCTTACAGATTTTTTACTCCAAAAAATATTATTTTTATGTTAGTAACGATTAAATTCACTCTTTGTAAGTGATAACAACTGCTTGATTTGTAGGTATGTTGTACGTACCAGCCCTCATGACATTTTTACCTTGTAAGGAGGTTGCACTAATTTGATGAAATAGAAGGTATGCTTGGCATAGGCAGCTTCCATTCAATAAATCCAAATTATATTACTGCATTATATAACAGTGAAAGTATAAGTTTCTATATGCTACAAAGAAAGCTCTTTAGAAGCACTGGAGTGATTGCTTCTAAATTTGATTTTGAGGGTCCAAAAATTACAACAAGCGTAGTTTCGTTTCAAAATGTGTTTTAACAATATGTATGTAAATGCTTTCCGTATGTGAGAGATATTATTGGTGGGCGTTGTCTGGAGAAGGGGGCAGCGCGTTGAGAGACGTGTTGGAATTCTCCATTCCAATTTAAACTTAAAATTAATAAAAGAACAAATAATTAACACATTTCAAAATTTCTTCTTCCACCTACCTAACATAACCGGCCCATCCTTTTATAACTTCGGTATAGACAACCCTCCCTTCCTGAGAGTAACAAACTGATAAACCCCTTCATTCGTTTTTAAACACCTATGAATAGAAATAATTAACTTCAGCATTTAATATCATCTCCCAATGACTTCTGGCGTTTGTCGACGAGTTTCCTCACTTAATTTTTAAGCTGAGAATAAGTCGCCAATCATCTGTAGATCCGAAAGGCTGAACTATGTACATTCAGTCAAAAATAAATGAATTGATAAAAATAAGCGCGATGGAATGAGCAGAGTGGGAGAATGAGTGGGTTGGAAGGAGCAGAGAGTGCGAATGGACAGCAATGAGCGAGCGGAGCGAATTGAGAGAGTATCGATATGAGCGGAAGCAGCTAAAGATCCGGGGGGAGCGGAAGGAAAAGGAGAAGCAAAAAGAGCGGCGGAAAGGGAACAAGATGGCGGATCGGAAGAGGAGATGCAGAAAATGTGTGGGCCGAGGAAAATGAATGGGTGGAAGGAGCGAAAGCAGAATTAGTGGAAGGAACATATAGAGTGAAAGGGCTTAGATGGACGGGGCGCAGGGATGGGCAGGACGGCCATGCAAGAAAGTATAGGGTGTGAGGAGAGGCAAAGCATGCGATGTTGCTTAAACGACGACGGGGTTAAAAAAATGCCCGGACGCCTCAGGTAATCAGCTGATATTCAATATAGAAAAACTCTTTTTGTATTCCACCTTTATAAACGTTAAAATAAATCGTTCATGAAACGACATCTTCAGGCACAGATTATTCCGTATTTTATGTTTTTAGCAGAAATAATTGCGTCATCAGACATTCAGCCGATTGCAGCGAGAGAATCGTGGAGAGGGATCGGTGAACGAAACAGTCGATCACATTTCTTTCGCACAGTTGTAAAATACGCGTGATGTCACAATAAAGTATTTCCTTAAATTGTCTTTTTTCTCTTATACATACAGAATGATCTTATACAAAAACAGCGAATGCATTTTTTTATAATGTTGCTTTAATGCATTCGTTAAAAGTTGAAAACTCGCTGCTGGTTACGTTCATATCCAAAACATATTTTTCTACGATAAAGCTCAACATTATAAAATAGTTACAGAAACTATTGTATAAACTTAGTCGAAAGGTGTTCGTAACAGTATAGTATAAATATAGTCGAGAGGTAATCCTTAGTCGAAAGGTGTTCGCAATATTGCCCATCAGATCCCGGATTGTAGGAAACAGTAAAGACCGCCATCCTTCTCACCTCAATCCACTCAAGAACCGCGTGTCCATATTCCACTCACGGCTATCGTCGCATCTTCCTTCACATTAATACAAGCAGTAATCTTCTGAGCAACTTGGCAGCGCACGGTCAGCCAACGAAGTGATCGTTTTGTTGTTTCTGTGCACAGAAACAGCAAAATAGAGGTGGAAAACGAAGGTATTGAAGGAACGACGATAATCAAATCACACCACTCACAACATTTTGCCGTTACCTATCAATCAAATACTTTTCATCTGCTTTTCTAATCAACATAAAGGCATGAAGACCCAAAATAAATCATTTATGACATGTTTTTGGAAAATATCAACAAATGTTACGTACTTTTTGGACCTGGATTGCTCCCTGGACTTTTACAAGATCAGTCGACTATTCCCGGCAACGCTGCCGTCAACTTTCAATCAATAGAAATCCTTGGATTATTATAGCTTCCGTACTGTCTGAAGCAGTTGTGCCGTACAGAACATACATTTAAACTTTTAAACCTCCCCCTCCCCCAGACACAGACATACACATGTTTAAAAAATAATATTATCGTCTAAAAGATTCAGAATATCACCTCAAATTCAAAAGCATCGTTATCATAACTGACCACCTACATTCCCGCGTGAACACTAATATTCAGTTCGCGCGTACTGTGGCCCACATTGACCTCGTAACCAACTTCCCATTGCCCGCTCTGACACGCTGCCTCGCAGAAATCGCACCGCGTGTGGAGACTCGACGAGGGTGCGAGGGAGGGCAGTGGAGAGCGGAGCGCGCTGGCGTTGGCGACGGAGGAGGAAGAAGAGAAGATGCGAGGTAGGAGGGGGAGAGGACGAGAAGCACGAGCAGGAGCAGCACCAACGGTGTCAGCGATGTAAACAGTGCTTTTAGTAGAGGCGGTGGACCGGATATGGGCGACATAGGCAATGGAGAGGATGCTGGTGATGGAGGTAGTTGCGGCGCCAGAGGCGGTGAACAGGGCGGAGGTAGTGGAGGCGATGGAGGTGTTGGAGGAGGAGACATTGGCGGTATACGGCGAGTGAAGGCGGCGGACGTGGAGAAGACGGAGGTGGCGGAGGAGCAGGCTATGAAGGCGCTGGAGGAGGTGGGAGGAACGGTGAGGAGGCGGTGAAGGTGGAGGCGATGGAGGAGGAGACGGTGAAGGTGGAGGTGGTGGACGAGATGGAGGCAGCGGAGGAGGCGGAGGCGGTGGTGGAGGTGGGGGGGTAGATACGGCGAAGGACATGACGGAGGCGGTGGAGAAATAGGAGGTGACGGGGGTAGTGTAGATGGCGGAGGCGGTGGAATTTCAGGACACGGACATGGTGAAGATGATGGAGACGTGAGGCTGCGGTGGGGCAAAGGGGGAGAGATCATTGTAGTGGAGGAGGCCATTGAGACGCGCGCGGCGACATCCACGCGGTGGGGGTGAGCGGGGCAGCGTCGCGGCGCCACTCATCCAAATCAATGTAAATCGGCGGACGCGCGAAGTGTCCGGCGCGCCGAGAGCGTCCGCGCCTCCACCCGCCCCCGCCGCCCCCCCGCCCCCCCGCCGCCCCCGGGAAATAAGCGCTTGCGCTCGCGCGCGCGCGACGGGCCGTCGCGTCGCGTCCGCCGCCGGCGCCTCCCCGGGCTGGCATTCAGGGCGGCCGGCGCGCGGCGCGCTTGCCCCGCCCACCGCTTCTCGTTGCGACGTCTGCCGGAACAAAGCGGTTTCACACGGTCAACTTGCGAGTCAGGCGACACTGCAATTGATACGGACGTCTTGCAAACTGGTTCATGGGAGTGGGCAAGTTGTTGATCCACGGCCGCTGTACTGAACTGCAATTTAAACACAGTGGCAGTTGAAGGTCACGAGCTGGACGGAGAGGAGGGCACTGTCAACCAATCGGCAGCTTCGTTACGAATAAAATTTTTCATATTGCAGCTCCAGATTTGATGACATTGTGTGTCATTTCGTGACCTTGCGGTGCCACTGTATTTAAATTCGTTTATGTATTTTGGTGACTCATAGAGATTCGTTCAACCAAGCTGATGATAATAATGTATCTGTGATGTGCTGGATGAAATTATAAAATTATTGAAGTCTTCTTGTTCAACTTAGGACAAGTTGATGAAGATGAGTTCAATTATTTCTTTATTTAATAATGTCAACAAGACCTCATTAGCGTTCTAACAATTCATGTGACGTGATGACTTATGATAGTATTCACGTATTATTTTTTAATGTCATCGGAAAGCACTAGACCAGTTGCCTATCTGTAGGACGAGCCGGCTGTTTACCACGACGCGTTTCCTCTTACCATTTCAGACATGCCTCTGGATGATTTATTCAAGTATTCAGAATATTCTGTGCATAGATCGCACACAGAATAGGTTGCCTATATATAGTACTTAGCGAATAGTCACGGACAATAAAAGATTTTTTGGTTGCTTTTTAACAATTATGTCATATAGTGACCACTACGATTGATTTAACTGCAATGGGAACTGCCGAAAGAATTGTTAAGGGCGAAACGACCACACACAAATAACCGTGCCCGAGGCGGGATGCGCACTCGCGACCCTCCTTGCCGTGGCAGCTACGGCCTTAGCAACCTCGGCTATCTTGGCTGGTTATAACGAACGTTGTCGCTTGAAGCTGCCATTAAATTTCTCTCGATGGGAGTGAACGAATCTAAAGAAATGCATTCATTCATATTGGCCGCATATTAAAGTCAATATACCCAACATAAATCCAAGGATTTATACACCCGGAAATATTTGTACATTTTTCGATCAATTACTAGTTTAAGCAATTTAAATTAGACAGAGACTTGACCGAACATAACTCAAGAGAGACCTATAGTGACGGTTTCTTTGGAATAGACAAGAGCGTCGAAGAATTTGTAATTCAAAGTAGAACTGACCCGGTGACAAATGTAGCTGGAGAGTTTGTAGTGTATAGGTTTCGAGAATCTAACGTAAATTGTAAATTGTTAACCATGTCAAATGTTTGTTCACGGTGTTTTCTGAAACTGATCACTTTACTTCACAATTGCAAATGGGGAATTCAAATATGTGAGGAAAATTTGTAGTTATTTGGGGTGGGTATTTTAAAGTTGCTGCTTCAGCCGTTTCGGGAGATGGAGCGTGGATACACTTTCGTGGTTCTGAAAAGAAACATGAACTTATGCAGTAGAGAATAAAGATCTCCCACTCCAAAAAAGTTTCGGAAGTAACCATTTGCTAGCAAACACACCACAACCTTTTATGAGATTTGCGTAACATGAATACAAGCAGAGGAGGAAAACAGATAATATGGAGTCCTATAGTAAAACCCTGAATTGAAGGAATTTTATAAAGGAGAACTCTCGAAAGACGCTTGCGAGTGGTACACATTCTTGTTCACGACAACGCACCCGTTTACCCGATAAACATTTGCTGAAACTGCGAGCTGAAGCTTTGAAAAATTAAGAGAAGTCAACAGTATCTGCTCTAATTTTTTTAGAATTTTTACGCTCCTTTTTCTCAAAATATGTTCACTGCATGTTATTGGAATTGAATTCCGGTAAAAAACAATATGTTTTACAAATACGTTCTCTCTCTCTCTCTCTCTCTCTCCGCTCTCTATATATATATATATATAATATTATATATATATATATATACACAATTTAGAAATTTATTTAAAAATGTATCTTAAGCGGAATTTTGATATGAGCCATTTTTGGGTATTACTAAGTACTAAGGGACATTTTATGAGTTGATGATTAATATGACTTCACTTCTTATAACACTACAAATGTGTATATATATTATATATATATATATATATATATAATAAATATATATATATATATATATAAATTATTACCAAACATTCGAAATAAATATTTGTCTATTTTCGAATATTTTATAACTGGTTTTCATACATATATAGTACTTTACAAGTACAGTACTTTTATTGTTTTAGTATAATTGGTAGAGTAGCTTCTGAGAAATAAAATATTTTCCCGAAATTACGATTTTTGAACATTTGAATGAATTTACGAACATTTTCCAAACAAATTTTAACGTTCAACAAATGAACAAAAGGAACACAAAACACACGTTTGAAAATAACTGTCCCTTTTTCTAAAATGTTTTCCCTCGCTGAAAAAAAAAATAAATTGAAATGAACAAAGAGAGAATCATACAAAAAATAAATTAAAGAGTTGACAAATAAGACGTAGTGCCAATTGTGAACATTTTTAAATTGATACATCGAATTTTAATTTGATGTTCGTTTTTCTCTATTGTGACTGCATTTTTCTAAATAAATCTCCAAAAATTCTGAGCATTTGTTATTATTTTGAAAGTCGATTTTCCATTTAAGTATGCAATGAGAGAGCGTTGCCTCGACATGACCAAAATTCAGTGGATTGTTAGATACGATGGCATCGGTTTCTACGTATATCTTTTTAATTTATTATACGTAGAACAGAGAAAATTAACGAATTAAACAATGGATCTGACGATTTTGTTGTAAATGCACGTTTTCGTGGTCCTTGGAACATAGGACACCGATCCATGGGGCGCATCTCTTAGAATTTTAAAACGAATCTTCGAATCTTTTGACTACGAAAAATGAAAGAGACGGTCTAAACTGTAACTTATTGAATGTGAAAAAATGACTTTTCGGGAGTCTTAATAGATTCAAACCTATTAATAAAATCACCACTTTCATCACATATTCAGTTGTTTACAGCTGGGTTTAAAGGCTATCTGAAATGGTAACATATTCGCTATCTTTGTGCACCTTTGATGCAATCGCCAATAGATCATAACAAGAAAACGGCCTATCGATATTAATTTTATTTTATTTCGATAATCATATTATGATTCTTTTTGCGAACACCTCACGCGTCCTTTGGATAAGAGTTTTTCAAATGATGACCGAAGTGTAGGACAAGTTGAAATATATTACGTAGTTGTTGTCAATAATTAGTAAAATTGTATGCTGTTGTAGAATCAGAAGTAATTTTGTGACCCGGTAAAATTGAATGATCAGAATTATCGATCTGGTCCAAAGTCAACCGAATTGTCAACCATTAACTTACTGTTCCACAACATTGTCGCTCTGCTCAGTTTCTTCTGAGATGACAAACTATAGGAATGACTCAGTCAATCAACGTGTCATGCAATGCTAAATCAAATTATTTTCGCAGTAAATTCTGTGGCGGCGCTTTTTGAATTTGTAAACTATAACTTCCTATTGGTGATGTTACCAAAAATGACTGGCTCCACAGTTACTACGAATACATTGTTGATAAACGTTCGCATTTTATTGATGACTCGAAAAATTATGAACCTAAAACAAACTGGAAACGTTTTATTACTTTGAAGAAAATTCAAAGATTTGGTAGTATACACATGTATAGATGATCTATTTTCTGAAAATTGGTTTACTGAGAAGTTTCTGAAAATTGGTAAAATTGTTGGCGATGAAATATTCAAAAAAATAATGTAAGTTCATATAACGGTGACGAAAATTTACAGGAACGAAAACAGGTGAGAAATATATAAAATAAAAAGAGGTACACAAATTTACAAGAGAATGATAGTAATGATGAAAGAAGTATAATGCAAAATAGATGATTTATCGCATGAACGTGCAATACCATGTTCTTTATATTTTCATTGTACAATATTGCTTCTGAAAAAGTTACAATATATGCAAAAATACCCATTAAGTCAAGAAGAATGCACGAATTTTCGTGCACGTGGCCTACTTGTCTAGTACTGACCCGGTTTTGAATTCGTATTCCCCTCAAAATCGAACATTTTGTTTGACAACCGGTCTAACCCCGCCGACGGTGCAAGCATGACCTCGCGTTTGTTTAGAACCCGCCCGTAAAACAAGCGACCTTGTCCCTCACACGTGCCGCGTCTCCTCGCACCCCCCCCCTCCTCCATCAGTCCCCCCTCCCCTCTGCCCGCCATCCCGCACTGTCGGGGTCGTCTCCTCCACCCCATTTTGCCGCGCGCGCTCCTTGCACCTCGCTCCGCCCGGATTTAGTAAGAAGCATTTCCATCTCTTCCATAAATCGTATTATATTGTGTAAAATGAGGCAATAATTCTACTCCTAGCATAGGACGGCAATCGCTAAACGAAAAGCTAGTGGTGCTACAACAGCATTTCTTTTAATTTACTATTTTTACAAATTTAGAAATATCAACTACAATAAGACCAACACCATCATTTTAAGCGTATCTTCTTCCATTTGTGAACATTTTTTTAAAAATCGGAGCGGTTGTTTAGGAAATGTTTTTTTTTAGAAATTGCATAACTTTTGTGCGCAAATTAGGCAAAAGTACACCTTTCTTTCAAACATGTGTACATGACCTTTTTAAAAGTCTATTTTTTTAGTATCCCGAACTTACTTCCCGATCGCTTTCTGAGCTGCAGCGAAGGCTCGCGTACGCAGATTCCCGAACCGTGGCCAGTTGCCGCAAAGCGCATGCGCGCGTTCGCTTCAAGTGTTCGCCGAAAGCACGAAGACTGAAAGAAGGATAATTAACTCCGGTGTTGGAGGTGTTGTGGGGAGGACATACAAAAAATGTCGGCAACTAATGGGCAAACTAAACATTAGCGATATCACATGGTGAATAATAAACCTTATCTCGACTTTTTTCTGCCAAAAACGACGCCTATACACGTAATTCGCCAGTGCCATCTACACTGTAGATGTTCTACTACACACTGTGAGTATGTGTAAGGCGTTGACTTGACTCATTAGATTGAAGGCTATTGGCCGTAATACCTTAAGAGATTCTTTCTTTGACAACGAAATGTCGCTGAGGTTCAGGTGTGCTGTTCAGGAATCCCTGGATATAGAAGCTTTTTTTTGCGCCGCCGATTTCGACATTATGTATCCTGTTGAACTGTGCGGCGGATGAATAAGGATTCTCCAATCTATCACAAACCAATAATATACTCGAAACTCTCCATAATGCCTTCGTCCGTTATCATTTCTTCTTTCTGCATTACTCCTGAATGCTGTTTGGGCATGGTGGGGTCACCAGGTGACACGGCAGTGACACATTTACGGAGCAGTCGTTCAGATTGCAGTACTCTCTAATTCCAGCTACTGTCGGTGATCCTGTTAGGTGCCGACGCTTTTTATTTGTAACCTCCGCCCCACCGTCATAGTTGAATCTCCTTGTTGTGGTCGTAGTCAAAAGGAAGCGTGTTATCGGGTGTTAGCGCCCACTGTGCGTTCGCTGGCGCCTAGACGTGACCCTGACCCTGTGAGTGCGCACGTCGCGCTCTGGCGTTCGTCTCTCCCCACCCGCTCGCCCGCCAAATCGCCCGCCAGCCCACAATCGCATGCGAGAGATGTGGTAATTATAGAAATGTATCTTTTGTAGAAATTGGGTACATAATTCTTTTGTGCGCAATTAGGCAAAAGTACACCTTTCTTTTTCAAGAACATGTGTAACATGACGCTTTAAAAGTCTATTTTTTTAGTTATCAGGTCCTCCGCGAAACTATAGCTTGTCGCCGATTCAGCTTTTCTGAGCTGCAGGCGAAGGCTCGAGTAACCACACATGAATTCCCGCAACGGCTGTGGACCAGTTGACTGCAAGAACGCATACGCGCCGCGTACAATCGCTCAAGTGTTCGCCGAAAAGCACGAAGGACTAGAAGACATTGGATAATTAAACATAAGGTGTTGGGAGTGTTGTGGGGAGGACATACAAAAAATGTCGGGCACTAAATAATGGGTCAACCATCTAAAACACATTAGCGAATATCAACACCCTTCGTGTGAATAATAAACCTTATGCTCGAACGGGTATATTCTGCTGGAAAAAACGACGCGCTATACACGTAAAAATAGCGCCGTGCCATCTAGCGCACTGGTAATGTTTCGGAAGCTACACCACACGTGAGGGAGAGCTAAAGATGTGTCTGTTTGTTACTATATATTGTATCGACTCAGGAGGAGTTACCGAAGGACTATTGGCGTAATTACCCTTAAGAGATTCTTTCTTTGACAACAGAAATGTCGCTGAGGTTTCAGGTGTGCTTGTTTCAGGAATCGCTGGATTAGAAAGCTTTTTTTTGGCGCCGCCGATTTCGATCATTATGTATCCCTTGTTGAATTCTGTGGCGGCGATGAATAAAGGATTCTCCAATCTATTGCATCATACACCCCAATAATATACTCGGCACAACTCGCCACAATGACACATGCCACTTTTCGTCTGACCGTTATCATTTCTTCTTTCTGCATACTTTCCGTCGAATGCTGTTTGGCGTCCATGGTGGGATCACCAAGGTGACAACGGCAAAGTGACACATTTAACGGAGCAGTCGTTCAGATTGCAGTCACCCATCATCTAACTTCCAGCTAAACTGTCGGGTGAATTTCCTGTAGGGATGCCGAGAGGCTTATATTTTATTTGTAACGCTTCACGTTCCCCGAACGTACATAGTTTTGATTCTCGCTATAAGTTGTTGGTTCTATCGATCACGCTAACAAGATAACGTGTTATCGGAAGATGTTACTAGCGCACCAGCTGCTCGCGTTCAAATGGCGGGGCTCCGTAGAACGTCGACCTAAATTGAATTTTGGTTTAGGGGTGGTGCTTGCCACACAGCCTGTGGTTGCGCAGTCGCGCTCTGGCGTTCGTCTCTCCCCACACCGCTCGCTTTCCCGCCAAATGCGCCCCGCTCAGCTCACCCCGACAGCTCACAAAGCAGAGAACCATTACTAACTCAACTGCTCCGACTCCGCGCACCCTTCCTCCCCCGTCCCGCCACGCCCCGCTCCGCCCCGCCCCGACCCGCCACGCTCTCACCGCCACGGCCTTGCACGCCAGGCAGGACGCCCCGCCACGGGCCCCGCCACGGGCCCCCTGCCAACGAAGGACACGCGCCCACGCCCCGCGCAACCCCCGCATCCGCACCGCCCGCCCCCGCCACGCCCCAGCGCCCGGCACGCCCCGCCACGCCCCGCCAACGCCCCGCCACGCCGCCACGCCTCTCGCGCCACGCCCCGCCACGCCCCCGCCCACGCCCCGCCACGCCCACCACGCCCCAGCCACGCCCCGCCACGCCCCGCCAACGCCCGCCAACCCCAGCCAACCCCCCGCCACGCCCCGCCACGCCCGCGTCACGACCACCGTCACATGCCGCCACAATCCACGCCACATGGCCTCGGCCCGCCACGTTAGGCCCCGCCACGCCCCGCCACGCCACGCCCCGTTCACATACCACGCACAGAGCGCCTCCCTGTGCCCCGCCGCTCCGCACCGCTTTCCCGTTCCTCGGATATACCCCTCTCGTTCTGCTTCCCCGCCTGCCACGGCCCGGCACATTCTGAATTCCCGACGTGCCTGCCCGCCTTGCCCGTTGCTCACGCCCGCCTTCCCGTTCCGCCGGCCCGCACCACTCACGCTCCGCACCAGGCCGCCCCGCCAGCTCAGCGGCCCTACTCACACGATGATCCCTTTTTTGGGCCCAAATCATGTATCTGTCCCGGTGTAATATATAATTGTACAAACCCTTCGCGGCACGCGAAGGTATATACGGCACGCGCCCGATAACTGGCGTAAAATCCGCACCCCTGCCACGCCCCGCCTCGCGCCACGCCGCCGCCCCGCCACGCCACGCCAGCCCACCAAGAACAAACAACCACTCCTGCCGCCCGCGCCCGCGCCAGTCGCCACACACGAGCCCGTCTCCATCGGCCGGCACGCCCGATCCGCCCTCAGCCGACACACGCCTCTTTCGTCTACGCGCAATTTTATAACCCCGCCCCGCACCCCACTTCATAAGCTACCCTTTTTTTTAACACAACGCCACGTGCCATGCAGCGCTCAACGAAAACTCTCACCCGCCACGCCCGCCACGCCATCACAAATATACCCTCCACACTGTGCTCTGCTCCGCCGCCTTACCTTCTGCCATCACGTTTCTTAATTTACTCTCCAAGGTTCTGCCCCAGCGCCTGCCCATAATACGCCCTCTAACCCCGGAAATTACAATAGGGATACCCACCTCGGTCCTTGATCTCCAAGAGATCACTCATTCAATGCCGGTTGCACTTAACCACAATTCTTACCCGCCCTTCCCACGTTCCCGCCGGTCTTTTTCTTTACACCACCACCACGCCGCGTTCCTGACAAAGTAGCACGACCGCCACCGCCAGCTACAGCGCCGCACTAACTCACACCGCCGCCGCCACGGCCACGGCAACGCCCCCGATCCGCACCCGCCCTGAACTTCAGTCCTGGGCCACGGGGCACCGCCCCGCCACGCCCCGCCTCCTCCCCCGGACCACGGACCCCACGCCACGGGATCCTCCTCTAAGTCTTTCACGAGCCACCCCGCCACGATTGTCTAACCTGCCAACACACAGCACCAGAAAAACACAGCCACAACACGGAAAACACCTGTCCCTTCTATACTCTCACAAAACGCAAATCTAATCGCCTAACGGCGGGCCCCGCCACGCTCCCCCGCCAACGAAATTAGTTCCCACTTATCATTCGACGTCTGTCTCTATTATATATAAGAAGGCTGGATAGGAGGGGCAGACGACCATTTTCTCTTAAACCATGCTTGAATGTAGTACCGCCCCGGACCCTTTAACTGCACCTTGTCAACGTCACCAGTTTCACTTGAATTCGACTAGCATGAACTTTTATCTTGGTTAAAAACGTTGGGGCCCAACGAGGAAAGAGACAGCGACATATTTTCTGGGGTTGTTTCCATAACAAAATCTCATTTACAGGTCGTGCCGTGGTAAATAGTTTTTTCCAACGTTGGAAGTTTTCAAGAATCTGTGGAATTAATCCTAATATCCCTTCGACCTACTGCTTCGTTAAGGGTAAAGGGAACTGTCTAAAGGTAAAGAAATAAAAAGGTGATGAAAATGATATCATGAAATAAAGTCAAGGGCCCCGCCACGCCAACCTCCCGCCCCGCCGACACGCCCCCTATTTCAGGATATTTGGCAAATTTACCCACACTGTGCACTTGTGACAACGTGGATTAAGCCGGAGACGCGAGCTTCCCCGCCTCATGATCCTCACCTCCTCCGTCTTCATTATACAAAGGGCCAAAAGACTTTCGTCGTCTGCCGGCTTCGCCAATATTTATATGCAGAAAGGGTGTGTAGGCTTATGTAACATTCCCTACCTCAGTAGACATGCCCGACGCGCCTCCGACAAACCGGCCTGCCTTGCTCACCCCCGCCTTCCCGTTCAGCCGTGCCCGCACCACCATTCCCCGCCCGGCCGCCCGCCAGGCTCAGCGCCCCCTCTTCAACACGCCCGCCCACGCCGCCCGCGCTACGCCCCCCGTCCGCCCGCCCCGCCACGCCCGCGCCACGCCCGCGCACGCCGCCACGCCCGTCCCCCGCCACGCCCCACCGCCGACGACGCCCCGCCCACGCATCACGCCACGCCCGCCAGCACGCAGCCCCGAGCACCGGCCCCACCCGCCGCCCCGCCACGCCCGCCACCGCCACGGCACGCACCACCTCCCGCGCCACGCACGCCACGCACCGGCCCGCCCCGCCACACGCCCACGGCCCGCACACCTCGTTCCACCGCCCCCTCCCCACTGTGCCTGCCTCCGCCGCTTCCGCTCGTTCCTCCTCGTTCTGCCCGCCTGCCCCACGCCCGCTCCCGACCGTCCTGCCGCCTTGCCTATGCTCACCCCGCCTTCCCGTTCCGCCGGCCCGCACCACCACGCCGCCAGCGCCCGCAACTCCCGCCTGGGCAGCCTCCGCACGCCCGCCCGCCGCGAAGTGCTCGGAGCCCCGTGCGCCAGTCTCAGCTCCCGTCTGGGAGGGGG
>BOPP01000012.1:1738227-1775006 GCA_017312745.1 Gryllus bimaculatus
GGGGGGCATCCGCGCCAGCTCTGCTCCCGCTTATGCACACGCTCGCTGCCGGGCCCCGCTCGCCAGGAGACAAATGGACGACGGACCGCGTTGCGAAGGTGTTTGTGTAGCGCAATCATCTATTCGGAATGGATTCTATGGGGGAATAGGTGTTCTGGCACCGGCGCTTTGTTAACCAGAAATTAGGACGGTATAGAACCAATGATTTGTTACGAAATTTGGAACATATCCGCAGAGTTGGGCAAAGTCAGGAAATCCATATTACTTCTCTCTCTTTGACATACATATACGTACATAAATACAAGAAAATACTGATTTTAAGAAACGAAAAAACAGAACAAAAATTTATATCTTCTGGATATTTTCACTTTCTCTGACAGTTTAGAAGTGATGTAACATTCAAACCCGAATATATTCAGGCGATTCCACTAACCAAAAGTTAAAACAAATATGTGACGTAGCGATGTATAATACTCAAAAAGAAAATAAATGACTTAAAGAGTGTCTTATTATATCAACTATATGCATTTTTATTTTATGATGCAGAATACTAATAATTTAAAAATTTACCCTTTTTAAATACAATTTCACGAAAACGAACAGTATTTTGAAGTAAATGAATTTTTATTCACACTAAATTTCGGAAGTAGTATCAGTTTTTTAGGGTTATAAAAAAAATAAAATAATAATATGTTTGCTGAATCCCCTCCTCTTATTTAGCAATCCCATTACAATTTACAGAAATTTGTCACTTTATTTTTAACTACAACTATAAAAATAATAATACCATACACATTCTTTACTTACCTTTACTTCACGTAATATAAAAAGAAAAATTCCGCTCGTAATATAGCAACCAAATTCAATAGTACATTAGGACAAGTACAACATGCAATGCCTGTTTTGAAGAATGCATGTACATAAAAATAAGGAAATATCGAAAAAACGAATATTTTAATACGTGTCACTAACATTCCTTTTAACAATTCTATATCAGGTTTAATAAATTAATTATCCATAAGTATCCATAAGTACACAATGCATCTTTTGCACAGTGCTGTATCTCTTAATTATTGTTGTGGTGCCATCCTAATGTACTTCTTACGATTGCATGCTCTGGGCATCTACAAGTACGTTCAACGGTATACGTTGTTTAATATTTATCACATCGACTTGGATCTCGCCTGGATATAAGATTTGCGTGAGTTACATTAGTTTATCCAATTCTATATCTCAATAACAATGCACTCTGTCTTCTGAAAAGTATGGCTCGATTCTTATCAACAAGTTGTCGAATTCTTTTTAATTTGCAGATACCGAGGTTGTTCCATTTTTTCTGTTAATTTTTTTAATTATTTTTAAGAATTTTTGAGGAGATCTATTTTCTTCTCTCTGGGTTTTCTGCGTGACCTATTTTTACTGAAAGGTACATTTTTTTTAAATTCATGATGAGATTAATGAGTATTGGTCATGAGAGAGCTCATGATGTTTTAACAAAGGCTCGATCATAATGATACTTAGAAGACGAATGTTAACTAAGTTTTAAGATTTTCCAAACATGCTGCCAAAGTGACGCCAGTAGGAATGTTACATAGCTCACACACTTTCTGACTACTATATTTGGACGCAGACGACGAAGTCTTTTTGCTGTATATGCTTGCCTTATCCACGTTGTCAAATGTAAATTTCCAATATCTCTGAAATTTTATTTATATATTCATATATTCATCACCTTTTATTTTACCTTTACACAGTTTCTTTACCCATTACGAAGAAATAAGATATTAGATTAATCCACAGACTTCTTGAAAACTTCCAAAAACGTAAAACTAGTACACGCACAACTGAAAATGAGATTTTGTATTTGAAACAACAGAAAAATATGTCGTGTGTTTCTCTATGGCAATTTTTAACAAATAAAAGTTTCAGTGCTAGTCGAAATTCAAGTGAAACTGTAGTGACAAGTGCAGTTAAGTGGTACTACATTCCAAGCATGTTTAAGAGAAAATGGTCTGCTCTATCAGCTCCGCTCCTCCTATAATATAATTAGAAGCACCCGTCAATAATAATGGGACTTAATTTCGTGAGGCTAATTATTGTTTTGATAGAAGAGTTTTTTTTGAGTAAAAGGTTCTAAAACTAGAAGATCCGGTCCTCGAGGAGACCCCGAATCGAATTCAGGGTGACTTTTAGGAACCTTAAACAAAGAAGAACTTTATTAGCCTTGATATATCTTTTAATAGTCGAGTATCTATTGTATTACGTTATATATGTACATTAGTGTAATATATTTTCAGGTAATTCTACAAATCAAAAGTTTTAAAAACAGGTAGCTTATTGGTGTATAAAATTGAAAAACATTATAAATGACTTAAGAGTGTTTTTTTGTATACCAATTATACCTCGCCAGTTTTACAATTATATATACACGACAGTATACATTATTGGGCAAAAAGGATCACTGATCAATGCAAAATATTCAAAGAGTCCGCCGTGCAAGGAGTAGGTAATATTATTTGTTCTTTTTACTCAAACCACCACGAAATTGTGACAGCCACCAAACAAAATCAATTTAGGTAAGCACATTCGGCGTTTCTGTACTTTGAAATTCAATTTCCATGACTATCTAACCCCAAAACTCATTGAGATTGGGAGACCGAATTGCTTGCTGCGAAAATCACCAAATTGTACCACCAGATGTCGTTCCTCAAGCAGCACAATTTATAAAGGCTCAGTGGGTTATTAATTATGTATTGCTTATAACAATTAGAGACTTAGGTACACAGTTTTACAATTTGATGATGATTTGACTAAATGATAGTTTAACTTTTAGCATACGATCCAATTGTTTCTTACATACTAACCATACTTGCCATTGCCAGAAACCTCACCAACCCCAACACTCCCCCCTTCCCCTACCTCTAGCCCCCTCGTGACTTATTTGCCACCCGTTCGATTCCGTCCACAGTCCTCAGATCTCCGTGCGTCGTGTAGGTCCGCGCCGAGAATGGAATCAGCGAGGTGCGGCCCGGCACGACCTCTGGCGTTTGCATTCAGCTTTTGGTCCCCAGCCGAGCGTGCAGGAGTGGCTCTGTTGAGTCCCACGAACAGCCCGCCCCGCCCACCCGCGGGTTCTCGGAGGGACGGACCAGTGCAAAGGCTGACTGGCGAGGTGGTGGGTGGTAGAAAGCCGCGAGGGTGCGATCGGGTGACGAAGTGATGGAATAAAGGGATGCAGGGGTCCTGCGAGGCTGGGGTTGCAGGAAACTGAACGTGCGCGGGTTAGTAAAACGGGTTTGGGGGATGTAAATATGTGAGTGATGAGGTATGAGGTAGGGTGGTGAGGTGACATGATGTCGGTACCGGATAGCGAGATGTCGAGCTGGTAAGGTGGTGTAAGGCAAGACATTGAGATGACGGGGTGGTGGGAATGGATTGTATGTGAGGGGGATATGGTGGGGAGAGGAAATTTTGGGGTGTTTTTGACACCCCATATGTGGCAAATTGGTAAGGTACGAACTGATGAGTGGTCAGAAGAACTGTTGCTTCCGAACAAAATGATAGTTAAACTATTATTTAGCTCTCAATATTTTTTAAAACTTATTGAAAGTCGTTTTCAGTTGTCAAATGTCATATAGTGTCTACTGTAAATAACATTGTTTGTGAAACTGGGTATATCGGCAACGGTAGTGGAACTCGCATACTTGTATATGCGCGCCCAAACATCCATGCACCGGGAGGGATTTGATCCCGCGATCATTCAGGCAAAGGCAGCTACGGCCTTTCAGCCTTTGTGAAAGGTCACAATAGCAAAGAAAGTGGATAGCCAAGGGGTTGTCCAGGTCGGCAAAGCTCTCAACTTTATTTGCACACAATTGTGAAAAGGCAACGCCGATTTGTGAAAAATAACTTCAACAAGATTCATATAGTATTATTTTAAAAATGAATTGTAACTTTTCAAATATTATAAAAGACCAGCATAGAAGTAATAAATAACATTTGTCAGTCCAAAATCATTATTTAATAGACCTACAAATGTATCTTTTCGTATTGGTGAAGGACTATACACTTTCAACGCAATAAAACTTACACTCTCACAAACACATAATTTGCCCTTTTATTAAAATAAAGTAATTATAAAATAGTACAAAGTTTTAATATTGCCCTTTTTTGTGCGTGAGAGTCTTTGTCATGGAGACGATCTTTCTGCGAACTAAGTCAACGAAATGCCTGTCATATACGAATGATGTCTTCATGTCTCCTTGGAGGACTAACAAAAAGCAAGAGAGAACTTTGTGTGTAAATAAAGTCAACGTTGTTCCCTTTTATGACGGTTGCAAACTAATTTTATGCCACATTCCGCAGCTACGCAGGTGCGTAAGGGAAGAGTTGCATATTTCGTCAGAAACCTCGTGAGACGTTTTGCAAATATTCTAAGGTTGCAAAATAAAGTACGACTCTACTTCCATTTTATTTATATTTATATTTTTATAGGAACTGTTAAATGTAGAAAAAACTGTAGACAGTTACTACTAATAAAATATTCAAATATTTACTCCGATTAGTATTAATTTTTTGATTTCAGTTATAAAATTGTTTACGTTTGACAAATCTGCAATTCGTCTTAATTAAGTCAATATTAATTCTCCCTACACGAAAATAATATCCGTTAAAGCAATAATATATTATGAATATTTCAGAAATAGTTCGATGGAATAAAAACCAATAAATACGAGAATTTTATCTGGATCTTGCCTTCTCACGTCGGTAATTAAAATTATTATAATGCAAATTCCATTAGCACAAATAGGGAACTTTTTTTAATGTTCTAAAAATTTGATGTGATACGTATTTTACGTGGATTTGTTTTATACAAACTTCGAGTGTTAAACAGTATGTATAAAGTATATGGTCGGTGTTGCCTCGGTTTACGACAAACTATGCTTTACGCAGGAAAAGTTTTACGCAAATGCATCTTCCCTTAATAAAACTCAAAAGTAGAAATGCGGTTTTGTTTTTCTGCACAAATTCATTGCACAAATGGGTCTCCCGTAACTTTTTGTGCAATAATAGCTATAGCTAGTATAATAACTAACTCAATTGCAAAATAAAAATGTTTTCAGTTTTTCAAAAAATATATAAATAATATAACACTCTTACTTCATTCTTACAGACACTTATTGTATTCTCTTTGGCAGTGCAGTTATTGTACTATTTTAATTGATGGAGTATACTGGGTACATATAATACTATGGCAGTTAATAGATTACATACCTTGGTATTCGGTGTTACATTTAGAGCTTGGCGTGTGTGTGTGTGTGTAGGGGGGAGGTAATATCACGAGAAATAAATCATTTGTAAGGGCCGCATAATTTCAACGTCCCGACAATATTTAGTTGTAGGCAAGTTTCAGGAAATAAAATAAAAATTAATTTTTAATCTCTTGAGGCAAATCCGGCCAATGATGAAAGCGTAGTAACAAAAAATTGTGCAGACATAAACGTTTAGATATGATACAAACGCTTCGCTGAATAGAATACCGTTAAAGTTTAAAGAAATGCGACAAAATATTTTATTTCACGGGCAATCCTTTTAACTAAATTGGACTTACCTACAATGACTCTTTCGTTTGATTCACATTCAGTTTTCACATTTTATACGCACGCGTTAAAGAATTCTCAAATCGACCGGAACATACCGACCACCCATGGTGATGAAGCTCCGGTCAGCAAGTCCCCAACTGCTGACCAAACAGACTCTCCCCTCTGCCCCCCTCTGGTCGACCCCCTGGCCCCTCGCAGGCCCGCCCCCGCCCCCCATACCCCCATTTGTGCCTCAGGGCGCGGGCACCGATCCAAAACCAACGGACGCTGAGCAAACCCGCTGTGGGCCTCACTTAACGACATGTTAGGATTAAGGCATTTCAGATAGGATTATAATTCCGAGCTTGGTAAACAGACAAATTACGGTGCTGTATTACATCTTTTAGTTCTCTGGCAATCAAGCAAAGATTTTAATGCAGGTTGACCCAGTTGTCTTTTTTTTCGCTAGGACCACTCCAGCATGGCATTTATATAACATCAAGGTGAATTAATGATTTATGGTTTTTATATTTCACCAGTAATTTCATTACAACATAAACATACGTGTATTTACGTAGAATACAATAATCTTACTTACTTGCTAATATAATTTTTTTTCTTTGCTCGAAAGCTTTTCGGAATTTGAAAATATTTAAACAGCAACTTTCTAGTATTCATCCTCTATTCCGAATGCATGAATACATAAAACAGTTCATTTAAATTTACCTTGTAATTCATTGAACAGTTCACACTTGCAGTTCATCATAAATGCGGTTTTAAATATCTAAACCGTTATTGGGAAAATACAACTAGCAAAATAATTGCTTCAAAAACCCCTATTAGCGTTTTGCTGTATTATTGCAGATCGTTATCTTAAACATTAGCATTGTATGACTGAATTTGACACATACGTATGTAAATTCCCAAATAAGGATAAAATAAAAATATTTTAAACTATATTGTTTACTTATACTAGTCTGCTTGCTGAAATTTCTTAGATACCTCAGCATTACAACACTGCAATAAGATGAACAGTGTTTCCAATTTTATTTCCATTCCTTGAGAGGAAAAAGGAGTATTTTTTTTTCAAAACCAACACTAGTTTAGTTTCTTTGATGAACTAACTTTGCGTTTCCCACCACCCATGTCGTGTTTTCGCCTCTCAACAGTCTTGTGTCTGAGAAACGAGTTTGCGGCTTCGCTTGAAACATAAAATATTTTTTCTGTGCGTTCCAAAACAATATTTTGCTGGACTCTGTGGCCTGAGAGTAAAGGTCAAAGAGTAAAAGAGAGAGAGAAAGGGGCAACCTAAAAGAACGAACGTAATGAACCAAATGAAGGGATTCCGTTTAAATTAGCTCCTGCAATCTCGACGTCTCCAATTTAAAGTGGGGAGAAGGGGGAATGAAGGAATCTTCTCTTTTGGGTCACTTGGTCGGTAGTAACTCCACGTGAAATAAAAACGGACTCAATAGAGATTCAACGGAGTAGAAAAGATAGGAAGCAAACAGTAAACTGGAAACTTGCATCTCGCCTGGAAAATAAATACTGATAAAAGAAGAAAGTTTATTTCGATTACGATTCTTGAAAACCGGCCACATGAAATGATGTCAATCGAAAAAGAGACAGAACATATATAAGATGAAAATATTCAAAATGATATCAGAATTTCATTAACAATCTCTGATAATAAGTAAATTGATTTCATACAGAAATATGACAAAATATGTGAAAATGTAAAAAACGAAAATTGCTACAATTTTCAGATTTTATTTGCTCATGAAAATAAGTACTCAATTATGTCCTATTCTATGCTTAAATTTTTGTATTTCATAATACTGATAAAGGTTGTTGTGTTGCATTCCTTGAGCACTCAATTCTCTTGGAGAATTTCCACACAAAAGAACGAATTATTGCCTTTGGAAAACACAATACCTTCACTTTTAAAATTAAAAAGTAATCGAATTTTTTTTCTTCATTCTGTTTGCTAATGGAGACAGTACGAACGCCAGAAAATGTAGAATATTACTACCTCAGTCCCCGATCAAAGAAAGCGACCTTTCAAAGGTAGTTGTCATTACAGCTACCTTTCCCTCGCTGAACCCCCGGCAAGCAGCGGGGAAGCCCGGCGCACAAGGGTCGCCGTGATATCCTACCTGTCCCAACGCCGGGCCCTTTCTTGTCAAGCCGTCTTTCCCTATCGCCCTCAATATTCGTCTCCAGCGATTCTTCCTCCACCTTTGGGAGAAGACGTAGCCCTCGACGTTTCCGTCACTTCGGCCGCCGCTTTCTCCTCGCCTCCCTCCCTCGCCCCATCCCATTTTCCTCCCCCGCCCCCCCCTTCACTTCACTCGCTCTGCTCCGCAGCGTCCTGCCTCGGGTCTACTTCCGCGATTCTCCGATGCTCTCCTGAGAGAGTCGTGAAAAACCTCCTTTGTCGGTGACATGGCCCTGTGGGCCTACACTTGCAGCGTTCGGCCGAAGCGAAGTGCGAATACCCTTTAACACGGTTTGTGAGGCGGGTAAAGAAGTTTTTTAGACAAAATGGTCTTTACTCGGATGAAACTTTTCTAGTCTTACTTCTTTCTTCAGGCTTTCTTCTTCAGTCGTTGTTTTTTTTCTTTTTGTGACTACTACTACTACAGTGGGAAGACGAGTTTTGTGCAAGTTTATGAGTTTGTGGGAAAATGTCACCATTTTATTAGCAATTTTGTCGTATTTTTTTGAATTGAATACGTATTCTAAGCCCAAAAATTGAAAGAAAATACAAGAAATATTGCGCAAATGGTGATAAATGTTATTTCTCAATGCCATCAAAACGTTGAACCTATGATATTCAGTTCTTCGAAATTAGAGACTGTAAATTTCTTTTGTTCCCTAGTACAAGAGTTTCAGAGTGTGTTATTAGTTTTCTTAGCAATAAAATAATACAATTTTAATTTTGGTTTTAAACTGGAAGTAGGGTGCCTGGTCTGAAACCTGATGGGTTTCCTAATCCTTGTAGTGAGTGCAAAAACTCTTCGATTGCCCTTCTGAGTTGAGGGGTCATTTGAAGAAACAGATGATTTTACGTCTCTTTCTCGCTCTCCCTAATGTGCGACCTGTCACTCTAAGTATCATTTCGCTCTTTTAGCTACTTATTACAATAAAGAGTTCGGCAAATCGTCAGATATAATACATCAACGTTCAAATGATCAAGTCAACCAAAGCAACAAGAAATAACAAAACAAAGAGAGCTATTTGCAATCAAAATGAGGGGGAATAAAGTACATTACACAACGTCGAGTATCCGAGAACGGCTAGATCGATCTAGTTGTTTCTCGCATATCGATTTCTGAAAAAGTAATAAATTATCTCTGGAGTAATGTCAAATACATCTTTTCGATATGACTTAAATAAAAATTCAATAAAATTATTTTCAATGAATGAAGCATAGCGTTATTAGATATAAAGAGCAATCAATTATATTTTCTTAATTATTTAATTTCAATACGTGGCGAAGAGCATGAAGCAAAGAACATTTATATTCACTCAGATGATGCTACACAGTACAAGAAATCTGAAGGAAACCTCCCTCGTAAAGAGAATATTTCCAGAATAAATGTAGAGAGGAAATAAAAACAAGAGAAAGGTGAAAAGTAGATCATAGTTTTTATACGGGAAATTGAGATTCGAAAATAACATTAATTTAGAGTAGCCAAAGAAGAAGATAAAATTATATTATTATCAAATCCTATTACCGAAAACTACATTCAAATTTCTAGAACTGTGAAAATATCTCTCAATCTAATGTTCCTACTTAGTACAATACACTTTTTTCTAGTACGTTCAAAGTTTTAAATCAAATTACTGAAGTGTCATTTTCTATTTCAATGGTATTTATGAAAATCACAACACGGTGAAGCACTGGGATATCGCACGGCTTGAGCACAGAAGCGCTTCATGAAAATTCCAGGAACTAAAACTTCTACAAATTACGAAACACATTCCTGTTTCCCTGATACTCAGAGGCAAAGCACGCAAAAATACGAGGAGTGCAGAAAGAGAGAAGAGAGAGCGGGCGAAAGGCAGGGTTTGCAGAGCAGCTGCATGCACGCGAAAGTAAATTCAGTGCAGACTTCCTTTGTTTTTTGAAAGCCCCATGAGAGATGTTGTAATTCGAAACTCGGAAACTGGAAAGATTCTAGGGAATGCGAGATGGTGATGGGGATAGTGGTGCCGGACGTCATGAATAGTGTGGGAGCAGAATTTGTAGATGTTCAGTTGGTTGCGATAGTCTTGGTGGAGATAACGTTTAGGAACAAATATAATTAATTGCGAAGGTGGAGGAGAGTTTGTTTTTGGGGAAGGTAATGGTGATGCGGAGGGAGGAGGTAAAGGCTGTCATAGTGAAGGGTAAAGGTATGAGAAAACTATTAGAACAAAAATTATACTAGTGTCTCGTGGAATCGATTGTGGTAACTGCAACATACGATACTTGGCAAGAACCGCTAGTGTCGTGTGACTGTAATAGGGGTTATAATAACAGATACAATGGTGTTCGAGTTAAGTATTACTGTAAAAATTGCGCAAGGTAGTTTAATAAAACTTTTCTGCAATGATACGAGAATGATTACCTTTGCAAACAGTAACGGTGCTTGTTTCCATTGATAGTTGATATATGTAAGTGGTTAATACATTCAAAATAGCACATAATATCTCAATATTAATACTGAGAATGATGGCAATACCTTCAAAAGGATGCGCAGATAGTATTGTGGAGAAAGTAATTAAAGATGGAATACATAATATAGAGAAATATCAATCTGAATGATAACACACAGGCAACCACAAGGTCACAGACAGTGACTGTGGCGAAATGGTGCAGAAGATGAGACGGGAGATGAAACGGGGTCTCGACAAGAGAAGCAGGCTGCCAGAGCGCGCGGTTGCGGTGAACTCTGGGATAAGAGCGGAGCAGAAACACAGAGCACCGGAGGCGGAGGGATTCAAGCACGTGGTGTGGGGGAGTTTTAATTGTCGCACCTGAATAATTCATAGGCAGGTGGCGCGGCTCCAGGCAGCAAGCCTCGCCACCCGCTCTGCCCTCAATTCCTTTCCACCCCAACGGCGCCATCACCATTCAAGGCGCTACCACCCACAACACCTCACCACCCACTCATTTCTCGGTTTCTTACCGCCCACACCGCCCCGCCACCCGCTCACCCTTCAATGCGCTACAACCCACATCACCCCGCCACCCACTCACCCTTCAATGCGCTACAACCCATAACAACTCGCCACCCACTCATTCCTCGGTTTCTTACCGCCCACACCGCCCCGCCACCCGCTCAACCCTTCAATCCGCTACAACCCACATCACCCCGCCATCCACTCACCCTTCAATGCGCTACAACCCACAACATCTCCCCACCCACTCATTCCTCAGTCTCTTACCCCCTCACCGCCCCGCCACCGTCTCACTTTTCAAAGCGCTACCACTCACACCGCCCCGCCACCCACTCATTCCTCTTCGTTTCCGCTCACTTTGCCTTGCCACTTACTCTTCAATCCGATGCTATCCATTCTTCCTTGCCCCCACTTCTTAATCCGCTGCCACCCACACCGTCATGCCACTAATTCATACCTTCTCACCGTTTCTTTTCGCCCTGCCACCTACTCCTCAATTCGCTGCCGCACAATTTGCCCTGCTACCACCCGTCAACCCGCTTCCACAATCCACACCTTACATATTGTAGTAGTAGTGGTTCCTCTGATCAGAAGTTTTTCAGTGGTTTCTCCAATCAATACCAGACGAATAATGCAGCAGGACTTAAAAAAGGGCCATGGACCGCCCCTTTGCTTTTCTTCCTTCCCATACCCTCTCTCACTTAAACTTGCATGTACTACAAGCATAACTACTTGCTACTACAAACTTGCATGTACATTGTATAGTAACGCATTTCGGGATATCCGAGGGAAGCAAAAACTCTTCTCGGTCAGAATAACGCGGGGGGGGGTAGGAACATTAACCCCTACCAGCAAAAACAATGATCACTACAGTAACAGGACTAATAACCGTAGCAGTTAACGTGCCCGGAAACATCAATCAAATTCTTAGCATCAACTCTTTTCACCGACGTTCCGACTCCTGCCAGCGGTGCAAGGCCGTGGCGGAATGCGACTGGGCAACGAGTACGAAGTGCAGTCTAGCAGCTGAGTGGCGCCACGCATTGCGATAGCCACGCGCAATCTCCCACGTACACCGGCACCGCTCCACCGCCATGCGCCCTCCGAAAAGGAAGGCTGATATTTCATTGAATTGCCGTCAATTCAGCGTGCAGTAAATTCCATCAAAGTTCCAGGAATCGTGATGTCTGTACAGAGCACACTTTCACGTGCAACAGGTACGTTCACATATGTTGTGCGTCGAACTAATGCAAAATTTTAAAGAAAAACAGATCGAACAACTCTACGAGTTATTAGAGCAGTTGATCATAGCAGGGCAAATTAAATTAGAAGAAGAATCATAAAAACATTTCAAATTGGCTGCTCAGCTTGGGGCATGATAAAATAAGTTTAATTGGTATTATTCAATGTTAATGCACGTTACAATACATTACTTCCATTTCATGTCTTAACCGGGTCACGTGATTGTTAATCAAGCTCTACAAAAATATTAATAGGTAAAAGACTTTCTCCGGAGTATATATTGTTATATATACTATTGTATATTGTTAAAACGTTCTTCTTTACGTTTGGGCATGCATTCGCTATGACATTGTCGTGGATCACTTGCCAGAGGTAACGTTCAAGTAATAATCGCGACAGATAGTTCACAATTGCAGGGTCAGAATATGCAGCGAAGTCACTCTTAATACTTGGTGGTGCGGCCGGTTGCGTAGAGTTTCTGCTCAGGGGTGCTTAAATCAAACTCTTAAATCATCATCAACAACGTCCCATTTTGCATCTATGTGCGACAGACATACGCAAATTTCCATTACACTTAGCATATATTCTTCGCGCAAGTGCAATAAATAATTTGACGAAGATTTTTCGCAATCGGATAAACGATACGGCAGCGTAAAAAATACGAACAAACAAAAATTGATTTTTATACATTAGAATGTGTTTAACCCTAGCAAATAAAAAACAAATAACAAAGCAAAATTGAAATAACTAATACTTTATACACATTTCAACAAATAAATTGCATCTATTATATATTACGAATAACTATGTATAATATCACAAAAATGCTTTTATCATGTCTTATACTATCTCGTTATTTATGGTATACCAGACGAATAGTTGGAAATGTAATTTCTAGACAATGCGACCCATTTAAACACAAAGAAAATATCTAGTTAATAAGCGAAGTTTCAAACCCTTCTGCGTCGTTCTGAGATAGTACCTTCAAGCCTACAGTACCGTTTCGCTCACGGATCAGAGCTTCCTTGCCACCTCACTGTTCTAAACCCGTCAGCGTAAATGAACCGAATCTGGTCGGAACCTCTGTCGGGATTTAGAAGTGCCCCGTGAGATCCATTTTCACCGTTCATAAACAAAACGACTTTGGAAGATCACGTAATAAGCCTGTAATTTTAAGACAAGTGTGTAACTCTAAACTTCCTTGAAAGCTTAACTTCCCTGATATCGTCCCCCACCTTGTCACTTCGGGTAGGTTCACCAACTCCTACTGAAAGCCCTTGCTAGGGACCAATGTGCAATCAAAACCAAGGGTTTCTTTTCTTCTTTTCCGAGAAACAACACGCCAAAACGGAGCTAAAGTGGATAACCGCGAAGTAGTGCAAGTACATTTTGAAATCAGGGTTTTACTACATTTTGATCTCCGATAACAATGAGCAAAATATCTTCATTTGCGGTTCAGTGTTATAGAAAATCAGTTTGTACGATTTAATGAGATTTTTATGAATTACGTTATTGAAGTAACCTCATTATTTCCACACAGCTGAAAAACAAAAGTTTATTGAAGATAATACTTAAAGGAATAATCCCGAAACCAAATGTTCCCATTTTTTAACAAAAAGCTTTCTTTTTCGTCAGTGGCAATGTTGTTATCAAAGGTAAAATAAATTAAATATTCCTTGAAATTTTAATATTTTTTTCTGTTCAAAGGAAATAACTATTCAAAACCATCTGTTTTGTTTTTCTTGCTTTCAATTGAGACGCCAATAATTACATAAATCCATTTTGACTTGGTTAAAGCCCTATTTCCCGGTATAACTCTCCAGATCATTCACAGCACATGTCCCGTCATCAATACATTCCGCAAAGATAGAACTTTCTCAAGCGAAGTTGAAACACAGGGAGATTAAGCGCTCGACTGAGCAGGTTGGCAACCCTGAGCCGGAGTGTCACGAGTCGCGACGCCTCGGTTATTAGCCCGCGGAGGGCGCCAGGCAGCCGGCCGCAGAGGAGGGGTAATTGTTAAACTGGCAAGTTCCTCAAGAGGCCGGAGGGTCTTGCGTCAAAGTGTCGCCGTCCTCCCGTCCTCGCCGACCTCGGATTCGCCCGCGCCTTCGGAAGCATCGGAGCTTCCTCTGCAGCCGCCTCCGAAAGCAGGTGAAGTCACGAGGAAAATAAGAGCTCAGCAGGCAGACAAGTTGATAAAGTTGAGAAACATTACAAAAGAGAGAATGGTGCCAATTGAGTATGGAGGGTGGGGGATGTGACAGAATGTGAGGAAAAGTTTAGTGTTTCACTAGGGATCAGTTTTAGGAGAGTGTATTGGCAGAGAATTGTTAGAGAGTGAGAGAGAGGAGAGAGAGGAGTAAGAGAGGAGAGGAAAGAGAGTTTAAGAGAAAATGTAAAAGAGAAATATGAAAGGAGGAAGGAATAAGTTGGAAAAGAATGGTATGAAAATTTGGAATAAGAGGAATAGATGAGTTAAAGATATACGTACATAGTAATTTAACCTTAAATTAAATGGGTACATGAATGCTACACCGGTAGATGGATACGTGAGGTAATCCGTTACCCCAAACTACACAATAAAAATCATAATTTAAGGTTACTGAATCTTTTTTAAAGTAAACAGTAATTTTATTTCACTTATAATGAGTTGATATTTTATGAAAAACGTTTTTCCATGTTTTTGGAGAATCTGTTTGTTGCATTTGAAGCATATATTCCTGAAAGTACTATTATTCTCTTACCTTATACAAACATTTCATTTCAGGCATACAATTATTTTTGCTTTGCTCATACGCAAGTTTATATTTTTGTCAGAGTGCGTAGAGGAGAGTATAAAGATAGTTTTAATGGTTGAGGTCAACGTACTTACATAAATTCACCCATACAGGGGTATTTCGTTACCCCAAATTACATCTAATTCCCTTTACGAGAGTGACAGCCGTACAACAATTCATGCTACAGACAAACTATGTGTTTCATGTTTTTGAATGCAAATATTTCAATTAAATTTCGAGAATTTATGAATGAGAGAACAAACTTCAAACTTAAAAAAATTAAAAATTGATTTTTCATGAGTTCAGCAATATTTTCTTCTAAACTTATAACAAAATACGAACTACATGAATTTTCTAATGCATAAAATATTTAGGGTCCACTTAATGACATTGAAGAATTAAAACAGACTTGACAGCAGCGCCACACGTCGCTGTACGCATCCGCGTTTTCTGAGTCTTATTCTCAACTTTCCACTCACTGCATTGACAAAATTGTCCCCAGCACAGATATCCGGGTCCAGTTGAGGAATCAACAGTTGATATTACGCATGTACTTGGTATTTTAGGGTAGAATTCATTTGACGTTTGGTAACTATCAGAGTTCCCAGTCTTGGACCCAGTTTTTTAATTACTCTTCGCGCCTGGGGCTGAGGGTGACATGAGGCGAGAATGATGAATTTCTTTCACAGACTCAAGCAAACTTGGCCTGTCGGGGCTTTTCTTTCGACACACAACACAGACACTGAGTCGATTGTACAACTCGATTTTTGCTCCGACTGGTAATTGACCTCGCGATCGCAGCAGGGAAAGCAATCACGTCACTCATGAGCCACCCGAGGGGTTAACAGTTGAAGAGTCTTTAATTATTAAAGACACGTGCCCCGAATCTAGAGTTCGCGTGCAAGACATTCTTCTCGTGGGCTCGAGACCGCGAACGCCCGTCCGACCGGAGCGAGACCAACGAGACGGGTAGAACAAACACGCCTACCGACTGGGGTCTACGAGCCCCTGTGGGGGCGGGGCACGGGCGCAGGGAGTGCGCAGGGCAGGAGGCTTCGCGCCCAGCGCCGCGTGACGCGTCGCGGAGGCTCCATTGTGGACCTTATGGCCCGTGAAACGCTCATGCGGGAAGGGCGGACGATAGACGACGAAGGCGAGCAGGCGGCGCGGCGGCGCGGGCGGCGCGATGTGGCTGCGGGCGGTGGGCGGCCGGCGGGTGCTGAAAGTTGGTGGGAGGAGGACTGCGGCTGAGGGAACAGACCCGAGCGGAGAAGTGAAAAGAGGCATGGGTGGTGGCGGTGTAGGAGACGATGTACAACTGACGGGGTCCGAGAGTTGGATCCCGAGTGATGGGTCCGAGAGATGAGATCGCAAAGCGAGCCTCTTGGAGGCAGCTTTCATGAGAGGGGATCCGAGTCTGAGGTCCGTGGTCTGAGAGTCGGGATGTGGGAGATGGAGTCAAGGATGTGGTGGCCCGAAGACGGGGGGGGGGGCAGTTGCGGGTCCCGAAAAGTTGGCATGCGTAGGTGGAGTGCGAGAGGTGAGGAGGAAAGTCGCTGAGGAAAAGACGAATTCGGGCAGAGATTGCGGTCTGAGAAGTGAAAGGGTCCGAGAGACGGGGTCCGAGAGACGGCTCGAGAGACGGGGTCCGAGAGACGGGTCCGAGAGACGGGTCCGAGAGACGGGGTCGAGAGACGGGGTTCCGAGAAGACGGGGTCCGAGAGGCGAGAACGGGTCGAGAGACGGGTCCGAGAGACGGGGTCCGAGAGACGCGGGTCAGCACGACCGGAGAGACGGGACCGAGAGATGGGGTCCGAGAGACGGGGTCCGAGAGACGGGGTCCGAGAGACGGGGTCCGAGAGACGGGGACCCAGGGGCGGAATCAGTGACCGGAACCGGGTGAAGGCAACGTCAGGGTGGGGCCGAGGCAAGGCAAATTCTCTCATTAATGAGAAATGTAAAAATTTGTGAGAAAAATTCCACAGCAACAATAATGTTTCCGAAAATGTAATCCTAAGTAGGCTAATCCACAGATTTTTCGGCATCCTACATGATATACTATCTCCATGACTTCAAGTTATGGGTCTTTCAGTTTCGGCACTTCTTGTCGAAGCTCCTACTGATCGCGAGATGCTATTGTAGATTGTTTCCTATAACACTGTCTTTAGTAGTTACTATCGGCGATTTGATGGTAGAAACGACTAAGGCTACACTCTGTATTTGTTGCTGAGACTCTACCAATTATTATTTATTTTATTTACCTCTACCAATTACAATGTACAAGGAACAGATCACATTCATCATCGGGCTATTAACATCGGCATATTTCTGTTACAATTACGTTATTAAACTCACTTACTAAAAATCATTCAATATTTACTAATATATTCTACTGTTTAAATAATACCACACTATTCTAATACAAACTATTCTACAGACAAGCCTACTATTATGTCCCAACATTGTTAACCAACAATTTTGAATAATAGCAATTCTAACATTCGATTTATCCAGTTTTTTAAATTTCGTCGTCGAAGAAGCGACGTATCGCGTCATGGAAAGCGAGCACGCTGACTGTAGCTACCCGTGGGGGTTAAAATGACAACTGTACCATCAGTTATTGTTTCATAATTTAAATTTTGCAAAACTGTAATTATGGAAATTTTTCATTCCTAAAGAAAGCATTGAAAATGTAAAAATATCGAGCATAAAACATCGATGTTAAAACATCAGCGTTAATGTAACGATGTTTAAAACATCGATGATTTCAAAACATCCGCATTGATGTCGCATCTCGACAAAGACATGACGCTGGAGCGGCGCGGCGCGGTGCGGGGTGAGGTGGGGTGGGGTGGGGTGGGGTGGGGTGGCGCTGACGGCCACAAGAAGTGGGCGCCGACGAGGAAAGAGCTGTCGAAAGCCGCGAGGGATTTCGTTGGGTTAACACTTCCGAATCTTCGCTACCGACCAGTGTTTCCCCTTGGATTGGTGAAATTCGGTTTTGATGGGACAAGCGGATGTATAAAAAGATATCAAGGAGCGAAAATACTTACCATGATGAGTATACGTAGAAAAACAAAATGTTCACTCTTTTGATCGCACGATGTAATGAAAATGGGACAAAAGGAAATTTTACAAATGGGACAAAAGGAAGTAATGGTATCACTTCACAATGTCACAATCGGCGACGGTATTGCGAAAAGAAATATCTCGCATGAGTTTCGGAGGCGAAAGAGAGAAACTGTTTAATTAAATAAGTTAAAATAGTAAGGATTTCCTGGATCGACACATCTCTGATTCAGTATATATGGTAGTAATAACCAGAGGAAACGTTCGCCATTAAAAAAATTCTTTCTTTCATAACTTATTACTCAACAACTACTCGTTCACATCATATCCTGTAAACATCTAATATTCAGAGATATATTGCATTAAGGAACAAATCTCTAGCTTTAATAGAGAGGTAGGCGTTCAAAAAAACGCAAAATGATAACAATTTTATAAAAAGTATCTTACATTCGAGAAAAGTTTTTTTAAAATTGCAGTCATTTTCCAGAAAAAATTAAAGTCACAGGAGCGTCTTACCCCACAAGAAGAATGTCGAAATGATCTCCAAAATTAGGTCTTAATCCTATTTCTTAAGTTTTAGCTCAAAATCAACTCCGTTTTGACAGAGTTGAGAGGGGCCACATGCTTTCATACATCCCGACAAACACAATATTGTATCCAAAGATTGGGATATCTCCTCGCCATTGCACTAATCTGAACCATCTTTAAAACTACACTAATAAATCTTAATGCTGACGTATGCGCGATTATAGCTCAAAAGAACTATATCCGCAGGCTTAAAGGCAATAATTCAATATTATATTGTTGAGATGACTTGAATAGTACTTCTATTTCGTATTGTTGAGATGGTTTGAATAGTGCTTCTCTTCCGTGTACTACGGTATATAGTGGAAAAGTAAAATTATAGAAATCCCAAACATTTGTAATATGACGATGAAGACGTCTTTTTGCAATGAGCGTTCTCAGTGAGTGGCATTATGTAGTTCCAAAAAAATCATTTGTTTGGGGGCCGAAAAATGTACCACGACTTGTCATGTTTTTCCAAGTTTGTAGTGTTGCAGTTGTGACAGAGTCATTACGGTACCGAATACCCTAAAATTTTCAACTCATTACAGCACTTAAATGTAATAGTAATATGCTAGAAATGCAAAGATGCAACAGAACAAGAAAATAATGACCGCATAGAAGAGAGAAGAAAATCGGGAAGCAAAAAACTCTCAGAGCGGAAATGTGAATTTTTGGAACAACACTTCTTAGATTTTCTATTCAGGAGACGCCACGTTCCAGGTAAAGCTGATAACGTTTCTCCCATCTTCGTCCTTTTAAGAACTTATTTACTCCGGCAGCGGAAGCGTACGTTTTCAAGAATACGCCTTTGACTTTTTTACAGTTAGCAAAGGGAAAGAAATTGATAAAAATCTACAAAGAGGAAGGAAGGTAAGAGATGTACAAACGAACAAACGAGATCAGAAACTACAGACAGTAGCACAAGACAGTACAAGATAATAGCAGAATATCATGAAAGGAAAGACGAGAAAAATGTCGTAACAAAAGAAACTGAGAGTGTCAAAGAGAAAACATTCAAGGCACGATGGGCAGTACACTACTATAGCATAATTATAGATGAAAGTCTGCGGTGGACCCATCAAAGAGTGTAGATGGGCAAGAAATGTGATTGAGGCAGTCGGGATAGGGTAGTAGTGTTGTGATGAAACAAGACGACAGGATCACATAATGTGTGTACTTCATTGGTGTACTATACACAAGGATAACGTGGTTTTAAGTTTAGAGCATTAAGTAGTTTTATCAGCGTTTCTTTGGCGGAAAACAGATTATGAATCTAAATAACAACCGTCCTCTTGTTACAATTGCTTTTTGGGGACATGATCCCGTGGTCGGTTTCCAGGTGGATTGATTGATTATTTTGTGTTTTCGGACGTGTGAACTACTTTGGCCATTAGTTCCAAAACTGTTTTGCCAGTGACATATTGGAATGAGGCTGTATGCCTCTTCTCTTAAAATGTGAGAGCACGCGCCCACCCTGATGTCTGATTTGGTTTTCCTCTCAAAGTATCTTCCCAACGAGACCCCTCCCCTGCATGAACAAAATTTAACCTCCCTACTGGACTCCCGTCATGTGAAAGCATGATGCATGTGAGTGGGAGCGTGTATAATGGGAGAGGAAGAGACAAGGATGAGAAAGGAAAGATAATACTCAGACTATAATTCTTTGGTTAGGATACGACTCCTGCATTCGCATTTAATTACCATGAACAACCGCGGAAATGTACCGTTCAGAGCCACCCTTCCGCTTACAATCGACCCAGCCATGTAACAAACGCCGAAATTATACTCCCGTCGTTAATCAAACTCTTGGACCTGGCAGTCATCAATCAACAGATGTCACTGCGCTGCCTCCAATCGGGAGGTCCTAGGGTTCAATTTCCGGCGGTGGCAGGATTTTGGACACTTGCTTGGTAGCTAGATCGAATTCAGGCGCTTTCTGAAAGAGAACTCCAGAGATAATTTTCAACAGAGTGTTCTAAATTGGTAATATTCCATGTTTTCCCGATGAACACCAATCGAGTGCCGGAGCAGCACTCTTCCAAACAGGCCACGAACCGCGCGCTATATTCCCTTCCCCTTCCTCGTCCTTTCCTCACCATTTACTTACAGACACATCACATGCATTACTCTACCACGCACGTGGAAAGATCGGAGTTCAGTCGGGAGATTAGACCCTCTCTCCGACAAGGCGGTGCCAGGCTGGTGGGATGTATCTAGTTGGGGAAAATCCTCGCAAGGCAACGTAGGTCGGCACCGGACCTCACTGCCAGATGAACGCCACCTCCACGCGTTAAAGAAGCTCCATTTTCGGGAGTAATGATCTTAGCAGTTGACGTGCCCGGAATCAGTAATCAACCACACAATCAAAGTCTCTAACATCAACCCTACAGCAATGACTATGACTATGACAATGACAATGACAATGACAATGACAATGACAATGACAATGAGAATGACAATGACAATGACAATGACAATGACAGTGACAATGACAGTGCATCCGCTGACCCGTGGCAGCCGCGCGAAGAAGATCGAGGAGGTGGCGTGAGCGTCTAGCGCGTCGTTAGTGATTCCACGCGCGTCAACTACTAAGGTTGTGAGTCCCGTAAGTGCAGTGCATGATTTTCTTCTCTGAAGGGGGTGGTGGTGATCTTCCCCCATAGATGGCGCGATCCGGCGCCGACCTTCCGACGACTAGAAGGGTTATCGCCCACCAGGGGGGCACATCCCCAGACGGCATCAGCACCAAGCTCCGGTCTCCCAGAGCCCATGTGAGGTAGTGTAGTGCATCTAGGTGTGAGTGTATGTAAGGGGGGTGAGAATAGGACAAAGAAGAAGAAAAAAGATCTCGCGCTGTCCGCGGCCCATTTGTTAGGGTACTCCTCCGACATTCGCTTGGTGTTGACAGGACAAACCAATGAAATCTACCGATCGGAGCAACCAGCTGCTAGAATTCTCCTCCAGACAATTCGACTAAACTGACAAGCTAGTGTCGAATATCTTGCCGTCGTCGGGACCTGAAGCTCGGACCTCTCGGTCAGAGGCACTGCATTGACGTCGGTTGATGCAGTGAGCCACCCCCCTCCCCAGCGCGTCTCGCGCTAAAGGGTGGGCGCGGGGCGGGGTCTGCAGCACGCGGGGCGACGCCGCGTGGCGACGCAGTGGCACGCTGGGCGACGCGGGCGTGAGGCGCCGGGCGACGCGGGGCGACGGGGCGACGCGGCGACGCGTGGCGACGCGTGGCGACGCGGGGCACGGCGTGGCGACGCGGGGCGACGCGGGCGACGCGGGCGACGGGGGCGACGCGGGGCACGCGGGCGACGCGGGCGACGCGGCGACGCGGGCGACGCGGGCGACGCGGGCGACGGGGGCGAGCGGGCGTGACGCCGGGGGCAACGCGAGGCGACGTGGCGGCGACCCGGCGACGCGGGGCGACGCGGGGCGACGCGGGGTGACGCGGGGCGACGCGGGACGCACAGGGACGCATCCGGGCGGCCGCCCCCGGGGGAGACGCGCTAATGGAGCCGCTTTGTCGCCCGCGCCGCCGCTTCCACTCGCCCGGCGCAGGAGGAAGCGAGCGAGACCGGAAGAAGGCAAGGATGAAATTGTGCGCTCAGGGAATGCACGGAAGAACGAACGTCTTAACGGAAACGCCAAAAGAATTGCAGTTAAAGTTGCTCAAAGTGGAACGTGTATAATGCGAAAATGTGTCAAATGTGAACGTAAACTGCGGTCCTTGCAAACATAAATTCTACAGTACTGTGTTGCATAATGGGGAATCTGTCCAATACGGAAAAAATACTGGTTCATTGAGATTACGTATTCAGCCAGTTTTACTGTATTTGAAAGAAGGAGCATTTAATCTTTCTTTATTTACAAATATTGAAATAAATAACAAAAAACATATATTAGAATGTTTAGACTGACAAAGGAGGTGGCCGGAATTGCCATTATCTAATTCTTCTCTGATCGGAAGTTGCCCGTGGTTTCGCCGATCAATACCAGGCGAATGCCGAAGCGGTACCTTAATAAAAAGACCACGGACGCGCGCGATCTTTCCTTTCCCTTCTTCATCCTATCTACCCCTTCCTTATATTCACTATGTTACCACGCATGCCGAGCAACCAGTCGGTAGCTTACAACGTGTCCAGCAGGTAAGAGATAACTGGTTGAGAGAATCCTTGCATGTATACATAGGTTGGCGTCGGTTCATGCCAGCCAGCGGGGGAAGATCTCCGCCAACTCCAGCGAGAAACACATGCGCTACACTTACGGAATTAATGACTATCAATTGACGTGCTCGGAATTATTAATCAATCAATAGACTGTCTAGTTTGTACTGCGCACACTCTATATGATGCAAATATATGTTCACTCTGAGCCCGGTAACTCTATATAGGTGCTCTCTGTTATCCCTTGACATGTAGCAGAAGCGACCAAGCGGGATACCCGCGTATGGGCGGGGAGGTGTAGGAGGAGAAAAGAAGGCAGTGCAGCTGTTGGTACGAGTCCTGGCAGTGCAGTTGGGGTTAAGCGGCCAGGGACCTTAAGGGGAAATAGCTACAGGGTGCGACGAAAGGAGGCACTGGTGTTACCGAGTACACCTGCAAGTTAGATTCACCAACTTCTGTACAAACAAATTGTCTAATTTGTGACAAATAGGAAAATTGTCTTTTAAGTGTTGAATTATGCATAATATATGCATATAAGAAGCCGCTGAAGAAAGCGCGAACATCGACGCTCTCTTTCGTAACATCACGCGCCAGCTTACTTCTATCTAACCCACGTAGCATCCAAGCACATTTTAAGTATCGTTGGCAGCAGTTAGTATTTTAGTTCCTGAAAGGAGCTGCAGGAGAGCGCGCCACTGTATTTGTCCCCACTACGTTACATGGGAGTTGAAAGGCCCTGAAGTGGCCAGGCAGAGCGATTGTGGTAAGGGGCTGTGCTGTCGAGCGAGCCCTTCTCGAGGTGCTTCCATGTCCGAACAGAGGTGAGCGAGCCGGAATACCACTTGAGGAGACTAGGTCAGCGTAGCCCTGCCAGCGCCTCCACCTCGAGGCGAATCTCCAATTCGCCGAGATCCGTAAATTGGCAGTGGTTTCCCGTGGGGCCCGTTGCTTGCTCCGCCTAAGTTGGATTACAGTGGACAGTTTCCCCTCAGAGGATTTTGATGATGCAGATTGTCTACCAAACATTGACAAGGAACCTCGACGGAAAGTGACTTGTACTGAACAAAACATCTATGGCAGAATTTTAGTTTAATATTGTACGCTATTCAGTTTTACCAATTTTTATACATCTGTAAATATTTATCCCTATTTTAAGTTATTAAATCAAGTCTGAGAATAAATTCTAATGAATCAAGTATCAACTGTAAAGTTAACTTTCAAGTGTTAAAAGAGGATGCAAGAAAATACGCTGTACTTGATACTTCGTGACGGTTGCAATTGATTTTACCAAAGAATGTATGGAGGACACTTAATACGGCAATCATGGCATATTAACATGTTTCTTTTATATTTCTGTCCCTATTGCTGATGTTCCTTATTATAAGTATTATTTTTTATTTTATTATTCGCTTATGTATCGTTTCCTTCATTAAATTACCAAAGTTTCGAACATTAGTCAATTAATCCATTATACAACATATTGCATTATTTCATATTAATTTAATATAATTACATATAAATACTATATATATATATATATATATATATATATATATATATATATATATACACAATATTTTCACGCCACTAAAAATAAGGGAAAATTTTAGGAGCTGAAGTCTGAGAGATTGAGAAGAGAAAGCTGAGTGAGACAATTTGCTGATTTTGTGGATTGATATGTGAAAGTTCACAAGAGTAACGGCGATTAGCACTGGAGAAAAAGCTATACAATTACACGACAAAATATCAATGATGTAATTGGAAATGTATTTTAGCAGGACGTCTACTGTTTCAAAGAGTATGGCAGATATATTGTTAAAATGTTAACTGATTAAAGCACAGATAAATTAGAAAATGAATTAGAAATTTTCTATAATGAAGGATTAAAACAATTTATGAACAATGAGGAGGTGACATGATGAAATCGTCGAATTAATTTACTAACTATGGATAGAATGAATAATGTACACACAGCAGCCTCTGAAATTTCCTTCAAAAAAGTCCCAACGCTCAATGAAACTGAACCAATAAACATTTCCATATTTACCAACCCAACTTTCGTTTTCCTATCTTTTTGTTTCATATTCGTTGTTTTGAAAATTTTGAAGTATGAAAATCATGAGAGGCACCTTGAAATGGATCACGGTATTTAGATCTCTGGCAGAGATTATTAACAATTATTCTCGTAATTTACTACCCTGTTATACAAGTAAATGAATTTATTGATCTTCCATTTAGAATTGCATATTCCGTTGATCAATCATCTTTCCTCATAGCTACACAATTCCAAGGATTTTATATTGCTATTGGTACATGTCTTTCAGTTTCTCTCATATGAAACAATATTTCACTTCTCATCTGACAATCACTTTCATTTGAAGTACAACATGGTATAGACATTTTGTAGATATCGTGTTATTATTTCTCGCTATTTTAATTTACCGATGTGATAGATACTTGTTTGGCCTCCAACACAAAAGTTAGATTATCAAAATCAATAATTTTTATTACTATATACATGAATTAAAGTGTATTATCAGTAAGTCATCACATTGAATTGAAATAGGGAGGAATAATCTTCCCCTTAATTTTATTTATAACATTAATACGCAGTATTACCACCAACGATATGAAATAACTATTATTGTAAATTTCCGACAGTGGCATTTACTCTCTTGAGACAGGACTATCCCCCATGAGTTCGCAACCACAGTAGACGCTCAATATAATTCAGAATTAACATGGATAACGATATGCTCGGGAACAAAATTCGCAAAGGAATAAAAAAGGAAATATCAACACGCTAGTGTGTGAAACTTTATTTGTTCCTGACACCGACAAATGGTAGCGAATAATGGAGCTTATGCAAAAGAACTTTGAAAATATTTCTTCTGAATTTTTATTGCTGTCGCAACTTTCCTCTTGGAATAATGTTATGCGAAGTTCTGCACAACTTGATATGTAAAGCTACACCACTCGGCTTGTTTTACTTTGTTCCGAAAATCCACTCCCACATCTGTACGACCAAAGTTTGCAAGGTAAATACGATCTGTGAAAACCTGACGACTCAACTCAAATAATGATTCATTTCCATATTCATTTTAATTTTTCCATTCAATTGAAAACAAAACGCGTTTGTTTGCAGAAATGTTATCATTTAATAATTTATGTCAGAAATAATTAAATGTCAGTAAAATTATTGTACAACCATGAACAGGAATCTACAAAACAAAGGACAATTTGGTTAATGGAAGTTCACTATTTTAGTATCGACATTATAACACACATTGAAGGCTTCTTAGAAATATTTTAAAATAACTAATAACATGCTATTAAAAGTAACGAAGGTTGTAAGTATTCTTTCGACTCCAACCACAAAAGAAACATGGATATTTAATACAGCACTGGGAACATTATCTTTCTCAAGCTTCCCTCTGCGAAAGAAAATGTAATATTTTGTATCATTTAAAACAAGTGTTTTGTATCACATAGAAAATTTAAGGGGCAATTTAGCTTTGTTTTACGTTTCAGCAAACATGTTCTTGCTCTTCACATTACCTTACTGTAATGCACGTGAGAAAGAAAGTAAGTCCTTAAATTTCTATTTCAATAATACATTATTTGAATTAGTTTTAAAATTAGTAAAAAAAAACATATGCAACTTTGGTGTCAGAGGGACCAAGGTTCGAACTTTACTATTCTTATACGGTAATATTTGCTATAGTTTTAAAACATTATTATTTTTCTTGGAATTAGGCCACTCTATTTCCATTTCCAACGACTTTACTTCACCATCCATGTATTAATTTGATTCAAATCTTCATTTAATCTCTTCTGTAGACAAGGATTCATTCTTGAGGATACTGCGTCAGGAAAGGCGGGGGGTGCGGGGGCGGTGGAGGTGGTGGGGCCGGCAAGGGCGGTAGCGGTTGGTGGGTTCAGGGAAGGAATTTCGTCTGCCGGTTTGGGGCGTTGGGGGGGGGGCACTGACCGTCGCGTTCTTGTGCGGATGACTACGGTAGCCCGTGAAATGGTAAAAGCAACCAAAGGAAGAATGGCAAAAGGTGGCTTTTCTTAATTCAGTCTGAAAGATTAGTATTAATATGTAGTATTACGGCAGGACAAAAGGGACGCGTTTAAAATATAAAACTCTAGTTCAATGATACTAATAACCTACAATAAATTTCGGGTTCAAGAACACAGATATGTTTGATGTAATTATTAATATGTTTATAGAATATCAAAATATATTAACGGATAGAGCAACACAATCGGATATTTTTTCACAGATCACTAAGAGAAAAAGCTTTCAGATTTTTTAAACAAACTAGCGGTGCTACAGAATGGCACAGACTTTCCCATATTTGTTTTCCTTTTCTCTCGGCTAGCTACTGGAACTTCCTAATAGCAGAACAAAATATTATATTTTAAATATTAAAAACATTAAAATTTTCTTATAAATGGCAATTTTCTTTAAAAAATTTGGAGACGTTGTTAAGAAAATGGCACTTCAGTGCTTCTGCAAAATCGAAATTTGAAGCTCTTTAAATCACAAATACAATAGTGTTTACAAATTTCTGGAAATATGCATATTAACAGCGTGAGAGACCTTTAAAAAAAATTTACTGAAAGTACGGAATTTTCAGCTTATTTTCAGAGAAAAGTTTTCAAGAAACTTTATAAGAATATTATTTAAAGCACATGTTCTCATAAATACAATAGTGTAGAGAAATTGCCGCTAATAGAAATATTAACATGAGAGAAGACAAAAAAATTAAATTTTTGTAATTTTTGATCGATAACTACAACAAAAGAATAAAGCAATACGGCGTCATGGAATTGAGTTCATTAAACACTGTCACTACCAAAGATTAAAGAAAACATTTGGAGCAACTCTTGAGAAAATCTTGTTTTTGTAATTTTTTAAATTGAACAAATTGCACGCAATATTGCTAACATAATAAAATATACTAACATTTTAAATAAATTTACTTGACCTTGATGAAATTGCAACTTAATGGCGACATTTATTTGAAGAAAGAAATCTATATCTTCAATTTTGTTGTTGTAGGAAGACCAACAACAGAAGATGTCCGGACAGCTTCATGTAAAGTACTCCCAAAATTTGAAGAATGTTTTTCAAAATCTCAATGTTTTGATTTGAGCCAGATGGTCAGAGACTTCAATTTGAAGAAAATCCTAAATGGTTTAGGCGCTACTAATGTACGACAGACACCAGACGGACGGACAGACAGATAGACAGCATAAAGACGAACGGACGTTTTGAAAAAAAGCACTTTTTCGGTATCGGGGGAATCCAAAACATGTATTTCTGTCGAAATCTTGAAATCGAATTTCCACAGCATTACATAACATTCCCTATACTACGTATACATTCCCTATACTGTATGTATAATGGACCAAATGAAAGAATTCGGAGTTGCCTGAGCATTTGTCACATCCATCTGTTAGATAGAAAAAAACAGTTAATTCTATGTATATAATATCGTGGAAATAAATATATTTACATAATTTTCGCTAATCCATCCATCGCTCCTTCTGTTCACTCCAGGCCACGGCGTTTGACAAACTCTCGCAGATCTTCTGTATCAGTCAACTCCTGAGCATTGGGATTGTCCAACATTCACGGGAAAACTATGTAGACCTATATATGCACTCATTTAAAATTATGTATATATTTTATGATATTTTCCACCATATGTTTGCATGCAAAAGGTGATATTTTTTAATTCACCTAGATGCCATAGAAGTTTGTAATATTTATCCTAAGACCCTTATATTGTAGTGATTACATAATTCCCAATAAGAACACATATTATCCACGCTTTCAAGATTTTAACTTAAAATGTGGACTGTGCAACAATCTGCCAAACTGTCACAGAGTGTTGTGCATTATATGCGTCTATAGATTTGGAGCTACGCAGGCAGGTGCGGTGCGTCGAGCAGACGTCACCTTCGCCCACACAGCAGCGGGCGAGACCTCCGCCCCGAGAAGCGGTGCACGGGGCGAGAAGCGAACCCGCCTTCCGCCCCCGCCTCCTCCCCACCTCCGTCCCCACCGCCCCCCGCCAACCGTGCTGCCTCAATCCCCGCCCTCCGTCCCCGGAGTTTCGCCGCCGTCCTCGCCTCCGCCAGCCGTCCTTGCCTCCGCCTCCGTCCCTCCGCCTGCCGTCTCCGTCTCCACCTGCCCTCACGCCCCCTCATCCACCCCTACCTCCGCCCTCCTCTTCGCTCCCGCTCCCGTCCCCGCCCCCCTTCATCCGTCCCCGCCCCGTCCCGCCTCCGCCGCCGCCTCCGCCGGCCACCTCCCGCCTCCTCAGTCCCACCCTCTTCATCGCCCCAGCCTCCCACTCAGCCTCCGCCTCCTCCCCCGCTTCCGCTGCCGCCTAATGGATTGGCTGCGCGGCACGCGCGCGCGCAATGCCAGCTGCGCCTCCGCGACGCGACGCCGCCCACGCCGCTGCAGCTGCGGAGCAGCCCTCCCCGCCGCCGCGTTTTGCATGCACGTACAAGCGTGTCTCTGATGGGGGAGGCATGCAAACCTTTGCCCACTTAAGAAAATATCTATAATCAATTAGTGGATCCAGCAATGCTTCGCTATCGCAATGTACTACACTTCGCACGCTCCTGGTCACGTAATTGTTAATGCCATTTTACGCTACTATCTGCAAAAATGTTATAATAGATGGAAGAATTACTCAGAAGTAGTGTTTGTTCTTGGTCCTGGTGTGGACATGGTTGTCAAATATCCCATTAATAAAAGGTTCTCCCTCATGTTTGGGCATGTATTCGCTATTAGGTATTTGATTTACTTGTCCGACATCGTTCAAGTAATAATTCCGGCCGATATTTCCCAATCGTAGGAGTAGATATGCTGGGAAGACGCGCTTAATACTTGATGGTATGGCTGGTTGTATAGAGCTTCTGCTCAGGGGCACTTGAACGCATGTTGTCATCAACAACGCCCCATTTTGGTTTCATGTGCAACAGACATACGCACATTCCCATTGTACCATGTCTATAATCTTCCCCCAAGAACTACCAATAAATTAACTAAGTTTTGCCGCGATAAGATGAACGGCAGCGTATGAAATACGAATAAACCCACAAACATTGAGTTTTATATATTATATTAGCGGATCAAAACATGCTCCGCTGTTGCAGTGTACTAAATAAATACTATTCACGTTCAAAATAAATTTATTTAATAAAAATTAAATACGTATTAACAACTTTTTAACTACATATTAACTACATTTTAATAACGTATTAACTACTCTTGGATCTATAACACTTTAGAAATTCAATATACGAATAATGTAGGGTACTGCCAACATTTGATTCAGATTTCCTAGTTTCTAGATCACAACTTCATTGTTATTCTACAGTACTTGTCCCTAGTTTGTAGTCTGTATTGTCGCTTAGGGCCTCGCGTTCTGCTGACCACATATCAGGGGAATCCGCAAAGTGTGTTAATGTCTAGTGTGTGGTTCAATATGAGACCCATCGGGATCTCAAGGGTATCCGGGTGTTGGCTGGGAAAAGCCATAAGAAGAAGAAGAAGAAGATTAAGGTATTAAAGCGTCCTTGTGTGGCTCATGGGCAGCGTACTAGCTTCCTGTGGAGCGATTCTGGGATCAAATTCCGAATGGAAAACCTCCAAATCGAAGGCGAAAATCCAACTGGCCAAACTTGATGTTTTCGACTACCTCCATAATTCCATAATCATTACGCTTCGGGACCTGACTTAAGAGACGTACTCTGTTTATGCTTCGTCATCACTGCATACGACCTACAGTCCTTTCCAACACCAACCCCCCACATGCCACTACTGCTACATTTGCTCTCTGTGTTTGTACTTTAAACCCCATACACCGTAGGGGTATCTGCGCCAGCAATACGCGTCGTAAAAACTTATGCAATCTAATCTCTATTTGTCCACTACTGCAACTCGTGAGGAGCGAGACAAACTTTTATCCAAACACCGTCGAACTGCAAGGACAATAAGAAAAGTTTTCCCCTCCTGGTCATTTGCGGAAGTGAGAAAGTGTGTATGAGACAGAGGCGAGCTACTGGCATTCGAGTCGGAAGTGAAAATAAGCGGCTGAAGAAAGATCGGGGTTAAAATAGAGAGCACACTAAAACGAGAAGGGAGCGACTAGCTGGAACGGGGAAGAGTATCGAAGGAAAGAAAACAGATTAGAAAAGTGAATGCTGTAAAAAAAAGCTCTATAAAATGAGAGCGTAGCAAAAAGAGAACGGCGTGTAAAGGAGAGCGACCTTTGCGTGTGAAAAACGGTTGAAGTAAAAAATGATGCTGCGCCGAGGAGATGTGTCACAACGAGAGGAAGGGTGACAGATGCGGGTGAACAGAATTCAAGCTGGCATTTGATAGATGCACAGCGGTAAGAGGTAGCGGCTGGTGCTGCTTCTGCGTTGGCTGTTACTTACTCTTTCGCCAGATATCCATCAACGTCCTAACGCGAAATTAAATGCGATTTTCTCCCTTTTTTGTAGTTGCATAATTCGAAACCCTGCAACACTCCTCTTTCTGGCATATCTCAAAAGTATATGAATACGAAGATATAAAGCGAAATTAAATGTGATTTTTCTCATTTTTTATAGTTGAATAACTCGAAATTCTCCAACATTCTTCCTTCAAGTACATCTCAAAAGTATCTGAATACGAAGAGATCTACAAAGGCATTAATGAAGTGAGTTCATCGTGAAAAATGACCTGTTTGCAGGAAAATACATTTTCAATATCTCATTGATCAAGTTTCCATTGTCCAGGAAAACTTAATAACAAAATTTTTAAATCAACGTTCTTATTGTCTTTCAAAACATTTGCATTGGAACACTTTTAAATGTGTTAACTTAATGTTTAAATGTTCCCATTAAAATTGTTCAAAACATTTGACACTCCGGCCGGGAATTGAACCGCATCCAATCATTTAAATTTGAATATCCAGTTGCTTTAACTACTACCCAGATGTCCAACTAACGTTCAATGTATTTGAACTTTTATATATAACATATCTTGGTGTTTGAGACAATCATTGAATAAAAAGGCACTATTGGAACTTAATTTTTATTTTTATTTTTCAAATTCTGCATTTTTTTAAAAAATTTAGACAAGACTATTAAATATAAGTCCCAATAAAGCCTTTTCACTTACTTATAGTCCCAGAAATGGGACTTTGTATATTATTAGTGCAAGACGATGAAAATGCAGATATATAATTATTTGAACGTTGTTTCCTTCCATGTTGACACTTAAAAAAGTGTATTTATTTATCCTTTAAAATTAAAAAAGATTCATTCCAACCCTAGTGTCAATGACGGCCACACTTCTGAGACAGAAACGCCTATTCTCTAAATTCAAAGTTCATAATAAAACTACGAAAAAAATATTCTTACTAGTGTATACTAAGGTTAGAAAAATATATATGACCGTTGGAGCAGCCTAAAATTTCAAACTGTCTTACGTTTTTCTTAATAATAAATAACTCGTACGACACATTTCTCAGAAACATTTGGTGACTCGGGCGTGAATATATTCGTCATTTGAGATCTCCCAGCCACCAAGAGCCTTCTTTAAACATCTTTCTGATTCAGAAATGCTTGTGATCTTTACAGTCAAGAAGAGTTATATCCGGTTGAAGTTTCCGGGCACGTCGCCTGCGACGGTCATTAATCCTGTTGGTGCAGCGAATGTTTTATCGCGAGCTTCCTGTCATGCTGAGATCAGGTGTCGACTTACAAGTCGGCATGCGGGTGATTTTCTCCTCCAAATATATTCATCCAGCGGCGCAAATCCCTAGTCAGGATAAGCTGTAAGTTTCCATCAAGTGTAGTAGTGTAATGCTCATAGGTAATTATTACACATAGTAATTAAATAGTTTGATACTATGTGACTGGACCGAAGACCTTTAAGCCATTACAAGACCTACATACAACCGCGTTTTCGCCTTTAGAATTCTGGTATTCACTTCACTTCTGGTATTCACTCCAAATTGAGAAATTTCTTATGCCAAATGGTACGACAACATTCTCCAACTCAATGCAAGACTGCTTACGTCACAGCTAACGTCATGCGACGAGGAAGAAAGAAATATCTTTATGCGCGTTAGTCTTTTCTAAACAGCTACGTTTTGCTGCTCCATGACCCCATTTTCCACAGACTCGACAACAGAATTTTGCTGTTGCAGGCTATAAGTAAGAACGCTGTGTGATAGAATAATTATTCTGATGATATTCGTGACGATATGAGAGGTCATTCTCGTGACAAACAAATTCTTAAACCGTTAAAGCATGCCTAAATATTAGTGTTTTTTATGTATACGTGATTATGAAGTTACTAGATGCTGATGGAGCAATGGGGGGGTGAGGGGATGGAGAATCTACGGCATCGCACATTGTCGACCGCAAATGCCAAATTTCCCGTCAGGGATTCGAGCCTATACCCAATGTTGCAAAACGAGTGGTCTGTCTGCCACAGTCAGACTCTGTGTCTCAGAGTCTGACTTGACCAAGTTCATATTATTATGAAACATACAATAAAATAATATTTGTGACACTTTTTATTTATGGAGCAGAAAACTGGACGAGAAGGATAGAGAGCAGTCTGCAAGCAGTTTTTAGGAAGTGATATCAAAAACGTAAACTACTGCAAGAGAGGAGGATATTTCTTGCAAGAGAATTGTGGATCATAAATAAAAGATTATTTATATTCAAGAGAATAAATACATTCACAAAATATAAAACATATCAAGTGTAATGTGTAATTGTACAAGGATCAAACTTGTCAATTTTGTATGCGATTCCAATTCTATATATCCAACTCGCTCTCATTCACAGAAAACACACATACATCATACACACATGCACCGGCATAACCAACCCCAAACCGCAAACAGCCATCTCAGAAACACGCAACAAAGAAACATATCTCGCATGGAAATGAACTACAGGTCGCGTTTTCTGAGGCAAGCGTTTTCAATATACGTTCGTTTATTCCTCTCCCACCCCATTCCCGCCTTCCCCCTCCGCCGCCGCCTGCGATATTTCCACGAGCGTACAGACGGGGGTAAAAGGAGAACGGAGGCCGGCAGCGACACACAGTGGGGTGCAGTGGCGATCAAAACGTGCACAACATAGAATGTGGGATCGCGTGGAGTATGCGCGAGAGTTGGCGGCCCGAGGGAGGCGCAGGGGTGGCTGCCCTGAGACTAGCCGATGGTTGGCAGTTGTGAGCTGGCCGGTGTGAAAAGCAGTGTGTGTTGTAATTCTGTCCAGTCTAGTCGTAGCTGGAGAACAGAAAGATGTTGTAAGTGTGCAGGGAAATTGACGCAGTTGTTATATGGGGTTTTTGTTTAAAATCTTACCTTAAATGTAACGTGTTGATTAATGAAACATTACTAAGCGTCTGGTGTTTCTTTCTAAGATAGGAGTGAGAGTTTTCTTACGAACATCCTACACGTATTGTACATATTGCGATTTAGTAATGTAAAAACAACACTGTTATATTTACATGAGAGTGAGGTAGATATGAAACTTAATAGATTAAATCAAACGTGTGGACAAACCGCAGAACCGTACGAAATACGACTTAAAGACAAATTCAATTGATATTATATAAATCATTGGCTATCCCCTTAATAGCATTGACTGCAAAAACTGTTCTCTAAATAGAACAGGAGAAAGATTGAAATATGTCAAATGAAGTTCCAAATGAGTGTTGCTTGTTTTACTTTACTAGACCATCAAAGGAAGAAAGACATACCCCAACAACTAGATGAGCAGGTTCCATCCTCAATTTAAGTTATAATTCGATATTCTCGGCCTGGTGACATTATTTCTGATGTGTTAAATCTTGCCTGGTGACATTATTTCTGATGTGTGAAATTGGTGGATGTGTAGAACAGAGCATTCATAATAAGTTATGAAATTTGCATAGCGATGGCGTGCACAAACAACTTGCTTGTATACCTTGCAGCGATTTCGTTTAATGACAGTCCAGGTTACCACCACACTTAGTCGGTATAGAGATGTAAAACAACGTGAAAACATGCAAGTAAGTGCTAGTTTCTTCGTCCACACCAATGGACGTAATATCAGCATTGAGCGAGTTCGATCAGGACAGAATGATCGGTATCCAGCATCATTACTATCGGTAAGCAGGCTTATAGTACCGTGATATTGCGACTCGAACGTGACGCGCTGTTTCGACAGTGATGTGTGTGTGTGTGTGTGAAACCAGCAGATAGACGAGGGTCATACACAGTTACGAGGGGGTACTGAACCACACAATGTGATCACATCACGAGATGACCGCCATCTTGTCCACATGGCCATAACGGTCAAAATGGTATTTTCCGGAGTGCTGGCTCGACTTTGAAACACTGCAACGTGTGTGGTCCTGTCTGCAACGCCGTCTGCGGAGGGCTGAACTGGTGGCACGCCGTACCACTGCGTCGGATTCGGATGATCAGAAACCACTCACGTCACAGTCATAATGGGCACGTGAACGTGTTCACTAGTGGTCCGAGTGACAAAATGAATTGTTTTCGCACGAGTCCCGATTCAATTTTTGGTACAGCGATGGCCGCGTACGTGTTCAACGCTACCATGGTGATCACAACACCAGCCTGCATTGTTCCGTGACATAGCGGACAGACACCAAGAGTGATGTTTGGGGCGACATTGGCTACAATGTGCAAAATCGTCTCATACGTATTAAGGTCAATCTGGAAAGCATCAGAGAGGTTATAGAGCCCGACGTACTGTCCCTCTTGCAAACAGTTCCACAGGCCATATTTCAGCAGGACAATGCCCAACCGCATGTGGAGAGGAATATGCAAGCTTTCTGCAAAGAACGACGGGGACCACTGCATCCCCGACTTGCCTGACATATCGCCCCCAAATATGTTTAGGATATGACCGGCAGATTGTTTTTTCTGGTCCTCCTGCAGTCACTGTCGATACATTATTGTCACGCATAGGAACCGCGTGTGGGGGTATTAACCAGTGGCATATTTAGGTTCTCTTTGAATCCATGCCATGACGTCTAGAGGCTCTGACGACAACACGTGGTGGCTACACGCCGAACCAAATACTCTAGATCAAAATGAAGGTACAGTTCTGTGATTCTAATCATTTGTTTATTGTGATATTCCTAATTTGTAGATTAAATTTCATTGTAGTAGTATGACTCATCCTTGGTGTTTCAATTTTAACAAACAGCAGTGTGCAGTAACGGACAAAGAAGTTTTGGTCTATCTGTCGATAGGCAAAAATAATATGTCACTAGGCCGAGAATATCGAATTATAACTTAAATTGAGGTTGGAATCTGCCTCCAGGCCTAATCCTTAGAGTGGAATATAATAATGAGAAAATAGGCAAAGAATAATATGTATTGAAGCTAATTTTTCATATTCAATATGGCTTGGAAATATTCTGTCTCTTGCGTCGGAGCGTTCTGTATTCTTGTCGCCTCATGGATGTACAGGAATGTATATCTTAACTTCTATTTCATAATCATCCTTCCATTGCTGGGTTTGCGTCAAACCTTACACTTGAATAAACATGTACCTGCATTCGTAGCTGATAATGATAATTTCATTGTTTCTACATCTATAAAGCAGACATACATAACTGTAATCACTCAGAATGGTCCGAAATTACTTTTATCTCTCTTGAATACACACACTTGGACGGCTTGCGTGATTGCAATTATGAATAAAAAGTTTGGTTTTTCTGAGAGCCGTTATCCAACCGTACATACACATTGGCATATCTATTAATACCCAAAGAAAATACTTATTTCGAAGAGACATTAACTTTCATGTATGTTGTTATTAAGTTTGGACATCAAATTTGGCTGCGATTTATTGAAGATTACGCTATGAGATAAATCCCTAAGCAGTATGCTGCAGCGAGCAACGCTCTAATGCGCGAGGAGAGGAGCACCGGGAAAAGAGGCACGGGAGCTACGGCGGAGAAGGCATAGTCGCAGAAACAGAATGGAAGGCTGTGGGGACCTATGGAGCGAGAACGGTACCACCGGCCAGAACGGCAGTTCAGCTTGGCGTCGGGGTAGACGACGGCTGAAGATTGGTGGTGAGGACAGCGGCGAAGGCAGCGGACGCGGCAGTGAGAGCGACAGCACGGGTGG
>BOPP01000012.1:1783870-1859732 GCA_017312745.1 Gryllus bimaculatus
GAGGCGGGATGTCGATCGGAGCTGCTCCGATCTCCCATTGCCTAGGGCAAGAGCCAACTTCGACTGGCAGGGCTACCAACGGCTTCTGCAGACACAACCTGGTTGTCGTTCCTCATTCGTCGCGTTGGTAGTGCGATAAAATGGAATTACTTTCCAGTGACATACGCATAGAAATAAATCAACAAATTTGAACTTAAACATATACCAATACTAAAAATAAATTTAAAAGTAAACGAGTTCAATTTAAAAGTTATAAGAATATTTCTAAAGGAATATTTTTAAATTGTAAGAACCGTTCAATAATTGTATTCTTGCAGAATGTAATGAAATAACCACTACGTTTTATTCAATCCATTTAATGTAGAAACATTAGTATCCTAAACCAACTCAGAAACGTGACGCCTGACCGTTCAGGAAAAAATAAAAATATATTTTATTGAATTAAAATAATTTTATTAACTATGTATTTTACCGAAATGTTTGCTTCTATCACACTTTCGAAAGTTTTTCAATATTCTTAAAAACAAATCCAATGTAATTATTGGCATAAATTCTGTAAAAATTAAGGTATTAGTTCACTATTTGCATGTTCTGATAGTACTAGCATCACTTCCACTCGAAGTTGAATTCCAAAGCCTTCAAAAATTCCCAATAACAGCTCTAATTGCTTTCTGGAAACTTCTTTGCAGCATGTACGTAATAGCATTAGCATGTAGCATGTAGCATCACTAGTTAAAGATGTATTTTCATACCATATATCATTTTTAATACAGATGTCTATCTTCAATATGTTAGTTTTGCAATGTTAAATTTTTGCAGTTTTTGAAAATAGAATGTTTGCCACAAACTGGATCAGCAATAACTGTTTATCATCCTGTTACACATAAGGGGAGAAAATGTATTGAAAAATTTGAAGTAGCTTTTTAAAAACCTTGTTTAAGAATCACCAAACTTTCATGCAAAAATCCCTAAAACTACTCACATTTTCGGAAAATTTTACATGATGTTATTTCAAGATCTGTCTTTAAGCAACAGATTTCCTTAAAGAAAAAAACTATCTTCAATATTGTAATTGTAGAAAGACGACGAACATATTTTGCATTTTTGCAATTTTCGAAATATGGGAGATTTTAACACAAATTCCAAGTTCTTTAAAGAGACGCTATTCATTTAAGCATCTTTTATTATATTTGGGGGAAAAGCTTCACCGAAATTTTTGAAGCCATTTTTGACAACATTTTGAAAATGAACTGAGACTTTATGCGAGAAAAAAATCCGTGTTGTGTACCTAAAGAAAGTACGTTCACAATAGTTCATGCTCCCTTAGGAACCGCCAAACGTGGATTTTTCCAATAATTTTAGCTGCCTGTTTAGCTGCCACTTACTCAACGTCAATGTCTATTCACCTCACTCTTGAGACAATGTCAAGAAAAACACTTAAAATTCCAAAAAAAGGGAAATATATTGTCCTTAGCTAATCAATCGGTAAACTGTTATCTGCTTCACATCAAAGAACATTTTGTTCTGAATTATTGAACTATCGATTTATTATATCTAATATTTGTCCCAAGCTTTTACCAGTCTTATAAGCATTTGAAGACACTTATTAGGTAATTAAACCAGCATTTCCCTTTAAATATGATGGCTTAATCGTCAAGCGTCCATTGCTTACGAACTTTAGCCAGCGTCTCCCAAAACAAACGTGCCTCCATAGCAAACCCTCTACATACCTCATTCGTTCTATTTCTAGCGAGTTGATACCCTCGTTCCAAATTTTATATTTACATTTCGGAACAATCCGTTTCAAATTCTTAATGCCTTATGTGCATTCATATTTATTACGGAATATCAATTCTTTAACAAATCGCCTGAACAATTGAGGAGCAGGCGTTGACCACTGTTGGACAGGCAGGCAGAAGGACGGACGAAGGAAAAGACAAACGCACTGATAGAGTAATATACAGAAACAGACACATATAATATTGCTGTCCATTATTTTTTTTGTATCAAGGAATTTCAAAACGTTGATTCTGACAAAACCAAGACTTAGAGGCTATAATTTACTACACATAGGAACAAGCATTTTGTTCTTTCTCATTACCAGAAACCAAAAATACGAGTATTTCTGTTGAATAACAGCCAATTTTCAACGCAGAATTACAATACTTTTTCTGTTCTGCTTACGTAACAATGCGAGAAAGTAAAAATGTATACTTCAGTGGCAACTAAATTAATTGAAAAGCATCAAAGCACATTTTCTTCTATCACATCAAGTTGTTAATTATCTATAGACCACACTTCCCAATAAAACATTTTTAGATAAACCCTCTTTAAAAGGGAATACTTTTAGGACCTTCAGGCAAAATTGAATTCTTACGGCTCGAGCTTAAGGTGAGCAAATTATAAATTATTCAAATAAAACTGAATACGTAAAGGATACAAAATACTTTCCCCTGATGACGTTAGAGGCAAGTCAAAAAATTATATTTTTGTATTTTTTGAAAAAACAAAATAATAGAGCAATATAGCATTTATGTCAACTGAAGGACGATAGACGACAGTGGGGAAGTGTATATGCTAAGTCCGAATAGCTACCCGAGACTAAAGGAAATAGAAAACTAATATGGGAAAGATTGTGGCATTCTTTAGCTACATTAGATTTAAATTACACATAAAAACGCAACATTGCCTGAAAACTACTAAAATTTTCCAAACAATATTCATTTCCAGAATGAAAGAACTAATTATGAACAAAAAACTTTTAATAATTAATTTTTTTTAATAATTAAACTTTTAATAAGAAGGAATAATTTCTTTCTTCGATATTGTAGTAGTAGAAAGTTGGAAAAAAATTCATACTTCTACAATTTTCCAAAGTTTAGAGTTAACAGTGAAAAAGACGGATAGCCAAACAGGCAGACGGACTTTGAGTCAGTAAGACATGAATTAAGTAAGACAGTCTGACGGTCATGAATTCAGTAAGACAGTCAGACGGTCATGACGTCAGTCAGACAGACATTCATTCCATGTATATGTACGTACATGAAGGGAAAAAACAATGAAACATTTGGGATTTTGACTGAAAATAGGAATATTTGACTGTGTTATTCCGTCAATTCTTATACTGACATACTTATTATTATACCGACCGCATTATCACAATGATGAACGTCTTACGACGGATGTGACGTCATGCGAGAGCAAGGATTCAAGGAAAAGGCCATCCTTCATTAAATACGTATTATTTATGTTTTGCTTACTGAAACTAACTGTATATTCTTGGAATGCGCTTTATATAAGAAAATACTTAATTATGTTATTTCATTACTCGTGAAGACTAATATCGAACATATAGTCGTGTTATACTAGAGGGTTTTTTTCTTTAGCAGAGTTCATGATATTTTTGGGAAAATCATTTTGTGTGGTTGGGCGCAGCAGAACTGCACTTCTTCAATCAAACGTTTCACTTATAGTCGTTTATAAGTCTTTTCAAGTCACTGTTACATATCTCTTGCCTAATATGGTGCGTAATATGGAGGGGGGACATGCTTTTTGAATGAATTTTGCATTTGTCATAAAAACCTTTGATCTACATTTCGCAGATGCTCCTGCACATTACTACAGTGGCAACTGGTGTTGGAAGCGAGCTGCATGCTGTTAGATGTGGCTTATCCAGCTCTCCCTGTGTCCGGGGCAAAAAAAGGTCTACGCTTGTGTTTGTTGTTGTCTTGTTTTTGCTCGCAAATAGGCAGACTTGGATCACGCATTTATGCACCCTGCATTTTACAGGGGATAAGAAACATTATCACGGTTGCAGGTGCACGCAATTTTTTTTCAGGGGATCAGAATTTAGCTGGATCCGATTTTTATCCCCGAGAGTTGTTAGACCTGGGAGTATGGAAGCTGAAATGATGATGATAGTGAGAGGTTAGAGAACGACACATACATACAGACAAACACAAATATACCCATGCCCGAGGCGGGTCTCGAACACACTGGTCCGAGACCTCTACGGCACTCCTGCCTTAGCGATCTCGGCAATCTCGGCTTGTGTTGTAATTATTAAAGAATTGTTATTCGTTCGTTTTATAAATTGCTCAGAATTAAATTACACATAAAAATATTTTAGAAAGATAATTCTTGATTTAAATTATATTCATATATAACTCCCCTAATACATCTAAATATCTAAAATTTGATTGATATAGTAATTTATAAACTGTGTGATAATTTTGTGTTTGTGTATTGTTCAATCCCTATTTTTGTCCCCATGTCAATACTGTGATTTTCAGAGCCATCTGTTGAAAGTTAATTTTTTTTAATATGAAACTGACCGATATGTCTCAGATCTGTATGGTTCTGTCGAGCGTTGTCCTGTGGACCTTGCAACCTTCAAGATCATAATGGGCAGCATTTTAGAGCATACGCACAACATAACGGCACATACCAGACCCGAAAGCGCTCCAAACGTAGGAGGGTAGGCGCGAATGTTGAGAGAAACAAAGATTTCTCAACAAACGCTACGCATTTTGCTGACGTTTTATTAGACTTTAAACAAGAATATGATGTTTTGAAACACAATATTGTATTTATGAAATAAATAAATAAATTTGTATCAATATGGTACTATACAAGGCACAACTTTGAAATACCTTCACCAGTTCGGCAGTCCAGTATTTATCATACAAATAAAAGAAAATATAATCACATGAGTAAAGTGCTTAGAATTTTTTTACATCAGTCAACAGTATTGCTCTCCTACAGACAATCGCTAGTGTGTTGTAGCACCGCAGCATTTACGAGACCGCCTCCACTGCATCTCTTTCATATTACTTTCTCCCTTTGCGCATTTTCAAGCGCCACCTGCCGTTTTCTCCGCCAGCCGTTTATCGCCACCTTTCCCGCTGCTAGCGCTTCGTACGTCGGCGGACGAATTGAGATTTACAGCTGCGATTTCTGCGCACTTCCGTGAGCGAAGCAGCAACCATAAAATGGTGATGTTGCTGTTTACGGAGTTCCCTTTGTGCAGTAAAGAGGAAATTAACCGAGTAAATGGAGGGATACATCAAATGATTGAAATTCAATCACTTTCATTGCATCGGAAATACAATTGCTTTAAACCGTCACGCGTTGGAAACGGGCGGTACTGCATTTGTTGGAATTTTGTTTGGAAAGGTGATTATCTGCTCGGCGCAAAAACTGGAAAAAGAAGTACAATAAATTCGAAAATGCGATTATTTCGTTTGCCACGTAATGTGTTCAATTAGAAGTGGTTGGACCATTGTTACTAGTGATCAGACTGAAAATCAATAAAACATCGAGACACTTAGGTAATTCTGCCAAAAACATTACAAATGCAGTATAGAAGTAAGGGAGGTAATAAGAGGCATGTAGTTTCAACGCGGATTAAAAAGTATACGATTATTTTGCAATATATGAGACGTGAATAACAAGAAGATTTGAAAGATGTTATAAGTACTATATTTACTAGACCTTTCGCGCTATTTTTTTTATAATACCATATTTACGAAATCTCTTAGTTACATGAACTAAATTATAATTTACTTCATATGTATTTGACCTACAAATTTATGTATTTGACCCTCCAAATTATGTTATTACAGATAAACCTATCATTCGGGGCAAAATGCCCGAAAGTGCAATAAAATTCTGATCCTTGCTTCACTGCACTATCTGGGACAATTCCACTCAAATGCTTTTTAATGTCCGCATCAAATCCCAGTCAATAATTATTAAACGAATCTTAACTGGTAATAAAATGTTACTAGTTAATTTTATAAAGCATGAAATAAAATTTTCGGTTGATTTTTATCATCATCAAACACTGAGAATTGTTGTAAACGCAAATAAATAAAACTTCAAAAAAAATGTTTACGCTTAATTGAGTGGATCGGTTTATTGATGAGGCGTAATATTTTCTATCCTAGGGAGCAACTGATTGAATTATTTTAATGTACTAGTTGTTTCACTACCAACCATCATCATCATCATCATCATCATCATCATCTTCAAGGTCTAAGCCGATTTAACTAGTCCATTGGTTGTTGAAACATAAATCGATGTCGTCATCAATTGTATTTTGAGGACAATTGTGAAGTTAGATATGTCAGTAAAAGTCAAAGTTAATTAAGATATCAATTAGCTAAACGCTTATCGAAAAAAAATATTCGACTTACGTTAGACTGAAATTTTGGTGAAGTGCCATCTCCAATTCTAATTCTGTATCCCAAACGCCTAGGAAGACATACTAATCATGATTTTCTCCAAAATTACTATGTGAGTTCAGAATATTTTTAAGGAGAAACACACGTATTAGTTTGTTTTCTTTTCGAATTTTTAAAGAAACAAAATTATAGTTTTTTTTCTGCCATATTCACAAAACAAAATTTACTGTTGGACGCCTTTTTGATAATTACCTTATTTACTAGAATTATCTTGCGACAAGAAAATTAACTGTCAGCTTTGTAGCATGGTTTTCATGCAAATATATTGTACATTAAGCAGAGCTCTAATCTAAAGAATTTTGGTTTCTCAAGAGTAAAGAGTTCAACTCGGGTGCTTTATTTTCCATCTCTGTCCAACAAAATATGTCGAGGATTGCCATAGCAATTGTCATAACGCGTCGTAGCAAGCAATGTCCCAAATGAATATTTTCAACAAAGAACATGAGACACTTCAATGGAGGTAGTAGTACCAAGGAATACAGTCTGCTCATTGCCAGAGTGCCAATTTGCAAGTGTAAGATAATCGTCAAAGACCCAAAAAAGGGTTAAAAGAAACATTTTCCAAAGAGCCAATTATAATTAACCACATGTACATGATTATTTGTAGGTAATGTGGCTATCGAAATGGCGACTTGCCACTGCAAATAAGAGCCGCCACTGTAAAAATATTAACTCAGAAGACACTATTTTAACATTAATGGTATCTTTCTTGCTAATTTAATGAATTCTGATTCTAGAATTTGGATCAAAAGTATAGAAGAACGCACTGTGTACAGAAATCCTTTGAATTTTTTAAAATACTTATATAAATATTATTGACAAGTAAATATTTTAAAACAGTTCTTTAAAACAAAATTGAAAAGTTACATGAAGAAAAAATAAAGTAAATGTTATAATGGGTTCTACTTGTATATCTTAACAGTGCGAAAAAAATAAGTGTATTGAGCCAATAATTAATTTGACTATCAGTTAAGGAAGTAGACTGTACGGATTGTATTGAACGAATGATTTGGACGTAACAGATAAACAAGTAATGCACAAGGAAAGATCAATGAATGTCACATGAAATTCTGTAAAAACCATCAAAATATATACAAATAAGCAAATTCTTAGGGAAAATTCAAAACTCCAACATTCTTAATGTATGCACATATATCATTGATCTACATTTTTGTAGTGCGAAGAAATCATATTGATTTAAGGTCACGTAGCATTACTCACAGCAATAAGATAAACGAGAAAGCAAAGTAGAGACTAAATTCCCATGTACCGATTCTCGTTCTCCGTATCATATTAGTTTTATTCTCGTTAAGTAAGGGAACAATTACTCTGATTGTTCTTCGCAAAATTATTTAGCACATATAGTACGCAAAAATGAAGTGAACAGTTTTAAGCGAAACATACGGATGTAACTGATAAACAAATAAGGAACCAAAATGCAGAAAGAGCGTAGAACAAATAGATAGTTTAATCAAAATGTCGTGGCTACAAATATAACACATCCACTACATTTTTTGTGGAGTGAAGAAACACAATTAACGTAAGGACACGTACCTAGCAATCAGATAAACGACGACGCAGAGGCTTAGAAAAAAAATTCCAAATCGCAGCCCATTTTTTTTCGCGTCATACACATACGGTGCGCATGAGTTAAAAACACTCCACACGCACGGGGCCGGCCGTGCGATTGCAGCTAAAGTGGAAACACGGCGTTCCGTCCTCTCCTCCGGCGTGGGCAGATACGCCACCATGTGTGTGTGAGTGTGTGTGTGTGTGTGTGTGTTCGTAGCGTGTAATACCGCGTGGGAGACAATGAACGGGCGATAAATTTCGTCCGCTGCACAGCGCGGCTTGCAGGCGTGGGTGCGGAGTTGGGGTGGTGCTAGAAACGGACGCCGGCCGGGAGAGGGGAAGAGGGGACGGGGTGGTGCTGGGACGTGTCGCCTGTGCTTTGGGGAGGAACTCTAGCGCCAACTGCGTGGCCCGGAAACGCATTCTGTATGAGAAGCGAGATTTTGATGAAGAATCTGTGTTTTTCAATTTGGGTACTTGATATTATTAACGTATTTGGCCTTTTAAAAACCGTAAGATAATCTTTATTCCAAAAACAGAAATATTACAATGACAAACATCATGATCAGGATATTATCGATTTTGAATCACATTGATTTTTAGCAATTTCATTGATTCAATCGTAAATGAAGAATGGAAGTGTCCTGCTGGACGCGAAGAATTTTAAAATAAGTTCTACCTGGAATATTGAAACAAACTTGCCATAGAAGTCGAAGAATAAATGAAATTATAAAAGGAATGAAAGGTACAGAAGTAAAAAATGACCGATTTTATCGGAAATGAATGAGAAAGAGTTAATTTTGAGTTTAAAAAAGTTTTTCTGCTTTTATTGCTCTGCTGGATGGTTCAAGTCGTCAACCGATATCATGGCAGTGCCTCTAATTGGGACAGGGTTGCCAGGTGTGTTGCGAGTAATTTTGTCACCACTACATTTACACAATTAATCACTCCAAGAAAAAAAATGTCCACAACATTGAAAATAATAATATTCTTCAAATTATGAACCAATGACATGAGCTGCCCATGATGATTCCATTGGCTGTTCCTTTAAATACAAATAATTGCAATCAACCGATCAACGTCCTTTGAACTTCTGAAAACCTTCTACTATAATAATTTCTCTCATGCTTGTTTCTTCATGCCTGTCTTTTATTTATTTATTATTCATAAGAATTGCATGTGGGTCACGTTCTCCGTTGCATTTATTACTATCAATTGCGGACGGATCTTTTAAAAAAAAACAACTTTTTTTGTTTGTTTTAAGGAACCACATCTGGTGGATTCTCGCAACGTTACCAACGTTACAAAGATTTTCTACCCTTCCTTTTCCCCCTTCGCTAACAGCTATCGGCACGGGGCGGCATCGTAGAGTGCTGGGTTGGCAGTGTTCCCCTTTCATGCCGCGGTCTGTTTCCATGCTACCTACAGAACCAGGTTGAATGCACCCGCTGTTTGGAGAGGAATTCCGGTCAGCCGCTCTGAACGGCAACTTTTCAAGGTTTCTCCGATCCAATACAAGCCAAATGTCGGGGAAGTACCCTAAAGGTGACTCCACACATTCGTTATTCGGCGAGCTGCGAGTAACCGCTTGCCGCATCCCAGGTAGTGTGGATGAGTTGCTAGGCATTTGACGAATATTCTGTGCCCGCTTTACCCACCGCGTGTCGGTCATTGGACACATCAAAGGAAGTAATTTTTTTTTCACTCATCATCTGTTCAAGATTGGGATAGAGGTAGCCTAGGGTATCAACTGATGGCACTGCCTTACCTCTGACAGACATTGTCGTGACGTTCGAGTCTCGATGATGGCAGGATTTTCGACACTAGCCAGATAGCTAGGTCGAGTTCTGTCGCTGTCTCGAGGAGAATTCTTGCATTCGGTTGCTCTCATTGGCTGTTTTCCGTGGTTTCTCCGATCAATGCCAGGCGAATGCTGGAGCAGTATCCTACCAAGCGGGCCATGCATCGCGCGCGATCTTTCTTTCCCATTTCTTGTCCTCTCCTACCCTTCGTCCTTGTCTTCTCCTACACACACACTACCACACACGCACACGCATGTCGCGAGTGTAGAGCTTGCCCCGGCTGGTGTGGTGCCCCAATGATGCTAGATATCCGGTGGGGGAGAATCCCGCTAGCCGATGGTAGGTCGGCGCCGGATCTCGCCATCCAGCGGGGCAAAATCACCGACCCAGCCCGAGAAAAAAAACATGTACCACACGTACGGGAGTGATGAACTTATCATTTGGCGTGCCCTGTTCACTAGTAATCAACCAATCGGAAGTGTGCGAGCAGTAGCTCTTTGCTCTGTGTTAGCCGAATATGCCAATGGGATCACAGAGCGGTCATTACTTCCTTATTATGGTCTTCTCCTGTCCCTTCATAAACATTCACACTTAAATGCACTACTCTACAACACATGACGGGGGAACAGTCGTGTTTGGTGCACCTTTAGAGTGATACCTGGGGAGGGAAATCGCTCGCAAGCCGACTTGAAGGTCGACATCGGAAATCAGCCGTACCACCTTCTGGGATAAAGCATTCACAACGCTAATGACTCTAAGAACCATGGCTCTTCACATGCCCAGAAATGTCACGATGTCGTCACAGTTGTTATGAGATTATAATACAAACCACAACGTGGAAGCCCCGTAAATAAATGAGATAAAAGAGCTGGACGATGGGAACATTTTGTGGTGGGCGACGTCAAACGACGGACAGGTCATGCGTCTCCAAAAATTTAATTAACAGAGTCAAGCACGGCTCTGGGAACATGCCGTCTAACAATGTCGAGAATTTTGCTGAAGTTACCGGCGCGGCACAGAACGTCACCTAGCGGACGGAGCAGACTCAATCTGACCGGCAGGGCGTAAAGGGGAAGAGTCATCACGTTGTTCAATAGACGCAGAGCGCGCTTTGTGGGAGGTTTTTGATGTGGTAACGGAACATGAATTATTTCGGTACATATTACATACATTATTACGACAGAGAAAAAAAATCTTGTAAAGAGATATTACCTGAGAAAATATTTATGATCCAATAAAGTTGGGGCGTTCGCTCTTGGGCTTTCTCTCTCGACCATTTATCTTTCTTTTATACACCCCTTCTCGCACCTTCTGCTATTCTTTATCGCCCTCGCCTTTCCCTTATCTCCATTAGAATTTTCGCCCTTTAGATGTTCTTGTACTAGGCGGAAAATAAAGAAAAATAGAGCTGAAGGTCGAAGGAAGGTTATTTATTTCTCCAAGGCACCGTAGAGTATTGTGATGTGAGAAAAACGAACACAGACTGTTTACTATTTATTATCTTGGAAAGTATGTAGTACATTATAAACCTCCATCAACGTTATACGTCAATGAATTAATAAATTGTAACCCTACTAACCGAATTCAATGTAAATTTGAAATGTTATTTTCAAAGGACTGCCGATGTAGAACCTTTCCAATTAATCAATAATTAAAATGCATATTCATTATTAAAAAGATGACGGAATTTAATTTCGATACATATGCGGCAACTTCATTGCGTGAATTCAAATTTATTAATTTTATTCTATCTCTCTCATACTCGATTCCAATATAAAAAATGATGAAAAAATAAGTTTTGTTATATCCCTTTATACTAATACATTATGTCATTATGTATTAGGCTGTGAGGTAAGTTTCAATTAATCTACCTAGTGTTGGCTTAGCTATTAATATTAAGTTGGGCACGCTTTTCTCGTACCAGATACTGCGTGGCGACACAACCCTTTCACTGTAACTTCACCTACTTACTAAGGTATGCATAGACCTGGAAAGTTCGATTCAAATACACTCGATATATTACAGAGGCAGCTCGTAGGACGAATAAAGATAACAAAGCCAATTGAATGAAAACTTGCATACAACTTAGTTATAACATACTTAAAATTAAACCTACAACTCAATAGATTATATGCGTGTACATGGATAAGAGAGACGCATTTATCGGTTCGGTATTCCATTTCGTCGGCGCACGTTGTGAAATTAAACTGTGCTTTAGGTGCTCTGCTCACATATCGAAGGTTTTTCCTGACTTTTTAAGGCGAGTGTCATCATCTGTAGCCCCTGGTGCGCTGATGTAGTTGAAAGAAATACCTGTATACATCAGCTCCAGAGAGAACTATATTTTCCCGTGAATCGCATAGTACCATTAAATATAATTCTTCTTCTGACCGCAGCAGCGCTCTGAGTTATGGACGATTAACATTGGGGTAGGATAGGCTAGCCGTTCCTCCTCACAGCCATTAAATAGTAATTGAGTCCATAAAAAGCGCTCGTCCTTTAATTCGATCAAAATAATTTTCCTCTTAAATATCCACTAAAAACATAATTTTCTCAGCTAAAAAATCATTATTTTATTTGGTAATTATTTTCAGAAGAATAATATATGTGACAACGACTTTCCACCCTTCTCCCCTGAAAATCCACCAATAATTATTCTATTTTTTTATATTATTATGACTTGTTATCTCGAAACTTAAAAAATGTGTACTGCAGATTAACAAACATTTTTATATTTCCTAAAAATCATTCGATGTACTAAATCAAATAACGAGATGCTGATTTTTGCGAATCCAAATACAAACTACAAGTAAAAAAAAGTCGCAAACCCTTCGTTTGCCAAATAATTACGCATTCCTGAAAACGGCGCACTTGGGTGACAATATGATGGCCAGTAATAACGAGGTGGACTAATGAGCAAACTTTCAAATTGGCTGCGACGCGGCTGTCCATCATTCGCTCGTGTCACGTGACGCGCTGGAGAAGAGTCAACACGAGTCCCTCGCTGGGCCCGTAGCTGGAACACCGCATGAATAATCGTACAGGCCTCGAGAACTTCATCTCCTCGAATATGAAGTGAAAGTTAACTTCTCATTTTGCCAGTTAAGCATAAAACCATTTCAAATAACGTCCTAGTGGAGGAATAAATTATTTCGGGTTCGGATTGGGTTCTTCTTTTAGTTTTTGCTTTCATCGTTTTAGTTCAAGATTTTTTTTACTTGCGTTCTCGCTACTTTATGTCTTCATCAGCCCGGAAGTCCAACATGATATCCTGGGCGCGGGTATGACAGTCGAATTTGGTTAGAGTCCTTCAGTTTTTTGGTATCGTCTTTTAGTTCTAGCTTCTTTCCTTACTAGCGTTCTTGCCGTGTAAACAAACTGTCGACACTAGGGCTTGATTTTTTTCTCCTTGGACAATCACTGTGGTATTTTCGTCAAGTGGTAACGTGCGTCATGGCAACGATGGGACTTGCGAGCACACACTGTGCATGATAAATACTAGCCAGCTAAAGCGTGACTATTGAGTCCATTGCACGTAGTCCCACGTAAGAGAATGGGAACAAAACCGCACCTCGAGTGCACTGATGCTGTGATCCATTCATTCAGACGTCGCACCCTTGGGTTCGGTCGCGCCCCCACAACTTTAAGGGGAAACGGAAAAGAATCTAAGTGACGATTTATGATCAAGACTGATAATTTTCTAGGAATGCGCATCATAATTCAAGGGTTTTGAGTCTTTATAAGGCACACATGTTATGTACTGTAAATAATACACCTACAAAATGAGACCTTTTTAGACAGGTTTTAGTTCTGTTACATTGTTTTATGATTCTTTCACTTCTTAGCCCGGATTGCTGCGGCTTATGCGCTCTTCTATATTTCGATTTATTTGTAGTGTAACTTTACGAAAGTCAGCTGTTTAGGTGCCATCCAGTCGGGAGTTTGAACGACACTTCAGTGACGTCTCAAGGGGACGTTGAACTTCTCGATTGTATGACACCGTAACAGCTGATTAAATGCCAAATGCCACTATAAATAAATCAAAGTACAGGTACTCAGTTATTCTGAACTTTCCATTGCATCCGGAAGGGAAGACACTAAACTATACGCCTCCGTAACGTTCACAACAGTTCCAGTGGCAGTGCTTCGCGATTACAGTGCAAACACTACTGGTCAAGTAATCGTTGATCACGTGTTACGCTAAGCTGTGAAAAAATACTAATAGATTTCTCGTAAGTATGGGTTTGTTCTCTGTCTTGGTTTGCGTATGGGTGTCAAGTATCCTATTGTTAACACGTTCTGCCTCAAATTTGGGCATGCGTACGCTATGACTATTTTGGAGAAATTCGAGTTACTTAACAAGATTGAAGTAATAATTCTGGCCGATATTTCATAATTACAGGGGTAGAATACTTGTAAACAGTGAAGACGTGCTTAATCCTTTACTGTGCGACGGGTAGTGTAGAGTTCAGGAGCACTCAAGTCGGCATAAACGAAATAATGCATCAACAACGCCCTCACATGTCCCATTTAATTCAAACCACTCTTTAAACACTTCCATTACTAATAAGGACAAAGTGTAAAAAATTCAGCGAAATCAGTCGAGTAGTTTTTGCGTCTGTGAGCGACGCACATCCGTACATTCCCTTTTTTATATATGGAATAGATTTCTGAAATAAAAAAGCACTTAATCCTACACTGAATTTACTATAGGGTTGTTCTGTTTATGTTTTTCTGACCCGGAGAGTTGTTTTGCATACTAACGATGGGTAGAAAAAAGCTTGTACAATCAAAATTGAATGTGTACGATCAAAAATAAATTGCTGCTGATATGAACATGTTTCACTACAAATACAAGATAAAAATAAATATTTGTCTATAAATAAAAATATATATTTTATTTTCATTACCTATTTCATTTTTCAAATGTAGACATTTAAATTTAAAATGTAATTTGTCACGAGAAAATCCTGAAGCATTTGTTGAAATTAAAGTCTTGGCTCTCTGGGAGACGCCGCATCGTTGGCTGAGAGGCCGACGTTTCGCCTGACTTATCGCAGGCTTCCTCAGGGAGTGAACTTTGTATTTAAGCAATACGAGCATTATCATCTAGTGTCAACGTACGTAATACCTTTCTAATCTAGATTAGTTATTGGAACAAGAATTAAAAGTATTTTGTAAAATATTCTATGAAGATAAATATGTTAGAAAACACTTATAATGAAAACACAAATGAGTCAGTTTTATGCAAATACCCGTCTCGCTTTAAAATCTTCCAGGAGTACAAGAGTCCACAAGTGGCCTTAAAAGTCCACAAAAGCAGATCGCTGAAGCCCATAACACAAGGGACAACAAAAAGAAGCCAACAATCCCCTACATGTAAGCAACCACCTGTTCCGGCTGCTAGTTCGCTTAACCGTGCAAGTGAGCATTTAGGGTTTCTAAGTTGCTATGCCATTCATCTCGTAAGCATAATGTACGTCTCGTGGCGGTGTTCCACCCACGCTGCCATGTGAGCCACGGCGCCGCTATCAAGGTTTCTCTCACCAGGTATCTCCCCCAGCACGGTACCTCCCGGAATTAGATGATGTCTCATCTTTTTATATAAAGTCATTGAAGCATGTTACGTTTTCATATCTACACTTTATCATATCATTATATATATATATATATATATATATATATATATATATATATATATATATATATATATATATACATACATACATACATACACACACAGTGGTATTGTTATGAAATGATTGATATGAATAAATTAAGCAAAATTACACAGAACGTTAGATTTAGGGAGAGGGGGATACCGCCATCAGTATCCGCCACTGGAATCATGGAATCACCGAAAGCCGATGACAGCCTCTGAAGCGGCAACATCGCCCAGCGTAACAGCTGGCAGCGGCGATCGCACTGCACCGGCAACCGCGGGACCTTGCCCTGCCCGGAGAGTGGACAGCCTTGGGCCCCCCACTCCGACGGGCGGGCGTGTCGTGCTATCAGCCTGGCGAGCGGGCCCGGCGGCGGCGGCAGCAGTCACAGCCAAGACTCGGCGATGCAGCGTTGGCAGGGCCGTGTGGCCGTGGTGACCGGGGCGAGCGCCGGCATCGGTGCCGCCATAGCGGCGTCGCTCGCCAAGGCCGGCATGGTCGTCGTGGGCTTCGCGCGTCGCCCGGAACTCGTCGAGGTACGCCATGCAACGCGGGATTGCCCCATTTCATTACAGCGACGTCTGGCGTTTGATCAGTTGGACGCGGTTAACCAATCGGAAGCTTCGTTAGGACTGAAGGTTTGGTGTTTTTCGCGCAGGTTTTCATGAGCCACGGAATATCTATAACTCGCGCTACTTTTCTTGAACGATGCCCTTGCTTCCCCCTCTCCAGCATAATAAACAGATGAAGGCAAAAGCTCGCAGCAAGCACTGATGACAACATTCCAAACACATCTTCACTGGCGCGAAATAGAAACAATTTTCTTTTGAGATGAGAACTTCTGTGCGTTATTTTCTCCAAAAATCTAAAGAAATGACCGAAGCAGGTAAAGATCTATTACAGGAGATACCTCGAACACCTGAGAAAGTTAGAATGCAAATTATTAAGAACATTCCCAAGACATGACTGATTCTTCAGAGATTGGCATTGCTTTATAAAATCTAGTGGGCGATTTCGTAACTAATACCCCCACTTTACCCGCATTTCTTCAATTTATCGTTCAAGAAAAGTTGCGCGAGTAATACCTCTACTCCTTTACTAATATTAGTTCAACCCAAAATAAATTATAGCAATGAGTGTTATTGACGGAATCTGTTAATCAGAAATGTTCGCTTCCGTGTATCAGAAACTATTTGCTACGAGCTATAGATATAACAGACCTGTTGTCGAATTAACCAACCCCCAGTCCTCTCGCATCTTGCGAAAGAAGGCTCAGGAAGCGTGTGCGGTTAATTTTGAAGCTCCCGATTGGCTAACTCCGTTCCAGATGATCAAACGTCAGGAGTCACTATAATTAAATCAGATAACAGTTATGTTCCTCAGGGAGGAATTGTTTTCTTTATAATGTGTTCAGCCATGTGAGTAATGTTTTGACACTCGTTGATATCACCACACATTAGGGATTGTGGTCAATGAGTAAAACATAGAAATGAATCGCATTCATCTCGCAAAAATTGGCAAAATTGTATTGAAGCTGTCGTGTTCCTTTTTCCTTTGGGGGGGGGGGACATTTCGCCAACTGGAGACTGTATGAAATCGATGTATTTTTATAGACAGAATGCAAAAATGCACTTTAAAAATTGCCTTGTTATATATATTTTTTACAGATATAATTCTTCATTGAAATGTAGTCTATTGTGAATTTATTTGAAAGCATATGAAAGCTAACATCGCAGTCTCTCTAAATTTCAGTATTTATCGCCCGTCCGTTTACATTTGTTTGATGTCTTAATTTACACGCATTGATATTGTCATCTACTAATAGACATGATTTGTATCAATTCTTACAATATTAATTTTAGTGACGATATTGATAATCATTCCTGAAAACTAGTCTTAAACTCTAACTTCACGAACCGAACTGACACTTTGAGGCATTAGCTTTATCACGCTTGTCGCATCTGTCTCCTGGCTTCGAGCAGTGTTACGATGATCTTTGGCAATGATTTACTGTTTTAGATCCAGTGAAAAATGTCTACTTGCCATAACAAAGCATACTAGTGGAAGTCTCCTCTCTTGCGTAGTACAATTTGAATATGGAGTGTTTAATCAAAGATGTTTCTTTCATATATCTCCTGAACAGTTTCGGATTTTGTGATGATTTCATTTGAACAATTGAATGCGAGGGATATACGAGAAGCTGTATAGTAATATCCATTAGCCTTTCTTATTGAAGAGGTTGGATACAAATTCTCGAGAATATGAAATATTATAAATGTATTTAACTCATAGTATTGAGCATGTAGCTCAGCGATGCATCATTTCTCCTGTAAAATGAGAATTTCTTTGATTTTGTACACCTCCGATACTGTCAGATTCAGTGATATTAATTTTAAAATAATGTGCAAGTTTGTAATTAACGAATTTGATTGCTCAGTGCACTCATATTGCATGTCCACAATTACTAGTTTTGTGAAGTCTAAGTCTGAATATTTGCAAACGTGCAGCTATTCATGAAGCGACAATATTTGCTCTCTGCAAGGAAGTGTCCAGCAAATATGGACGTACAATCTTTATATCTAAGTAGAAATGAAGGAGAGGCCTTCAAATTGATATTAACTCAAAAATGACCGTCAGTGCACCACAGAAGTTTGTGCTCTAAATCATCCATTTTTTCACGTAATACTTCAAAGATAACTTTGTAGCAATTATCTCACTTCAAATAACATTCATTTTATCACAATATTGATATTTCAGGGTGATGGTGCATTTTTTGCTTATTTCCTTTAGGAGAAAACAATCGATCGTGTTTACACAAAAACAGAACAACGCAGGTGTTAAACTACGTGACATCACTGTTTGCAACATCTCCTGTAGCATGACAGTCAGTCAGAGAAACAAGTCTGCTTCCTGTTCATTGGTGTAGAGTAGAACCAGTAGAGATGCATCGAGAACGATAACTTATATCATCTGTCAATTAGATCGATTCTGAATATAGCAAAACCAGATTTTTCGATCCGCTTTCTTCCTGTAAGAAGACGTCTCATGTTTGATGTTTCATATGAATGAAGATTAACATTTACCTCCAAGCGTTAAATCAATAGCATAGGAAGTGGCAATTCGTAAAGATGATAAATAAACTTGAATTTGTTGCAAAATAAATGGATTTCAACGGACCAAATATTATAATATACTTAATATAACAAATCAAAACGAACCTAGGTGAAAATGAAATTGAAAATCTTATATTAACGCGTGTCACTAAATAACAACACATGTAATGGACAGACGACTGACGTGAATGAACCTAAAAAACAGAGAAAACTTTAATTCCAAATACAATGTCAACATCTCTACGTTCCCAGAATGCAACCACGAACGGATATAGGTTCGTGCAAATAAAAACGGCTTGTGCATGTATTATAAAGAATAAAGTTTTACTCTGTTTGACATGTTTATCTAAAGAGCAAGACTGAGAAAGTAAAAATACACAAATACCATTACGTACTTCAGTAAGTAACGTAATAAGTAAAAAATAGTTTTACTGAATTATTTTTATTATCTTAAAATTTGTGTGGTTTAAAATTAATTTAAGTTAAATTATTCTTATTTTCGTACCATGCACTGATTGGTGCAAAGGCTAGTTTCCAGAAGTCCCTAGCGCCTTTTTGTGAGATTTATCCTGAGAAGAGTATACTTAGGATAGTTTGCCATTGCATTCCCTGGGGGCTCTAGTGCGCCAATTTTGACGTTTGATTTAAATACAAGATAGCGCAGGCTATGTTACAATATTTTGATCATAGCAATAATTTTTAATATCGCAATCTTATCCAGTAATTCAAATCGAAACTCTAATTGGTGCTAAATTACTAAAGGAATTTCATTTTGTTGGTATCTGCCAAGAGACTTTCCTGGGATCAGTTTAACATGCCGAAAAGCGTCCGCATACATGTCGTCGACATAGAAATCCCCCGACTTTGCCGGATTTGAGCCTGCGAACTTGGGATCAGTTGTCCAGCATAATAATCATTGCACCATCAAAGACGGGAGAAGTTTTAAAGAACTTTTATTCGATTTTTATTATTACACTTGTTTATTTTTTATTTTCGTTAAGTCTTCTTTCATCTGTAACAGGTTGTTTCAACACTTCATTACGATGTTGCTTGAAACACGTACTGTAGACCCTAAACATGTTTACGGACTCCCTTGTCAGGTAAATAGAAAGCAAAACTAACCCCAGCCCCACAAACAAGGAAGGACAAGGAGGAAACTCTCATGTTCTTAGGAGGATGTGAATCTATACCCGAAGCCATGTGGATGAATCGATATTAGCCGCATGAATTTTGAAATATTCATGTTTTAACTATGGTTTGACTCACTCGAACTACAACAGCACACTGATCACCTCCAAACTACATATACTTCCAACTAAGTGCAAGGAAATTCCAAGACAAAATATAAACTAATGTAATTAACTATAAACTAAGTATGATATAACTATTGCAAAAGAACTCTACAAAATAACGGTAATACCTTCAAAATTGAATAACAAGCAGAATAGGATCAGGCACACGTTCAAAATAGCCTTCACTCAGACAGGCAATAAAGGACAACGATCTAAACTAATGTTGAAACTGAGTTGGATCTTCTCTTTACAACACTCTTTTGTTCTAATGTCTTTGTCTTTATTGCCCCTTTTTCCTGATCTATTTGATCATTCAAATACACACGTAAACTGCTAAGGTCATTATATAAATGTGGAGAATATTTTTATCACTGAATATGGCGGTGAGCATCTCCGATGGATGGCGAAGTCGGCGCTGAACGATATCGGCTTGCAGGGTTTTTCCCTGACCAGGTATCTCGCAACAGCGGGGCACCGCTCCAGCCGGGACAAGGTCTAGGCTCCGGGCAAATGTGGTAGTGTAGTGCAAGTGTATAAGTAAGGGTGAGGAATGGACTAGGAAGTGGGAGAAATAGAAGAGAAGCGGAAGGTTCATGGCCCAATTCTGTACCGGGATTAGTCTAGTTTTGATCGAAGAAACCAAGAAAAACTACCAATCAGAGCAGTCGACCGCTAAAACTCTCCTACAGATAGCGGTTTAATTCGATCTAGCTACCTAGCTAGTATCGAAAATCTTGCCACCTTATCCGAATTTCTTGGCCAACAACTACGGGTCTAAAATTTCTGTTCAAAAAAATATAGTATCTAAATAGATGGTCCATACGTCTTGGGGGGAGGGAAGAGGTCATTTACGCACTGAGACCTTTAAAATATCTGTTGAAATCATTTAAACCGTTGGTGAGTAACGTTAAATATTGTATAAATTAATAATGTTCATTTTTCTACCGAACAAAAGAAATATCGATATTTTTTTCATTTTCTACATAATTCACCACCGCTATTTTGTGCCAGAAAATAGGGATGATCTCTGGGTGTTTGTCCGTGTCTGGATGGATGAAGGTTTCACGCATAGCTCGGTCAGATTAGAAGCTTTCGAGTCGAAACTTGGTAAATATGTCAGGAGTTACATCTTGTTGTGCATTGTGTATTAAGTCTATGTGACATTTTCAATATTCTCTAAAAAAAGGAATTGTTTTTCTTTAAATTACTTGTTCGAGTGGAATATTTGCAAGTACAGTATAGTTCAAATTCCCAATAAAAAAAATTGCAAAAACTTTATTTACATTTAGAAAAGTTGCAAAAACGCTAAGGGTTTTCTAAAGAAAGAAGTAGGAGTTTTATTTTACTTTACCTAATTTCAAGATTTATTCTTTAAATGGAAGATAATGAGTCGAAGATGTGTTATCTCTTGTTGTTATTAAACGGTTTATAGAAAAAAACAAAGTAGCTGTTTTTCTTAGGTTTGAATAGCTTTTTTAAATGCAAATATTAGTGAGTTCATATTAACACAAAGTCCAGCAGTAGTCTAACCCACATATCCATTCACAAAAACCATTATAATTACAAAAGGTGCATTAAGTTTTTAATTTACTGTGGAGAGTAGAATTACTTTGCCGTAGTTCCCTACAACATACATGTTCAGATCTTTGTAAATATAAAAAGTTTTAATTACACGTTCAGATATATGTTTCACTCTTTCCGCAGTGAATAATGACTGCATTGTTCTAGAACTTGTAAACATCCCCTCATTTTATTACTCTTCCATAATAAATACTGAATGACATGAAACAATGCTGTTTCTATCTTCAATTTTCCGTAAACATGTACAACTTTTCTAACTTTACTATGGCTCTTCCTTGAGTTCGATGTGATCGCAAGGCTTCAGCTACTTCACATTTATTTTTGAACCACTTCAGCATCTACAATGTTATAGTCATTTCTTTGTTAATACAATTTATATCTCAATTGAATGGCGTTATTCCGAACGCATCCAAGCCACAAATATGTAAAAAAAGCAATAACGTTTAGAGATCTGAACACAATTCCTTTGAGTGCTTTCGGACGCGTTAACTGTTGTCACTAATGCAGTAAGTGTATTGCATGCTTTACCATTAGAAGGGGCGGTCATCGTACCCCCGAAATGTCGAGATCCGGCATTGACATACACGTCGGCTTGTAGGGGGGGGGGGCTGCCAGCGAAGCACTGCGCCCACCCGGGACAAGCTTTAAGTTTCCGACTGGTCACCAAACATGTGTGTTATTGCAGCGTATGCAAGTAAAAGTGTGTGTAAGTAAGGGATGAGGATTGGAGAAGGAAGAGTTAGAAATAGCGCACGCGATCCCTGGCCCTTTTGTTACATCACTGCTCCGTCATTCGCTTAGTATTGATCGTAGAAACAATGGAAAACTGACGATCACTCAGTCGGCTGCTAGAATTTTCCACCAGACAACGGCTGACTTCGACCTTGCTCTCTAGCTAGCGTCGAAAATTCTGCACCTTCAGGACTAGAACCCTAGGATCTGCGGTCAGAGGTACAGCAGTGATATCAATTGATGCCCTGATCTGCCTATGCCTGTCAATTTCTTTGCTATTCACAATGTATCATAAATATGTTGGGTTTGTACTTATCTATAGAAGCAGAAAGTAAACCAAATTACTTTTCTTACGTTCATAAATTGCAGAAAATTGCCAATGGTAAATATTATTGATTAAATTATAAGAAATGTTATTTAAGTGTGTATAAATACATCTCGTTTATAACGCACTTTTTACTTACATACTTGCAACTCAAAATGTTATCTCAGGTTTCCAAACCATTTTTTCAAACATTTTCATGGCTTGGATGTTTCTACAAATTTTCGTTCTATCGAAGATCTCTAAATGATGTCATGCACTCTTTTAAATAATAGCAAGTTGTCGAATAATAACGCTAAGAGAGTGAAAAAATTCCTGTTTGCTGCGTAGAGTTTAGCTTGCTTTTGCGCAGTAACGAAAATTCGGATAATAATCTCTTCGGTGGCATCTAATTCGTAGCCGAATGCACACTAAATTTCTTTTGCAACTAAAGTTTCTTTAATGGAAAGAACATGTTGATATATGAAAATAAATTAGGAAAAAAATTTAACATGTAGAAAAAAGATACAATTATGATTATTATAATTCTAATAAATACCAATATTACTTTGTATAAAGTGGCAACAAATTTGAGATTTTACTAACCGTTTTTCACCATTGCATCGGTTCTGTATTTGAATACGAGTGTCTTAAAATAAGACCCAAAAACATTTTTTAACGAAATATTAAACAATGTGTATCATAAAGTCAGTGAAAATTGCAGTGATAATTGACTCTTATTTATTTGGTCTCTAATGTGTTTTTTAACCTCGGAGTACACAATCGCCGTTAGTTAATTTCACACAGTACTGTATTTTTCTTTCGTTTGCAAACATTTATAGTGTCTATATCGCTTCACTGACACACATGATACCGGACGAAAGAAGCAAGTCACAATTAATTATTATGAAAAATAGATTTTTCGAATATCCATCTCCGATACATTATTTAAAAGTTCATCATAGCATTCCATTTTGTTTTTTAGATGACTGACATTCGTACATCGTGACAAAGCATACGTGTTTTTTTAAATTTTCACACTAAGAGAACTAATTTTGATATTGGAAAAGCAGATAAATGTGGGCGACGCTTTAAATACATTTAAAAATATTTTCATATGTTGAAAATGTCTACTATGCAAGTTCTAAATAAAAATAAAATTTGAACATACAGTTTTTAATCTCGAGCGTAGTACGTGAAAAATATAAATTAACAATTAAAATTAAATGATTAAGAAATTATAAGAAATGTGTAAGCAGTTCTTCTACTCGGGTGCTCTTTCAGACTTACAGAATGGAAATATGAGGACATTTACGGGAGAGTTGTTCTGAAGGGCATATTCTTAGGCGGCTTATGAAAGAAAATATGTACATTTGTAAACTCCTGTTCTAAAACATAACGTTCCATACTCATGTATTTGAAATAGAATTTTATAATAAATTTCTAATAAATTTAATAATTGATAATAAATGTCTTAGCTCTAGTTGTTTTACAAAACGTTATAATTTATGTTACATTACAAAAATTATACTACAAAACCATAGTATGGCGTGACAAACAATGACGAAGAACCTTTTTCTTCCTAGTCATCCAAGTCCTCCAATGTATTCAGTGATCAGCGGCTTCCGGGATAACAATCTCTTACGACCTGTGCCATTCATCCCCTGGATGCAGTGTGCCATTCCATTGGTAATCCCTATGAACGCTCTATTGGCAAGGCCCGGACGATTTTGAATGGACATTTCGACGAATGACAGGCCCGCAAGAGCGCGAAACCATCATTCTTATAAATTATACATTTTATTCGCGTTTTGAGAATGTGCTGTTTCTATGAGTAATATCAAAAACAACTTTGTTCTCATCAATTCTTAGTTATCGTCATTGGGCTTGTAAATTTGTTGCATAATTTATTAATTTAAGTGTTTTTATCAAAAAAAATGTTTCCTCATCTACAATCAGCTTTAAATATTGTCAATCTTATGAATCATGAACTAAGGGTTAACATTATCACAGAAATACTATAATTGTAATTCAGAGTGTTTCATAACCAAGTGCCTTGTAACACCTCCAAAAAACTGATTTCTTATTTTTTAAATGACTTAAAGTATCTTCCAAAAAATATGTCAATCCATTTACGTCAATGAGAGGAATCAAATGAGCAATTGATCACCTCCGTAGGTACCATAAGACAAAATACAAAATCATGTTCCAGTTGGCCAAAAAACGTCAAATCTTACTTATTTGGAGACATATTTTAGAATCTTCGGGATGAATGAGATAAGAAACTATCAGGTCCCCACAAGAACGAGACATATCAATGACGTACAAATTCTCTCCATTGGTGGACCGAAAAGGGTCTACGTTTGAGTGATGCACACACGAATGGAGGGCGAGAGGGAGAGATGGACGAAGGGACGGACGAATGGACAGATGTGGGGACGGAGGTGGGGACGGACGCAGGGAGGGACGGAGAGGCGGACAGAGGACGGACGGACTATACATGGATCTGTAATGTACGAACAAATCTGAGTGATAACTGCCAAAGGCAAGAAATGGTGCTGTGGTTTCTAAAATAGCACATAATTTCATAGGAAAAGGGTGTCATAAATCCAATATTTGAAAGGTGCTCAAGATAGTACATGTCACGGAAAACATACATGACGACCGGTCTGATCACAAAAGAAAGAATTGCCCCCGAATTAAAGGGACAGAAAAGCAGAGGGGGCATGCGTAAGTGGGTCAGAGAGCTTTGCCAGACACGACGTCCCCGCGACGGGACGCGCAGTCGGTCACGCAGGGAGCAACGCTCCAGGACACGCTTCAACAAGGAAGCAGCCGGCAGCTTCCTCGGCGCTGCATCGTTACTTCTCCCCTCTTATCTTATCGCGGCGCGACGGCTGCGGAACGAGCGGCGGAGCAGGAGCAGGAGCTCGGGCGCTGGCGCTGAGGCAGGCCACCGGAGGAAAAGCGGGTGCAGGGCTTTGCGGGGGGAGTTAAGAGGACACGCACAGGTGAGGGGTGAGAGGGAGAGAGAGAGAGGGAGGAAGGGAGAGAGAGAGAGGGAGGGAGAGAGAGAGAGAAAATTGATTCAGAAAAACGGGGCAGAGTGAGGGAAGGAGAAGAGAGGTGGGAAAAGGGAGAGGAAAAAGGAAGAAAAGAGAAAGAAAGCGAGAGTGGCGGGAGAGAGGGAAAGAGGAGGAGGGGGAGAGAGTGAGGACAAAAGAGAGAGAAGGGAAGAGGGAGACGGAGAGACGAGAGAACGCGGGAGCAGTATTCTAACAAAAAGGCCACGGACGGCGCGCGAACTTTTTTTCTCTTCCTTCTTGTTTTCACCCTTGCTTACACACACACTTACAGGCACCACACAAACACACATGTCAGGAGACGAGTCGGGAGCTTAGAGCTTGTCCAGCCTGCTTCAGTGTCCCGCTGGTGGGAGATATCTGGTTGGGGACAACATCGCTAGCTAACCGGGAGATCGACGCTGGATCTCACTATCCCGCAGGGGAAGATCGCCGCCACCTCCCGAGGAAAACATATACCACACTTACGGGGCTTAATGACCTTAGCAGTCCTCGCGGCTGGAATCACTAATCACAAAAATCAATCAAAAACATCAACTCAGGCCCACCGCCACAGTGTGCACTCGACGTACGTAAGCTTGCAGGAGGAGAGGATCGGAAACCTCGCAGGGGGGGGGGGTGTTTCGGCCACGGTACTAGGCCCAATCGCCCGCGGACCGGATCGTTGGCGTTGGGAGAGGGGATGGGCAGGGTGTTTGCGGACAGTGCTCCGGCGCGAGCGCGGCCGTGGGTGCTTGAAGCGGTGCGGGCGAACGAAGCGGGGCGTCGGAGAGTGGCGGGGCAGGGCGGGGCAGGCCGTGACCGCGACAAGGCCAGCCGCGCCGGCTGTGATCGCCGGACGCTGAACAGCGAAAGCGCCGCTGTCACCTGCGCCGGGCCGCTTGCTGCCCGTCAGCAAACAGCGTCCCTCCTCCGCTGGTGTCTCGCAAGGTTTCCATCTCGGCCGCATTTAGATCTGAGCCACATTGCCGGAAAGGGCGGCTGGCTGGGCCTTATTTTGAGCTGCAGGTAGTTTTGTCAGTGGGAAAAATATTTTAGGTGTTCTGATCTCATTTGATATTTATATTTCAAAAACATGTTTGATATCTCAATATAGGAGTGAAGATCGCAAACCCAAGAATTCAAGAAATTTCTTAAAATTTTGCGAAATAAATATTTCACGACATGTGTGAAAATGCCAATTCACAATTCGCAGACTGATATTGGCTTATCTTCCAAAAAAGCAGCAACTATGGCCGTGACGTCAGTCATGGCTTATCAATTGACAACTTGCACCTTTCACCTCATAAGATATGAGTTAAAAACTTAGGTATTACATATAAAATTTTATACCTATATAATGACAGAAATACGATTATAATTATCTAAAACTTTATATTTTGTTATTAAAAATGTATTTGGTAAAATATTATTGATATACATACTATTTGTTGAGCATTGATTCCTGTTGGAGGAAATATTTCTTTGAAAAGCGCTAAACATTCTAATAAAATGTTAGCAAAAAGCCAGACAATTTGTGAAACAGCTTGACATGTATTTCAGACACAATGTGTAGTGTATACTCCGTAAATCTATTAACAGTTTTCTATTTGTTAGTATATACTCTGAAGAAAATTTCGAAGGCACAGTTAACCGAGCTACTTGCGATAATTTATTAGAGTATAGACAAACGTGGTTGTGAGGCCGACTTGTTGAGAAAAAATAATTTTATAATTAATTTCACTTAAATTAAAGCCACATACCCTTTCATTCACATTCACATTTAATTTGTCATTTTACAACTAAAACCGCTTTGCGTTTCGAAGTGTATCTCTGAGTTTGATCATTAAAAAATATTCGTGCATATTTTCTATTAAGTGATACTAACACCGAAATCACATTTTATTTTATATTATTTTTTATGAATTGATATTATTTCATTTTTACCCTTTCCGAGTGAATGTATCTTTGTTCATTAACGCGTTTTTTAAATAAAGTTTACTATATTTTCTTCCATTTCGTCTAGTGTATTAAAAACAACCAAATTCGTGAGATTTTCTCTCCGAGAAACCATAATAAAAACATGCGTAAGAGTTTCGTTGTTTTCATTCGTAACATTCTACTCTGAATTCGTCTAGAGGAGTCAAATTTTCGTAATTCGATTTAAACTTCCACTTGATTTATATCGTCTTTTTTTATTTCAACGTGAATGTTTTCGTCATTCCTTTTCCAACACTACTTACGTGTTGAGATAACACTGGCAAGTATGATAACACAAGCGGAATGGTGCGAAATGACAGGGCGAGACCAGAGGAGGAGAGAGGCACAAAGGAAACAGCTCCCAGGCAACGTAGACCGTTTCCGGAACCCGACACTGCGCCTTGGACACGCCTCGGCACTTACTTGCCCGCCCTTTCCCAACCCCGCCCAGCCCTCGCTTCACTAGCGAAAGAGAAAGAGCCCGCCCACGGCCAGCCCAACCTCCATTCCATAGGGCCGTCCTGGGCGACCGTATCCCCGCTCTATAGCACCTCGTCCGCCTCGTCCTATTCCAAAACGCCCCTCTCTGTCTTGTCGTCCTCTTTTCCTCTCGTCCCGTCTCTTTTAGTCTCTTTCCACCTCGACCTGCCCCTTTCCGTCTCGTCCTGCCCCTTTCCACCTCGACCTGCCCCTTTCCGTCTCGACCTGCCCCTTTCCGTCAGACCTACCCTTTCCGTTTCGACTGCCCCTTCTTTCGACTCAACCTGCCCCTTTCCACTCGACCTCCCCTTTCCGTCAGACCTGCCCCTTTCCGTTCTCGACTGCCCTTTCCGACTCGACCTGCCCCTTCCCGACTCGACCTGCCCCTTTCCGACTCGACCTGCCCCTTTCCGACACGACTGCCCTTGCGACTCGCCTCGTATTTCCTTCTCATCGCGGTTCGACCTGACCTGACCCTACCCCTCCATCCCGTCCTAACCTGTCCCATCCATCCCTTCCGCCTTGTGTCCTGCCCGATCCATCCCTTCTCAGTCCTGTTAGTTGTCTCTTTCTTTCCTTCTCTGCCGAGATCCTCTCCAGCCGCCCCGCCCACCCTCCTTCCCTCCCTACCTGGACCCCGCCACGTTAACTCCCGCAACCATGCACCGGTCCTTGTCCTCCCATGCCCCTCATAATCCGCCTCATCCCGTCCGCCCTCTACCCCTCTCCGTCCCTTCCCTGGCCGTAAAATAATTCTATTAAATCTTCCATCCTACCCACTCCGCCGAGTTCCCTCACCTTCACCATCCTTCCTACCCCATCTCTCTTCCACCTCGCAGCCCCCGCCTTCCAGATGCGTCAGCGTTTGAATCTCTCCCGAGCCCCATCCCCTCCACCGGCCGGCCGACCGACCGACCGACGAGGCAGCGAGTGAACCGGCGCCGTTTCGCGCGGGCGGCGATGGCCCCAGGGCTTGCGGCGGTGGCCGTCGATTGATAGCCACTTCCACTTCCACTTCCCCTCCCTCTGTAATTGATTTGCTTTCCAGATACTCCGCCCGCAGCCGCCCGACGCAGGCAGTTCGCGGTCGTGGCAGCGAGGATCCGGAGGAGGATAAGTTTTAGCATTGTGGGTTCCGAAGTGCCGTTTAGGACGCTTCACTTACGTCAGCGAGCATCCGAACCCTTCAGGCGGAAATCATTGAGGACCGATTTTGAATTATGCAGATCCTTGGGCTCAGAAACCGTCTGTCTGTCCAATCACAGAATCACTATATTAACTTTTCTGTTACATTAAAAGTGTTATATCTTACTGAAGCTCAAATTGCCGACATTTAAGTTGAAATATACAGCACAACACTATCAGAGAGTGAAATAGTTGAAATTCAAATTTATGAAATGAAAATCCCTGCAACTCTTGTAGGACTACATGCTTTTCTATGAAACTTAATTGGATTTTCATAGTATATTATCAGTTTTGCCGCTTTTGTTTGTTAGCAAAGTCAACTGGGCGTTTACAATGACACGTTCTTCACTTCAAGTAATTCATATCTCTCTCTGATATATTAGTATTGTCTTATTTATTCCGTAAAATTTATTTCCTCATTTCATGTTAACTCTTTTTTGCCTACTTCGTATGATTACTCTAGTCTGATCGTAAAAGAAAATTTCCTTATATTGGCGACCCACTACACATTCTCTTTTTCAAAAAGCGTATTCTTTTGTAGGCGCCTCCCTTTTAGCGGATTCCATTTAGATCCTCTGTTGGTTTTGTTGCTTTTCTCAATATTTCGTCTCCCTGCCCTGTTTCTATTTCTTTTTTTCCGTTGCCTACTTCCTTTCAAATTAGAGACCGCCTCGCTATTCCTCCTCCCCGCGTAACCCATGACAATCCTCCACACTACAACTTTCCTTTCTTTAGTTGTTATTTTAATAAATAATCATTTATTTATCATTGAGAGTTTATTTAATGGAAATTATTAATAAATGAAACTTTAATAAAAATAAAACAATTTTATGAGCGTTTATGTGCATTTTTCGGAAGTCTCAGTATGTATTTTTCTTGGTTCATGTATCCTAGGGTTATGTAATTTAGATTTTTATCTTATTTTTATAGTCCTACATTCTGTTTTGTTTTTTTTTTTTACAATTTCTTACACCTTCTCTGTTCATTGCTTCTCTCACCTTGACTCCCCGACCTTTCAAATCAGACACCATCTCACTATTTCTCCTCTTCCTCAAATAGTCTAAACCTCTCTTTACCTGGGTGACCAAGCCATTGGCTGCTGCCCTACCCCACACCCACTCCACCCGTACCCTCTTCCCCACCCTCCCTTCCCCTCCTCTCCCCCTCTCGCCCTTCCGCAGACGCGCTCCGTGCGCCGAGGCAAATCTCGGCGGCGCGCGCGGCCGCGAAGCAATCTCCGGGGGCGGATAAGATACAGCCCGCAAAACACTTCACGCCGCGCCGCGCCGCGCCGCGCCGGCTATCTCCCGATAAGATACGGCTGCGCAGCTAGAGAGCTCCGTTTAGGGCAGGGGGATGAGCGTCGGGCCCGCCTCGGAAGTTGGTGCGCGGGGGGGGGGAGGCAACTAACGAGAAACATCCGCGGCATGAGCAACTCAGGTTTGCTTCAACATTTTACTACGTAGGTTTCAATGTTCAAAACATCAATACGGGAAAATATTTATCTGAAGAACAGATTGGTTATGTTGAAACTTTTCAATGGTTTTTAACGCGGAGCAGAAGTGTAATGAAAAAGATGTACAAAATGGCCCTTGCACGAACGAGCGGAGCTAACAAATGCGATTAAGGCCTTTTTCTCTCCTATTTGAAAGTCCGAAAGGAAAGTTGATTTGTTTTTAATTGAGTAATGTTCTGTAGGCATACAAATCCAGATAAAATTTAATTCAATTTAAAATTCAAAACGTTAGACGAGTTGCTACAGCTATACAAATAATTGTTCTACTTGACAAGAAGCCCCTCCTCGAAGTTGTTCGGATTATTGAATGGATGTAGATAGTTGGTTGGTTACTCTTCATAAACGTATGCATACAGCGGTACACTAAAGGCGTATAAAAGACTCCTCCGAATGTTTCATTGCATGTTCTAATGAGCAGCATAGTATTATTTCCAAGGGATGCGTAAAATGATGATACCACAAACTGCATTCTTCTCATCCATCAGCCATCTCATTTAACGCTCTCTTTAGCGAAAGAAGCGCAAGAGATTCGAATTTTCAAGTTACCAACCTTTTATATAAAATAGGACTGATACAGAAGAGCACTACAACCAATGGAAAATGATCAACAAAAAAATGTTTTAGCAATAACGGGAATCAAATCTTTCATATCAATTTTTTTTAGTTATTTACACACGTGGTCATTACATAGTTCATTGTAACTTTACATTTCACACATATAAAAGCTTAATAGCTAACTTAACTTAAAATATATGACTATTCTATTGGTTTAGGTTATTCATTGGGCTTGTCTAGTTGAAATCTACGAGTAGTTCGGAGAATTTCTCGAGGAAAATGTGAAAAGGATATTTGTTTTGTATTCTGGTTGTACGTGAAGTATATTTGCCTACTCTGTGTTCTGATAGTGAAGGGATTTAGGATATGTTTGAGTGATGTGATGGTTTACACTTTCTAAGTAAAATACTTTGCGTAATTATTTAGTGATGACATACCATGGAGCTTTTGAGGAATTGGTTTTCTTCTCTTTGCACTTTACCGGCTTTTGACAGACAACAGGTGCAAATTTAAGATAAAAAAAAATTGGAGCTATTTTTAACAAAAATAAATTAAAACTTCAAAAGTTGCCATATTTCAGACAAAGTTACGCGAAAAAATATCTTTCGTCATCATTTTAGTTTTAAGAAGACGCCAAAAAAATTATAAATTTTCCGAAAAACAGGAATTTTTACAACAAATGAGATCTGCATCATCTTAAGGGTTGTTTAGTCTACGGTTTAGTCTAACGGTTTTAGCGCTAGATTTGGCCACAGACGGGCAGACAAACTGACGGACGGACATATGCAAGGACCGACGGACGGACCGACGGACGGACCGACGGACGGACCGACGAACGGACCGACGGACGGACCGACGAACGGACCGACGAACGGACCGACGAACGGACCGACGAACGGACCGACGAACGGACCGACAGACGGACCGACAGACGGACCGACAGACGGACCGACAGACGGACCGACAGACGGACCGACAGACGGACCGACAGACGGACCGACGGACGGACCGACAGACGTTTGGGAGTCAATCGATTCTCAGTATCAAGAACCCATAAAACATTGATTCTCACTACACAACGTGTTTGTGTTAGTATTTTAGGAACAATATACATATCCACTTTCTCGTTAGTAGGGCCCTGCAATAAGAGCTTTCTAAATGATTACAATACTTTCTTTTCGTACGAAGTAAGGGCGATAAAGTAGAGGGAACGATGTAAAATTCAAGTGACGCACAACTTGAAACAAGAGAGATATAAGGAAACGTACAAATTCCTGAAGGCCAAATTGTATTAAAAATGAGGAGTAATGAAAAAATGAGAGAAACAGAGGGAAATGAGAAAAGGAGTGAGAAAGGCGTAGCGATATTGCAATACTTCAAAGTACGAGTATATCGTTGCTCAAAGAAGAATTCCTAATGGAAGGGGAAAGTGAAAGGTCTAAACAAAAATGGAGAATTACGGGAAGCACGGGAGCTGTCATTTTGAAAATTTACTGTCGCGTAAAGAGTAAAGTTATATTAAGGAAACATTGCAAGGAAAGACGAAGGCAGCGATAAATACTTGTGAAAAATAAGGTATTCGAATTGAATCATTCCCGGATAGATAAGCAGAACCGAAGAAAGGAAATAAAAAATCGAAAAAGACGAAATTAAAAGAGAGATTAGAACACCCATTGATTTAAATACTCCGGTCGCACTTATTGTAAACGGGAAAGCAGTATGGACGAAAAATAAAAAACGCAAAAGCATGAATCGAAATTGGTCGGGTAGACGCTGGAGATGTAGTTATTAAAGTTACGTAATTAGTAATACTAAACAAACAAGGGTGAATGGGATGCAATAAAGAGGCAAAAATAAATGGCGAAGGTGGTACCGGGGAAGAGACTTCAGAAGTCTAATCGCCGGAATTTCCCGAAACGTGAAAGCAGAATGGGAGAAAAGACTGATGCACGATTCGAAGGGAGAGACGGAACCTGCCGCACCGGCGTCGTTAAAGCCTGCACGTCGTCTGCTAGAGAGATCTATGCCCCTGGAGACCGTTCGGCGACCTGGGACACACCTGTAACGGGCCTGGAACGCCCACGCCGAGGGAAGAGGTAACGAGAGAAGGGCTGGAAGATCCTAAAGGAGATAAAAACGGCAATTCGGGGGGCAGGTGCGGCAAGATTGCTTTCTGTGAGTAATGTTTGGCCCGTGCCTCGACAATTTTATGAATCAGAAAGAGGGTTATTAAGATGATAGAAATCGTGGAAATGTTGAACACTTTAACTACGCGTTTTACGCACATTTTTAGGTTTCTCTCTTATTTCCATTTATTATAAGTTTTACTGAGCAATAAACTAATTATTTAATACAAAGTTAAGAATTGAAAAACATCTATTACAATTATCCTTGTAAAACATTCTAAAGCAAACAGGTTATTACTTGCATACGTATATACTGGTTAATTTTTATTATTCAAATCAAAAGTAGCGTCTTCCCTGCCAGATAAAATAATCTTATAAGAGAGTAATGAGAAACAAGGAGTCAACTGAAACTAATGACTTCCTTAAGTCATTAGCTCAACGAGATACTCAAACACGTAGATTCGACTAGTGACGCATAATGATACAGCGAACTGCTTTTGTTTTCATTGGCTTCATCGTCTACACGCTGAAATACTTTCATTTTCTATATTGGTTGAAATATTCTGAAAAACATCCTTCACCAAGCTGATCTATTTTAAATAAAAAAGGGCACGACCCATTACCACTTCTCATGCAAACTTTGCAAAATATAATAAGTAAACAGGTAAAGTAATACTAAGTAAACAAGTCAGAATGGGATACAACAGTTGGCAAAAATTGAAGTTGAGTATGTAGTATTAGTAAAAGAAATATAGAGCTCTAATCGCATTTTTTCTCGCCGAGAAAGGGTAATGAATCAAAAGACTGATGGGCAAATCGACAAAAGCCTTACCACGGGTGCTGAGTCAGCGCTTCTCCGGTAGAGTTGCGACATGAATGACGATGATTTAAAAGAAATCGATGTTTTAAACATCTATCTATCTATCTGTCTATCTATCTATCTATCTATCTATCTATCTATCTATCTATCTATCTACCTATCTATCTATCTATCTACTTATCTATCTATCTATCTATCTATCTATCTACCTATCTATCTATCTATTCAAAGCTTATTAATTTTTTTAACATCAATGTTTCGAGTCCTAAATTTTCACTTTTTCAATGTTATCTGCGTGATGAAAAATTCCCATTAATATTACAATTATTTAAAACAAAAAATAAAAAAGGTGGCAGCCCCCAAGGTCCCGCTGGCGGTCCGTTGGAGCCGCTCACGCGTTGCGTTGCGCGGCGTGGTGGTGTGCGCAGGAGCAGGCCAAGGCGCTGGCGCCGGCGAGGCTGGTGGCGCGCCAGTGCGACGTGTCGCAGGAGGCCGACGTCAAGGCGTCGTTCGCGTGGGTGCGCGCGGCGCTGGGCGGCGTCGACGTGCTCGTCAACAACGCCGGCGTCATCAACGAGTCGCGCCTCTCGGGTAAGCATTCTCGCATGTAATGGCGTTATGCAGATAAACAAGGAGCGTAAGAAAGGCAATGCAGAGCGTTGATTTGTCCGTTAAATAAATAAAAATAATAATAAAAAATAATAATAAATAATAATAATAATAATAATAATAATAATAATAAATAAAAATAATAGTAGTAGTAGTTGCGAAGTTCTTTACGGCTGACGCTGCTTCTCGCATCCCAGTCGCCACGTCCTTTGATCTTCCCAATCTCCTCTTGAAGATCTGGTTCCTTGATCGCCTTTTCAATCTCGTTTTCCCATGTTTTTCTTCGTCTGCCACCTTTTTTGTTTCTTTGAGGTAGCCATTTAAAAATTTTCTTAGGCCATCGACTTTCCGTTATCCTCTGGATGTGACCATCTCAATTTTTTAGCATCAATTACATCCATTGTATTATTATGAATACCCATTTGATTTTTTATGTGAACATTTAGTACTTTATCCAGTAACGTAAGGCCACAACAGCGTCTCTAAAAGATCATTTCCATTGATTTTACCACCAATTTTTACATTGTACAAGATGTTTTACGTCTTCCGCACATCCACCTTCCTTTGATATACACACACCAAAGTACATATAAGTTGTTGTATTTTTTATATACACCTGCTCACAATTATTAAGTTTGTTCCTTGAGACCCGCAACAACATACTTAGTTTTTGATAGATTCGTAATTGAATCCCAAGATGTAGGTTATATGCTAAGAAAACTAAATGAAAAATATACATCTTGTTCCTCATCAATAAAAAAATATAAATAAAAAATAAATTAATAAAAATAATAAAGAATAATGTTTTTATCGATGAGAACATATTGGCGGTATTTTCATCCTCTTTTAATTTCTCAAAACTAATAATTAATCCTGAATGGAGGTACTTCAGAATGAATTTTAAAAACTTGTAGAGCATGTCAGAGTAAGAAAGGAGCTCTTTTGCCCATGAACGTGTGAAAGGAAATTTTAAAAAATGTACCCTTGATTGATAGCAACTCATCTGCACTGGTTTAAGCAAATAATCCCATATTACACTAGTGTAACAGGTACAAGAAATTTGCCGCTAGGCTGTTCTTGTCATGAGAGTTCAAAACTGCTTTTAACCCTCGTTTCTTTAATTTCGTGTTTGGATTTGAATATTCATAACTAGATATACCACAGGAAGTTCCTTGTACTGCAGAGCTTATTTTACAAAATAAGCTTTAATTATAATTTTTATTATTATTACTATTATTATTATTATTATTATTATTATTATTATTTTTATTATTATTTTTATTATTATTTTTATTATTATTATTATTTTTATTATTATTATTATTATTATTGTTATTATTATTATTGTTATTATTATTATTATTAGTATTATTGTTGTTATTATTATTATTATTATTATTATGAAATGGATATCGTGACACCTTATAAAAACTGCTATATTTTAACTTTCTTCCTCCATTTTCTTTAACAAAACAATAAGAATCATTTCACGCAAAGAGAATTGGCAATCTGAGTCTGCCAATCTGGCAATCAAACTTTAATAGGGCAAACCTTGACCTTCCCCTTGAACAGGAATTGAAGTCCAATAAGTTAGCGAAGTCGTCATTGACTTCATCGTCGGAGACGACGTGAATTAGCATTATGAACAACTACATGCAAAGTCGACAAATGTTTCTTTACATTCTCCCGTAATCCAAATGAAACAAATCTATTTTGACAATTGCAAGTTAACTCGAATATTTTCTACTATGACGACTCAAAAAAGATACCTTGATATTATCTCTTTATGGTTGCAGACTTTTCTCTCAACGACGCAAATGGTCCGTAATCCAAATTGGTAAAAACAACCCTCGTTTATATACTATCTAAAAGGACAGAGAATGAAGCTCGGATACAGGAATAAAGACTTGGAAATTATGGTTTATGACTTGAAATGGGAGAAACATTAATTATATTACTAAAAAGCAAAAAATATCTAAATCTCGCAGGAAAAACCTTTAAATATCTAGATGGCGAATCATTTGAACTTCTCTACCAAAGCTTCATCCTTCCAATTATTGACTATGGCAGCACCATTTGAAACCCTTATTTGAACGAGGACATCTTAACGTTAGATGACATACAGCAGAAATCCAACAAAATAATACTATGTCAGAGAAATCTCCCATACAATGCTCGTATTACAGAACTGAATCTGTCTCCTCTTAGTGAGAAACGTCTTCGTGCAGACTTTCTCGAAACCTTCCAAGATTGTGAGAGGGTTTTACCGATATAACGAATTAGAAAATATGTTTACCCGATCTCAAAACATCCACTTGAGAGGTCACAGATTTAAACTAACCAAAGCCATCTTTAAACATCCCCAAAAAACCAAACGTACTATCAAATCGCATTGTAAGAGGTCTCGAATCGTCTAAGGGAAGAAATGGTTACCTCGCCAAGAGTTCTATTAAAGTAGCTTACGATAGGATGTCAAGATATGAACTCCTTGACATAACATAATTTATATCTTATAAGCGTTTTTTATCTTTCTATAATTTGTATTTTTTTCTTTCTATTTCTACTTTATTTTAAACTCTGTACTTAAGTAGCCAACAATATATTCTATTTTTCTATATATTAACTATCATATAAAATATAATTTGGTTGATTCGGGCGATTATTAGTATTTAATGCTGTCTGTAAATAAATAACAAATAAATAATAGACAAGTAATAAATAAATAATAAAAAATAATTATTATAAATTAACTTCCATTAAATTTTATGTTAATGAAATGGACCATCTCTTTTCCAAACACTTGAATTCAATAGTCCGCCTCTTGAGTAGCCCGTATATTACTATTCGATAAGTATAACAGAGATAATAGTAAACTAATTCTACTGGTGAGTAGGAGTATGTTCTTTCTTGTTTTCGTTCGTTCGTACCTCATGTTTGCACACTTGGTATTTTTTGCATCTAGTCTAGATCATGTGTTCAGTATTTACAATTTCACGTTTTTCGGTTATTATCTTCTTCTTCTTCCTCTAACTTTCCAGCATTAGGCAAGCTGCCTTTTACGGGCTTCACCAACTCTTCTTTCACCTTCCCACATTCTATATACAGTTTTGCTTGTAGTATTTTTCTATAATTCCAGTATTCTTTATGTTTCTTCAATAACCAGACATTCTCTACACCTTTACATAGCACACTACATATCAGAATTCTCATAGTATTTGGCATTGTATTTTTCTCTCAATGTCGTTCTCTCCGCGATAAAACAACCAGAATGCTTTAAATCTCCGTTCCTACGTTCCTTTCCGTTTCCATCCCCCTGCCGGATCTGAGTCCACCGTCCTCAGGCAGCGGTGGCGGTGGCGCGCGCCCCGACCTGCCTTGCATTCCGCGCGTGGCCCGCGCGCCCACGCGCCCGCCGCGTCCCGGAGGCACCCGGAAGCCCGGAGCGCCCGGAGAAGGAGCGACGCGCTTCGGACGCGGCCGGAGGAATCGGGTCCAGCGGCACGGAGCGGCGGGCTCTCGTGGATGCCGCCCCGCCCCCGCCCGCCCACGCCCCGCCCCGCCCGCCCCGCCGGCACGCCCGACCGCCACGCCCGCCCGCCCGCCGCACCGACCGCCCGCCTGAACCGCCCGACGAGCCCGCCGCCCGCACCGCTCGCACTGCCCGCCCCGCCGCACCCGCATCCGCCCGCACGCCCGCACCGCCCTGGCACTGCCTCGCCCGCCCGCAAGAAACGCACGCACGCGCGCTCCGCACGCCCGCACTCGCCCCGCAACGCCGCACGCCCGCAACGCCGCACCGCCTCGCACCGCCGCAATACGAGCCGCACGCCCGGCGCGCCGACCGCCCCCGCATACCGCCGACGCGCCCGCTACCGCCGCAACCGCCGCGCACCCCGCGCCGCACGCCCGCCGCCCCACGGCGCCCCGCAAACGCCGCACCGCCCGCACCGCCGCGCAGCCGCCCGGACCGACCGCACCGCCGCGCATCCGCCGCACCGCGCGCGCAGCGCCCCGGCAAAGGCCCGCACCGCCCGGCACGCCCCGACCACGCCCGATCGCCCCGACGCCGCGCAACGCCGCACGCCCGACCGCCGCACCGCGCGCCCGCAGCAGCGCCCCATTTAACAGGGCCGGGCCTGCACCGCCGCGCGCACCAGCCGCACCGCCCGCACCGCACCGCCCGCAACCGCCCCGCATCCGCCGCAACCGCCGCACCGCCCGCGACGCCCGCACCGCCGCACGCGCTCACCCGGCACGCGCCCGCCCGCCCGCACCGCCGCGCGCCGCCCGCCGCCCGCACGACCCCGCAACCGCCGCACCGCACGCGCCCCGACGACGCCCGCCCCGCCACGCCCCGCCCGCCGCTGCGGCTCCAGCGGTCTTCGTGGCGGAGACGCGATTGCAGGATTACGCAGGAGCACGACGGGGTTGGCTGGCAGGGGGAGACTGAACCACGAGACAATGGAAAAATGACGTATCCTTCGTCTTCCGATGTCTCCCTATGTCTACTTTTTTTCTGCCCTCTTCTTCCTTTGCCCCTTCTTTCTTTTGCCCCTTCTTTCTTTTCTACCCCTTCTGCTTTCTTTTGCCCCTTCTTTCTTTTCTTCCTATTCTTCATTTTCCCCGTTCTTCCTTTTCACCCTTCTTTCTTTTCCCTCCCTCTTTTTCCTTTGCCCCTCTCTTCCGCCACTGTCACCCTCATCTTGCCGTCCCGTTTTCTTTCGTCTACCTCTTCTCCCTCGCTACATTCCTGTTACCTTCTTTCTCTTCCTCCTCTTAAAATTTCCTTTTCATCTTTCTATTCTTATTTCTCTTTTCTCTCTTCTGTCTCATCATTCTTTTGTTCACATTCTTTTCTGTCATATCTTTATCGTCGTCCACGTCTCTTTCATCAATTTTTATGTCATCATCGTTCACCTCTTTTTCGTTTCCATCAAATTTATCGTTCTCCTCTTCTTCTCCTGCCTACCCTCCTCCTCTTTTTCTCCTCGTTCCTCTTCATCAGAAAGATCTCCCTTTTCTTCTATGACTTCTTTCATTCCTTCTCCCCTTCTTTTCTTCATTTCTTCACCTTCATCTTAAACTACTTCTGGCTAGCAACTGAATTTATGCAGCTGCAGCATTTTTATTTTCAATTAAAATCACTGTTCATGTATAATAAGTTACACAATAATACGTTAACAATATGTAATTTGCGAGGAATGTGTAAATTGTGTTGAAACACCACATCTTTGATTTTGCGTAATGATTCATGAAGTCCAATTGAAATAAACATTTCTAAATAAATTTACACCTTTGCCTGCAGAGAGAAGTCCTGCAGCACTGTTCGCTGAATTTAATATTAATATAGGAAAAGCAACGCTAAAGATCGGTTTGGAAGGCAATGTTTATGTTTCGAATTCTTTGAATGTCTGAGTTAGTACGAAGTTTACACGCAACGTCCCTTTTTTTAGCAATACAGCGTGCAACTGCGGCTATTTAATTATTTACTTAATTAAATACGGATACTATTTACAAACCCCACCACACCGCATATTTTAAACGTGATAAATTAACTGAACATTCGCTGTGCCGCCAACCACAATTACGCATCATAAAGCACGACTGTGTAGTCATATCCCATGCGATGCGCACAACATAAATTTTCAGTCGAAAAGAGCATTCATATCGCGCTAACAACCTGGAAAGTTATATTTTATTTTATTAATTTTTTTAACTCGTAAACAATTCAAGCATTTTCAAAAGTACTTCCAATCTAAACTAAATAAAGAACAATTAAAGATGTGATTTTTCGTATAATGTCCCTTCAAGAATATGTATTAATTAGTACATTCCAATAAATTCACCTTTTTTGTGTTTTATTGAACGTCTTCTATCGAATTTCTACGTACGGTCTACGTATTTCTCTGTTTTTATTACCAGAAAAGCAGTTTCATTACCGTAAATAATTAATGTGTTTAGTCAGCGAAATGAAGTAAAATACATAGAAAGAAATTCAGACAATACCTTTTTATAACTGGATCTAAAATGTTACACTTCACCTGAAGGAAATCGTCACTGTTTGTTTTTATTTTTTCAGATATCATTAGGCATTTGCTTAAATTAATTTATTTATGTGACAATTAATGTATGTCTGTCTGTTCGCAAACATTTTGACAGATAAAAACCAATGTGGCCGAAAGTTCAGTGGAACGGTGTACGACAGTTTCTGAAAATGTTGAACTTTTGGGACTTTTGAAATTCCAGATGTTTTTCTGAAAATAGAACCTACGTAATATTATTATGAAAGCATTCCTCTATTTTTGAAAGAATAGAGGTATCCTATAAAGATTCCTCTAGTTTTCAAAGAATAATGTTTGAGTATTTTTGTCGTTTCACTAAAAGTGTCAAAAAATGTCAATTTCACCTACCTTAAAAAATCCTCCTGAACTCACTGAATATATAATCTCTCTCTTTCTCACACTCTCTCACCCCCCCCCCAAAGAATGTAACAGTATCAACTAATGATTGCTAAGCTCATATTACCTGTCATTCTAACACACGGAACACATTCAATACACGGAAGTGTTAATTAATTGGATTGTTGGTGAAGTAGATACCTTTTTTTTATTTTGATAAATAAATAGAGATATTGTCAGGTATCAATATTTTAATTCAACTAATGATCATTTCGATCGCGTAGCGATCATCCTCAGAGCTTGCAGCTTCTGGGCCGAAAACAAAGTTCTTATTTATCAAAATAAAAAAAAAATACACGGAAGTGTATTGATACTTAGACCTAAGGATGCTTCAGCCCATAAAATTATATCAACACTCTTGAAAGGTAGAAATGCCGAGCAAGAAAAAATAAATTGAAAACCCGAACTGAACGTATTTACGTTTTTGAATGAATTAGAATACTTATAGTAGAATCTTTTATAATCTGATATTTATTAATGATAGTTTTAAAAATTATTTAATATTATTATTAATATTTTAATAATTACTTAATATTTACGTTTCATCTTAAAGGTTAAACGTCTATGCCTTTCTAAGAAAAACATCAACTTTTTTGTCATGTGCCACTGGTGTCAAGTAAACACTAAGTAATATGGGAAATTAAAAAAATTCCAGATGGTGATCTGGATGGCTGGCGTCACATGATGGACGTGAACGTGCTTGGCTTGTCGCTGTGCACGCGAGAAGCCGTGACGGACATGAAAGCACGCGGAGTCAACGACGGTCATATTATTCACATCAACAGGTGAGCATCGTGACCATGCTGTACAGTAATGACATGAGTCACTGCAGAATGTGGGCATGGGCCAACATACACTTTTTGTGAGACTATCTGAAAATATTTTATTTCTGATTACGATTATTCTTATTAAGAATATACATTATTATAATCTTCAGTTTAACGTATGTACTTTTTTCCCTATCCATGTTACAGCTATGCTCTCTTGTTATCTCAAGTAGCTTAACAAGACACAAGTTCTCTTCTAGTAGCGACAAATTTAATGTTTCGTCATTAATCGAATTTTAGTAGAAAACCGTACTATGACGTGCAAGAGCCTTTTACCCCTCTGTTTACAAGTGTTATCCCCGAATATATGGCGTGTGACTTTTGTTTTTGTCTTAATTTGCACTAGAAAGAATAAATGAAGCAAATATCCATTCATAGACAGAGGCGAATTTACGCTACCCCAGAAACGTCACGTGCCACGGGCGCCACTGAAAAGAGCCACTGTAAACCCGCAAAAACAAATAACAACAGCCGTTATTTGAAGTAAACTGACCGTAAATAGTATGTTTTCCATGGGCGTCTGAATTCCTAGATACGCCTCTGCCCGTAGATCGCTTCAAATTTTGAGTCGCTGCCTCCCGGTCTATCGGATAATCGAGGCTGTGCTTCGTGCTTCTGCTTCCCGCTCCAACGTCGCGAGCCTTCGCTGTCGCCGTCGCGCCCTCTTCGCAGACCCTCAAGAAACCTTGACCTCCTTCCGAGAGCCACTCAAGCTCCCGTGCCTGCGGAGTTTGTCCTCTCCCGTGGCCTCTTGAACAATCTCCCGTGCACCATATATCAATCTCTCGAGATTGTGTACGTTGCCCTTACTATACGAAGGACGGACGCTGTCTTCAGAGGCGCGCAATATGCAACTTAATAAATGGAAACCACGTAATTATGATGGATATGCTGAATTATGTTCTCTCGGATTGTGTATTCAGAGGAGGAAAAAAATACTTGCTAACAATGTTGGAAAATGGTTATCAATGAGCACAATGATCATCAAATTATGTTCTGAACCTTTCCCATTCCCAGTACATCTATCATATTAAAATCAATAAATTCAGGCAACAACAGTTTTAAAATCGGTCATTTGCTGAATTCTGATAAGATCGATGGATGTACTGAAGAAATAATATCTATACGAGTGCATCTAACTCCGGTAGTTAAATAAAATAATGCGAAAACCATAATACATACATGGTTTGGAAATGTCTCGTGATATTCGTAAATTATTCAAGATGTCGGGAAAATAATATTAGTATGAAAGCTTTCCTTTCATAGTTTAAAATACCATTCTGATCTTCATTCCACTGAATGAATACTTAAGAATCGTGCGATTTAGGGTATGTGACAGTGTTTTTTCACGCATAATGTGTTGTCACATATGGAGCTAAGTAACAAATTTCTCTGTATTATTAACCGAACTCTGAAAAGTTAAGCATTTACGTGAAGAATATAATTTGTGCAGGTTAAGAATAATTACATTCTCGCAGTGCCATATCTAGGTAGTGTACTAAAAGCCATTACGAAACAAGAAGATTTATCTAATGATGCAATGTGAGGAAAAGCTTCATTTGCCGATGGAAATTTAAGACGTATTCCATGCCAACGAAAGTGTACGAATTGGAAACATTCTGTAAACATATTAGCATGATTTGAAATTTCTTATAATTTTCATTTGATACAAAATCGTACAAATGATAAGTTTTCTTAAGCAAAAATCTACGCTAAGAGCCCATTAAATAATAATCATGGTGACAATATTATTCACATTCTCAACAGTTGTGCAAAGTACTGATATGGATTTGGTTACACTGAAATCTATTGACAGCAGTCTTACAAATTACATTCCTTTTCTTTACATTTCTTAAACATACTTTCCCTGTTTACTAAGAATTTTTAAATTGTCTATCAATTCTGATGCCAAGGAACACCATTTTTTACTATGTTTATTTGATATAAAATGAGCTTACGTCAATGGACGAGCATTATGTGTGCCATTATATAAACTAGAACAAGGTTAATTTTTATTTAATAACATATATGTTGATCACGTTATCAACAGATGTGCAGAACAGTGTTGGGACTAATTCCTGACAGCTGACAGAAAGCCATCTTCTAAGTAAATTTAATTCACTTTTAACGTATCCTTCAATATATATTTCATGTCAGAATGTTCGTAATATCGCCCAATAGATTGCTGTTAAAGCTCATAATAATATTGTTAATTATTGTTTGCGGTTTACGACTCCTAGATTGATATATTTTATTCTGAATCCCTGTAAATGTTTTTTGTTTGTTATTTAAGGTCGCATCAACTACTAGGGAATTAGCGACCACATTATTAATTTTAACGTTAGGGGTATATGTAAGAGTAGATAGTATGTTGTCAAGAGGACCGCCAGGTAGCATCTCCGCGAACGCAGCACTTTACTAACCTTAAATTTCCTTTGTGAAAAACAAGCGACTTTCGATCCGAGTCTTAAGATGACCTTGCAAATGCTTTATTTTCCTAAATTAGCTTCGATAAACAAACAAGATTCATTCGTGGGTTATACTGAATGATATTCGGAAATTCCAAAGAGTTCATTATCAAACGGACTGATTCCCGTTAAGGGTACTTTTATTTATCAACATTGAAACAATCTAAAATGAAAAAGAAGATCTCTAGTGTAATGTAGACATGTGTGATAGTGCAGTGAATGAAAGTGTACGTTTGGGTGTTTGTGTAAGGGGAGAAGATAGAACGAAGAAGAGGAAGAACAATTCCGGCATTCTACTGATACTGATCAGAGCATCTTGTCCGCTGGACGCTGGTTCTCCGGACCGCTGACTGAACTTGACTTAATGTCGAAACTCTCCTTCCACCGTCGGGAGAGGAACCGTAGAACCTCCCGGTGAGAGGGACATCGGTTGATGCCACGAGTCTCCTCAGCCGGTGCCTGACGTGGGAGAAGGCCCGTCATGACGCGTGACCTGATGCGTTTGTTCCAGTGTGGCGGGTCACGTGGTCTCCAACCGGCCGGGCTTCCTGATGTACAGCGCCAGTAAGCACGCGGTCACGGCCCTCGCGGAGGGCATCCGGAAGGAGCTGGTGGCGGACGGAACGCGCATTCGCGTCTCGGTGGGCACACGCACACGCACACGCACGCATTCTATGCGACGCAAACAATTAGAAACCTTTAGCTATTATTGTTATTTATGCGCCAACGCATTGTGATGGTGCTATTCGAGCGGTGACGAAAAGCCCGAGGGCCTTTAACCCGGGGACGTTTTGTCGGCCGAGATCATTAGAATCGGTTAACGCCCGTTCTAGATACAACATTTTATTTTTTGCCTACCTTTAGTGATTCAGATTTACTTATTTACTAATTAACTAGATTTTAATCCCCATTCATAATTTTCTCTTATAATTCTCTCCGTAAGAGAACATGGAGCATCATTCCACTGTTTTTTAAATTTCCCTCATAACCCCGATCCTCACTATGAATGAAGGATTTTGTAGCGTACATCTAGTTCCGTATCGAAGGCAATAACAAGTAATAACGTATAAATTAAAAAAAATATTTGTGTATTAAGTATTTATTTATAAAGATATTCATTTACGTGTTGTTCTTGAGTGTAAAACTGCACGTCTTATTTCGAATTAATTATTTTAAGTGATATTAGTGTGTCCTCATAGTATGCCTATTCTTAGCGTTTTAAAATTCTATTCTGCGAAGGGATAACAATCTTTTATACAGTTTTATATTTTACTCATTATTAACAAGGAATAATTACGGTTTGAACTCTATGATAAATATGGCTATAGTTCAGCAATTCACATCTGGAGCGATTGTAAGTAAAAAAAGTTGAACTATCGCAGTTTAGCAATGTAGCTTGGCGAAGACTTTTATTTCTATCTGATATGCTAGAAAAGAAGACTTATTTATTTGAATACTTCTAAATTTAAAGAAGAGTTAAAAATATTCAATTGAAAATGTTATTCAAAATTTAAAATGATATACCGACTTTCGCCTTCAATCTAAATAGTACACTCAATCCGCAATTTTTGTATTTACTTGTTAATTGACACTTATTTTATTGTCTTATTAAATTATGACTTTTATAGCCCTAAGAAAACAAATTCATACCTCAAATTGCCCACTGTCCAGTACTAAACACATTCGTGAGGTATCAGGCACAATCTTCCAACCAATCAGGCACAATCAAAGGATCTTCATTGGGATGTGTATTATAATAAGGTAGAATAAGACATGCTGTGTCTACTATTCGTAGTTTCCCAATCATAGAAAAGATTACGCTGAAGTCTGACAACAAGCGTAGTGGTTTGATTGAAGGACTATGAAACGCTTAATCCTTTTTCATAGCATTTATTCCTTGCATTGATATCTTCGTTATTACAGTTCTTCATTCTTTTTATGCTAATTTGCTGCAGAGTATCAGTCCAGGCCTGGTGAAGAGCGATATCTTCTCGTACGGCAACATGAAGGAACTGACTCCCGACAAAATGTTTGGCGAGGATTACATGGAGCCCCAGGATATCGCCGATGCCGTCGTCTACGTTTTAGGCACTCCTGAGCGAGTTCAGGTGAGCATTAGACGAAACTAAAATATTCACAATGCCTACCAATGGCTAGTATTGTCTACTAAGTAATTCGTTAAATAATCATAACAATAAGTGAATTATGATTTGTTGACTTATCACGAGCTAACGACAACATGAAAGAAATGAAAAAGAGAATTGGGGTGAGAAATTGGTGAGAGGCGGAATTATCAAAATTCGTGAAGGCTAATGAACATGACGGTTAGAAATTTAAACAGTTTAATTATTTTTTATTTAGGGAAACTCTACTTTCCTCATAAAATTCTTATTTTCTTTTTTATTTGATAATAAGATAATGTCCATATTAGGTAGAAACATTCTAAAGCTATAGAACTTTTAAAGCTTCAAGAACATTAATGCTATGTAAATTAGTGCAAATGTATTTTTTTCTTTCGTTAGTGCTGTAGGCTAACATGATATTATTAAAAAACTCTATGGTTTTCCAATACCATTTAAGTATTTTTCTTTCTATTATAAAACCACATGGTTACGAGTGAAATATAATGTGTGCATGACGAGAGAATCGGTTAGTCTGATTTTGATTTACTTACTTTGATTTCTCCGTTTGATTTGTCCGATTGATTTATTATCAAGAAATAATGAAAGCTCTTTGTGACATATACGCAGATTCTTCTTCTTTATGTTTATTAAATGAGTCACAAATGAATCAATTTTTGTTCTAGATGCTAAATAGGTATAATGAATGTTTACATTCGCGAACGCTACCAAAATAAAAAAAATACCATATTTAAAATAATGTGCTTATTTTGACTTAAATCATCATTCACTTTGCTTTGTTTCTTGAACATTCATCTCTTTCCGCACGAAAAAAAATTGAATTATTCATGAGTTCCATTATAATTTACACATTTTAATGAAAAATCTCGCTGCAAAAAATTATTAAATCTGATTAAATTTGTTCAAGTTGTAAGCCAGTGTCACTTGAAGTTCTCTCCTGTCCGAATGTCGCTGTGTCGTATGTTGGTATGCCGACATTTGAGTTGTGCTTGGGCTGTAATGTCTCAAGCTTACGACACGGTGTCCGAAAAGTCTACATACGAGTATAAACCCACTACGCTGCGTGTACCGGATCTCTGGGAGCATGCGAAATTAATTACTGCTCACACTATTTAATTATTTATTGAGTAGATTTATTACGTCACATGACAATTTCTTCAACTTCGTAATAAAATATTTAACAGTTGTCCGAGGTAGAAATTGTCTAATTCACGTTTACACTTTCTATTGAATTATAGTCTAAGCGTTCGGTAAAAAAAATAGTTCATTTTTATAAAACGATCTCAAAGAAGTTAATGTTCTTTCTCCAAACGCTAATATCCTTATTTCTTTCCAAAGTGCGCGAATAATATTTTGAGTTTGCATTCCAACAACAGTCATACGACCACATATTTCAACAGAAAACAAAATATAAAAAAATACCAAGCAGCACACAAGAATTATTGCAACGTATGCACATGGCAATAAGAAAACCCCTAAGACTTTTCATAAAAATTAACAAGAAAGTACATGCTTTAGTGCTGTACTCGAAGAAAAAAGGCTGTCCACACTCATTCTTCTTCATGGATTACTATCTGGGAATAGACCAGCACTAGAACATGAAGTTGCAACGAGACTACACAGAGCGACACTTTGTCATGCTATTCTCGCGTGCGAGCTAAAATAGCCGGCGGCGGGGCATCGGGAAGCAGAGTGATGAGGAGGGGGGAGGGTGGGAGGAAGGGGAGGGGAATAGGGGGTGAGGGGGAGAGAGACCCAAGTGAGCACGCGTGACGACCACAAGCTGAGCGCTGTAGTTACTCGCCTCGTAACTTGTTCGGAAAATAGACCCGAGGAGTTACTTAGACACGCTGCTCACACGCAAGTCTCGCACAGCGCCCGGGTTGTTAAGATATCACAAACTGGTTGCTCCCACGGCTTTCGAACTTCAGATAAATACGTAATTTAACTTGATCGTTATTAGAATCAGATTTTAGATTCCCTGATTGTGTGGTGGCAATGAATAAGTAACCTTTACCAACGTATTTATCCGTTACATAAACAGACCAGCGTTATTGATTTCCATATTGCAGACCTGAAATGACAATGATCTGACCAGACGATTAAGCCATTGAAAAAATTATCATATTAATAAAAGGTGAACATAGGTGAAGATCATATCTGTTATTTAAACAAAGTGAGAAGTCACTAAGTCAGTTCAACGTCGAAATTATTATTTAACGTATTATATTTCACTTTAAAATAATACAGTTTGAATGTATTATTGCCCAAGAATAAATCTCCAATGAAAATAACTCAATTATTGGAAAGATATAGCGGTGTGAAAAATAGATATATCAATTTTTCATTAATAAAATTAAAATTACAAAGACTATCCAAAATAAAAATGTTCAAATTCACTGTTTGGATGAAAGTATATTTAAATATCTTTTCATGCATATCTTCTAATCCTTGAATTCATTCTATGTCCTAATCACAAAATATATTTATTCTGATATAGTTCTTTATTTAGTTTATTACATAACACATTAACATTTCAGTCAGGCCTTGGACGCAATTTGAACAGTTGTTTACACATACTATTTGAATACAGATCACCATTGTCGGGTCCACGGCAGACCCCAGAATGTATTACAAAACAATTTATGAACAGACTTTATTTAAGAACGCATGTATTTAGCAAGATAATGCAATCCTAATTTGGGAATAGTTTCACTGTTAAAAATATATTCTTGTATCTATATATCTTTGGACCATTCTTTGCATTATAGACAGTTGTACTACAAAAAGGAAGAACTTGTGTGTACAACTGTCTATATCGCAAAAATGGTCCAAATATATATAATACAATCATCTTTGCAAGTTTATGTTAAACTATTTTTAGTGATTTATGTAAGAGAAAGAAAAATTTTTAACATTTTACGTGCTTGGGGTCGTATCCGGAGATACACAAATGACCAGGACTTTTTTTCGAAGAACATATACAACATTAACTATGTTGAAACGAATGCACGGTTCTCTACATTTAAATACAGTAAAATATCATTTCAACATGCTTATGGGCAGGCTTGGCTGTATTAGACGGTCGGAGTTTTCACATACCCATGGCGACAGTTTCAAGTCTTTTCTATTCAATATCCATCACTTGTGGATAAAGGTTCCAATAATAAATGATTGGAAAAACCGAAGCAGTAACCCCTTACCTAAGCAATTACAGAGGAGAAACCTCGGTTGAGGTATCTTTGTTACTCTCTACTTCCATTGGTACGCGACTGTAAAATTCTTCTGTTCGGTTTTGAATAAAAACACTGCGTATCTTTCCGGGCAACTTGCCAACCCTCCTCAATTACAAAAATTAAACCTGTTTGCATAAATATATTTATAAAAAAAATATTTTTAAAATGAACGTTATGTAATGTCTGGTCATAATCTGTATATATCTGTAAAGAATTTGAATATCTCCTTTCATTTCATGAGAGAAGAAAATTACAACAGAGAAAGTTGTGTTCTATGGAGTTTCTGCATTAATAAATTCATTTATTTAATACTATTTGGATTAACTTTACTTGGAATACTTTTGGATCACTTTGCGAGTGTATTGTTTACGAAAGTCGCAATATGTATTCAATATAAAAAACGTACAATGTGTTAATAGTATTTAGTTATTAAATACGAGATATGCATGTCATTTAAATAATGTATTTGTACTATTTTTGCCCCATTAAATACGTACGTACTTTCACACTGACGCAAATACTACTCTAATTAAAAGATCAATAACCGTTGCCAACCTCATTTGCACATTATAACAATTTTTCATTTATAATTCTTTTATAATGAATATTAAAATCGTTTTGTATTACATCTGTAGTTTCGATTTTCATTTTATAGGTCTTTATGGCAATTCTGGAGTGCAATTAATTTATAAAATGGGTTAGAATAGTTATTTATACCTATGGCGTTAGTTGAGGTTTTTATATATACCAGAGGGCCAGGAGCTCTCAGATTTGGAAGTCGCCTCAGGGACAAAAACATCAATTGATACAAAACGTTATGGTTTAGTAATTCGTTGTTGAATCAAATTTATCGTCTCATTATTAATCGTCTCATATTAAATATACAAAAACGATATGGCGTCAAATAAAGAGAAACTTTCAAGAATGACGTGAATAATACACCGTATCACCTACTTTCGAGTGTTGAGGTTTAAGTGTGTGCGGTACTAGTTACATGTAATTTTTCTTATTTAAGAACTAAGTCAGGCAGTAACTATATTTGTATTTAATAAGTAGAATTCTTTGAATCATTTTTATATGTTGATTCAGTAGCAGCCATAAAGAATTAAAAAGGCGCACGTGAGCATAATGAATTATAGATATCGAGGAATTAAGTGCAGTAAAACTTGTTTCGTTTTCAGATCTATGACCATAGGAAACAAATGAGTAGACCATAAAATAAATTACAGTCAATCATTTTAATTACCATAAAAATGATAGAATTTTAAAGAAACTCTCTTGTATAAAACTTTTTGTTTCTCTTCACAGATTCAGGAGTTGATTATCAAGCCAACTGGTGCCAAGTACTGAACTTTGTGACGCATATCGCATCACCTCCTGATAACTGTCATTCTGTCCTCAGGTGAACGATATAATTCTGAAGCCCACTGGCACCCGGTTCTGAATGGCTAACATGGATGAATGGTTACATCTGCACGTTCCCACTAACAAACCTTTTCCTGTCTATAAATTCTGCTCTTGAATATAAAGTATTATTACAGTGATTTTGAAGTTTTATTCAAAGAAATAATTCAAATTCATAACCCCAATCCCAATCACATAATGTGTATTTTTCAAAAATAATTTTATCGAATTGAAAATATAACAATTGTTGTCACACATTTGGTTTTAAAACAAAAAACGCATTGCAGACAACATACTTATAGTTTCTGGGAAACGTATTATGATTGAATGTTTTTGTTCCATTCAGTACTTTATTTAATTATGTTAAGGAAGAGAACAAAACATAAATTCCATCATGCTCTTCTCGGGGACATGTTTCCGATAGAAATAATAATAATACTAATACTAAAAATAATAATAAATTTAAGTATCAGTTGCATATTTTCCTCTTCCAAGCTTGCGAGGAATCACAGGTGGTTGTGTTGTAGTTTCCATCCGTTTGGATTGTTTCCAACTTTTTCTCTAGCCTGCTGAGACTAGCTAACCGCCAAGCGAGTCCTCCTGGGCCCTTGTTTTTTTATTCATTCTTACACCGAATCGGCCCATGGGCCCGTTTTTTCGTCATGCTCTTACTAACTCGTACTACCGTAGCCTGCAAGCCCATACATCATCTGATTTTTACTCATCATACATAACATATCCGTTGAGTGACTATGACCATGGCCAGGTACTGTTCCGCTGTGTCTCGGGGCCCGACACCGGGAGAGGTGCCTCAGGATATCAACTGATGTAACTGCAGTGCCTCTGACCGGGAGGTCCTGGGTTTCCACTCCCGACGGTGGCAGGATATTCGTCTAGTATGTCAGCTAGGTCGAATTCAGTCACTGTCTGGAGGAGAATTCTAGCGGCCGGCCGCTCTGATCAGTAGTTTTCCGTGGTTTCTCCGATCAACACCAGGCGAATACCGGAGCAAAAACGTGACAAACGGAGAACGGACCGCGCATAATCTTTCCTTCCTCGTCCTATTCTTACCCCTTGCTTACTAAAATGTACACTTAAATGTACTACACTACCACACACACTGGAGACTGCTCGGATACTTGGATACTTAAAGCTCGACTCGGTTGGGGAGGTGCTCCACCGGTGGGAGAACAGGGAAAGCCCTGCAAGCACACGGTAAGTCAGCGCCTCCCGTGAAAAAAATATGCACTACACTAATATGACCAATGACCTTAGATGACCGAATCACTATTCAATCATTCACTCAAATCGCACTGCGAACGCCACCTGGTGTCACCTGACCTACACTGCCACCAGAGGGAGAATAGGTTCTGGGGAATGGCGGCGTCCGAGTGTAGCTTCGGCATGCCTCTAGAGGATGCGCCTGCGGCATCCGAACGGTCCAAGAACGGAAGGGTATCATTAGGAGGGTGATGCACGTTGGGCTGAACGGCCCCACATGCCACAACGCAGGGATAAACAACGGAGCCTACGCGAAAATCGATCTCGCAATCCCCCGAACCGACATCGTCACTGTCCTCGTGCCTGAGCCACTTTCGCTATAGGGCCGGCTTACTCTTTCAGTTGTTACGTTAGATATTTATTTTTAAAATATTTTTTATTTATATTTATACATACAATGATACTGTCAGCATTCTCCAGAAATATGTGCATGCTTTGTGTTAAGAAAATGTCTGAAGAAATGGGAGTCATATTTATCTGATATAGCTCAGACTTTTTTTAAAAAAATTTATTAGATTCACTAGGTTCGAATACGTCAAATCGTAAGTCATTGCCTTTTTATCCTTATCAGTTAGGGGATCAATGCAGTTAGCATTCGGGTTTCCCAGACTGTCACACTCAGGCTCCTGCGGTGTCTATAATTATGTTGCTGTGACTTCATGGAGCTTGGTTAAGAAGTCTACCGGCACGGGAAGACTTCTTATTTGTACTTACAAATGTTCATTTGTTGATTATTTATTTTAAATCTATTAATATTCCATTGATATGCAAATAATTTATGAGTTTTTTTGTCATGTTTGATGGATAATATACCTAATGGTCTAACTTAAGCGTCATTTCGGACGACACATAGATGTGTTGTTTCATGTATTTCGTCAGATCTGATGGTTTGGAAACTAGTATTGAAGGAGCGCTGGGCAGTACCGTTCGAATGATAAGATTAAATTATTTCTTGCTCTTTAGAAATCTCGGCTACTAGATCAGCTAGTTTTAATTTAATTATTATTGCTATCTGTATCTCGAACAGAATATTCTACAACATTCAAAGGCTAGTACAGCTAACATTAAATTAAGTTAATTTTATATCAGCGGTAAGTATAGTATTCCAATACCAGAGTTACATCATTTTCTACACCGTTTCTTCCACCTCCAAGTTTTGGGCTAAATTATTCACAAAACATGTAATTCCTTCAAGAAAACAAACAGTCGGGTGACATCAGCCTACCATGTCCCAAGATTGAACCCTAGAATCAGCCAAAGTCACTCAGAACGCCTCCGAGACTGACCACAGGCGTCGCCGCCATTTCGTGACGACGTGTCGCGAAATGGCGGCGGCGCGTCAATCTCGGCGCAGATTGGCGGCGAGCCTTTACGGCGCTGTAAAGCAACGCGTGCCGCGGGGGCGGGGCCATGGGGTGGGCCCTCGTAAACGAGGACGTCAGCCCAACGCCTCCGCATCTGCTGGACGGTGAGGGGGGGAGCATGTTGACCCTGTGCGTTGGATGTACCGGAAGATCTGCGCTGGTTGAGAGATGGTGATTGCAACTTTTCAGACCCAAATGTTAGTGCTGTGCAGTAAAGAAGATGTATGAGTTTCATATGGGCATGAATTCAACAAAATGCTGTAGATATGTTGGTCATGTTCAAGATTGTTATAATTATGTTGCAAGGAAAAGAAAAGCATCGCAGGTGTAGTGACGGACACTTGTAAAGGTGAACGTTACTGAATATATTGAAGAAACAATTAGTTTTGAAGACACTCTGTGATAAACAGTTTTAATAACAGTTTTGTAAAACACATTACAGAGGAAAAATGAATGGCGTGTTAAAAAGTATTTCCAGGCTAAATTATGAACATTTAGTATACACAACAGAGAAATCGAGAAATTTGTTGGCGAGGGTAGCCTGATGGTGCGGACACAAGGCAAATATTTTACAAACTAACTGATTATTTCAATGTATACTGATCAGTCAGCGGCGACTGGTGGCACAACAGACTGGAGGTTCTACCTCTATCGAATGATGAAAATATAATTTTCAAAATTCAGAACACTGATGTATAATAAAAACTTAAGCAATTTACGTAAATTAATTAAAACTAAGTGACATAAAAGTATATTTAATTATATAACAAAACATTTATTATATAATTTTATGCGCAGTGTCCATGTAGGTATATACTTCTATCGCGCAAGTGGTTCTAGCTTTGATTTACAATGGACTCTCGAGTTTCTGTATTAGTAATGTATTGAGAAAATGTTCGTTAATGTAATTCATATAAAACAAAAAAGAAATAGAAAATAGAGTGACCGCATTGCAGCACTTTGGAACAATCACTATTGCTTTGACAGGTTTTTCACAAAATTATATTATTTCGAAAAGTTCACTACTCTGGTATATCTTGTATTGAAGATATTCCATACACACACACACACAACATCGCTCGCAGACTGTAACTGCAGCCGAAATTACGCATCCACAGTGAGACACAGAAAAGGATTCCTTCCAAAACAGCCAACGTTACACAACGGAATCAAAATTAAATATTCATTTCGATTCAAAAACCTAATATCAAAAGAAAATGAATTCTCCACACATCATAAATAATGTACTCAACACCTTCAATAACTGACATAACTTGTGTACTTTTAATAACACGCGAAATTCATAAAATTAAGTTACAGCCACGCCGCGCAGTGCTCGGCGACCACCAACACCCAGCCCCCATTGGTTACCGCTCGGAGGCGTAGTAGAGTAGTGCATGTAAGTGTATGTGAGGGTGAGAATAGGACAAGGAAAGGGAAGGAAAGATCGCGCGCGGTCCGTGGCTCATGTGTTAGGGTAGTGGTCCGGCTTTCACCTGGTATTCGTTGACGAAGATAACCGAGTCATCCCGTCGTATGTTTTGTACACTACTCTGGCTTAATTTTGTGAAGCTCCATCTTATGAAGTCACGGGAGGCCACAGCGTGCCAACAGGATAATACTCAATGAAAAACATTCGCCTGCTATTCTAATTGAATTATTAGTCGACTTTAACTTACTGCTGTGACGTGCTCTGGCAAACTTTCAAACACGTTTTCAACTCAATGTATAACTTGTGCGCTGCGTTCTGTATGTCAAGGATCTCCATCGGCTCATTGACTCACAAGCAACTTCACAGCCCTCCCCTGAAAGGTGGGGCTTCTCTTAATTGGTCAACATTACAGAATAGAACGCGGTTTTCCCTGTTTCCTTCCCTTGCTGTCGGAGATAAAAGGTTTTCCGGGAATAAAAGACCACCTGTTCTCAGCGCCATACGGTTAATTTGTCACTAACAAAGAACAAATCAAGAGATGTGAGAGGCTTTGTGTTTCACAAAGGATTTTGGGGACAGGAACCACACAAAGTTGATTTCGCCCATAGAAAAGGGAACTTGGTGGAATGGACGCGTTTTTGATAAAACTGCATTTGTATGCGCCTGCTTTTGTTGTAATAACGTTATGGAAATTATATTCCTTTGTTAGAAAGTTACTGTTGATATGAAATTTTGGTACTCTTTATATCAAATTGCAATAAACTTTATTAATGAACAATAAGTATACTGTCAGAAATTTCTACATTACTTTTAATGTAAAAGTACATGAAAGTAATTATCATACACGTACATTAAATTTAATGTACACGTACAGTAACTTTAAAGTAAGTGTACATTAAATTTAATGTTTTATTTACTTTACTAATGGCTTACTACGGACACTCATCTCCTGAATTTTCAGTTCATTGTCTTAATTTGTTTGGTCTATTCTTATATTTAGACAGTCACAGCAATCTGCAGAACATATCCATAAACAGGTAGAGATTAACAAATTTCTCATTTCATGAAAATAATATTAAATAATGTTAATAAAGAAAATAATACAAATTAATATTAATCAGATTTTACCTTGACAAATCCATTTGCTTCAACTTCTCTCAATGTTAACCGCCAACCTCTCTAAGAAACCGCTGTGATGAGAACAGGAAGTGAAGAATAACATTCATAAGTTTCACACGCTTTCTTTTCAGAATGTTATGACGATTTTTGTTTTTAAAGAATGTTAAAATTCGCGTCAAAAAAATTGAATTTGAGACATTTCAACTCAATGGCCATGCATATTTGAATGGGAGAGCAAATAGTAATGAAGGGTTAGTGTACAAATACATGCATCAGGTGATCAATATGACATCCACAACAACCGAAACACACATCCCGAAATGAAACAGTTTACGAATTAATTTTTTTCATTCTCCAGATCTGCTCATGTTTGTTTCAATGAACGTAACTGCACCGGCCAATGTATAGGCTACTCGTAAAACCAATTGTATTAACGCATTCAGAATGAACGTTGCGAATCAACTGACCCACATGAACTGTAAAATAATGAGCAGAACGGATGGACTCATTTCACAGAACGTTAATTAAACACGCTATTCACCCAAAGAGCACGGCCCATAGATAAGGCTGCAGGGCGGATACATGAATACACCCGTAGGATACGGTCGGTGCACTGTCGCAAATGCAGCAAGCAAAGTGAACGACGATAAAACGATTCTATCAAACGCTCCAGCGATGCATCCGCAAAGTGATAACGCTACAATTTCGGTTTGAGAAGATTACCGAAGATAACTTAACATCCTGATCAGAACAGCACAATTGCTAATACCGATTGCGCCCTGTTAAATTGATATGATGGAAAATTACCTTGTGTATTGTACTCGAGCTTGTTACATTAGATGGTCCAATAAGGTTACAATCGCGAGATATTGTTACTGAAGGTGTCAGCACAGAGTTTTAGTGGAACGACGTTGTTGAAATACCGATCAGGAATTTTGATGTTATTTGTAAAATAAGTAAATTAAAACCTACAATTATGTTGGGTGGTGTGATGCCATCAATTTCAAGAGATTACCTTCAAAGATTTTCTTAATACTAACACCTATCTGAAGTGACACTAATGTAATTTTGATATTGACGTGTCATGAATATGATATTTAATAGTTTTTTTTAATTTTTCATAAAATTCTGATAATTTGTCACATAGTCCATGGATATTTCACTACTTCTGAATACCGACTGAATACAGACAGAGTGCATGAAGTTATAACTCAAACGGAAATTGTATCTGATATTGGCAGTCGACAACCGAAAATTAATAAGAGAAATTTATTTAGGATCACTTGCATTTTAATGAGGATTGTGACCTATTCCCTTTAAAATATAAAAATATAATTATTTGCGTGGGAGATAAAGAAGAATTAAACTCAATCTATGGCTTTAATTTCGAAATGTGTATTACTCCAGTATCATTTCTATAACTCATTATGTTTCAAACAAATCACATTGTGTTCTAATAACGGGTACAGAAAAATAAGTTATGTTTGTCATGCAACAATAATATAATCTTCAACACACTTAAAGGTAGATGCGAAAGATTAAGTTACTTATGCACCACACATATGGCATATTGAAATATTACTGCACACAGTGAGCTCATTATCATCTCATAAAATGTCACCCATTTGCTTGGAATCAATGAATTAGGGGATAGTTAGACTGGCATACACAAGTATTTAGAATAAAGACAAACAAAATTCATTAATCAAAGAAGTCGGGGTTTAACATTTTTGAATGAGTTCCTTTCTATACTACTCACTGAGATGTTAAACTACATTTTGTAATATCGAAAATAATTAGAACGTACACAGCAACCACGTCTGACATTCTATTACAGATTCCATTTTAAATATTATTCAGTGCATTTATAAACAGAACGTATCTATTGCGTATTTCACTTTCTTACTATTGTATCTACTAAACTATCTTGAGAGTTCACGTCGAGGAACCGTTTATAACCTCCCTCTTCGCGTATCACACCGCATGGCGTGGCGGTTACGTCTTTTCCTACCCATCGTGCTGGTCCCATGGGTTCCGTCTTCGAGTCAAAGCGCATCTCTCAGATCCACAGGGCGCCACTCCTGCGCTCTTCCTTCACTGCGCAGCAATAACGCGCTGCCTCGCGACTTCTTTGTACAGAGAAGCCACCGCCGACGAAGGCAGGGAGTAGACAAGAAGCGTCTCCTTGCGCCGCCCCGGCTCACCTTCCCGATACAAATTGCGTTACGTTACTGGTCGATTGTTTCTTCCGCCCTTTTGCTCAAAGAATATCTACGAGTGTATCTCCACACCACTCTTTTCTCCGTCTTTCCTTTCTCATACCATCTCTCTCTTTCCCATTCTATCTTCGTTACCTTTCCCCTCAACTTTTGTCTCCCTCCTTTTCGTCCCCTAAATCCCGCGCTCTCTCTCTTTCTCTTATTCTTGCACCACTTCAAACGAAAGGGGCGGGGAGGGGGGGCGATAAGACACGAAACATCTCCTTGCGCTGCCCCGACTCGTCTTTCCGATACAAATTACGTTACGTTAACGTTACCGTTACCAGTCGATTGTTTCTTCCGCCTTTCACTAAAGAACATTTCACCCTCACCCCACTCTCTCATCTCCCTTCCTTTTCTCATTTCCCTCACTCCGCGTCTCTCTCTCTCTCTCTCTCTCTCTCTTTCTCTCTCTCTCTTCCTCTCTTTCGAATCCTCGTTCCTAACGTCTCTCTGTTCTCTAAATCCCGCGCACTCTCGGTCCTTCTTATTCTTCTGTCTTTGTCTTTCCTTCTTCCTCTCATTAGTCCTCCTTTCCAATTACATACACTGTTTGCCTGCTCATTTACTTCCAGACTCACATTTCACGCAACCTGCCCTTCTTCTCCCCATCTCTGTCACGCACATCGTACCTGACTGGTCTGGCTTTCCTTTTTTACTTGGCCGCTATCCTCATTGTTTTTATTAATACATTTCCGTATATCCAGTGCTGACATTTTTCTCTCACTGGGACTCGTAATGCTTAATTTGTACTCTTGTAATCAACACATTCTACGTATACATGCCGTATATCTTCAGCCAAAAATGTGACTTCACTTTCCACAGCTGTTCTGCAAGGCTGTTCCTCAATAAGTCTGTCAACTAATCGTGTATCCACTCATTCTCTCTTACACATTTTTGTTTCTTTCTTTCGCCCTCCGTACTTGTCACCTACAGTCTGCTATTCTATTTCATTCTCTCACAAATTTCCTTATGTCTTTCCTTTTTGGGTAATTTTCTTTCTTTTGTACATCCTCACATCCCCAGAGATTCCCGAACACTTCTCCTCTTCCACCTTCCTTTCTTTCATTCTCTACCGTTGCACCCATCTGTCTTCTCGCTAACTCATTCATTCCATCACTCGCCCGCGCTTTCTCACCTCGTCTTCTTCTCCTCCTTCGCGTCCTGCGCTCGCAACGCCTCCCTGGGACCGGATCTCATGGGGCGCGACCCGTTCGCCGCCTTTTGTGTTGTAAATTCCCGCTGCTGCCGATAGCACTGGTGCGCGGGGGCGGCTGATTAGCGGGGAGGTGGGGGCGAGGGAGGCGGAGCGGCGCCGCGCCGCTTGCAGATCGCCGACAGCGATTCCGCGCCCGAAACACGACGAATTGGCCTCCGTCGCCCCCGCGTTTTTCTTCTCGCTGCCGGAGAAAAAGGAACCGAGACGTCCCTCAGGGTGTAGCAGGGTAGTGGCCGTTTGGTACAAAAAGAAAATAGCACGCTCTGTACCCATTTGTTCGACAGAATTGCGTTCGTCTTATTTCGCATATAGCAGAATTTATGGCTCGAAAAGTATTTTATTAAAAGCAGCTTTTTTTACTTAAAATCTTCTGGGTTGTTAACGTTATTGACACAGATTTCTTTTAATTCCTTCGTCGCTTCACTATCATACGCGACTTAGCAGTTATATTAATTGTCTGTAATTATGAGTTTGCAAAGATATAAATCATTTATATTTACAATCTTCTACTACTGTAATACAAATAAACAATTTTAGTGTAGCTCTAAGCAATTCTTGAAACACTAGCATAAGTACCACGCGTTGCCGGGGTATTTATCACAATAATTTAATAGACAGAAAGAGTTATTCAGTCTATTCCCACCCTACCGAGGAGCCTCCTTGTATCCATTCTATTCCAAGATTTTACCTATCTTAGAGGCAATAATTCTATTATATTCAAAGATCCTGAAACTGGTGCACACACAAATCCTATTGAAAGAACTTGGAGTGCGATAAATCACGCAATTTCACGCCACAAAGTTGAGTGTTTATTTATTTAGTATTTTGCATTTGGAGAAGAGAATACATTTGGAGAAGAAAATTTAAAACTGACAAGTTTAACAACTTTTGGGTAAATATTATGAAAAAGTATAATATTAATCAAGATGTAAGTTTTTTTATTTCATTTTGCATCATGTAGCTTAATTTAGTAAAAAGTATGTTTTTTTCAGAAATAAGAATCTTCAAAAATTTGTGTTTCGTTTTTGTTATGTTTATTCTTTTCTGTGTTATGAGGTGAGTTAGTTGTATTTATTATTTTATTTTTTGTAAACTTCTTTTTGTAAAAGTATGTTCTTTTTTTAGATATATGAAGAGAATTCCAAAAAAGTCTATTAATTTGTTGTTGTTGTAAAAAGTTAAATTGGTCTAACATTTTCTTTTAATAAAATATAATAATTTCAATGAACAAGCGAGTTCATTTTTTCTATTAATGTACTGCGGATCCTAGAGCATAAAAACTGTATTAAGTAGTATTTCGTTAATAAATAGACAAGTTTTCTTTTTTAGTAATAAAATGTTGGCTTCACGTAGTAATGAAAGTTTAAGTAGCATATGCTTGTGAAATAGAAATTTTATTTATTGCGTTAACATCATGAACATTACTAGACAAAAATAGTAAACAAGGATTCAGTACACGGAGTCATTCCCCCTCCAGTGAATCGAATCAGTGAATCAAAGGAACCGTGCCACCCTAAGCTCGAACCGCTCTTTTGCTCTTAATGTAATACAACTAAAGCAATAACTATTTTTTTATCATTCATACCAATTTACAACAATATCAAACTTCCACCAGCAAAATGTCGTTTGTCAAACATTTTGTCGTTTTCCAAACATAAGTAAGTATATTTGTCTTGTACACATTCACGCCTACATGTAATTAAAATCCATATCATAATTCCTTTTATAGATAGAGTGAATAAAAACTCTAAAATATAAACATTTCGCATTGAACAATTGACAGCAAAATCAACGATGTACTCAGCTATTCCACAGAATTACGCAATTCTGTGAATTAATAAACTTAATCGTACACCTCAGTTGTCATCTTCTGGTGGTGAGCGGCCAAACTATTGCACGTTGATGCACTCTTGAATTTGTAATGCAATGTAAAGCGAAAAAGGTCCAGAAAAGTAATTATTTTGTGAGTATATAAAGATTTATAATTGTAAATCATAGCCTATAGCAATCCTGGCCTTCAATGAAAGCTAGCACGTAAGTTTCATCGCTATTCGTCCAGAACCTTCAGAGATTATCGCGCTGTAACACAACTGTTCTCAAACGCATGACGCATGATGTTTGAGTACAGTCACGTAGAGAGAAGAATACAAGTACAACAGTTTTATATTTCATTTCGTGACAGGTCGTATCTAGTTACAACTGGTCAAACAAAAATGGTATGATGAAGATGGTGAGGCTGATTTTATGACGATGTCATGAAGCGATACTACGGAATGCACAATTCGGATGAGACCTCCATAGTGAACCATGACCACCCCCTACCATATTTTCTTTCATCCTTCACTGACTTGCATCTCCACCCTCTCTTTCCTGACCCGAACGCTTCTTCAAGATCGCTCTTATCCGAAGAGCCTCGTGAGAAATCTGTGTTGCCAAGTCCAATCCGCTTTCACAACGCCACTGCCCTTCTCCACGCTCTCCAACCTCCCTCCCCTAGCCGCTCATCAGCGAGGACGGCGGTGTCGACGTCGGCAGCGGTGGACGAGGACGGCGGCGGAGGATGGCGCCGGGGGCGACGGCGATAGTGGTGGTGACGGTGACGGTGGTGGCGGTGGTGATGGTGGCGGCGGTGGTGACGGTGGTGACGGTGGTGACGGTGGTGACGGTGGTGACGGTGGTGGCGGTGGTGACGGTGGTGACGGTGGTGACGGTGGTGGCCGGGTGGTGGCGGTGGGTGGCGGTGGTGGCGGTGGGTGGCGGTGGTGACGGTGGTTGACGGTGGTGACGTGGTGAATATGGTGACGTTGGCGGCGAAAGTGGCGGTGCAGTGTGGGGCGGTGGGCGCTGGGTGGCGTGGCGGCGTTGGCTGCTGGCCGGTGACGGCGTGGGTGGACGGGGCCAATAGACGCGGAGGTGTGGAAAGGGGTAGGGGCGGAAACGAGGGGTGGTGGTGGAGGCTGCTGCGGTGGAGGCGCCTATGGTGATCAGTGGTAACGGCCCGACGGTGGTGCGGTGGGTGGTGGTGGTGGTGGTGGTGGTGGTGGCGGAGGCGGCGGTTGGGGTCGGGGGCGCGGTTGTGGCGGTGTAAGCGGTGGGAGACAGGGCCGGGGCCGAATGGGGGTGGGGGCGAGGGCGCGGGTGGCGGTGGATGCGGCGGTGGGTTGGAGGCACTGATGGAAGCAGGCTGGCGCCGCCCCGGCGCCTCGCCGCGGTCGGCGGAGTGTCTCGGGGTGCGGTGGGAGCGTGGCAAGCCGCGAACCCAACGGCATTGCCTGTAAGACGAGACGAGGAAGAAGTGTAGGCGGGGGCGTGGACGGAATGGGGTTGTGAGAGAGAAGATAACTGTGATGGCGGTCGGAATGGTCGTGGAAGTTTTGCAGCAGTGTTGACGACCAAGAGATGGTGGAGGTGGTGTTAATGATTATGGAGGTGTTTTTCTTAGTGTGGTTCGTTATGGGAGGGGTGTTGGGGTGGAGAAATAAAGGATTTTTTGATGAATGGGGGGAGTGGTGGAAGTGGTAATGGCGTGGTGGTGCGACGAAGTACGCGATAGTAAAGGTGATATGAAGAGGAAGGTGGATGCTGTGGTTAATGGGGTGGTGATTAAGATCGGAAGTGTGTAGGAAAGTAGACGTTATGATGGTGATATGGATATGGCAACAGCAAATATCGATAATTAATAAACAAGTGCGAATGGATGAAGTGAACAGTAAGATGCCTCTGTTTGTTTCTAAAAACGGTGGAGAAAGTGTAGGAGTGGCATGTTTATTCAATTAAGATTTTAAAATATTTTGTGTAATTGGAATTTTCATACTAATAAATTGCTAATTATGAAACATTCTTTATTACCAAATTACTCCCTAAAATGCCTATTCGACCCAGACCTTGAGACCACCTGGCAGCACGGTAATGGGAATGAAGTCTGTTATCAACATTGTTAACTGTATGCAACACGTAGGACGGCAAATCGCAAGAAAAATAAATTCGATCATGCGTGGCTGCGGTATTTCTCAGACGTGCGAAGCAGTTCACCCACGATTTTTGTCCTAAATCTAAAACGAGGGGCCTCAATCCTTTAAATGCAATCGGGGCTCCTACATCTAGAAGTCATGGACGTGGACATAGACATTTTACTCCGATTTAAAAACCTAAGTGGCATGTCAAGGAAGAGGAGAAGTGGGGACTTTTGGTCAATCCATTTCGGTGAGTTTCAACCTAAAAAATTACGGTAATACTAAGCTTTCCGACGGGATAATCAGTGGTCCCTCTCTCCGTCCACCTCGTGGCCTTGAAAGTGGCCGCTCTGGCTTTCAAATCGGAGTGTAGGCCGTAGGAGGGGGTGCGGACGAAGCGGGCGGCCGTCGCCGCGGCGGGCGCGTGGGCGCGCGGGACGGTGGCGGAGGCCGGTGGCCCTGGGCTTGTCGCCAGGGCGCCGGCCGGTGGCTTCTCGACACCCGACCTGCGCCTGCTCCGCCCCCCCCCCGCGCTCTTGCCCGTCCCCGCCCCCGCCTCCTTTGTTCCGCCGCGAACAATAGCGGCAAACAGAGGAGAGAGAGCTCACTTTACAGGTGAGTAGAATAACAAGATGGCTTCCGCGGCGGAGGGGCCCCGCTCGTCCCTTCTTCCTCTGTGACTCGAGGCGCTGTCGGGGGACGGCTGGCGTGGGATGTGGCGTGATTTAGCGTGTGGGCGAAGACGCCCGGCTTTGGAGAAATGGCTGCGATTGAAGCCCCCAAACTGAGTTGACAATACGAGCACCGAAACGGGTAGGAATCGAAGGAAGACAATCAGGCAACAAGCAAATTTTAAGCTCTTTAATACAAGTGGCAACGAGAAACAAGGACCATAATGAAAGTGACGAACGTGTTGCAATGAAATGTTAGGAGAAAGGAAAAGAAGTATTGTAATTGCAGGTTATTCACAACGAAAAATAATATGTATGATAAAGAGTCAAATTAAACAAGGAACAAGATTAAGGAATGAATAATATTTTGCTAAATGAGAAGAGTGAAATGTGAATTTTAGGTCACTTCATTGCATCCAATATTTTTACGGAAAATTGAGATTTTCAGTTTAGAGAAAACAAATTCAATTTTACTTAAATCAATGTTTAAATACGAAATTCAAGTTAGGAACTCTAAATTTGAAAAATACGAAATCGGAATATTAGAGATAAAAAATACCCAATTATTTGGGAAGACTCGGCCTTAACGGACCGGATAGTTACAAGTATTTGCAACAACATTCGCATGAACTACTAAATAGAAAGACTGACAGCCCCCATTTTAAGATTTTTAAAGCTTTGATAAATGTGTGATAGAACAAGAGTTAAGTAGAATGGAGATGGAACAAGAGTTAAATAGAAGATAAGTAAGATGTAAATTGCTACAAATATTTACAATACACATAAAGAGGTGAAAAAGCGCGAGATGGGACACTACAAGTAAATGACAGATAAATATATTTGAGGGGCAATGTTGTAATATTTTGATGCAATTTAATCATAACATGTTGTCAGGGGGTCTCTTAACGCGTGTCAATTTTTCAGAAAATGTTAGAAAAAACGGGCATTCATAACATTTCACATGATTTTTTGAAATGTATAATTTAATTAAAATCTGAATTATTAGAACTTTTGAAATTTTCGTTTGAAGTCCGAATTAAAAAGCGTCCACGTACTTGTTGAACGTCATCAGAAATTTTCGATTTGCAAAATGAATCTCTGGACGTTTCTGAACGCACATAACTCCAAAGAGTTTCCACTTTGCGCGCCATCAGTAGCAACCCCTGCATCCTCAAATAGTCTTTGCGGACGAGTCATCCATATTCATCGCGTTGCGAATAAATTGCTGCGCCGACGAGTCGGAAGATTTGTTCGGCGCGAATACAAAAGAAGTCGAGATGGCGGTGGACGTCCTCAGAGATGGATGCGCAGTGACGAAGGGCAACAGACACTCGTGAATGAGCCCGGCTCAACAGATCAATTCCGCGTTGAGAAAGCTCTCGACTTAATGCTTGCCACTCGAAGAGCAGCGAGTATTGAAATTATGAGGTTGAAAGGGCTCGAAAGGAGTTTATTACTCGAGCTCGTGATGTCACGAGGACATGGAGGAAAAGTCCAAGTGGAAGACTCTTTTTTAAGTACTGCAGGTTTCTTCTGAGAATGAGTAAGATTAATATCTCCCTGCTTCCAGAGCACGCTGTTATAAAGCAACACGTTTCTTGTTAGAGACGAAATTCTCGAAAACGAGGAGACAACTGAGCTGGGGTAAATAAAAGAGTCTGGTAGGCTAAGGAAAGAAATTAATCTTTGGAGGTTTCTTAAAAACGCAACACGATCAAGCTTCACAAGGCAGAGACAAGTTGAAAGTTTAATGTCTGATTGTTTCACGATGTTCTACAAATCAGCGTTAGTGATTTTCGCATTTTACAAATGAAAACTTTTTGTATTAATGATTTCATAGTACTTGTTGTGTAAATTACTGTTTATTTTCACGTTTATTTCAAAATTCACTTCTATAATGAACTTCATAGCTGTTCTATTATATTTCTAAGCTTTAAAACTGAAATGCGTTACCCGTAGACTATTATGTAGAAGAAAGCCATAGATCAGAGGGAAAATAATAAAGGTAAAAAATTATATGGATTAATACGAAACGAAGATCGTCATACTACTCAGAAAGTTTGACTGTACTTGCATTTTGCTGCAACGTTTGATGTCACACTGAAGTAACTAGTGGTGCAACAGAGTGGCACAGAATTTCCCGTTTTAGTTTTCTATTTCCTTTTGTCTCGGCTAGCTACTTGCCACATACTCTTGCCAGCTGCCATCTATCGCCACTTAATTTACATTTTTTTGACATTTTCTTAATTTTTCGGTTTCCTAGTTGTAGAGCTGAAAAAAATATATTAAGATTATTAAAGAACAGTAAAACTTTGCAGTTATTGACACTGTTCTTTGAAACATTTGGACCTGTTTTTAAGAAAATTGTGAGAAGCGTTGCTGTAAATGCGAAATTTGAACCTCTAAAAAATATGACTTTTCTTTCAAAAATCGATAGAATACAGCAAAATGAACTTTATGTCATTATAAACAGCAAATACCACTATACACACGAAAGACTGAAGAAAAAATGTGGAGCTCTTTTTCAGAAAATGGCGTTTGAGCGTTTCTGAGAATGCCAAATTTTGAACTCATTTTAACAGAAAACTGTTTCGGTTTCCAAGACACATTATATGACATTATTTAAAGCATATGAGCTCATAAATACAATAATGTGGAGAAATTGCAACTACTGTAAATGTAACCGACGTGAGAGACGTAAAAAATATTTTTTTAAATATAAGAATAGAGTAATATGAAATGTATGACATCTGATTGAGTTGATTTAGCACTGTCCCTATGAAAAGTTCGAAGAAAAAATTTAGGCCCGTTTTTAATAAAATCTTGTTTTTGTGATTTTTTTAATTTGCACACTTTACTCGAAATGTTGAGCGAAAAGTAATAAAATTTTCAAAAAATTGTACCTGACCTTAATGAAAGAACAAATTATAGACGACAAATTTAATTTCAAGAAAAAAATCTCTATCTTTAATTTTGTAGTTGTAAGAAGACCTCCCCTCCCGAAAAAATACGGTATATTTTGATATTTTCTAAAATTCGGAGTTAACCGTGAACCGTTTTTACATACACCAGACAGATGGTCATATAGACGAACGGACGAATGTTTTGAAAAAAACCGCTTTGGGGTTCCCAAAACATGTATTTCCGTTGAAACCTGATTTTCCGCAGCATTACATAACGTTCTCTGTACTACGTATATTACTCCGTATATACGTACGTATTCGGCAAAGTGCAAACGAAATAAAAGAAAATTTACGTACGTTACAAACACATGTAAAAAAATTCACAGCAGTTCTCTACATTTCAACGTAATCAAGAAAATAGATAACACATATTTTCTTAATTTTACCAATGAAACAACCTAATAATTTAAAGAGGTTGTCCAACACCGTGGAAAGACAGACAGAAATTGGACTGCAGCTACTTACAGTTCTACTCTTATTTGTTGTGAAGCATTTTGTCTCAACATACGTAGACTGCAACTCAAACACCAGTTTCTTTCCGGCTTAAAGCTTCGAGATTAGGGGGTCTATCACAAAAGATATTGACAGTTATTTACTTCAACTTTTTGGTGAATTCAAACAATTTCAATAGTAAGACTTAACAAAAAATAAATTTAATATTTTAGTCTAAAACAAACCATGAAAAAGTTAACTTAACTGATAAAAACACAAACCCCTTATTGCACGTTGACCAACGCACATGATTTTAAAAAAACTTTAAAAAAGTGTATTATTAAGGTATGGAATCACCAGTGGAATCTGTAACAGACTCAAATACCCCTAATATTACATTAAAAAAATACAAGTTTTGATTATAAGATTAAGAATTGGCCATTCTTCCCTCACCCACTCCCATCTATTTAAAAAACCCGACCCAGCCACCTGTCCACAATGTGGAGGAATATTATTGTCACAAAGGAAATTGAACATTTATTTATTGGATGCCATGGGGATGAGCTGTTCGTATGACATAGACCTCTGGGGTCACAGTGCAGACGGGTGCTTGTGTGTACATGTTGACGACTCAGCAACTAAGAGAAAAGGACTGTAGGCATCAAGAACAGGCTTGGGCACTCTCTCAGACGCTGAGGTTTTGCTCAAGATTTGGTAAACGACCCGCACTTCAGCAAGAAGACCACGTGACCCGAGCTCTTACGGCCCCCAAGGAATCTCCTTTGAGCTCCCGGCTTCTTTCGACTGACAACGCCGTGGCAGATGAGCGCTACGGCATCAGGGTGGAGAATGAGTACTGTAAAGTACGACTTGTCTGAGGGCCTTAATCTCAATCGTATTACCAATTTTATTGTACATACGTAATGTTATAACAAATATTTCATCACTGAAGAAATTCAGGACTTTCATACAATACCAGGGAAAGTAGAGTTACGTGTTTGGGAGAAACCGAAGAGAAAGTTTGAAAACTGAGTGACAGACTAACATATATTTTCTTGGTAAAAAACAATACTTCAATTTTTTGAAATAGTTAATTACTATTTAAATATGGAATTTTCGACGCTGTAAACTTTTAATTTTTTTTCACGTGATGAAGATTTCTAAATGTCATGCATAGGTTTGTTCAAATAAGTTTTAATCTCTGGTGTTGGACATAACAATAAATTGTATTAACTAATAAAATTATTCGCCCATTCAAAGTTCCTAACATCCAACGACCTTGCATGTTACTTCCATACAGAAAACATATTTCCATAAAGTCGAAAGTAGAAAGTAAACCTCTTGATGCGGCCACGACGGCCGTTCTATCTCGAGGGCTGAATTTTGCTGTCGTTCCGTCACGCGTCCCCACGGATGACGTCATCGCTGCGGTAGAAAAAGAGAGAGTACATAAATTTGTCGCCAGGCTGTGCGGAGTGCTGAGGGCACGGTGGGTGTTCGACGAGTTTCGGACAGGGTGATGTTGTTCTTCAATACACATTCGGCAGAATCGCTCAATGCCTGCCGTGGCACAACGGTGCCTTATATGCGACGCTCCGCTTGTCAGGCTGGTCGTAGGCGTCGCCGCAAGGCGGCAGTAGGGAGAGGACGCGAGCTGCAGTGGTAGCTTGGCAACCCGCCCTTACAGTGAGGGATGTAACCATATGTAGCAGTGGTAAATTAAAAACTTGTATATACTCAATCGTGTTGTTTCCTTTGGGTGTAGATCCTACACACGACGTTACAGACGAGGTAGTTTTTAAATGGTGGAGCGGTTAACACACCACGGGGGTAGTGCACCAAAGTTTTAATGGTGGCAGCGGCTTAATAAACCCACGTGGGGTAAGTGGCGTCATTGTAGTTTTAATGGTGGCAGCGGTTTAACACACCCACGGGGGTACGTGCACCATAGGTTTTTAAATGGCAGCAACGTAACGGAACGTGCACACAAAGTCTATTGGTGGCAGCAGTTCAAATATGGTAAGATCATTCTGTCTTATGTGCAACGAACTAAGTTCCATCAGTGCACGAGAGTGCGTAGCGGGCGGGCGTGTGTGAAAATAACGGGACACTGTGCATCCTAGGAGTCCGGAACGTAGGGGGCTGTAAGACTGTGCGAGCTACACGGGTAGTTTTATTATATTGCAAGTCATATCTTGGGGCGGAAGGCGCCAGACATCCAGAAGACGCATCCTCTGACAGGAAGGACGAATTAACCGGGCCCATCCGGTCGGGAGAGAAGGACACGGAAACCACACACACGTCAGTGCAGCCCATCTGCTATCAGGAACAGTTCATGGCATCATGGCATTTTGGGCGCCAGTTTAGTAGAAGTGCTTTATGCACGTTGCTAGGGACGTTTCGGGGTGGAAACGGCAACTGAAGGACGACAGAATTGGTAAAGTTGCGTAACATCTTTAAATAGTAAGTCAATAGAATGCGACATTGGTTAAGGGCGTGTGCAAGGCAACAAAGGAACCAAATTGACTAGATCGCGAGTTCTGAACTAGAGAAACTCCGTATGCGAGTCAAACGCCGGGACGGGAAGCGCAAGTTCGGAAATGAGGGCGAAGGCGCACAACAACACGGGTCGTGTTGAACTATGTTATGGTTGATCTCGTTAAAAGGTGGATAAGGCATGAACAGGAACTACTTACTTAAGCGTGATTTGAGAGTCCCTCCCCCGCCAGAACGGTGTTGTGTGGCCGCGTAGGAAAGACTGGGTTTGCCAATCGGTTTATGGAGTGCCTTCCCCAGTCAAATCAAATTCATCTGGCTCACATTAGAAGACGGAAATCGATGACCCAACTATGCGGGACATTAAGGCTAAATTATTAGAAATGTACAAATTCAATGCTGAACAAGTTCAAGGCAGTTATTCGTGAGGCATATGAAATTCTGCGAAACACGGTGGAACGTGTATGCACCGCGAATTACACAATTATTGTAAGGACATGGTTTTGCGGGGTCAGAATATCAACTTTCGAGGGATTGCTAGATTTAATATTAACCGACGAAATGAAACGGCGAGTTTCCTGCGGAAAATGAAGGAAATTTTATCGATGAGTGGGGAGAATTCGCAATGCCACTGGAATTCGCGAAGCACTCGACAATTATGAAAACCAATAGGTCGGGATGGAAGCGTAGTTTTCTCGAACCGTTTTCACAAGAGAAGGGACGGAGGGGCAGAAGTTGCCCGCGTGGCGGAAAGGCGAAGCAAGGTACCAGTCGCCAGGGAAAACCCCGTCTTACAAAGGACGTGACGTCAGGGCGTTCGAAAAACCCAGCGTAAGGAAATGCTTCGGGTGCGGGTCGAGAAGATCTCGCACGTGACTGCCCGAGTAAGCGGGAGGGGGAGAAAGGCGAAAGGGTAGGCCACGTAGCTGAGAAGGCAGCGGTAGAGTTTTTGAACATTTATGTGCCACGGAGTCGTGAATATAGACCCGGCGAAGATATTGCGTGATTCCTGGAACGAGTTTGACCGTTGTCGAACGAGCGATTTCATAGAAAGACTCGGATTACAGGGAAACGTATGGGTATTTCAGCCTTAGATTCAAAACCGAGGAATCTACCCGTAGCTCAGATTAGATTGCAAGGCCCATTCGGAGTGTGAACGCGTGCGGCAGTAGTGAGTCGCCGACTTGATTTCGGCTACTACTTGCCTAAGCAACCGGCACAGCACAATTACTCGAGGCAAGTTCGACGAAGGCTTCATTGAGCGCAAATCGTGGACGCAGTTGTCACGCCGCGCAAGGCTTGCGGCAGACGCCGAGGCCGGAAGCCTCGAGCCCACGGCGAAAGTGGCCGGGGAAGTCGGAGACGGATTAGCCGAGAAATAGCGGACGAGGGGAGGAGAGCAAGTGTAGCTACGGCTGCAGAGACAGGTGGGCGTTAGGCGGACGAGCGAAATAAACGACCCGAGAATGAAAATTCAATGGCAGATAAGACTCCTGTAAGAGATAAATTACAATTCAAATCTCGACAGATGAGTTTATTTCTCCGAACAAACCAAGGACCAATACGCTTCGCCAGGAACTATTATAAAGACATGCGAGAATCGAGTACCCGAGGACGGGAAAGAAATGTACTTCCTACTTAATCGATTGTGTTGCTTCGCACCTCGAATTTAGTAAGAAGGCGAGCGTATGACATGATTGTTTGTTTCCCGCATGTGTTTCGAGCACGGGTTACTAAAGGTTGTGGCACGAGACCGCGCACGCACACTTAGGTGCGACGAAAAGCAATGAGTCGTTTGGCGCGAAGTATTTTTTACTGCCAAGATGTTCCAGGAAATTGAAAAACCGTACGTCAGTGTCATGTGACGTAATGCAGGAAGGTAGGCAAGATCGCGGATGACAACAAAGAAGGCACCGTTTAGTATGGTACCGACCGTAGGAAGTGTTTTCGCGTATAACATATTGATGGTGCGGACACCGTTTCAAGAGAGCGAATCGGGGAAGAAGTTCATACTTACTGCCGCAATTGTGCATGGCTTCGAGAATATCCGGAGGCGATTCCAATCACGGATTTGAGCATCAACAACTGCTGATCAGGCGCGCTCTTAGAGCTCTGTAGTAGGATAGGTTTTCCGAAGGAACCTACAAACGAACTCAGGGCACTTGTTTACGCAGCGTTCTGACAGCGGAATTCGCGCAGAAGTCGGGCGATCCGTATGATCAGAAGTTCGCCGTACCATCCTACATCCGAACGCAGTAGAAGAGAATGCACCCGAACTATCGAAACAGGCTGTTGGAAGGGTTCTGTTTTAGAAGCAGGCACGGAATGCGGAGTTTAGTTACCTGCAATACTATTGCTTTGCGCACCACGGTGCATCGAAAGTTTAGCATTTACTCCAGCGGCGGAGTTAGTTATGGAAATATTTGCGTTACTCCCATAACGTTATTATACGAGAACATTGCGAAGCCGAGGAAAAAAGTCCCAGTTCCCGTCGTGGAGTATGTTTTCCGTCTCGTAAATGCTACGGAAATCTCGGGAGCTAAGCTGCACGCCAAACTTCTTGAACGAGCAGGAACGTAGGAAAGGTCTGGTAATGACGCAGACAGTTGAGTTCGGCACATTTTGTGCCGGTTGAACAAGCGTGCTGGTTCCTACGCCCCAAATCGTACCCGGAAACTGGGCAGTACAGTGGGTAGCGGCCCGGGCCGAGATCAAGAAACAAAGTCTCCGACACAAACTATGTGTGTGTTACTGCCGGGAAAAAAGGGACGGACCGAGTGTACCAGAAATATGTTGAAACAGTATCATCAGCCGTACTGAGTACATTAAAGCTTACGTGGCCCGACCCGATTGAAAGCTGCGAACAGTGCTAGAGGACGACATTGACCGATATGCGTTTTCACCTCGATGCGGCGAATTAATTTTTACAAGAAATGCCTGGAAGGTACCAAAATTTCCGCCGAGTTCAGAGACAAACTCGAACAATTAATATGAAGTACACGATTCTTGTCTGGAAAAACCTGGACTAACGATGCGCTGACAATGGACATTGAGCTGTCAGACGAGTCAATCGCCCGTGCGTAGTGCCGGTATCGTACATCGCCTAGACAATCTTGCGATATTACGGGACGAATTAGTAAAATGGGCTACCGCGATGGTCATCGTATGCGAGGTAGCCGACTAAGCGAATACACGTCCGCCTAGGATATTAGAAAAGCCCGGGTCGGAAAGCCTCGCCCGTGTTTTATTACTCAGGAGATTTAAACAAATTTCATTACAAACAGAATACTTTCCACTACCTAATATGGAGAAGCCGGATCGAGACGTGGCAGGCAGCCAAAATAATCACCCACTCTGATTATTACGACATCCGAAATTTTCCACAAAAAGGGGAAGGATAAGGGAAATGCCGACGCATTAAGTCGCATGTTTAATGAAACCTAACCTGATCTTGTTGATATTAAATGGTTGCACTTCGGTGGTTCCTATTAATATTGTATAGAATCACCTCAAGATATCGGTTTATGTACAATAACCTAAGTAAAAGAAATTGCTTGTGTAACATAATAACAATTGGAAAACAATTGATAATAACTCTATAATAATCAGTGTATATATATTGGTATTATAAACTGTATATATCGCAGCCAACATCCAAGAAGCAGCAAGATATTATGAAAAAGCCTGTAAAAAATTGTAATGTATTGTAATTCTGTATTGTAAGCTGTATATACTCGATGCCACATCAAGAAGCAGCAAGATATTATTGAAAAGCTGAAGAAACATGTATGTATTGTAATCTGTATTGTTTATTGTAATGTATTCGTAATCTGTACTTGTCTATGTACGATATTGTTATCATATTGCGTTGTTGTATGTATCAATCATGTGAAAATTCCAGAGTTGGAAAATTGTGGGAAATAGCCTAAGATTAGACTGGGCAAAATTTTAGTCGAGATATTTTCATGGAAAGCAGAAAATTGTAGGAATGGGAGACTTCATTGTCGATTTGAATTTTTCCTGTGTGTTTTTACCTGCGAAAAAAAAATTTCTTCCCTGGGGATAGAGGAGTCTGTAGCGTCACGCGCTTTGGCAGCGCCGAGTGCCCCAAAGTAGACGGGCTGGGGGATCTAAAATAGGGACGCCAACAAGAGCCGGGACTTTCCCGACAGGAATGGTCCGCGGGCCAGGCAGCGCCAGGAAAAGGCTTTCCCATCCCGCGCGGGGTGGGGAGTAGGACGTAGGGTCAGGTGACCTGGACCTATAAAGGACGCCCGTGGCGAGACCGGCCGGGTGGGTAACGATTTTGGTTTCCTGTGGCTAGACCAACAAAAACTTTGTCCGCCGCAGGCTGGTGCGGAGTGCCCGAAGGGCACGTGGGGTTCGATCGAGTTCGGACAGGGTGATGTGTTCTTTCAAACACATTCGGGCCAGATCGTCAATCTATGCGGGGCACAACCAGGTGCCTATTCTGCGACGCGGCCCTTGCAGCTCGTCGTAGGCGTCCGCCGAAGGCGCACGTAGGCAGGAAGGGAGGGCTTGGCAGTGGTAGCTCTGGAAACCGCCTTAGAGTGAGGGTGTAAACATATGTACAGTGTGTAATAAAACTTTATTATACTCACTCGTGTCGTTTCCTTGTGGTGTAGATCCCTACACACGACGTTTAACCAATGCTACATACTTTCCTGGCCACCTGAACAGCATTCATCCCGCATCCGTTTCACAACTGGAAAAACAACTTCACGGGCCAATCCCTTTCTCGACGTCCTGATCTCCAGGCCGCCCCGACGGGACCCTCGGCCCACTCAGGTGCTACCGGACAGCCGACCCCACACCAACCGCTAATTTACAACCGCCGGGACTCCGCACGCATCACCCTCCACGAACGAGCGATTTCTACCACCTCATCAGCGACATCGACAGTCTCCGAATTAAAAGAAAAAAGAGACACTGAGAGAGACCTTCTGGCCAATGGCTACAGCACATCTGCCATCAACGTGCCCTAAAGAACCCTCGATGCCACCAAAAACTGACGCTACCCACACATCGACACCAACGAGCCATCCCAGCCCCCTCCCCTACGTCCGCGGCATCACGGACAGGAAATTGGCAGGCTACTACGCAGAGCCATTATTCGCCCGGTGTTCTATGCCCACAACAGATCGGGAAGGAGCCTGGTACCAGGTGAAAGAACCGCCTGGGTATCCAGGACAGAACGCCGGATGGGTGTATGACAAAAAAAAAATTCCCCCCTGTGCAGTTGCGGGTTTAATGTACATCGGCAAACGGCGCTCTGTAGACGAGCGCATGCGTTGAACCACATGCGCAAGGACAGACGGGCCTGAAGAACACCCATAAATCGGCCGCGTAGCACAACACGCTGCGAAACCGTGTCACCTAATCGAGTTTAACAAAGACCCACCCGAATAACCTCGGACCGCTATGGTGGGCCACCGCGTCATTAAAGAGGCCCGTGGACAAATATTCAAGGAGACCCATCAACTAA
>BOPP01000012.1:1859757-1872512 GCA_017312745.1 Gryllus bimaculatus
ACCGTGATGATGGCCTCAGGCTCAGTACCACCTGGAAACGGGCCTTCACAGCCCGCCAATCCGGCGCCTACCCCAGGGGACACCCCCCCACGGTCGACCCATGACGGGCCTTCATCGCGGCCGCTGATTGGATGATGGCTCCTTGCCTCTCAGGCGGCCCCCCTTGTGAGAATTTCTCCCGTTTTCGCCTTTATCCTTTTCAGAATTTCTTCCTCTCTCTATTGCCACCTTCCCCATGATCCCATCTTGCCTCTCCCCCCCATAACAGCCCCGTTCTCTTTCCACCAATCCCGCGACCCTTCCCGCTTCCTATTGGTCGGCTGCCTGACCAATCCCGCCCTCCCCTTCTCCTCCATATAAGGCCAGCGCGCTAGCCATCTGGCAGCAGTACGCTCTGAAGAAGGCCACAATACGCTGGCCGAAACGTTAGCCACCATGACTTCGACGCGGCTTGTCCCGGATAGCCCAGCCAACAGAGAATGGAGGAGTTTACACGAAAGGACGATGGCTTTGAATTGTTTCGTAAACATCTTATAAGCTTTGAAATTTGAAACTGTCACTAATAGATACGAAAATTTCCAATAATAAAACATCAAATTCTCACCTAAACAAATGGAGAAGAAAGAAATACTGGGTACCTTCCTCCCCGTGGTATGCACCTGTTAAATCCATAATAAATAAACACTACAGAAGGCATCATAGAGGATAGGAATTAACGAAAAGAGCAACATACCATACCCAACGACTACAAAATCAAAGTGCAATGGTTCTCAACGGCTCGAGACTATTTTCGAGCGCAAACGTTCCGCATATCCGCACAGCTTCCTTAATTGATAATATTAGGCTGCTAGAGTCATGAATCCCGTAAGTGTAATGCATGGTTTTCCTAGAAAAGTGGATGTGATCTTCCACTGTTGGGTGGGGAGATCCGATGCCGACCTACACGCCGGCTAATTTTCGGTATTTTCCCCAACCAGGGATCGTCCACTGCCGGCATGAGATGCAAGTTCCTGACTGGTCTCCCAGCATGTGTGCTTGTGTAATACATGTAAGTGTGTGTGCGTGTGTGTAAAAGTAAGTGTGTGTGCGTGTGGTGAGAGCAGGATAAGGAATGGGAAGGAAAGATCGCGCGGTACGTGGTTTATTTGTAAGGGTACTGCTTCGGCATTCGCCTGGTGTTGACCGGAGAAACCACGGAAACTACTAATCAGAATAGCCGTAGCTAGAATTACCATACAGCCAGCTGAATTCGACCAAGTTATCTAGCTAGTGTCGAAATCCCTGCCTACATCGCAAGTCAAACCACACGACCTCCCGGTCACATCCAATCAAAGACAGTGGGGATATTTGAAACTATCGGACAGACTAGATATCTGCAGGTTCACGATGGTGAAAACAACAGAATAGTGAATAGACTCAGATCACAGACACTAACGAGGCTATAAACGAGTCTAAAAATAACAGATCAGTACAATTCGATTATTGGGAATACTGTGATAGTAAGCGAGGAATTTGAGTGATGATGGCCTTGAATATTTTACAAAAAATAAGGATGTTCAGAAATAGAAGTTAGAGAATACAGCAAAAAAGTACTAAGGAGAGAAGTGAGAGTGAGGGAATTGAGGAATGTTGGAATATTAAGAATTGTTAAGATTAATGAAATTAGTGAAATCATAAAATTAGCAGGAAAGCTGAAAATATTGAGGACTTCATTGAAGGTGAGTAAATGACCAAAAGATGGCGTCCAGATAAAAACGAAAAGAACAAGTAAATCACACAAGGTTCGTACATTGGCCCTTTAATTTTCCATCCAAATTTCCAATATATATAACACATATAAACACGGTTTCGGAAGACTGTGGCACCAACGCGGGGTAAATGGAGCGGAACGCGGCAGAACGTAGCGGGACACAATGAGGCGTAACAAGGCGAGGCAGAGAATGGCGGGATGAATGAGGCGAGGCGGAAAAGGCATGGCTGAGTGAGACGGGGGGGGGGGGTTCGAGTTGGGACGGAGCGTAACCGCTTGCGTGGCGAGACAAGCGTGGCACGAACCCTGGAGGGAGCTGGACGGCAGAGCGAGACGGGCCAGAGAGGCGGCCAGAGACCGGGCAGAGCCGAGACGGGGCAGGAAGCGAACGGGGAGAGCGGAGACGGGCAGAGCGAGACGGGCAGGCGAGACGGGCTAGAGCGAGACGGCAGAGAGAGACGGCAGAGAGGAGAGAGACGGGCAGAGCGAAGACGGCAGACAGCGAGACGGGCAGAGACGAGACGGGCAGAAGACGGCAGGAGCCAGAACCGGGCAGAGCGAGACGGGCGAGCGAGACGGGCGAGCGAGAACGGGCATGAGCGAGACGGCAGAGCGAGACGGGCAGAGCGAGACGGGCAGAGCGGAACGGGCCGAGCGAGACGGCAGAGACGAGACGGGCAGAGAGAGACGGGAGAGAGAGACGGGCAGAGAGAGACGGGCAGAGAGAGACGGGCAGAGAGAGACGGGCAGAGAGAGACGGGCAGAGAGAGACGGGCAGAGAGAGAAGGGCAGAGAGAGACGGGCAGAGCGAGACGAGGCGGAACAAAGCGAGAATGGCGGAATGGAGGGGCGAAGCGAAGTGGGGCGGAGCGTGAAGGATTGGACAGAGGTGAGGCGGAGCAATGCGGGCCGGAACAAGATGGAACACAGTGAGGAGGGGATCGCAAGGAGCGGCAGACTGAGGCGTGGCGGAACGGGACTCGTCTGACCGGGTCGGGGAGTGAAACTGAACGAGGCAAAACAAGTCGCGGCAAAACAAGTCAGGGTGGATCCGGGCAGGGCAGATCAGGTCAGAGTACGGTTGGGCAGTGTAGAGCAGGGTGCAGGATGAAGCAGGGCGAATCAGAGTGGAGCAGGGCAGAGATGATTAAAACAGGAAGGTTCAGTGAGAAGAGGGGAGTCGGAGTGGGGCGGTGTTGGGTGAAGAGAGAGTACATAAATTTGTCGCCAGGCTGTGCGGAGTGCTGAGGGCACGGTGGGTGTTCGACGAGTTTCGGACAGGGTGATGTTGTTCTTCAATACACATTCGGCAGAATCGCTCAATGCCTGCCGTGGCACAACGGTGCCTTATATGCGACGCTCCGCTTGTCAGGCTGGTCGTAGGCGTCGCCGCAAGGCGGCAGTAGGGAGAGGACGCGAGCTGCAGTGGTAGCTTGGCAACCCGCCCTTACAGTGAGGGATGTAACCATATGTAGCAGTGGTAAATTAAAAACTTGTATATACTCAATCGTGTTGTTTCCTTTGGGTGTAGATCCTACACACGACGTTACAGACGAGGTAGTTTTTAAATGGTGGAGCGGTTAACACACCACGGGGGTAGTGCACCAAAGTTTTAATGGTGGCAGCGGCTTAATAAACCCACGTGGGGTAAGTGGCGTCATTGTAGTTTTAATGGTGGCAGCGGTTTAACACACCCACGGGGGTACGTGCACCATAGGTTTTTAAATGGCAGCAACGTAACGGAACGTGCACACAAAGTCTATTGGTGGCAGCAGTTCAAATATGGTAAGATCATTCTGTCTTATGTGCAACGAACTAAGTTCCATCAGTGCACGAGAGTGCGTAGCGGGCGGGCGTGTGTGAAAATAACGGGACACTGTGCATCCTAGGAGTCCGGAACGTAGGGGGCTGTAAGACTGTGCGAGCTACACGGGTAGTTTTATTATATTGCAAGTCATATCTTGGGGCGGAAGGCGCCAGACATCCAGAAGACGCATCCTCTGACAGGAAGGACGAATTAACCGGGCCCATCCGGTCGGGAGAGAAGGACACGGAAACCACACACACGTCAGTGCAGCCCATCTGCTATCAGGAACAGTTCATGGCATCATGGCATTTTGGGCGCCAGTTTAGTAGAAGTGCTTTATGCACGTTGCTAGGGACGTTTCGGGGTGGAAACGGCAACTGAAGGACGACAGAATTGGTAAAGTTGCGTAACATCTTTAAATAGTAAGTCAATAGAATGCGACATTGGTTAAGGGCGTGTGCAAGGCAACAAAGGAACCAAATTGACTAGATCGCGAGTTCTGAACTAGAGAAACTCCGTATGCGAGTCAAACGCCGGGACGGGAAGCGCAAGTTCGGAAATGAGGGCGAAGGCGCACAACAACACGGGTCGTGTTGAACTATGTTATGGTTGATCTCGTTAAAAGGTGGATAAGGCATGAACAGGAACTACTTACTTAAGCGTGATTTGAGAGTCCCTCCCCCGCCAGAACGGTGTTGTGTGGCCGCGTAGGAAAGACTGGGTTTGCCAATCGGTTTATGGAGTGCCTTCCCCAGTCAAATCAAATTCATCTGGCTCACATTAGAAGACGGAAATCGATGACCCAACTATGCGGGACATTAAGGCTAAATTATTAGAAATGTACAAATTCAATGCTGAACAAGTTCAAGGCAGTTATTCGTGAGGCATATGAAATTCTGCGAAACACGGTGGAACGTGTATGCACCGCGAATTACACAATTATTGTAAGGACATGGTTTTGCGGGGTCAGAATATCAACTTTCGAGGGATTGCTAGATTTAATATTAACCGACGAAATGAAACGGCGAGTTTCCTGCGGAAAATGAAGGAAATTTTATCGATGAGTGGGGAGAATTCGCAATGCCACTGGAATTCGCGAAGCACTCGACAATTATGAAAACCAATAGGTCGGGATGGAAGCGTAGTTTTCTCGAACCGTTTTCACAAGAGAAGGGACGGAGGGGCAGAAGTTGCCCGCGTGGCGGAAAGGCGAAGCAAGGTACCAGTCGCCAGGGAAAACCCCGTCTTACAAAGGACGTGACGTCAGGGCGTTCGAAAAACCCAGCGTAAGGAAATGCTTCGGGTGCGGGTCGAGAAGATCTCGCACGTGACTGCCCGAGTAAGCGGGAGGGGGAGAAAGGCGAAAGGGTAGGCCACGTAGCTGAGAAGGCAGCGGTAGAGTTTTTGAACATTTATGTGCCACGGAGTCGTGAATATAGACCCGGCGAAGATATTGCGTGATTCCTGGAACGAGTTTGACCGTTGTCGAACGAGCGATTTCATAGAAAGACTCGGATTACAGGGAAACGTATGGGTATTTCAGCCTTAGATTCAAAACCGAGGAATCTACCCGTAGCTCAGATTAGATTGCAAGGCCCATTCGGAGTGTGAACGCGTGCGGCAGTAGTGAGTCGCCGACTTGATTTCGGCTACTACTTGCCTAAGCAACCGGCACAGCACAATTACTCGAGGCAAGTTCGACGAAGGCTTCATTGAGCGCAAATCGTGGACGCAGTTGTCACGCCGCGCAAGGCTTGCGGCAGACGCCGAGGCCGGAAGCCTCGAGCCCACGGCGAAAGTGGCCGGGGAAGGGTCGAGACCGGATTAGCCGAGAGAATAGCGGACGAGGGGGGAGAGGCAGTCGTAGCTACGGCTGAGAGACAGGTGGGCGTAGGCGGACGAGCGAAATAAACGACCCGAGAATGAAAATTCATATCGCAGATACGACTCCTGTAAGAGAATACAATTCAAATCTCGACAGATGAGTTTATTCTCGAACAAACACAAGGACCAGTACGCTCGCCCGGAAATATTATAAAGACATGCGAGAATCGACGTACCCGAGGACCGGGAAAGAAATGTAACTTCCTACGGTTAATCGATTTGTTGGCTTCGCACCTCGAATTTTAGTAAGAAGGCGCAGCGGTTAATGACATCGATTGTTGTTCCCGCATGTGTTTCGAGCACGGTTACTAGAAAGGTTGTGCGCACGAGACCGCGCACGCACACTTAGGTGCGACGAAAAGCAAGAGTAGTTTGGCGGCGAAGTATTTTTACTGGCCAAGATGTGTCCAAGGAAATTGGAAAAACCGTACGTCAGTCATGTGACGTAATGCCAGAAGTAAGGCAGATCGGGAGACAAAAAGAAGGCAACCGTTAGTATGGTACCCGACCGTAGGAAGTTTTTTCGCGTATAACATATTGATGCAGTGCGGACCGGTTTCAAGAGAGCGAATCGGGGAAGAAGTTCATACTTACTGCCCAATGTGCATGGCTTCGAGAATTCGGAGGCGATTCCAATCACGGATTTGAGCATCAACAACTGCTGATCAAGCGCCGCTCTTAGAACGCCTCTTAGTAGGATAGGTTTTCGCGAAGGAACTACAACGACCTCAGGGCACTTGTTTACCGAGCGTTCTGACAGCGGAATTCGCGCAGAAGTCGGGGAATCCGTTATGATCAGAAGTTCGCCCGTACCATCCTACAATCGAACGCAGTAGAAGGAATGCACCGAACTATCGAAACAGGCTGTTGAAGGTTCTGTTTTTAGAAGCAGGCACGGATGCGGAGTTTCAGTTACCTGCAATACTATTTGCTTGCGCACCACGGTGCATCGAAAGTTTAGATTTACTCCACGGAGGAGTTATTATGGAAATATTTGCGTTACTCCCATAACGTTATTAACGAGAAACATTGCCGGAAGCCGAGGAAAAAAGTCCCAGTTCCGTCGTGGAGTATGTTTCCGTCTCGTAAATAGCTAGGAAAATCTCGGGAGCTAAGCTTCACGCCAAACTTCTGAACGAGCAGGAACGTAGAAAGGTCTGGTAATGACGCAGAGCAGTTGAGTCGGCACAATTTTGTGCCGGTTGAACAAAGGTGCCTGGTTCCTACGGCCCAAATCGTACCCGGAAACTGGCAGTACAGTGGGTAGCGGCCCGGGCGAGATCAAGAAAAAATCTCCGACACAAACTATGTGGTTTACTGGCCGGGAAAAAAAGGGACGGACCGAGTGTACCATGTAAATATGTTGAAACCAAGTATCATCAGCGTACTGATACATTAAGCTTACGTGGCCCGAACCCGATTGAAAAAGCTGCGAAACAGTCTAGAGCGACGAACATTGACCTATATGCGTTTTCACCTCGATGCAGGCGAATTTTTTTACAAGAAATGCTGGAAGGTACCAAAATTTCCGCGCCGAGTTCAGAGACAAACTCGAACAATTAATATGAAGTACACGATTCTTGTCTGAAAAACCTGGAACTAACGCGATGCGCTTACAATGGACATTGGAGCTGCAGACGAGTCAATCGCCCGTGCGTAGTGCCGGTTCGTCATCGCCTAGACAATCCTGCGATAATTTAACGCGGACGAATTAGTTAAAATGCTACGCGATGGTCATCGTATCGAGTAGCGACTAGCGAATACACGTCCGCCTAGGATATATAGAAGAAGCACCGGGTCGGAAAGCCTCGCCCGTGTTTTATTACTCAGGAGATTAAACAACATTTATTAAAACAGAATACTTTCCACTACCTAATATGGAGAGCGGATCGAGACCGCTGGCCAGGCAGCCAAAATAATCACCCACTCTTGATTATTACGACATCCGAAATTTTCCACCAAAAAGGGGAAGGATAACGGGAATGCCACGCACTTAAGTCGCATGTTAATGAAAACCCTAACTGATCTTGTGATATTAAATGGTTGCACTTCGTGTTTCCTATTAATATTGTAATAGAATCACCTCAAGCATATCGGTTTACTGTACAATAACCTAAGTAAAGAATTGCTTGTGTAAATAATAACATTGGAAAACAATCTGATAAAACTTATAATACAATCAGTGTTATATATATTGGTATTATAAACTGTATATTATCGACCAACATCCAAGAAGCAGCAAGATATTATGAAAAACTGTAAAAATTGTAATGTATTGTAATTCTGTATTGTAAGATCTGTATATATCGATCCACATCAAGAAGCAGCAAGATATTATTAAAAGCTGATAAGAAACATGTATGTATTGTAATCTTGTATTGTTTATTGTAATTGATTGTAATCTGTACTTGTCTATGGTACGATATTGTTATCATATTGCGTGTTATGTATCAGATCATGTAAAATTCCAGAGTGGAAATTGTGGGAAATAGCCTTAAGATTAGACTGGGCAAAAATTTTATCGAGATATTTTCATGGGAAGCAGTAAAATTGTAGGAATGGGAGGACCTTCATTGCGTCGATTTGAATTTTTTCGCTGTGTGTTTTTACCTGCCGAAAAAAAATTCTTCCCTGGGGATAGAGGAGTCCTTGTAGCGTCACGCGCTTGGCAGCACGCGCGAGTGCCCCCAAAGTAGAGGGCTGGGGGATCTAAAGATAGGACGCCAAACAAGAGACCGGGACTTTCCGACAGGAATTGGTCCGCGGCGCCAGGCAGCGCCAGGAAAAGGCTTTCCATCCCGCGCGGGGTGAGGGAGTAGGACGTAGGACGGTCAGGTGACCTGGACCTATAAAGGACGCCGTGGCGAGACGGCGCGGGTGGGTAACGATTTTGGTTTCCTGCTGGCTAGACCCAACAAAAACTTTGTCCGCCAGGCTGGTGCCCGGAGTGCCCGAAGGGCACGTGGGTGTTCGACGAGTTCGGACATGGGTGATGTATTCTTCAACAACATTCGGGCCAGATCGTCAATCTACCGGGGCACAACCAGGTGCCTATCTGCGACGCGGCCTTGCAGGCTCGTCGTGGCGTCGGCCGAAGGCGCACTAGGCAGGAGGGAAGGGCTGGCAGTGGTAGCTCTGGCAAACGCCTTAGAGTGAGGGATGTAAACTATGTACAGTGTGTAAATAAAACTTGTACTATACTCACTCGTGTCTGTTTTCCTTGTTGGTTGTAAGATCCCTACACACGACGTTTAACAATCTACATACTTTGCCTGGCCACCTGAACAGCATTCATCCCGCATCCGGTTTCACAACTGGAAACAACTTCACACGGCCAATCCCCTTCTCGACGTCCTTGATCTCCAGGCCGCCCCGACGCGGACCCCTCGGCCCACTCAGGTGCTACCGGAAGCCGACCCCACACCACACCGCTATTTACACGCGGGAACCTCCGCCACGCATCACCCTCCACGAAACGAGGAGTTCTCTACCACCCTCATCAGCGACATCGACAGTCTCCAATTAGAAGAAAAAGCAGACACTGAGAGAGACCTTCTGGTCCCAATAGGCTACAGCTCACATCTGGCCATACAACGTGCCCTAAAGAACCCTCGATGCACCAAAATGACGCTACCCACACATCGACACCAACGATCCATCCAGCCCGCGCCCCCTACGTCCGCGGGCATCACGGACAGGAATTGGCAGGCTACTACGCAGAGCCGATATTCGCCCGGTGTTCTATGCCCACAACAAGATCGGAGGAGCCTGTGTCCAGGTGAAAGACGACCGCCTGGTTATCCAGGACAGAAACGCCGGAAGGGTGTATGACAAAACAAAAGTTCCCCTTGCAGTTGGCGGGTTTAATTGTACATCTGGCAAACGTGCGCTCTGTAGACGAGCGCATCGTTGAACCACATGCGCAACGCAACCGGCCTGAAGAACACCCATAAATCGGGCCCTAGCAACACGCTTGCGAAACCCGGTCACCTAATCGAGTTACAAAAGAACCCACCACGATAACCCCTCCGAGACCGCTGGTGCCACCCGCGTCCATTAAGAGAGGCCCCGTGGAAAATATCAAGGAGACCCATTCAACCTAAACCGTTGATGATGGCCTCAGCTCAGTACCACTGGAAACGCGCGCCTTTCACAGCCCGCCAATCCGGCCGCCTACCCCAGGGGACCGCACCCCCACGGTCGACCATGACGGGCCTTCATCCGCGCCGCTGATTGGATATGGCTCCTTGCTCTCAGGCGGCCCCTTGTGAGAATTTCTCTCACGCTTTTCGCCTTTTATCCTTTTCAGAAGTTTCTTCCTCGCTCTATTGCCACCTTCCCCATGATCCCATCTTGCCTCTCCCCCCATAACAGCCCTCGTCTCTTTCCACCAATCCGCGACCCTTCCCGCTTCCTAATTTGGTCGGCTGCCTTGATCAATCCCGCCTCCCCTTCTCCTCCATACTAAGGCCACGCGCTAGCCATCTGGCAGCATAGGATAGTTTTAGGATAGTTTTAGATACGTTAATAGGATAGTTTTTAGTTTGTAAGCAATTAACGCTTCCCTAAAGATAATAAATTCCTGCCTTCCACGAGGAAGAACTGGAGGGGGAAAACTGAAAACAAAAACATCTGGCAGCAGACGCTCTTGAAGAAGCCGCCACAATACGGCTGGCCGAAACGTTAGCCACCGCATGACTTGAGCGCGGCTTGTCCGGATAGCCCAGCAACCACAGAGGAATGAGAGTTTACAACGAAAGGACGATGGCTTTGAATTGTTTCGTAACACATCTTATAGCTTTTGAAATTGAAACTGTCACTAATAGAATACGGAAAATTTCCAACTAATAAAACATCAATTCTCACCTAAACAAATGGAGAAGAAAGAAATCCTGGGTACCTTCCTCCCCGTGGTATGCACTGTAAATCCCATAATATACAACACTACAGAAGCTTCATAGGAGGATAGGAATTACAAAAGAGCCAACATACCATTACCCAACGACTACAAAAATCAAAGGCCAATGTGGTTCTCAACGGCTCGAGGACTATTTTCGAGCCGCAAGACGTTCCGCATATCCGCACAGCTTCCTTATTGACTTAATATTAGGCCCTGGCTAGAGTCATGAACCCCGTATAGTTAATGCATGGTTTTTCTAGAAAAAGTTCGATGGGATCTTCCACTGTTGGGTGGGGACGAAGTCCGATTGCCGACCTTAACACGCCGACTTTTCGGCTTATTTGCCCCAACCAGGGATCGTCACTTGCCGGCATGAGACTGCAGTTCTGGACTGGTCCTCCCACGCATGTGTTGCTTGTGTAATACATGTAAGTGTGTGTGGGCGTGTGTGGTAAAAAGTAGTGTGTGTGCGTGTGGTGAAGAGCAGGATAAGGGAATGGGAAGGACAGATCGCGCGGTAACGTCGTTTATTGTAAGGGTACTGCTTCGGCATTCGCCTGGGTGTTGGACCGGAGAACCACGGAACATCTACTAATCAGAATAGCCGTAGTAGAATTACCATACACGCCCAGCTGAAATTCGACCAAGTTATCTTAGCTAGTGTTCGAAAATCCCCTGCCTACATCGCAAGTCAAACCACACGACCTCGGGTCCACTCCAATCAAAGACAGTGGGATTATTTGAAACTAGTCGGACAGAGAACAGACCTAGATATTCTGGCAGGTTCAACGATGTGAAAACACAACAAGAATAGTGAATAGACTCAATCACAAGCCTAACGAGGCTATTAGAACGAGTCTAAAACATACAACAGATCAGTACAATTCGATTTATTGGGAATACTGTGATAGTAAACGCGAGGAATTGTGAATGATGAGTGGCCTTGAAATATTTTTAAGCAAAAAAATAGCGGATGTTCTTCAGAAATAGACACGTTAGAGATACCCAGCAAAAAAGTACTAAGGAAGAGAAGTTGAGAGTGAGCGCGAATTGAGGAATGTTGGGAATATTAAGAATTGTTAAGAGTTAATTGAAATTAGTGTAAATCATAAATATAGCAGGAAAGCTGAAATATTGAGGACTTCAATTTGAAGGTGAGTAAATGACCCAAAAGAGTGGCGTCCAGATAAAAACGAAAAGAACCCAAGTAAATCACACAAGTTCGTACATATGTGCCCCTTTAATTTTCCATACCAAAATTTCCGAATATATTAACACATAATAAACACCGGTTTATCGGGGAAGACTGGGCACCAACGCGGGGTAAATGGAGCGGAACGCGCGCAGAACCGTACGCGGACACCAATGAGGCTAACAAGGCGAGGCAGAGATGGCGGGACTGAATGAGGCGAAGGCGGAAAAGGCATGGCTGAGTGAGACGGGGGGGGGGGCGTTCGAGTTGGGACGGAGCGTAACGCTTGCGGTGCGAGACAGCGTGGCACGAACCCTTGGAGGGAGGCTGGACGGGCAGAGCGAGGACGGGCCAGAGCAGAGCGCCCAGAGACAGGGCAGAGCCGGAGACGGGGCAGAAGCGAGACGGGGAGAGCGGAGACGTGCAGAGCGAGACGGGCAGAGCGAGACGGGCAGAGCGAGACGGCAGAGAGAGACGGCAGAGCAAGCGGAGAGAGAACGGGCAGCAGCGAGACGGCAGAAGCGAGACGGGCAGAAGAGACGGCAGAGAAGACCGGGCAGGAGCGGAGACGGGCAGACGAGACGGCTGAGCGAGACGGGCTGAGCGAGACGGGCCAGAGCGAGACGCAGAGCGAGACGGGCAGAGCGAGACGGGCACGAGCGAGACGGGCCGAGCGAGACGGGGCAGAGAGGAGACGGCGAGAGAGAGACGGCAGAGAGAGACGGCATAGAGAGACGGGCAGAGACGAGACGGGCAGAGAGACACGGCCAGAGAGAGAAGGCGAAGAGAGACGGGCAAGCGAGACGAGGCGAGAAAAGCAGAATGGCGGAATGGAGGGCGAAGCGAAGTGGGCGGACGTGAAGGTTGGACAGAGCGTGAGGCGAGCAAATGCGGGCCGAGAACCAAGATGGAACACAGTGAGAGGGAGACGCAAGAGCGCAGACTGAGGCGTGGCGGAACGGATCTCGTCTGACCGGTCGGGGAGTGAAACTGAACGAGGCACAAAACAGTCGCGGCAAAAACAAGTCAGGGTGATCCGGGCAGGGCAGATCAGTGTCAGAGTTACGGTTGGGCAGTGTAGAGCAGGGTGCAGGATGAAGCAGGGAATCAGAGTGGGAAGCAGGCAGAGATGATTAAACAGAGAGGTTCAGTGAGAAGGGGAAGTCCGGAAGTGGGGCGGTGTTGGGTGGGGAAGCGGGGAGGAGCGAGGTGGGGTGTGGCG
>BOPP01000012.1:1872537-1892810 GCA_017312745.1 Gryllus bimaculatus
GGGAGGGGGGCGGTGGCGGGGATGCTGCGGCGCGGCACCGCGTCGCTCTGCCCCTGCAGCCGCCTGTCAGGGAAATGACTGATGCGCTCCATAATGAAAGCCGCGGCTGCCGGCCCCTCGCGCCCACCTTCCTTCCCCGGATTCAGATCGAGCAACTTTTCCTACCTTCAGCCGCGCGCCGCCCCTCGCCTCGCCACCGGAATGCGCGGGCCCTTTACAGCAGGCCAAAAGGTCACCGCCAGGCGCGCCGAACTTGCTGCGGGCGGGAACTTGACGTGACTAACGGGTGCGAAGTGCAGGCGCGTGTGCGGAATATTAATTACCCTGGTGTTTATAAGGTGGGTGGTTTCTATGAAGCATTCTTTTAAGGCATGGCAAAAATATTAATAATAAAATCTAGCAACATGAATCGACGCTTCGTAGTCCGGGAGTTTCTCGGTTGGAGGCATGATGGTTTGATTGACTGATTGATTGATAGATTAATGTTTCTGAGCACGTCAACTTCTATTGTCATACATGTGGTGCATGGTGTATGACGGTCTGAATCGGTCCGGATCGTGGCAGCAATCATCCGTCGTTGGAACGTGCATTTTTGGCGCCACCCTACACATCGGCTTAAAAAGTGTATGTCTCCACGTTTCTCCCCCCCCCCCGCCCCAGAAAACCCTCTCCAGCCCTCATCTTCCGACTGGTCTTCCGATGTGTCTGCGAGTGTAATACATGAGAGTGTATATTCAAGAGATGAGACGTAAGCCAGGATGAGAAAGGAAAAATCTCGCACGCCCCACGCCCTGTTAGTTTAGATACCAGTCTGACTGAGTTTTAAAATTTTCGTTTGTGGCGTAAATCTGACTTTAACTTCCCGGCGGGCGCACGGAAGAACTCCGTGTTGCCTTTCTGATTTTATTGTACCCAAATGAAGTACGGTGATACATGTCAGAGAGCTTCAGTATTCTCACTTGGAAACATTCTAAACGAAACACGGGAATCTTCGTTACTTTGCCTTCTCCCTGTCAGTAGTAAAGAAGATTTGATGATAAATTCCGACTGCAGCATCAGTGCTCTACCGCGCCCACTCATGTAAATATTTTTAGTATTCCAAAGAATCATTTTACTTATTCAAATTGTACTTTTAAGTGTATTTGCGATCACTTTAAACCAAAACAAAGATGTTCAAACTTGTTCTTCGTTGATTTTTTTCCCTATTACGTGTAGTCTTATTTTGTTTGATGAAAAACAGTTGATGACTTTTTAAATGAATGACAATTAACTACTTCATTTAATCAATTTGTCTATTTAATAACAATTTTCTAGTTAATTTTATTTTTATTTTCTTTATTATATTTTGTCTTATAAGATTTTATAAAACAATGTATTATTTATGATTCTATTCCAAAAACTAGCCAGATTTCTGAGTTCAGTTAATGTAAAGTTAATGTATTAACATTAAAAATTAGATGATGAATTGTTGTAAGATTTATTCCTCCTTCTTCAATTAAATAATAGACGTTTTGAGGGTGCAAAAGACTATTTTCTCGTTACAGCATGCAGTGCTGTTACGCGCCCGCTTTTGTATCAAAGGCGCGCCCACCGGGATGTTGAAACATGCTTGCTCGTAGGATTAGATATTAACAAACTAAAAAATATTTTTAAACAATTTTATACTAATGATTTCATCCATTATGCCCTTTTCCCAATCTAAAAACTAGGTATGATTAGTGATATCCTAACTCATGAGCCGTTAAACATTTTTGATGATTTTTTAAGGTTGTTATTTAGATTATACTTTATCGTATTGACCTAAATTTCAAGATTGCTAATGGACTTGTATGTACTATATAGGGATTTCAATTATACCTTTTAAAAATCTTTGGCAACAATATAGATTAATACAGTCAATTACTATTAATAATACGATTTTTGTATAAAAGTTTCAGGTTCAGGCACAATAATTGACTTTCTGGTATTAAATAAAAAGTAACCATAAATATTTCTTGAAAATATTAAGTTATGAACTTATATTTCAAGTCCGTCCAAACAAGTGGAAAAGTGACTTTCAGGAAAATTTGTATTAATGTTCATTAGTTCTAAATTAGTCGTCTGTGAACACTACATCCCTAACTACAAGAAATAATTATAAAAATGGATATAATGTTTTTAATTTTGCATCCCTTGTACTTTACATCAATTGAAATTTCATTTTAAAAAATTTCTATCAATTTCTTCTTTCATTTTTAGCGATCATGGCCAACTAATCTGCAAAAAGGCCTGCAACTTGGTATATGCGCACACATCCGAAAAAGTACCAATAAATCAATAACCAACAAACCCAGAAACATACTGTCTTAATCATTGAAACGTAGACATTTCCATTCTTCCTTGCGCATTAAAAACAAAAGTTTCACTTTTTTCACGGAAATGTGACATTTTGAGGTAGACGAGTACTTGAGTTCTTAACTAAGACTGGTCTCCTGGTATATGTGGTATTGTAGTACGTAAAAGTGTGTAAGCATGGGAAGAGGAGGAGGCAAGGATAAGAAAGGAATGATCGAGCGCGACCCACGGCCTGTTAGTTAAGATACTGCTCCAGCGTTCAGTTAATATTTACCTGAGAAACCTTATAAAACTACTGAGAAGAGTAGCCGATCTTAGACTCTGAGATAGTAGACCTATTTTCTAGGGAGCGGTTGGAGTCGACCTTATTTAGCTTGTATCGAAAATCCGAGACCCTAGGTACTTTAATAAAATCCGGGTCCCTAGGAAAATTCTAACCTTAGGCAGATTAAAGGTTCGAAAGTGCAGGATTTCCGACACTACCGATCACTTCTGTATGGAGGCAGAACACTGAATGCACGCGAAAAATCTGCACTTCGTCTCATCAGATGTTGGTTATTGTTTGTTCTTCCCCTTAACAGCAGATAAATATTGGAGCAGTCCTACAGTTTGAGTTCCGGCGGTGGCAGGATTTTTCACACAAGCTAAACAGGTATATTGAATTCAGCTACTGTCTGGAGGACAGTTCTAGCGGTCGACTGTTCTGAAGAGCTGTTTTCCGTAGTTTCTCTGACCAACACCAGGGGAATGTCGGAGCAGTACTCTACAACACCGGGTCACGAACCACGCACGATCTATTCTTTATGAACCTCGTTCTATCCTCACAGCTTACTAATGCACACTTACACGCACTAACTACCACACACGTCTGGAGACCAGTTGGGAGTCGCCTTCCGGCAAGGGCGGTACCCAGCTAGTGAGAGTCACCCGTCCGATCGACTGGTAGGTCCACAATACTGCCAGGTCCCACGATAAAAATATGCACTACACTAGAGAGACTAATGAACATGTCAGTGGTCCCGCTCAGAACTATTAATCAATTAATCAATTTATTCTTAGATTTTTTGTAATTGATGAACGAATAACTTGTTTTTTCAGTTAACATATTTTGTTGCGAGTAAATATTTTCTAAATAAAAAAAGTACGTTTTTATTTCTTTCCTACATCTCATAATCTAAAATTAATATTTTTATATACTATAAGTACACGTACATTAAGGAACTCCAATGCAATCGGTGTTTCGTTCTTACAATTTAACCAGAGTTTTTGGATGAACAGATTCAAATTCAGTGTAGACATTCTCACTTTCTTCATACGCCACATCTTCAGCGTATATATTTTCGATGCCACCAATTTACGAAGTTTTAATATCGCCATTTTGCCAGTTTTTCCCGATACTTTAAAACTTCAGAAGCGCTCCTGCAAAAGCTGACGTTGGTACGCCCCCAAGTAAAAGTTAAGCGATGAATATCAGTGTGCAGCGAGTTTGATAGCCCAAAAATCGTGTAAAATAAGAACAAAACAGCAATGGTTAAAGCATAAACATTAACACTGCATGTTGTAGCAAAACCTTTGAACAAATGATCTAATACATATTTGCTTTCCTTTTAATAAAATATTATCAGATAACAACATTGCATTTTAGTGTGTAATACGAGCATGTTTTATTACTTACTATCCGAAATACTCACTTATTGATTGAAAAGATAGGAGAATACTTTCGGTAAAAATTACAATTTAGACGACCCCCAAATAATGTATTCAGAAAACTACAATTATTTTTCAACCGCTTGCAATCACTTTCAAGCCAAAGGAAATATAGCAAGATGTAACATAAATAAATTTAGTTCATTTTTTTAAAATTATTTAATAGAAAATATGTACCTTAATTATTGTGGTCAGCTACATGCACATTGATTCTGATATTAAATAAGTGATTTATTATTATTTTTTTCTTCTAACTACTAATTTGGCTTTTAAAGATGGTTTCATTAGTTTCATTAACAAAAAGCAAAAAAAAAAAAACATTTAGTCTCTTCAAATGGGAAATTTTCCTTAAACATCTATTTTGCGCGTTAAACATCACCTCATCACAAGATTACCCGAAATTAGATGAATTAGGTTGGAGAAATCAAGAACTTTCTAAACTAAACCAGAATTCCCAACTTCATTCGTTAGAAATCATTCAAAGTGTAAAGAATGTATAGAGAACTTCCCTCTGGAGAAACTTTCAGAAAACAATATTTTCATATAAAGGTTATAAAGAAACATAAAAAAACTAATGGATTCTTCGAATATCTGTCACTTTATCGAACAATGCAAGCAGTTTTTAGGTTCTGAGCGTCAGATCCGGTTTAGTCAACTGGATTGTTTAGTCATCTACACCTGTGGGATATGTGGTAGATTGACGAGAGACATGTCAATATAAAGTATTATCTAAACCGTATGAATTACAATTGATTTAATTGGCCAAGATGTAGTGATTTAAATATGTCTGATAGTCCATTTGTGCTTCAAAAAGGATACAAAAAATATAATTGTTTATTTAGTAATGAAACTGTCGACATAAAATATTGTACTGAAGGAGAAAGGACTTGCCTCTTCGAGAGAATTTGAATGAAGGGGAGACAAATGACAAGTAGTCACAGATCGAAGTTAATATATTTCCTCCTTTACGTATTAAATTAGGATTTATGACAAATAATATAGATCAATAACGATAGTTTTATATGTTAACTCTGGGGAAAAGGAGTTATGTTATAGGTATAAAAGAAGGTATATAGGATCTCAGATTAAAGAAAAGTTTTCTAATGAGCAATCAGACAAATTACGTGAGAACAATAGTTTTTTTATCCAGTGTGCAACATATATTTATATAATTCATTTTCTTTGGTGCCATTTGGATCTTCCTACAGAAAAATTGTGCATTCCCCCTTTTACATAGTAAGCGCTTTCATAAAACCTACAGTATCAGCTGTACTATGAAAAACCATACAGTATGAACAACGATGCTGGGAATTCTGGATTATATAATCTAGCTGAAATTGCAGTAACTTACTCTTGAATTCACGTAAGATCCGTTACAAATGGAAAGTGAATAGAAAGCATCTTCAATGTATGTAATTTCTGTACTGCTCTACCAGAAAAAGTAGAATTTATGAGTATAATTTACCAAAATTAATAGACAATCAGAACATATCAGACCATTTAGTAGTTATTTTCGAGTTTGGCAGTACAAAATACGCTAAATGACATTTGACATTATTTTTTAAAGAAAATTGCAAATATTTGTTGCTCAGTGTAACTTTCATGGAATTTTCACATATTTTTAAAAACATTCCTCTTTTACGAGAAAAAATAGAAGATTTTACATGAAACTTGAAGGTAACTCACATAGAATCTATTATATTCTACATGTTTTCATGCCTTTTATTACTAATAAATATATCTCAATGTTTGTAAATTATACGTATACGTTTCTCTATACTACGAGTGTTCTGGTACGCAAGAAAGTAACCATGATTTTGAAATGAATTCTCTCGCACGCACAGTGGATGAAATTCACGTAACTCCTCTCGTTTTTGCTTGATTCCGTACTTCCATGTCCTGATATGTTTTTCAACTGAGTACGCGAACAGAAGTATTTCGTTCCTCATTGGAGGAACTTACGGACATATTTTAAAATATATGTTCACACTAAAAGAAAATACAACGATGTTTACTGGCTCCTAACGATTTCCAACCTGAATGATACGCATTATGTCCACAAGAGCGCAGCACCCTGCGGCTAATCCGCTCCCGTCGACAGCCGGCTCTCAATCCGACAGATTCTTTAAGGCGCATTCTAAACAAGTAAACAACGGACTGTGTGTGTGCCTGCGCTCTCACCACGACGCCCGCGTATAAACGAAGGCCGCGCTGTCTAAGATGAGTGACGCGCTCCGTCGACGCAAGTCCTCGCCATCCCGAACGACTCCTCTCCCCACTCCTGCCATCACTCACCGCGCTCGACACCCTCGTAATCAGCGCGCCTCACGCAACGCCTTTCCCATCACCCGCTCTCCACCACCAATCTGCTCTTGCCATCCCTACTTTCTCCGTATTCCGAAACAACTCTAAAACAAAATTCCTTATTCCGAAAACAAAGGGACACCTAAATATTACAATGAAGAATAATCCACAATTCTCATCACAAACACAATTAGAACTGCCAAAGGTGAAATTGTTATAAAAATTAATACTACTCTATAATGTGTCAATCACGAATGTAAATTATCTCTGGAGACAAAAAACAGGTTGTTAATCTTAGATCTTTCGAAAAGCAAGTGTAAACTATAATTTTTTTTTTTCACTTCAACTATTTTATTTGACTAGTATTTTAGATGTTACTCTTCCAGATATAGCAACAATACATTTATTATTAGTTGATTTCTGATCAGAAGACAAATAACTCTTTTAATTAGATTATGTAATTGAGTTTAATGATTTCAAAGTTAAATACTTAATTTTTTAACTTCTGGTGTATATTTTGTGTGTACTGTATTTTTATGTGAATATTATGATAACATAACACAAAAAACCTTCATCAGACCAAAAGACTTGGCACATTTTTCTCATGTATAAAACGCGTTGAATACGAATTTGCGCGCAGAATTGCGCTACTACCCTCCATTTTGAAATCACAAAAAACATTGTGAACTTGTATTTTTTGTTTTCAGGGGTTGTTGTCAGATTCGAAGACTTGACACATGTTTCTCTTTGTATGTCGATGTGCTGAATTGCGCTATTGGAATGGAGCTATTGAATTGGAAGATTTCTAAGGGTTTCATAACGGAAGAAGCAGCACCTCCCAAAATTGGGGCTGAGTAAGTTTTCGAGGGTCTTAGAATTCATTTTTAAAGAAACAGAAGTTTCAATTTGTAGATATGGCTTTTGTTTAAAAGAGTATATAATGTGAGAAGGACTCCATGAGTTTTATCCAGTCTATGAATAATATGTGGTTTCCATGTTACACGAGTAAGCAGGAAGACGCTTATATATTTGATTGATTTATTTGAAGAGGCCCATGTAATCGGGTAATGATTTATTTTTAAAGGGGAAAGGATATTTGGTTTTCGTAAGGTAAACATTTTTATTTTGCATTTTGTGGGATTAGCTGTAACCCCAATTTTTTTTGTTCATTCAGAAAAGGTATTTGTTCTATTGCAGGTCATTTATTGCTTCAGATATTAATTCGCTGAATGTTAAGATTGCTGTATCGCTAGCGTAGAGAGTCTTAGCACAGTTTGATAGTGGGGACCCTTGAAGAACGCCTGTTGGATTTGGGGAAGGTAAAGGTAGGGTATTATTCACTTTTACTACGAAGAATGTATTATCCAAAATGCATTTGATTATTTGGAATAGATATTCCGGAAGCCCTAGTTTAATAATGCATTGTGTCAGACTTTATTAAAAGTCTGTCCGAAGCCTAAGAAGGTTGCTTCGCAGAATGTTTTACGCTGAAAGCTAGAGCAATTTCTCCCACAATTCTTAATAGTTGGTGGGTTGATGAGTGAAGAGGACGAAATACAAATTGAGTGGCGGAACTGCATTTATTTTATTAAGGAAGGTTAAATCTATTAAATTAAGTTTTTCAATTCTTTTTTGCAAATAATGGTGGTAGACTAATTGGTCTGTACTTTGATGGAAGTTTTGGGGGAAATATTTTGTTTTAAAATGGGAACTATTTTTTTGCAGCACGAGGGTAAGAACCTGAGGTTTAGACAACTGTTGAAGACAGCAGTCAGATACGCATTATATATGGTATCTATTCCGTGCGAAGATTTATTTTTGATTTTCTTGACTATATGTTTTACGTTGGCTGGAAAGATATATAAGTAATAGTGCAGTGATACGGGTCATTTAGGAATTTCTCTACTGATGTTTTTTGCGTAAGTTTCTTGCGTTCTTCAGATTCTTCGTGATTTGTTTTTGAGTGTCAAGTGTGTGATACGATGGTGAAAATAAATGTGGGTTTTTTGCACATTGCACCAAAGGAGGTGTTTGGCTGTCATTGCAAGGGCGCAAGAACGTAGTTTGATTGCTTCAGGATTTAAGTGTGCTGTGTGTACGTGTCCTACGAGGTCGATGTCGAAGCGAAATAAGATGTGTGATGGTTAGAGGGGAATTGTTGCAAGAAGCCACTCCTCATGTGCGTAAGTGTTCCGTGCGGAAGGAGTCATGGTTTGTGGAAACAAGTGCAGTATGACTCAAGTATTAGTAATGACCTATCTTTGGATTATAAAACCGTCAGTCAAATTGCCATAAAAATTGTCTATTAAGTTGCATTCATTTCTGTCAGAGTACTTAGCATAATTTGAGGGAGGGATAGAAGAGATCCATGTTCCCCTCTCATTTCTCCCCCTTCCCTTCCCCTCCTAACCTTCTCCACCCTTCCGCCCCCTTCCGCCCTCCTCGCCGCCACGCTTCGTCCCAAGAAGGGTACCGTGTACTTTACTTTAACCCAGTATTTAACTCTTTTAAATTATCGTGCGGTCTGCAGGTGTAGCCTAGTTTAGAGTAGTGGGAGGAACGGTAGCTTCAAAACATGTCACTCTTGCTATCCAGTCTGCTTGCGAGTGTTCCTTTGCAAACATGTTGCTGTCTGATTGTTTTAAAGTATGTTGGCTGCAGTTGTAGCCCGCAAGAGCTCTACTTAAGGGGATATTGAAATAAAGTTTGTCATGCAAAAGAAATTAGAAACATAATTGTCAGACAGATTTAAAGTCTATTATCATATTCAATAGTGTTATACAATTAAAAGGACTGCTGAATGAATCATGATGAATTATCGAATTAATGAAATCAATGTTTCGTATTCTTATAGATATCGCTTATCCTCTTTCTTCTTCCGGAAGTCAACATATTTAACTATACGCTGAAAGGTTTTGACTTTTACATTATTTTCAAATAAATATTTTGAGATTATAGAGTACTGGATCACAGAGTTCAGATACTCGAACATTTAAAAAAAATGAGGCTAGACCACACAAGCACACGTTACGAAACGGGTAGGGAAAAAAAGGGGTAGGGTTAAATCTGAATGAAATATTAAGTCGACGCGTGACTTTGTCTTAGAGAACCGAGATGCTGACTGAGAACTCGAAACAAGAAAGAACTGTCTCATTACCAATGCGCCTTCGTCTGCATTCCGAGCAGTTCGACGAAAGCCGTGGGTTCGTTTCGGGTCTGTCACAGACGCTTCCAAGAAGCACGTCCTTCAAAATCGAACTCTATCCTTTCCTTCAGCACCATTTTCTTTCTTGGCAGCTGGGAGCAAAAAAGCGCCATTGATGTTTCCACCGCAACGCACACTCCTATTGGTTTTTGTTTCGGAGCAAAACTGCTTCTTGCGCGACCGTTTTGGTACGCGAGTCTCGACGGAAGCTTTTATGAAGATTACTCGAGGCCGAGAGATTGCAAGTGCGTGAGTTGAAGTTGTTAGTTTACTGCAAGAAGATTAGTCCGACACTGAAAATAAAGACTTAGTCACGACCACTCGCAAAAAGACCACTTGGATAACTAAGCTCTGGATTAATATGGTGGTTTGTGTGTTTAAAAAAGGAGTTGGAATCACGCTATGCGAATGGGACTTTAATGTGATAATCGGATTGTGGAAATGATGTCATATTTTTGTATGATTGTAATATGATCGGAACGTTTTCAGCACAACAAAAAGTACATTTTTTTGAGGAAAGAGATTTTATATTATTTTACGATTTCATTTTTTTAAATTCTCCATGAGTATTGATGAGCATTTTACAAAGCAACAATGAATACATCAAAACGACGATAAAATTGGACGTAATGGACAGAGTAAAGTATTTATAACTGTTGCATTGGACATTATAAAGAGTTTAATCAGGTATACATTGTTACTTGGATTTCAGAAGTCATTAGTTACTTGATAACATATTAGTAAGAAAATTAAGGAGTAACCCGGATATATAATCAAGCCGTTATGAAACTACATTCCAAAAAGTGAGATTTTTTGTTTACGACAAAATTTAGCGAGTTAATTAAAACACAACTACACAAGTCATTAAAATTATAACCGAATTATAAAACAATAAAGAATATAAAATGTGCATTGGACTGACAGAGTTATCCCTGTCGGTATGCGAAGGGTTTAATACCATAACCCAAAAGGAAATCTGTTAATCGCTCGTTTAGCTGTACATAAACGAAGTTTTGGAGACACGAACACATTGTCAAAGCCATCTCCCAGCAATATTGAAAGTCGACTCACAGCATATTCAAGTGAATTTGCTCATCACCAAGGCCCCGGGAAGAGGTGCAGCCGCTATCCTCGGGGAGGGAGAGGGCGGGTGCGGGTGCGAGGATGACAGCGTGCGTAGACCGCTGGTTCGGACCGCGTTATCAGGCATCAGAGGCGAGAGGCGCCCGCAGCGGAGCGCCAACGAACCTACTTCCCAGCTCGGTTAACCGCGCCATCTCCATTACGACGCAGCGCCATCGCGCAGTAAACCTTCCCAGAACCGACATTCGCCTAACGGCGGGCCCTATCTTCCAAGGTTCCCTTGGCGCGCCACAGTAGGACAACGATTTCGAAATTTGGAGAATCGTTTTAAAACTTTTTGTGGGCTCGCTGGGTCGATAGCTGGAGTAGCCTCGATAGCGATGCAATACGTGTATATTTCTAATCTACCTAAGCTTCACCAGTTATTTGCTCACGCGAGGCACAGAAAGTATTGTAGTAAGTGGTGAACTGTCTTCGGCTTATCCACCTGGACATAATCTAAAAAACCGAGACCCTTTGGGACGTTCAGTTACATTTTAGGAAGTGCCCCTCACCCAGAAGCGAATATTGTCGGCTGCGTTAGAATTGAGTTTCCGTATGATGCGATTTTCATTTTTTTTAACTGATAAAAGGGGCGAAATGTACTCACGGAGTCAACCATAACTAGTATATAATTATAATACAAGTGATCAAATATAACAGCTATTTAGTTTAAGACATCAACTCAAGGACACGTTGGAATCCTTCAAATAATAGCAAATACTGATGGCAAAACACTTCTTTTGCCGCAGCCACAGAGCACTCAATGTGTCAATCACCTCCAGCTGATGGAAAAGGTTTTCTTAATCGTAGAGGGATAAGGGTTCAGGAAATGCAGAATCAGAGTACACCCAGTCGCAGAGATAGAAGGGAGAGGCAGACAAACAGAAAGCACCACATGACGTATGTCATCCACTAATGTACCCATCTTATCAGACCACAGCTGATGAAGAAAAATATATATTTAAAAACTGGTCTATAATTTCATTCAAAATTCAGCTCACCTCAACCTCTCATATGGTGTCGTCAAGCTACCACCGTTGAGACTCATATTTAAGACCTTCCGACCTACAGCTTACATTGCGTCCTCATAACTGTTCAGACTTATGTTCATAACAAATATCAGCACCTAAGCTTTGTCTAAAGCAAACGATTTTATAGATGAGTGATGGCATGAATTCATTGATGAAGAAGCAATGGCGATATGAGAGGCAAGTCAAAAGGAAAATCCTCGAGAAAACCCCCAAAGATATCTCTTCACCCACCACAAAATCCACAATGTACTCGCAATATTCGCGGGATTTCGCAAATGTGTCCAGGGAAGAAATTTAAACTGTTTGACCTCTACAACACGGGTGGCTCTCGGAAACTACACGTTTCATCCGGCACTAATAACCAATTGCAAAGTCACGTTAAGAGCGACCCTTTTCGGCCCTCTGTGCACAGGCGCTCGCGCGCAGGTCGCGAGCCCTCCCACTGGGGCGGTGGGCGGTGCGCGCTCTCCCCGTGCACGGACCATGGGTCGATAGGCCCGCCCCCGCCGCGTTCGCATCGACCGTCCCCCACCACTGCCTCCTGTCAGTCAGTAGCTCGCGTCTGCAACGAGCCTTCCGTCCACCGTCCTCCGCTCCCCGTCCTCCGCTCCCCGTCCTCCGCTCCCCGTCCTCCGCTCCCCGTCCCCCGCTCCCCGTCCTCCATCCCCGTCATCGCTCCCCGCCTTTGCTGCCCGCCCTAGCTCCCCGCCCTCGCTCACGTCGTCGCTCACGCCCGCCGATGCAGCTTGCACAACTCTCATCCACCCCTTACGGAATCTCATCATCGCCTTCGTCACTGTTTTCTCGTTCCCTTACCTTACCCTCACTCTCCCACATCGCTGCCTGCTTCAGTCGAAATGATTCTGAATCCTTAGAATAGTTAATATCAATATTGCATTCTTGGAAAATATACACACCAATAATTTATACACTACTTGTATAACTATTTTCTAAATTTTAATGTCCCGAAACTTTCATCTCATTTTTTAGAATATTTTTGAAAATAAAAGTACGTAGTAACTATTACGATTTCTTTAAAACATAGCGACTTGAGAAGAAAGTTCTGGCGTTCACTTGGTATGTGTCGGAGAAATCATGGAAAACTACTGATCACAGCAGCCGGTCAACACAAATCTTCTGCAATAGTGTGGTTAAATTCGACTACGCAGTATCCAAATCCGCCATCTCTAAGACTTTTCGTTCAGTGATACATCACAGGTACGATGTGGTAGCTGAGTTATTGCGGCCGGTACAGATGTTCAAATTATGATTAAGAACAAATCCGTACTCCTGCTCATAAACATTAAGAAGTCGTCAGGTATATTTCCTGGCCTCTTCTCTCGCGAGATAGTCCTACTAGTATTTACTCGGACACGTACTGGGTAGACTGTCACGCACCCGGACAGATTAATTCATTTCTTTCGGGTGCGCCAACTATGACCATTAGTCCAGAAAGCATAGTGGATTTTTTATCACAGGTACGGCAGTGTTTTTACCCCCCTGGATGAAGAAATCCAGCACCGACCCACATGTCAACAATGCCACATGTCATGGTGCCACAAATGATTGAGAGTTGCAGGGATAATAGAAACAGGATGGCTGACATTGATCAAGAAGAGTGAGTGTTAAATAATATACTGTAATTCGTGACAATGAATATGCCGCTTGGCGAGCCCTTAAACAATCGGAATTTCCGACTTATATGGCTTAGGGCAACAAAGGAAGCTGCAGTGATTCTGACTTGGTTGTAGGATTGGAGTCCCTACGATGGCAGGATTTTCGACACTAGCTAGATATCTTCGTCGTGTTCAGCTGATGTCTGAAAGAAAATCCCACCAACTGGCTGCTATGTTCAGTTTCTCGCGGGTTTGACGCGTTAAGTAGTCGCCCGCGCCCCTTTGGAAAAAGACCGGCACCGAGGCGCAGCAGCGAGGCGGTGGTACCCCAGGAAAACACTGGCACCGTTCACGGGAGGTCGCTGAGGTCGAGCTCAGCGAAGCCGTCACACTTCGGTCGGCGTGACTAAGCGCGCCATTGGACGTACGGCCAGGCCAGTTGGCGAGCCTCTGCCCTGACCGGGTATAGAACGGTGCGAAGCGAGCAGTGGAGGCACTTCCAGTCGTCCCATCATAGTGCGAACTACGAGGGTGCAAGTTATTGAGTGACTACGCTGCCAGCCAGTATTACGGAATTATCTTTTGATATTCAGATTGTCACCACAGCATTGTTGTTGGACATGTCTTTGGCTTTTGTTGTATATGGCTAGCCCCGGTAAATCGCCTGGTTATTTTGTGACTACGCATGTTAACGGCTTTCTCTGTACGTTCGGCCATTGTGAATAACAATCTGTTTTACGAAATTAACTTGTTTTGGTCATAACTCCGAGCAATACCAGGAGAACGCCGGAGAAGTAATCGAGAAAACGGACAAAAACCATGTACGATATTCCCTTCCTCTTTCTTATATCTTCACCTCTTTACTTACACACACTTACGTGCTCTATACTACCACGCACGTCAGGAGACAAGTTGGGAGCATAGAGGTTGACGGGCTGGGGCAGTGCCTCTCTGGTGAGAGATACCTGTATTGGGAAAACTCTACAAGCCGATATGTAGGTTGTTACCGGATCTTGCTATCCAGTGGAGGAAGATCATTGTCACCTTCCGTGATCAAACAAGTACTATTCTTACAGGAATAGTTGCCATAGTAATTTACGTATCCGGACATCCGACATAATAAATCAATCAACGATGTATGATGCCTTTTTCTATGCCGAATAATTACTGTTATTGCAGTTTTGTTTGAATACGTTGACACAGCTATATCTAAAACATCTTTGTTTGACTTTGTTTATTTAACTTCTTTTGCATTATTATGTATTTTGTGTGTGGTTATGGTTATATAACGTTATAATTATGGTAACGTTATGGTTATGTGTATATACTTTTTAGTAGCATATATCTCACTTAAAGAATAGGATTTTACTACTTATTTGTAAAACAGTCACAATTTAAATGTACTCACTTCCAATTGGTACAATAGCAATAGATTTTAAATTAGTTTGCTGTACGATTCCACAGGTGACCAACACAAACTTCATAATTTTCAACAACAAAATGTTTATCTGAAAATCACCCATCTGTGCATTCACTAATCCAACGTATGCACTTCAAATTAGATAACGGGATTTCAATAAACAGCTCGTGAAGTGAAACAAATAGACTGTTGTTAAATCAATTGCCTCTGACTACACTGGGCTCAGTGCACGCGCATATTTACTAACCACGAAGCAAACGATCGTGTTTGTAGTTGCGCAGACTATAGACAGAACGCAGCAAAGTGGTTTTATAAAACGATCTGTGCATTATCTCAGTCAAGCAGGGCGACAGCAGCGGCATAAAAATTCCCACCCTAGAGCTTATATGAAACGGATTCACGAGCCAATAAAACTGGAAAGACAATGGCTGCCAACGGCAGCTTTCGTAGATAAAGCAGAAGCTTCCATATTCCGAAAGAAATGACGCCACCTAGCAAGAAAAAGGCGCCAGGCAATATGAGTAACCCACAACAGTAACAATCCGGTGCCGAGAAATATCTTCAGATATTTCCCGAACCGATGAACGTTGCATCATAGGACAATAGGATTGAAAAGCATTCGTTTTATAGTAGCTCTCCAATATTCTATGCTGGTTTTTCAACAATATAGTAGAGAATATTTGCGTGGGGTGAAGTACTATATCGTAAACAATACCACTTTTAAGACTGTGATTTTGCGTCAACTCACAAGGTACTATACAGTTCTATCGGAAAACAACACTCCAAAAGAAATTCTGGATGTAATAACGTGACTTGGATCATTTACGATTGTCCTGCAATTGCAATTAAGTTCCATTATCGTTGTGTTAGTACAAAAGCGGTGTAAAACGTTTGAAACCCACAAATGACGGTCACGACTTCCCTCTAATGTTCATCACAAAAGTTGTAAGATACACTGTACAAAAATAACCATAATGTAAATATAGAAGCGCCGCATTTAAAAGGCCACAAATAGAGCGATTGACCGCCTGCGCAGATCGTCGAACTCCTTAACCAAACTCTTCGAAAACCCAAAACCCTTTAGCCAAAAAGACTTGGAACGTCGTTACGCAAATAACAAGAAAAGTAGACTGTGCAACTCACCAATTACTGAGTCTAATAAACTATTTCTAATAACCTGACATCTGACAATATCAATCCATTCTCGGTTTCATGAGAAAAACTAGTGACAGAATGGTACAGTCTTTCTAGTTCTAGATCTCATGTCTTAAGTAACAGCTTTTCTATGTTACTGCTATTAATTTAATGTTTAGAAGTAATCAAATATTGTTCACCGGAGTATTAAATAATTCGTTGGATTGTTTATTTTACTCTGCCTAGAAGACTAACATAACCTACCCTTTTTATAAAACTCAGAAGAAAACAGAATACTAGTATACCCTATGCGGAATGTATCAGTAGCTAAACAGATAGATATAAAATAATACTGATCTTTGTTGTTAATTATTTAATAAACTGAATTCAAATGGACACGAGTACTGCTCATTTAAAACTATTTATATTTATTCCTAACCTTCGTCTTCTATGACTCTTAGTTGGCCCTCTGTAAAGTGGCATTGACTGAATACTACACATGCTAGATGCCGCTTAACCGTTCAAAGAAAAAGGTTTAACTCACTAAAAATAACATCAATTTCAGAAAAATATTGTGTAAAACTCGAGGAAATGGGTATAAACATATTAGTACAAAGTTTGCAACATTCGCCCGTGCCTCCCTCGTATCGTAGTGAATCTTCACACTAGTGTTCTAGAACCTACTTTATTACAAATTATTATTATTATTATTATTATTATTATTATTATTATTATTATTATTATTATTATTATTACTATTGCTACTGCAGCCACCACTGGTGCTGCTGTCACGCCTACATCACAAATACGTGAACTGAATAAACTAAGTGCATTGACATTTCAACACACCAAACTTGTGTTTTTCATATTTATTAATGAATTTTAATGACAGTACTGGTTTCGTGATCCAAAGCATTTTAATATAAACGAGTTCAGAATTCAAACGAGTTCAAATAGCAATACCCGTTCTAGAGACCTTATTAGGCCTTACATGCTCGATTACTGCACGAGCCACATCGGTCTCCGCCAGTGTTGCCAGATGTGTTTAGAGGGATTCCGCCGTGTTCGTTTCAGTTTCCGCCGAAAATCCGCTGAACTGGTTTTAAATTTCCCGCCTAAATCCACTAAACGTAAAGTAAACTACTTTCCACATTTAAATGTTGTATTAATTTATTTTATTAAAAAAAAGTTGCGAAATATAGTGGCATTATTGAACCTGCAATTCAACTTTTAGATAATATAAAATGCATTACTTGAGTGAAAATTTGCAAAATAATAACAATAGATTTCAGGTTGTATATAATTTATTATATAAGTATTATATTATTTATTCTTGCTAGTAACATGGATTTAGAAATTTTAAAAATATATATCTGTGCAAAACAACTTATTAATAAAGGTTATCGAAAACTGATGATTTACTAATTTTACTGCTTTACTAACTTCATTCATTTCCGCCGTTTATCCCGCTGTCCGCGAAACTCATTTTTTTTCCGCCGTACGAGTTCAAAATCCGCTGAAAACGGCGGGAATTCCGCCGATATGGCAACACTGGTCTCCGGATTCACAGATCGTCACGTGACTTGCTGATCATTGGTTTCGAAGCGTCCTCCCCGAAACTCTCCTGCCCATCTCGCGTCGATCCGGTATGGAACAGCACCATTCGCAAGAGCCAATACCCTCTGACATTCTCGGCCATTCTTTCGCGCAGAACGCCTACCTTAAGTGTACGAGCGCTGCTCTAAACGCGGTATATTAATCTCGCACGATAACAGTCAGGATTTCACATTGATCTGTCAATAGAGACACTCACAGAATAATCTATTCTTGTGAACGGGTATTAGTACACCATTTCTTTCACGCGACAAATCAAATAGCGTGATCCGATAACATTTGTTTCAGGAAAAAAATTGTTATCATGACTTCTGCCCCAACCTTCTTTTCCCTTCCTCATCTTCCTTTTCCCGTCCTCACCTTCCTTTTCCCTTCCTCACCTTTCTTTTCCCTTCCTCACCTTTGTTTTCCCTTCCTCACCTTTCTTTTCCCTTCCTCACCTTTCTTTTCCCTTCCTCATCTTCCTTTTCCCTTCCTCATCTTCCTTTTCCCTTCCTCATCTTCCTTTTCCCTTCCTCACCTTCCTTTTCCCTTCCTCACCTTTCTTTTCCCTTCCTCACCTTTCTTTTCCCTTCCTCATCTTTCTTTTCCCTTCCTCATCTTTTCTCCTTTTTTAGTCATGTTGTTTCCTCTTCAACTTTTTGTATTCGGTTTTCCCTTCTTTTCTCTTCCTTCTCCTTTTCCATGTTTTCCTCCTCCTCTTCCTGCCTTGTTCACCATCCTCTTGCCCTTTCAGCCCCTAAACACCGGCTTTGGTCTCGGAGGACCGCATCAGCATTCTGCGTCGCCGCCGCGGCCGCCCCCGCCGGAAAAATAACGCAGCGGAATTTTCATGGCGGCGCGGGCGGCTTCATACATTCTTCAGGGCGGACGCCACGGCCCCCTCGCGCTCGCAAAGCAGCCCTTCGGCGGCGGCGGCGTTGGAGCGACGGCCGAGTGAATGTTTGATCGTTCCCCGCGAACCTCCAAACCGCGCGCAGGTCCGCGCTGGCCGCTGCCACACCCGAACGCCCACGTTTTTAATGTTATGTGCCATCCATCGTGTCAATGATTTTCTCAAAAACGGCTACAATTTTTTTCTTTATTTTTTTTCTCAAATACAGGTGAGGAATATAGAGATGATAACATGTCACTTTTTTTAAACTTTTGAGTAGTTAAGCGTAATTTTGTATCTTAAAAATTCGAATACCTGAAATACGACAAAGGCAACGATATTGCATAACGGTTTTAAATTCCTATCTTTTTTCTCATTGTCGGTGAAGATGTATTGAACGATAAGAAGGCATTACTTGTTTTAACTTGATGGTACCCTTAATTACATCGTAGTTTGTGTACACTTGATAATTCACAAACAGCACACAGAGACACGGTATTTTATTGTTGCATTTCTGATTACGTATTTACGGTAAAAAAATGAATTTTATACAAAATTTTCTATCGTGTACGAGATATATTACTTAAATGAAAAAAAGGCGATAGTTTTATCATGTTATTTTTATGCATTCATAGGGCATCAAATTCGTTGGTCTTTCGTTCTGGAGTTTTAATTTATATGCTTCTCTTACTTTAAAAAGGTTTCAACGATAATTATTGTATTAAAAATTGCTACCTTACTTCTATGTAGTCACACCAAAAGTGTGTTAAAGTCTTCTTCTTTGCATGCTGTGCAGCAAATGCTGATTTATTTACATTTTTGTGTAGAAGTAAGAAATCACTACTCTTCAGGGCTATATAAATGGAGGTATGCAATGCAAGCTCTTGGTTTGAATTGGTTTGAACTATTTCAAGTGTTAGCTAAAATGGTAGAAGAGCAGAAAGTGATTATTATAATATGACGGACCTGTACCCAATAATGCCAGAAAATATTTGCTGAACGGCACCATTTCGTAAATAAAGAGCAGTATTTAACTAGTTAATAATCTCATGCTTTTTTATAACCGTTATTGAAATTTATCTCAGATTTCATTATTCACATACCGATGAATCTCTAATGGCTTTTCCTAACAGCGCAATTTGAAGTCAAGGGGAATAAAATTCAATTTACCATTTTTGTGCGTGCCCATAACCCCCCCTTCCATGGTCGTTATTGGGAACTTCCTAGATACGCAGTCTATGATGCCCGGATCACTGTCCCTCTGGCCTTTCAAGCCCGCAGCAGGATCACCGGGTGACTCCCCTGAACGGTTTCATCTCTTCACGCGATTCGCAACGTCGGAGCGGTGATTGGCACGTTCCAGAGCGAGACAAAAGAGTGGGTGCGACGCGTGGGCGTTCGGCTGACGCTGATCGCCCAGGGGTGAGTTGGGGCGAAATGGGAGTCTCGCGAACGGGGGGTGGAAATCGAGGAGAGATAGAGTTGCTTGCGCTGGTAAATGAAAATGTGGTTGGCGGATTGGTAATTGGAGAACTGAAAGAGAGAAGTAGTACAAATGTTAAAGAAAAGTAGTGGAAATTCGTGGGATACCGTAACTATTCTTCTTATTGCTGTTATTATTATTAGTCAACAACTACTAATATTTTAAAAAATAATGAAGATCATTTCAAGATCTGCAGTTGAGAGATAAATTGCATTTAGAAATAACTCTCTGGATTCTGTATTGGAATGGTAGGGAGGTCCAAAAATAAATTTGAAGGTTTGAAAGTTTCCAAATTTTAGAGTTTAGAACAGAACTACACCGCAGTCATTGTCACCGTCACCGTAGTGGTTAGGCGGAAGAGCAGGCCTTATGGCCTGAGCCTCGCCTTTAATAAAGACAATATTATTATTATTATTATTATTATTA
>BOPP01000012.1:1892835-1909126 GCA_017312745.1 Gryllus bimaculatus
AGAATTGGGAAGGAGGAGCAGAATCAAGCGGGGCCCGGGGGGGGGCCGGGGGCGTCACCTTTTTGTTGCTATTCTTCAACCTTAACGACCTACAACCACTTATCACACTGGTAAGGCAGGGGAGTTTGGAGCATTTTCCGGGTTGGAACGGTTACTTTAAGTACTTTGGGGAAGAAATGAAGGTGAACCTCTCTGGCAGATCTACACTTAAGGTGTGGGGGAGGACAGTCTCTACTCCGCGCACAAAAATCCTATCGGGATAATGACATACGCAGTGATTCTCCGGACTCGAATTAAATTGACACTGTAGTTAAAAAAATCGTTTATTCAGAATATAGTTCGAATCAAGGGGAATTACATGTGTTTATGTTGGAGCATGCAGTCCGTTATCGAAGGCACGTTGACTGAAGCTTTCAGATAGTATATGCAACAAGATTTCTTGTTCACGAACACGGTTATTGAAATCCTTGTCGTTCATTAAGCCGCGTACAGTGTTGTTTGCGATGTTTGAATTTATGTGAGTATTTAAACTTTTTGGAAGGGATCGTACAATTCAACATCAAAAGACTTCAAAACAAAAAAATTGCTTGAGTTCATTTATACAGAAAACTAGAGTGTTCTGTAGTGTAATCAGAATGATACTGGATTTTTTTTTTTATTTTTATTAATAAACGAAGGCGAAAATATGTTATCTAATTGTTGATTTATGTTTGTTATATTTCGTGGCTAATACCAAAATGGTTTATCTATTTTAAGAACATTTATTGTTTTAAAATGATCTGGAGAGCAAATTTACTGCAGACGATAAGTTAGTTCGAAGTAAAAGGGATTGAACGCCTTTTGAATTATTTTTGGAAGCGGGAGATGTGTGTTAGATGACAGGCGGTCGTGTGGGGGGGCTTCACGAGTAAGAAAAGACAGTTCATTTGAGTTAATTTGAGAAGGAACATTGTTTATAGTTAATGGAGTTTAAATATGCGTAAAATGACTACAGCATTAATAAGTAACATTTGGAGATATTGTTAATAGTTTGATCATTCTATATTATTAAATAGATGCTTGGAGTTTAACGCAATAACTCTGCAAGTGCTGTAACAATGCGAAATGCAATTACGTTAGTTACGTTTTAATAGGTCAAATGTAATTTGGCTTTTTTAACGCGCATGATATTCTATACATTAAGCTTATTATTCTCTAAGACTTTTTTTCGTCCGAAACATATTACAAGATTACGAATGCATATGTGGTTTATTTCATGTTAGTTTGCGCTTAACGATTGTGTCAACATTCTTTGAAGTCACATTGATATAAAATAGAATTGAACTTGTGTTGTTACTTAGAATCTGAGATAATTATTTAACAATATTACTTAGTTAATTTAGACGATATAATTTATCTCAAAATTCATGTTTAAGAATGAATTTTTTTAGTTTTACTTACTTCATTTTTAATAAAAGATTAATTTGCATCAATTGATATTAATACATTAAGAAATGATGGTATAAGTGTGCAAGAAATATGGAATTTATGTGAAAAAAGAGAATTTGTTTCATTGCTGGGTGTGATGCTTTGTTTGGGCGAGACAGCGCGGGAGGGGATACAAAATCGGGAACGGAAAGTTTATGGCGGGGGCAGGGGAAAAGAGTTTTTCCCCCAGATATCTAATTAATGAAGCAATACCAAGGGAAAGCGGGGTTTGTGTTATAGCAATATGTTGAAAGGGAGATATTACTTTGGAAACGGGAAGTGGCCGGTGAGAGAAAACTGTGAACTTCGGAGCCCTTGGGGGGGGCTTTTGTCCAAAAGAGAGATTTGTTGAATAAGTAAGAATGAGCTTTTTTTATTAATTTTGGTAATTTTACATTCGTAAGGATTCAAGTTTGTGTAAAAAATAAGTTGCGCCGAAAGTCGTATAGTGGCGCAATGTTGAGAATATTTTGGGGGGTAAAAATGGTTTTAATTTTGAACGGAAAGTAGGAGTATAATATTTTACTCCGTGTTTTTATAATAGTTGAAATATGAGTATTTTATTTACGGAAAATGTTCGTAATGCGGCTTTACGGCAATGAACCGAATAATATGATTTGAATGTCACCGAGGTAAAAAGTAGTGGCAGAAGCGATGGAAATAAATAATTTGAAATAATATAAAGAAACAGCCGGTTTGATTCCAGGGGCATTTTGAATCAGGGGAATAAATGTTTTATTAATAGAAGATATAAACAATCTTGCAGTTAACAGTTAGTATATCAGTGATAATTTTAATATGTGGAATGAAGTTCTGCATTTCTCCTAATTATGAATGAAAGAAAATTAACATATTTTAAATATGGTGATGATCGGTGTGGCAGGAATAAGATTAACGATTTGACATATTATTGATTTCTTCTGGAACGCCTGATCGAATTAATGAAACATGCATTTCTCACTGCTCGATTGGATTCCAATAAAATATTCACATAATAGTGAATTGAAAGTTTATCCAATTTTTTGTAGGAAATGGTTTATGGCATTAAGATCCTATTTAAAATAATTTCGTGAAAATTTTAAAAATAAAAAGGGTCTTTGGGGGGGGTGGAGTTCAGGTGGAAGTGACAAAGGAATTCGGTGGAATAAAGGTGCTTGGGCGGTGGCTGAAATGGCGGAATGGGGTTGGCCTTTAAATGAACTTAGACGGTCGGGCGCGCTGGGTTGTGAGCGACATTTCCTTTACCGCGGCGTAAGGAAATGTTCTGGACCGCCGGCGTTGAAGGAATGTTCCTCGAACCGAGGGTAGGGGAAAATGGTTCCCCTCGCAACCCGCGGGCGGTAAGGAATGTTCCTCCTCGCACCCCGCTTGCGTGGCGGCGCGCCGGCCGTGGGGGTGGGCCCGGCGTCCCCGCGCGCCTTCTGCTCCGTGGGCGTACGCCTCGCCTCGTCGGGGACGGCGCGCGTCGCGGGAAGGGCCCCGACACGTGCGGCGCCAGATTGCGGCCGCTCTTCCCCTCCTGTCCGGAACGCGCCAGGAACGCGAGGCTTTATCCACACGCCCAGGGTGAGTTAGCTCAGAGCTACATGCTGGATCGGTCGTGACTATTGACAGGCGGTTGAGCGGTCTTCATTTTTTTGGGGGCATTATCGATTTTTTTGTGTGAAAATAACATATTTGTATATTTGGTTTGTATTGTATATGCCTATATGGATTATTTATTTATGGAGAAAATACTTACATAAATCTAGCAATATATTTTAAATAATTGCCTCCCATTCCCAAACCCAATCTGCCCTGAGTTTAACTCGAAGCTTCTAGGGTTTTGAAGTTCCGTGTTGGGGGGTTAACGCAATTGGTTAGAGGTTAGACGATATAAGCGATATTTAACAGTGGCAGACCCTTCTGATTGGAGCGCTTTCGTGGTTTCGCATATTATTCGATTATGGAAGCAATATCCAAACACGGCCAGGGACCGCGCGCGATTCTGATTTCCTCAAAAAAGGCTATTCCTGTTTATTCGAATCCAGTTTACATCAACTACAACATGTAGGAGATTAGTAGGGTGCCTTAGTTTTTTTCCCCGGGTTGGTGAATGGCACATGGTGCGGAAGGAACTTAGGGCGGTATTGGACGTATTGGTAAGCGCTGGAATTTGCATCCACTGGAGTGTAAATACGCCTCCGGAATAAAAATTACTACTCAATGGGAATATTATGATAGTTGAAATGCCCTGAAATTTGGTAAATAAATCAACAAATCTGTGCTCTTCTTTAATTCGTAAGGTCGGAGAGGGTGGGTTTAGAAAACTAACTGTTTTTTGGTTTTGGGAATCGAGGGAGTTTAGTTTTGAAGTCACGGAGAAGAATTTTTGATCAGCTTGTGCTATGGTGAATTATGTCGCTGTTGGATAAGATTCTAGCACCCACAGCTGCTTGGATCGGTAGTTTTTCCCGTTGTTTTCTGATAGCAAGGCATTGCGGGCAGGCAAATAGACTTGGTAAACGGACCTGTGGATCCGCGGGGAGGTTTTTTCCTCTTCTGGTCTATCCCCCTTTATAACACAAATTACCAAAAATTCACTAAGCAACCAAAATACTAGTGACTGGTCGGGAGCTTTAGAATTTATCCCATGGTGTGGTGTTTTTTGGGAGAAATATCTTGTTAGGCACCTACCCTAGGTTACGGTAGGTGCAACCCGTCTCGTAACACGGGGGATGTCAAATTCCGGAAAAAAAGACTACAACACTCAGTATGACCTTTTTACGTTGTGTTGCCTTGGTCTGGTGCTTTTCCAGCAAGTCAAGATACAATGCGAACAAGAGATTTCACATCCTCAGTCCTTTTTACGAACTGTGATTTTGTCATTTCCAAGCATATTCACAAACTGGCAAGGTACGGGCGGGCTTTTCTATTCGAATTTGTCCTCCGCCTGAACAAAGTTAACAACTGTAACTCAATTGCATCTACTTCGTCACATGCGTTGTCTCTCCAAACACTCCGTAGAGCAGTACGACTTCGGGCCTTGGCACAGCGTGCGAGGACGCGAACCAACGCAAAAAGCCATTTTTCGGCGGCGCGCGTCTCGACGCCGCTGCCACGGCTGCGGTCACGGAGGCCTGGGGGGCGCGAGCTCGCACGGTGCGCGCGTACTACGCCATCGCCTAATGCGTCCCCGACAGACCAGCAAAGAATCCCGCCACGCCCATTCGCTCCGCAGTCTTCGCCTCGCTCGCTCCGGCTCGCCTCTGCTCTGCCTCGCCCTGGCCCTGCCTGCTCTGCTCCTGTCCTGCTGCTTGCATTCCGATTGCCCTCTTTCTGCAACAGTTCTGATTGCATCCCACCATGCCTTCGCCCGACGCCCCGGAAATCCTATTACATCCGATGCAATCGCCAGAGTGATCAAACTGCATTACTACCGCATTTTATCGCGCGCCACCCAAATGTATGTCGCTGCGAAGGTGTAAGCCACCGCACTTGTTCTCGCCTTGACCGACCCCTTTTCTCGCCGTTCTTCCGCTTGCTCAACCGCGTCTTCCAGCGCCGCCTGCCCCGCACGACGCCAGCGTGCAATCCATTGGGTTTTGGGGACCCGTTTTGGGGTTTTTTTTTTTTTTTGGCTTTTCCCCCCCGCGCGACGTCGAGTATCAGGTCTGGGGATCATGAAGTCGTGCCGTGCTTGGAACCCTTGTACCGGGCGGGGTTTTAATCTCTTTTAGTTGCCACGAACGAAAAAGTATGTTTGATAGGACTCAAGGAAGATAGAAAAGAAAATCCGTTTCTGCTCTAAAATGGCATTTTGTGCAAAGTGCATTCAATCATCTGGGCAACTTTTATATTTAAGTGCAGGGAGATATATTTTGCGTATTTTTTACGTGATCTCATGTATGTGATTTTGAGTTTGGTTATAGTTGTGCATGTTAGATTAAATATGAATCGTGTATATTGTGAATATTGGCAATTTTTTTCTCTGTGGTGCATATTCGTTAATATAATAAGTATTCTGCATTTCGTTAAAAAAGACTATTGGTAAAGGTTTCTGTTTAATAGAAATATTTAAGCATTCATTGATAGCTATAAAATTTTTTTTCTTTTTCTAGATTGATAAATTCTTGTGCGAATGTTGGATATTTCATTATATTTTTTTAAACCAGACAGAAAAAATAAAGAAGACCACAAAGGTCTTCATCGAGTGTTTTTCTATAATTTATTCTGAGAAGTAATTAGATTTATTAATTGCAACAAAAATATTATGTATTTAATTTTCTCCTGGATTTTATGAGTTCTTAAAAGTATTTTAATTGGCATTATCATAGTGATATTAGAATTTTGGGCCAATAATGATATGGTTGGGTTATGCAAGCAACATTTTTTAGAAGAGGGAAAAGTGCAATTTATCAGTGGGAAATTTCACCTACTTTAATTATTTATTTCATACGAACTATTATTGTATATAGCGCGGATCATTTAGTTACTAGTTGTTCTAAATTTTTTTGGGATCTTACATAATTACACAAGCTGTAATTGAATACGTTAACTATGATGTTCATGATTTATTGTGATAAGATAAATTGTTTGATTGTGTAATAAATTGGAAAACTTTCTGAAGCTGGTGACTCTTGAAAATTTGGTATCTTCTTTACTTACAACATTTTCTTTACAAAACGGGCAATCAATTAGAGAGACCTATGCAGGATAGGTATAAAAAGGAGTCGGGAGTAAAAGTTCCTTTCCTATTTGAAACTGTTTATGTGTAATCTGAAATTTTTCTCAATATCAATGCAAATCCAATGAAGCGACATTTTCATTTCGAATAAGTTATGGACATTTCGCATTTTTTAATTACTGGAAATTTTTGATGTTATGAAATATTAAGATTAAACATCAGGGGAATTCCTCCGTTATTATGATTATGAAATAAAGAGGCATTGCATTAGTACTGTGGTGTAAATGTAAGCTGTGTACGTAGAGATGCAACATTATTAATATTTACTCTTTTGCTCATGATTAAACGTTTTATAACTCTGAGATTTGTGTAGGAGGTTGATAATTAGTTAAAAAGCCCCTGGTTTCGCAATTCAAGTAAAAATTGGTTATTGCTGTATTCACTTTGAAATGATTTTTATTGACTTGTTTTCTTTAAAGTTTTATTTTAAGACAATGGTATTTTTTTTCCTATTACATTATTGCCCTAACTTTGGCTAGCAATTCAATGGAAATTGGACTGTACGAACCAGAAGATTTTGATACAGGTTATCCAGTCAAAAGTAATTTTTAGGTACTTTTCAAGTTATGTCCAGTAGAATTTTGCATTTCTTTTTCAGTTTACTTTTCGGTGAAATTTAATAGTTAAGATTAAATTTAATGGGGTTAGTGAACTTAGTTCTATTTGTTGTTAATTGCGTTATATTCTGAGTGTAAAATCTGTTTTGCCATTTGGATGAATTTGTTGGATGACGTAAAAGGAGTAAAAGTACACGAAGATGAAGGGCGATAGAAATTGCACAAGGTGAATTAATTTTTAGGGTTAATCTGAGGGTAAATCGTGGCAGTGTTATTCATTTTATGTGCAATCTGTAATCCAAGTGTGTTCGTTTTGCAACTCTACGCAGCCGAAGAGTTTCACTAGTATTTTTTAATGCTAAGCGGTAGTTAGAATATTTTTAGTTTTAAAATGTTCTTTTTTCATTATATAAAAATTAAGGATTTTGTTGGTGATGATTATATTAGTTGGTAATTGAAAATTTTATTGGCACGCAGAATGAATTGTTTTAAAGCAATGAAATTAATTAATTGCGATGTGGGCCTGTGAAAACTATAAAAAGTTTCTAGTCCATTGCTATGGCATCATATTTATCAATTTTATTTAGAATGATCATGCGCCAAGTGAAAGTTTGTAACATAAATCTGTCAAATACTAGCATAACTGCAAGTTTCATGTTATTGTTTTTCGTAATACTTTTTATATCGATAAACCAAACGCATCGAAGTATATTCTCCTGGTTATTTAACTTTTTACCAGTTGTATAAGTTTGATCAAATGTCAGTAACAAGAAGGGAAAGTAAACCCACAAATTCTTACGAAGATTATAGGGAAGAACGAAACAGATTGTGAAATGTGCAAAGAAGCCTTTCTAACCAATATGTACGAAAAGACTAAGAAGTTGAGCTGTGGAAGGCTCAAAAGGAGAAAGCGAAATTTCAGTTCTGCAGTAGAAGAGTCGGAGTGAAGAAAAACTCGAAGCATTATTAAATTTGAAGGCAAGGAAATTGGGAGAAGAACAAGAGGAAGAAGCAGAAATGGAAAAAAGAGTAGGTAGCGATGGTGGGAGAGTGCACGCTATTGTATGCCCAACTCTTTCGCTTCTTTCCCCCCCCCCCCGAGCCGATTCCTTTTTCGTAAGACGTCTTTTTTGTGTTGGCCTTCCCGTGCTTGTTTTTTTAACAATGGTGGGACCGAACGAGGGATACGCCCGTGCAGGACAATATAGAGGTTGCGTTGCCACTTATTTTAAACGGAACTTTGGAAAAAAAAACGGTTGTTTTTTATTATACATCATGAAAGGTAAGAACAGGAAGAGAATTTTGAGTTTTAAATTTTTATATCGTTAAATTTTCATTTATGATTTTAGTAATATTTTTAAGGAAAGTAACTTTAATTCTTAGAACGGGCAGGTTTGGTAGGGATTTATTTGTTAGAGTTTTCAAATGTTAAATATATTTATACTTGAAGGCATATTCAAACGTATTTTTGTATGCCTTAATTATATTTTGTGAATAAGAATATGTTTGTTACAGTTTTCTAATTTTGGACGTATTTCTTTGTAAAAATACTCATGAGTGAAATAATGGACCGTCTATATTGGATCTTTACGGTCAACTAGTTCTGGTCTGGCGTACGTTCTTGCATTGACTATGAGGGGGGGTAATATAAAAAGTTCGTTACTGAAATAATGAGGTGAAATGAGTCCAGTGAAATGAATTAGGAGATTGTTTGAAAACAATGATAACGGAAAATAAACAATAGTATATATTAGTTAAACAGGTAATGTATGGTGATGCAGTTAATTTAGACATACATTAATCTCTATTCTAAACTTATATTCATCATATTAATATAATAATTTTCTTTCTTATTATAAAAATCCCTCATTATCATATTTTTCTTCTCTCTTTTCTTAGTTTACATTTCTGTGAATAAGGGCGCTTAGGCTCCAGGAAAGTGATAATCAGGAAACTCTTTTCTTTGGGGCAAATTATAAATGATGATGACGAGGATTTTTTAATGAAGTTTTTTTGAACACTTATCAATAGGGTTAATATCTCTCTTTTTTTCCTCTTGCTATTTATTACTTGCTGTAACTTTCCCTTTTAAGTATTCTTTAAGTTACAACTTTCAACATGTTTCATATGTTTCTTTATCTTTATTCGAAAATACTTCAAAACTTCATAGAGTCTATCCTCTATATCATATTCAAACATTCAACATATATATATAAAATTAATATTATATATATATTTATATATATTGGGGTATATAATGTTATATTATGTAATTAGTATATATAAATGTATATATTGTATATATGTATTATGTAATATATTTATATATTATTTATATGTAATTATATGTTATGTTACTTATATGTATATATATTAATGTATAATATATATGTATATATAATTTATTATTATTGTATAATATATATGTTATATGTTATGATTAATATTAGTATATTTATATGTATATATATTGTAAATATTTGATTTCTTCTCTTCTCATGTTGGGTGTTATGTTAATTATGGATGATTTTACAAAACTTTTAAAAGTCTTATTTTTGTTATTTAGACCGATTTGTCCGAATTTATAGGGAAATTTATTAATAATGGTGATTTGCATTCGAAGAGTCAGACGTCATTTTGTCGACGGTGTTTTGGAAACAGAGAGCGTCTAGAAATTTGGTATACTAAGACTGCATGATCTGAATACAAGTAATGCATGAGGTTTTGGTCATAGGAATATTCCACAGTGCATAAATATGAATAAATTCCTCGCCTAATATTATTCAACAATTCTATCATCTCGATTGTTCGGTCAGAGCACAACTATTAACAAGTAAACAACGTAAACAACACAACCTCACTTAATGATTGCAAGTGTTTTGACTCGCTGCCTACTCTAGAATCTATAGAATCATTATTAATCATATTTTACGTGAACTTTGCAAATTTCATTATTTATTTTATACATTTATATATTTTTTTTATTTAAGCGGTAGGCCATTTTGAAACAGTTACGATGAAACATAGTAAAATTTTAAGATTTCTTTTAGAGCTTATGAAGTGGTCGAACCTGCGACTCCTGGTGGAACGGCTGCGCGGCCGTCACGAGGCACGACGGCAGTCACGAAAGTCATACGTGGCCCGTAGGCGAGCGTCCGCGCCTACCCGTCACGACGCTCCGCTCCGCCGTTCGTCCTCTTCCCGCTCCGCCCGCCCGCAAACCGTCAACTGGTCGGGAAGTGTCGTGCGTCGTCGTCGTCGGCCGGGGCGGGCGGCGGGGCGGGCGGGCGGCGGGGGGCGGGCGGGCGCGGGGCGGCGGGGAGCGGGCGGCGGGGCGGCGGCGGCGGCGGGGGCGCGGGGCGCGGGCGCGCGGGCCGCGCGCCTCACTGCATTACGCGCACCCTACACTCTACGCAACCACAGCCGCGTGCGGCGACGCAACGGGACCGGGGCCGGACGGACAAGCCGGCAGGCGGCGGTGGGGAATGCGTGAAGGCGGGGGCGTTACGGCTCGCGGGATTGAAGGCGAAGCCTTGCGGATCGCGGCGCGCCCACCGCGTTTCGGCTCCTGGTTGAGACGCGCCGACGTCCGAAGCTGAAGGGATGTAGTCGCGTGTGGGCTTCTTGCTTCTAGAAAGGGATGTCCGCACCGTGTGCGCTCGTTGCCCCAAGAACAACGAGTCACTTCGCATTGCGGTTAACTACTGCAACTTTCTCTAATAATGTTAAATTTAGAAAAATCTATTGTGAAGGTGCATTTTGCTTGTTATTTTGGTATGGAATTTTGTGAGGAACTAACTAAAAAGGGGTTGTCTAATCCTCTATAAATTATCCATAATTTCGCAATCTACTCTTGCGATCATGTACGACATCTGCTCGTAGCGCTTCGATGTGGAGTGGAGCCGGATTGGGGAAGCCGTTGCTTTGCAATTCCCTAAATTTCAGTATTGCATCTAGTAATAGAATTATTAAAGTATGCTTTTTGGAAAACTTTTAGTTCTGTATTGAAATACGTTTGTAAAGAGTGTCATTGGTTGTTTGATAAATAAAAAATGTATTAATAGGATAAGCTATCACAAACCATTGCTCTGCTCTCCCCTTACTTGTAAGTTTCTTCTTTCGCTTGTGATCTCTTACCTTCTCCTTTCATGTTTCTTGATCCTCTCAGTTTCCTCTTTGCCTGCTAGTATTATCTTATAGTAGAATTCATTAGACTGAGTTTTATACAAAATTTTTCAATAAGTATATTACGCTTCTATGTTAAATTTAACATAAGTTCTAAATATTTTAGAAATTAATTGAGTACGATAAGAAGCCTAAAATCTGTATAGATGTAATTTTTCTTCGTGCGGGGTTTAGGTTAGTTCTATTCTCTGATAGATTACAGAGCCGTAATGTTAAAATATATCTGTAAAAAATTTTATTTGAATGAAGTAATAATGTAGAATATAAAGTAGATACATTTAAAAGCAAAAAGACAAGTTTATAAATATAAGTTGCTAAAGCAATTAATAACATTATTAAGCATATATAGAGTGTAGTTTGTCTTATTTATTGTCGTCTTGCTGCACAATAAGATGTGCAAATCAGCAGTTTTGTTCCTAAAAGTTTCATCTATGTGTATTCAGCAAGAACAACTGCGTGCGATGGAGCAATATTATTGTCATTTCTTCATCTCCAAAAGAGTTGAGTAAAACACAAGCTTTAACTGAGATAATTATCTAGCCTCCTTGCTTCTGGCTTTCAAATACTGTAGACGGTGCGCTCCGTTTTGTATTCCATTGTGCCAACGTCAATGGGTAAACTGCCTATCCTCTATGCTGCGCGATACGTGAATGAACGGTTCACGGATCCCGCGTACCAGACGCTGCACAACATCCAGCTGTTGTATAGCTTCGAGTCGCTCTGCCACATACTGCACGACCGAATGCTCCCAGAAGTATCCATGGGCGAAAAGTGCTTTGCGCGCCAATGAGCTTTTTTATTACGTCGGGCGACGCACGTCTTCAAAGTGGTGGGTGATTAATGCAATGTCATCGTGTAACGATTTTAAGACTTTTGAAATAATTTGTTTTCTTTTCTTTGGTACTCATTTTGTCTTAAAGTGTTTTGTTTTTCGATTCTCTACAATTCTGAATATTTAGCAATTTCAGGGAAGTAATTTGGAGTAGAGGGAGTAAGAGAGATGCAATGTAAAGGGTAGAAAGAAGATCAATGGTTTGTTATTCTGCTACGAGGGTGATATATGTTTGTATTTGTGTCGAGGGGTATAAGTAATGGGACATTTGTGGGTCGATTGTGTGATTAGTTTTTCAGATACGTTCAGTGGCGTTTGCATAAAAATGATTGTCCTGGTACTTGTAGATGATTTTCTTCCTACTGAGAGTTTGGTTGTTGAGGACGCGTGGGGCCTCTGATCCATTCCATGCGACGCGATCTTCAATCCATTCATGTCGTGGCTTCAACGAACCTGGGGCCGGGGCGCTCGTTTGCGAAAGCCTCGCTTAATATGGTCGCGGGTGTTTAAGGCCGACCCGCTCTTGCCCTTCGCCCGCCTAGCCCGCCCCGCCTGCCCGCGCCGACCGCTGCAGGCGCGCCATAGCTCCCCGAGACATTGCCGCCGCGGCCGCCGCGCGGCCGCACCAGGCCCCGCGCCCGGCGCGCCCGCCGCGGCTAGCCCAGCGCCAGCGCCGCGCCGTTGCGCGGACTCCATACCAGCTGCGCATTCGTGTGCGTACGTCACACCCGCCGTTCACAGCACACCGCTTCACCGGTATTTTTCAAAAAAATCTGCCCTCCCGATCTCGTTTTTCCTCTCATTACCTTGAACAGTTCTGCTACCCAGCGGTGACCACTTTTCCCGTTTTCCGCGATCCGCCGTAGCTGGCCACGTGGCTTGATGCTCGAAGCGACGCTCTGAATGTAAGTGACGGTTTCCGCACAACACTAATTTCGACGCCGCAGGTCGCGCTACTGGTTGCTAAACTGCCTCACCACACTGCGGATGGTTTCGACGCATAAATTGGGGTAGGGCTCTCTGGCCCCGCACTAATGCTAGCGCCACCCACGCGGAATTGTTTTCCTTGGTTTCTGCATGAATTGTCCTGTTCTAACGGTTTCGCGGCTAAGCGGTGGGTTGCTTTGTTTATGTCTGCATTCAAAATCTCATCAATTTGTGTTCGGAAGGATGACAACAAGCCCGCCGAAAGCTATCATGCATGCAAAAGGTCTTTGCCCAGGGCTCTGCTGTTCCTCGTCATTTAAAACAGTGCGCTGGCGGCGCAACTCAGCTTATGTGTCGTTTGCCCGTTGATGCCGCCACTATCTGTAGGATGGAACATTCAATCGTCGGGAGGGTACGGAAGGAATTGAATGAAGGCGAACAGTAACGCTCGCGGAAGTAACTCGAGAGTTGGGGTGTTAGCACTTGAGAACAAAAAAGGTTCATGTCAATTGATGTGGAAAAAAAGATTCCGAATTTGTCACTATGTTTTGAGCTAACGGGGAAACTGTTTATAATTAAATTTAATTTGTAGTGCTAAAAGTTCGTGTTTGACGTGTGGAGTACGTAGAGCGTTATTCAAACTGTTTGTTGTTTGAAAATGTTAGATGTTTTGGCTTGCTGTCAATTTTGTAGTCTTGCAGGAGTTTTTTTCGATTAATGCGGTGTGAGTGAGTGGAGTCGGGGTGGGGATTGGGGGTGCGCGGGAAAAGGGGGATTGAGAGAAGATTAGTTGAACCTTGATGCAATGAATTAGGGCGGCGAGTGAAAATTGAAAGGAATATAGGATTGGTAAGCGCTATGATGGTGATTTGAAAATTTAGTAAATTATAAATGACAGTTGAGTCATGCCAATGGTAGGTGATGTGAATTCGATTTAATCCCGTAATGCGAAAATTATATTTTTAGTCAAGAAATTGTTAAGAAATTTGTTTGAGGAAAATAGTCCATTATTTGTTTATTGATTACCTTGGCTAAAAATTATAAAGGGGTATTTTTTTAAGTAAGAAGCTTAATAATAAATAAGTATAAATGTTTTACTTCTGCAATTTTTTACTATATAATAGTAAGAGAAATATTGATGCTTGGGTATGAATGCGTTGCGAGAATATTTTCATATGGGGGTTTTTGTATGAAAAGGTGATGTTGATCTAAGAACTGAGTTACATCTCAAAGAGAAAATTGCTTTGCTTAGTTTTTTATTAATTTGGAATGGCTTTGTTAATGGAAATACGAAAAGTATCAGATTTTGTAGCAGCATGGATATGGTTGAAGTGGATCAAAATTTTTGGATCAATTTGTTACTTTTCATTATTTGCTGTTTACCTCCTTATAGTGACATTTAAATGAATATTTATTACAACATCTAAGTAAGACTTTTATAATTGCTTTATAATAATAAATAATTATATATATAATATATAATATATATAAATCTAATAATTAAAATAATAATATAAATAAATAAATTAATATTAAAATATATATAATAATAAAATAATAATAAATAATATAAAGTTTATTATTATATTATTATTATATTATTATATTATTATATTATTATATTATTATATTATATTATTATTATTATTATTATAAAGCAATATAAAAAAGTCTTACTTACTTAATGTTGTAATAATAGTTCAATTAAAATGGTCAGGCTAGGTAAGAGAGTAAACTAGCGAAATAACTGAAAAAGTTTGAACAATTATTTTGATCCGAAAGAATTGTTTCCTATCCACTTCACCATAATGCCATGATGCTACAAAATCTGATACTTTTTCGTATTACCACTAACAGCCATGCAATTTATTTAATACAAACTAAGCAAGCATATTTTTTCTCTGTTGAGATGTGAACTCAGGTTCTTAGAGTTCACAATTTATCACCTTTTTTTCAATACATAAACCCTCCATATGAGATATTCTCTGCAAAATCGCGGATTCATGACCCAGCATTTCAATATTTTCTCTTTACTATGTAGTATGTAAAAATGCGAGAAAGTAAAACATTTTATACTGTATTTTTAATAAATTATTTAAGCTTCTTACTTTAAAAATACCCTTTATAATTTTTTTAGCCAAGGTTAATCATAAATACAAATAATGTACTATTTTCCTCAAACAAAATTCTTTACAATTTCTTGACGTACAAATGAAATTTTCGCATTACGTGGATGTAAATCCGTAAATTTGCCACATCACTCTACCATTGCGACATGACTTCAACGTGTCTATGTCAAGGTAATTTACTAAATTTTCAAAATCACAATTCATAGCCTTAGAAGCACTCAACCTATGATATCGCTTTCAAATTCACTTCGCCCGCCCTATTCATGCATTCAAAATGGTTCAACTATCTCTTCTCAGAGCCCCTTTTCCCCGCGCACCCCCAATCCCACCCCGACTCCACTCAGCTCACACCGGCATTAGAATCGGAGAAAACAAAAACGTTCGATGGCAAGGAGCTACAAATTTTGAACAGCAAGCACAAGGGACATCTGAACATTTTTTCTTAACACAAACAGTTGAAGAACGCTCTACGTACGTCACACACGTCACAGACAACGAACTTTTATGCACACAAAGTTGAATTTATATTATAAGAACAGTTTCCCACGGTTAGCTCAAAACATATGTGACATCGAATCTTTTTGTTCTGCAACATCAAATGTGACATTGAACCTTTTTGTTCTGCGATTCATATGTGGGCTCAAGCAGCCCGAACCTCTCGAGTTAGCTCCGCGAGCGTGTGACTTGGTCAGGCCTCATATAGCAATTCCTCCGTGAGCCCTGCCGACGATGTGGAAGTGTTCCATACGTACACGAAGGCGTATGTATGCGCAATTTGAACGGGCAGATAACGACTACAGTAAGGGCGTGAGTGGCGCCGGCCAGCGCGGCGACTGTTTTTGGAAATGACGAGGACAGCAGAAGACGCGTGGGCGCAAAGACGAGTGTTGCAACGTGGCATTGGATGAGGCGTGGCGGCGTGGGCGTTGGTTGTGTTTCATGGCCTTCACAGACAAGCGAATGATGAGAAATTTGAATGGCAGAGGATACGAAAGCACGCACGCGCTTAGCCGCGGGGAGACGTTGAGAACAAGAGACGATTGCGATCGCAGGAAACAAGGAAAACAAAGTCCGGCGTGGGTGGCGCTGGAGCTGTAGGTGCGGGGGCGGCAGAGGAGCCGTAGGCGGCGGGGGCGGCAGTAGTAGGCGTCGGAAACGCCGAGTCCGTCAGAGGTGGTGAGGGCAAGGGTTGTGGGAGGTGTCGAGGACGGCGAAGGAGGCTAGGGCGGCGACCGGGTGGCGGGAGCGTCGAAAGTAGTGTGTTGGTGTGGGCGGAGAACCGTCGACGTACATGTGCCAGCAGCGTCGCTTCGAGCATCAAGGGCAGCGTGGGCAGCTACGGCGGATGCGGCGGAAAACGGAGCGGAAAAAGGTGGGCGTCGACCGCTGCGGGGTAGCAGGAACTGTGCAGGTAATGAGGAGAGGAAACGAGATCGGGGGAGGCAGATTGTTTTGAAGGAAGGGATAC
>BOPP01000012.1:1909151-1951698 GCA_017312745.1 Gryllus bimaculatus
AGAATTGGGAAGGAGGAGCAGAATCAAGCGGGGCCCGGGGGGGGGCCGGGGGCGTCACCTTTTTGTTGCTATTCTTCAACCTTAACGACCTACAACCACTTATCACACTGGTAAGGCAGGGGAGTTTGGAGCATTTTCCGGGTTGGAACGGTTACTTTAAGTACTTTGGGGAAGAAATGAAGGTGAACCTCTCTGGCAGATCTACACTTAAGGTGTGGGGGAGGACAGTCTCTACTCCGCGCACAAAAATCCTATCGGGATAATGACATACGCAGTGATTCTCCGGACTCGAATTAAATTGACACTGTAGTTAAAAAAATCGTTTATTCAGAATATAGTTCGAATCAAGGGGAATTACATGTGTTTATGTTGGAGCATGCAGTCCGTTATCGAAGGCACGTTGACTGAAGCTTTCAGATAGTATATGCAACAAGATTTCTTGTTCACGAACACGGTTATTGAAATCCTTGTCGTTCATTAAGCCGCGTACAGTGTTGTTTGCGATGTTTGAATTTATGTGAGTATTTAAACTTTTTGGAAGGGATCGTACAATTCAACATCAAAAGACTTCAAAACAAAAAAATTGCTTGAGTTCATTTATACAGAAAACTAGAGTGTTCTGTAGTGTAATCAGAATGATACTGGATTTTTTTTTTTATTTTTATTAATAAACGAAGGCGAAAATATGTTATCTAATTGTTGATTTATGTTTGTTATATTTCGTGGCTAATACCAAAATGGTTTATCTATTTTAAGAACATTTATTGTTTTAAAATGATCTGGAGAGCAAATTTACTGCAGACGATAAGTTAGTTCGAAGTAAAAGGGATTGAACGCCTTTTGAATTATTTTTGGAAGCGGGAGATGTGTGTTAGATGACAGGCGGTCGTGTGGGGGGGCTTCACGAGTAAGAAAAGACAGTTCATTTGAGTTAATTTGAGAAGGAACATTGTTTATAGTTAATGGAGTTTAAATATGCGTAAAATGACTACAGCATTAATAAGTAACATTTGGAGATATTGTTAATAGTTTGATCATTCTATATTATTAAATAGATGCTTGGAGTTTAACGCAATAACTCTGCAAGTGCTGTAACAATGCGAAATGCAATTACGTTAGTTACGTTTTAATAGGTCAAATGTAATTTGGCTTTTTTAACGCGCATGATATTCTATACATTAAGCTTATTATTCTCTAAGACTTTTTTTCGTCCGAAACATATTACAAGATTACGAATGCATATGTGGTTTATTTCATGTTAGTTTGCGCTTAACGATTGTGTCAACATTCTTTGAAGTCACATTGATATAAAATAGAATTGAACTTGTGTTGTTACTTAGAATCTGAGATAATTATTTAACAATATTACTTAGTTAATTTAGACGATATAATTTATCTCAAAATTCATGTTTAAGAATGAATTTTTTTAGTTTTACTTACTTCATTTTTAATAAAAGATTAATTTGCATCAATTGATATTAATACATTAAGAAATGATGGTATAAGTGTGCAAGAAATATGGAATTTATGTGAAAAAAGAGAATTTGTTTCATTGCTGGGTGTGATGCTTTGTTTGGGCGAGACAGCGCGGGAGGGGATACAAAATCGGGAACGGAAAGTTTATGGCGGGGGCAGGGGAAAAGAGTTTTTCCCCCAGATATCTAATTAATGAAGCAATACCAAGGGAAAGCGGGGTTTGTGTTATAGCAATATGTTGAAAGGGAGATATTACTTTGGAAACGGGAAGTGGCCGGTGAGAGAAAACTGTGAACTTCGGAGCCCTTGGGGGGGGCTTTTGTCCAAAAGAGAGATTTGTTGAATAAGTAAGAATGAGCTTTTTTTATTAATTTTGGTAATTTTACATTCGTAAGGATTCAAGTTTGTGTAAAAAATAAGTTGCGCCGAAAGTCGTATAGTGGCGCAATGTTGAGAATATTTTGGGGGGTAAAAATGGTTTTAATTTTGAACGGAAAGTAGGAGTATAATATTTTACTCCGTGTTTTTATAATAGTTGAAATATGAGTATTTTATTTACGGAAAATGTTCGTAATGCGGCTTTACGGCAATGAACCGAATAATATGATTTGAATGTCACCGAGGTAAAAAGTAGTGGCAGAAGCGATGGAAATAAATAATTTGAAATAATATAAAGAAACAGCCGGTTTGATTCCAGGGGCATTTTGAATCAGGGGAATAAATGTTTTATTAATAGAAGATATAAACAATCTTGCAGTTAACAGTTAGTATATCAGTGATAATTTTAATATGTGGAATGAAGTTCTGCATTTCTCCTAATTATGAATGAAAGAAAATTAACATATTTTAAATATGGTGATGATCGGTGTGGCAGGAATAAGATTAACGATTTGACATATTATTGATTTCTTCTGGAACGCCTGATCGAATTAATGAAACATGCATTTCTCACTGCTCGATTGGATTCCAATAAAATATTCACATAATAGTGAATTGAAAGTTTATCCAATTTTTTGTAGGAAATGGTTTATGGCATTAAGATCCTATTTAAAATAATTTCGTGAAAATTTTAAAAATAAAAAGGGTCTTTGGGGGGGGTGGAGTTCAGGTGGAAGTGACAAAGGAATTCGGTGGAATAAAGGTGCTTGGGCGGTGGCTGAAATGGCGGAATGGGGTTGGCCTTTAAATGAACTTAGACGGTCGGGCGCGCTGGGTTGTGAGCGACATTTCCTTTACCGCGGCGTAAGGAAATGTTCTGGACCGCCGGCGTTGAAGGAATGTTCCTCGAACCGAGGGTAGGGGAAAATGGTTCCCCTCGCAACCCGCGGGCGGTAAGGAATGTTCCTCCTCGCACCCCGCTTGCGTGGCGGCGCGCCGGCCGTGGGGGTGGGCCCGGCGTCCCCGCGCGCCTTCTGCTCCGTGGGCGTACGCCTCGCCTCGTCGGGGACGGCGCGCGTCGCGGGAAGGGCCCCGACACGTGCGGCGCCAGATTGCGGCCGCTCTTCCCCTCCTGTCCGGAACGCGCCAGGAACGCGAGGCTTTATCCACACGCCCAGGGTGAGTTAGCTCAGAGCTACATGCTGGATCGGTCGTGACTATTGACAGGCGGTTGAGCGGTCTTCATTTTTTTGGGGGCATTATCGATTTTTTTGTGTGAAAATAACATATTTGTATATTTGGTTTGTATTGTATATGCCTATATGGATTATTTATTTATGGAGAAAATACTTACATAAATCTAGCAATATATTTTAAATAATTGCCTCCCATTCCCAAACCCAATCTGCCCTGAGTTTAACTCGAAGCTTCTAGGGTTTTGAAGTTCCGTGTTGGGGGGTTAACGCAATTGGTTAGAGGTTAGACGATATAAGCGATATTTAACAGTGGCAGACCCTTCTGATTGGAGCGCTTTCGTGGTTTCGCATATTATTCGATTATGGAAGCAATATCCAAACACGGCCAGGGACCGCGCGCGATTCTGATTTCCTCAAAAAAGGCTATTCCTGTTTATTCGAATCCAGTTTACATCAACTACAACATGTAGGAGATTAGTAGGGTGCCTTAGTTTTTTTCCCCGGGTTGGTGAATGGCACATGGTGCGGAAGGAACTTAGGGCGGTATTGGACGTATTGGTAAGCGCTGGAATTTGCATCCACTGGAGTGTAAATACGCCTCCGGAATAAAAATTACTACTCAATGGGAATATTATGATAGTTGAAATGCCCTGAAATTTGGTAAATAAATCAACAAATCTGTGCTCTTCTTTAATTCGTAAGGTCGGAGAGGGTGGGTTTAGAAAACTAACTGTTTTTTGGTTTTGGGAATCGAGGGAGTTTAGTTTTGAAGTCACGGAGAAGAATTTTTGATCAGCTTGTGCTATGGTGAATTATGTCGCTGTTGGATAAGATTCTAGCACCCACAGCTGCTTGGATCGGTAGTTTTTCCCGTTGTTTTCTGATAGCAAGGCATTGCGGGCAGGCAAATAGACTTGGTAAACGGACCTGTGGATCCGCGGGGAGGTTTTTTCCTCTTCTGGTCTATCCCCCTTTATAACACAAATTACCAAAAATTCACTAAGCAACCAAAATACTAGTGACTGGTCGGGAGCTTTAGAATTTATCCCATGGTGTGGTGTTTTTTGGGAGAAATATCTTGTTAGGCACCTACCCTAGGTTACGGTAGGTGCAACCCGTCTCGTAACACGGGGGATGTCAAATTCCGGAAAAAAAGACTACAACACTCAGTATGACCTTTTTACGTTGTGTTGCCTTGGTCTGGTGCTTTTCCAGCAAGTCAAGATACAATGCGAACAAGAGATTTCACATCCTCAGTCCTTTTTACGAACTGTGATTTTGTCATTTCCAAGCATATTCACAAACTGGCAAGGTACGGGCGGGCTTTTCTATTCGAATTTGTCCTCCGCCTGAACAAAGTTAACAACTGTAACTCAATTGCATCTACTTCGTCACATGCGTTGTCTCTCCAAACACTCCGTAGAGCAGTACGACTTCGGGCCTTGGCACAGCGTGCGAGGACGCGAACCAACGCAAAAAGCCATTTTTCGGCGGCGCGCGTCTCGACGCCGCTGCCACGGCTGCGGTCACGGAGGCCTGGGGGGCGCGAGCTCGCACGGTGCGCGCGTACTACGCCATCGCCTAATGCGTCCCCGACAGACCAGCAAAGAATCCCGCCACGCCCATTCGCTCCGCAGTCTTCGCCTCGCTCGCTCCGGCTCGCCTCTGCTCTGCCTCGCCCTGGCCCTGCCTGCTCTGCTCCTGTCCTGCTGCTTGCATTCCGATTGCCCTCTTTCTGCAACAGTTCTGATTGCATCCCACCATGCCTTCGCCCGACGCCCCGGAAATCCTATTACATCCGATGCAATCGCCAGAGTGATCAAACTGCATTACTACCGCATTTTATCGCGCGCCACCCAAATGTATGTCGCTGCGAAGGTGTAAGCCACCGCACTTGTTCTCGCCTTGACCGACCCCTTTTCTCGCCGTTCTTCCGCTTGCTCAACCGCGTCTTCCAGCGCCGCCTGCCCCGCACGACGCCAGCGTGCAATCCATTGGGTTTTGGGGACCCGTTTTGGGGTTTTTTTTTTTTTTTGGCTTTTCCCCCCCGCGCGACGTCGAGTATCAGGTCTGGGGATCATGAAGTCGTGCCGTGCTTGGAACCCTTGTACCGGGCGGGGTTTTAATCTCTTTTAGTTGCCACGAACGAAAAAGTATGTTTGATAGGACTCAAGGAAGATAGAAAAGAAAATCCGTTTCTGCTCTAAAATGGCATTTTGTGCAAAGTGCATTCAATCATCTGGGCAACTTTTATATTTAAGTGCAGGGAGATATATTTTGCGTATTTTTTACGTGATCTCATGTATGTGATTTTGAGTTTGGTTATAGTTGTGCATGTTAGATTAAATATGAATCGTGTATATTGTGAATATTGGCAATTTTTTTCTCTGTGGTGCATATTCGTTAATATAATAAGTATTCTGCATTTCGTTAAAAAAGACTATTGGTAAAGGTTTCTGTTTAATAGAAATATTTAAGCATTCATTGATAGCTATAAAATTTTTTTTCTTTTTCTAGATTGATAAATTCTTGTGCGAATGTTGGATATTTCATTATATTTTTTTAAACCAGACAGAAAAAATAAAGAAGACCACAAAGGTCTTCATCGAGTGTTTTTCTATAATTTATTCTGAGAAGTAATTAGATTTATTAATTGCAACAAAAATATTATGTATTTAATTTTCTCCTGGATTTTATGAGTTCTTAAAAGTATTTTAATTGGCATTATCATAGTGATATTAGAATTTTGGGCCAATAATGATATGGTTGGGTTATGCAAGCAACATTTTTTAGAAGAGGGAAAAGTGCAATTTATCAGTGGGAAATTTCACCTACTTTAATTATTTATTTCATACGAACTATTATTGTATATAGCGCGGATCATTTAGTTACTAGTTGTTCTAAATTTTTTTGGGATCTTACATAATTACACAAGCTGTAATTGAATACGTTAACTATGATGTTCATGATTTATTGTGATAAGATAAATTGTTTGATTGTGTAATAAATTGGAAAACTTTCTGAAGCTGGTGACTCTTGAAAATTTGGTATCTTCTTTACTTACAACATTTTCTTTACAAAACGGGCAATCAATTAGAGAGACCTATGCAGGATAGGTATAAAAAGGAGTCGGGAGTAAAAGTTCCTTTCCTATTTGAAACTGTTTATGTGTAATCTGAAATTTTTCTCAATATCAATGCAAATCCAATGAAGCGACATTTTCATTTCGAATAAGTTATGGACATTTCGCATTTTTTAATTACTGGAAATTTTTGATGTTATGAAATATTAAGATTAAACATCAGGGGAATTCCTCCGTTATTATGATTATGAAATAAAGAGGCATTGCATTAGTACTGTGGTGTAAATGTAAGCTGTGTACGTAGAGATGCAACATTATTAATATTTACTCTTTTGCTCATGATTAAACGTTTTATAACTCTGAGATTTGTGTAGGAGGTTGATAATTAGTTAAAAAGCCCCTGGTTTCGCAATTCAAGTAAAAATTGGTTATTGCTGTATTCACTTTGAAATGATTTTTATTGACTTGTTTTCTTTAAAGTTTTATTTTAAGACAATGGTATTTTTTTTCCTATTACATTATTGCCCTAACTTTGGCTAGCAATTCAATGGAAATTGGACTGTACGAACCAGAAGATTTTGATACAGGTTATCCAGTCAAAAGTAATTTTTAGGTACTTTTCAAGTTATGTCCAGTAGAATTTTGCATTTCTTTTTCAGTTTACTTTTCGGTGAAATTTAATAGTTAAGATTAAATTTAATGGGGTTAGTGAACTTAGTTCTATTTGTTGTTAATTGCGTTATATTCTGAGTGTAAAATCTGTTTTGCCATTTGGATGAATTTGTTGGATGACGTAAAAGGAGTAAAAGTACACGAAGATGAAGGGCGATAGAAATTGCACAAGGTGAATTAATTTTTAGGGTTAATCTGAGGGTAAATCGTGGCAGTGTTATTCATTTTATGTGCAATCTGTAATCCAAGTGTGTTCGTTTTGCAACTCTACGCAGCCGAAGAGTTTCACTAGTATTTTTTAATGCTAAGCGGTAGTTAGAATATTTTTAGTTTTAAAATGTTCTTTTTTCATTATATAAAAATTAAGGATTTTGTTGGTGATGATTATATTAGTTGGTAATTGAAAATTTTATTGGCACGCAGAATGAATTGTTTTAAAGCAATGAAATTAATTAATTGCGATGTGGGCCTGTGAAAACTATAAAAAGTTTCTAGTCCATTGCTATGGCATCATATTTATCAATTTTATTTAGAATGATCATGCGCCAAGTGAAAGTTTGTAACATAAATCTGTCAAATACTAGCATAACTGCAAGTTTCATGTTATTGTTTTTCGTAATACTTTTTATATCGATAAACCAAACGCATCGAAGTATATTCTCCTGGTTATTTAACTTTTTACCAGTTGTATAAGTTTGATCAAATGTCAGTAACAAGAAGGGAAAGTAAACCCACAAATTCTTACGAAGATTATAGGGAAGAACGAAACAGATTGTGAAATGTGCAAAGAAGCCTTTCTAACCAATATGTACGAAAAGACTAAGAAGTTGAGCTGTGGAAGGCTCAAAAGGAGAAAGCGAAATTTCAGTTCTGCAGTAGAAGAGTCGGAGTGAAGAAAAACTCGAAGCATTATTAAATTTGAAGGCAAGGAAATTGGGAGAAGAACAAGAGGAAGAAGCAGAAATGGAAAAAAGAGTAGGTAGCGATGGTGGGAGAGTGCACGCTATTGTATGCCCAACTCTTTCGCTTCTTTCCCCCCCCCCCCGAGCCGATTCCTTTTTCGTAAGACGTCTTTTTTGTGTTGGCCTTCCCGTGCTTGTTTTTTTAACAATGGTGGGACCGAACGAGGGATACGCCCGTGCAGGACAATATAGAGGTTGCGTTGCCACTTATTTTAAACGGAACTTTGGAAAAAAAAACGGTTGTTTTTTATTATACATCATGAAAGGTAAGAACAGGAAGAGAATTTTGAGTTTTAAATTTTTATATCGTTAAATTTTCATTTATGATTTTAGTAATATTTTTAAGGAAAGTAACTTTAATTCTTAGAACGGGCAGGTTTGGTAGGGATTTATTTGTTAGAGTTTTCAAATGTTAAATATATTTATACTTGAAGGCATATTCAAACGTATTTTTGTATGCCTTAATTATATTTTGTGAATAAGAATATGTTTGTTACAGTTTTCTAATTTTGGACGTATTTCTTTGTAAAAATACTCATGAGTGAAATAATGGACCGTCTATATTGGATCTTTACGGTCAACTAGTTCTGGTCTGGCGTACGTTCTTGCATTGACTATGAGGGGGGGTAATATAAAAAGTTCGTTACTGAAATAATGAGGTGAAATGAGTCCAGTGAAATGAATTAGGAGATTGTTTGAAAACAATGATAACGGAAAATAAACAATAGTATATATTAGTTAAACAGGTAATGTATGGTGATGCAGTTAATTTAGACATACATTAATCTCTATTCTAAACTTATATTCATCATATTAATATAATAATTTTCTTTCTTATTATAAAAATCCCTCATTATCATATTTTTCTTCTCTCTTTTCTTAGTTTACATTTCTGTGAATAAGGGCGCTTAGGCTCCAGGAAAGTGATAATCAGGAAACTCTTTTCTTTGGGGCAAATTATAAATGATGATGACGAGGATTTTTTAATGAAGTTTTTTTGAACACTTATCAATAGGGTTAATATCTCTCTTTTTTTCCTCTTGCTATTTATTACTTGCTGTAACTTTCCCTTTTAAGTATTCTTTAAGTTACAACTTTCAACATGTTTCATATGTTTCTTTATCTTTATTCGAAAATACTTCAAAACTTCATAGAGTCTATCCTCTATATCATATTCAAACATTCAACATATATATATAAAATTAATATTATATATATATTTATATATATTGGGGTATATAATGTTATATTATGTAATTAGTATATATAAATGTATATATTGTATATATGTATTATGTAATATATTTATATATTATTTATATGTAATTATATGTTATGTTACTTATATGTATATATATTAATGTATAATATATATGTATATATAATTTATTATTATTGTATAATATATATGTTATATGTTATGATTAATATTAGTATATTTATATGTATATATATTGTAAATATTTGATTTCTTCTCTTCTCATGTTGGGTGTTATGTTAATTATGGATGATTTTACAAAACTTTTAAAAGTCTTATTTTTGTTATTTAGACCGATTTGTCCGAATTTATAGGGAAATTTATTAATAATGGTGATTTGCATTCGAAGAGTCAGACGTCATTTTGTCGACGGTGTTTTGGAAACAGAGAGCGTCTAGAAATTTGGTATACTAAGACTGCATGATCTGAATACAAGTAATGCATGAGGTTTTGGTCATAGGAATATTCCACAGTGCATAAATATGAATAAATTCCTCGCCTAATATTATTCAACAATTCTATCATCTCGATTGTTCGGTCAGAGCACAACTATTAACAAGTAAACAACGTAAACAACACAACCTCACTTAATGATTGCAAGTGTTTTGACTCGCTGCCTACTCTAGAATCTATAGAATCATTATTAATCATATTTTACGTGAACTTTGCAAATTTCATTATTTATTTTATACATTTATATATTTTTTTTATTTAAGCGGTAGGCCATTTTGAAACAGTTACGATGAAACATAGTAAAATTTTAAGATTTCTTTTAGAGCTTATGAAGTGGTCGAACCTGCGACTCCTGGTGGAACGGCTGCGCGGCCGTCACGAGGCACGACGGCAGTCACGAAAGTCATACGTGGCCCGTAGGCGAGCGTCCGCGCCTACCCGTCACGACGCTCCGCTCCGCCGTTCGTCCTCTTCCCGCTCCGCCCGCCCGCAAACCGTCAACTGGTCGGGAAGTGTCGTGCGTCGTCGTCGTCGGCCGGGGCGGGCGGCGGGGCGGGCGGGCGGCGGGGGGCGGGCGGGCGCGGGGCGGCGGGGAGCGGGCGGCGGGGCGGCGGCGGCGGCGGGGGCGCGGGGCGCGGGCGCGCGGGCCGCGCGCCTCACTGCATTACGCGCACCCTACACTCTACGCAACCACAGCCGCGTGCGGCGACGCAACGGGACCGGGGCCGGACGGACAAGCCGGCAGGCGGCGGTGGGGAATGCGTGAAGGCGGGGGCGTTACGGCTCGCGGGATTGAAGGCGAAGCCTTGCGGATCGCGGCGCGCCCACCGCGTTTCGGCTCCTGGTTGAGACGCGCCGACGTCCGAAGCTGAAGGGATGTAGTCGCGTGTGGGCTTCTTGCTTCTAGAAAGGGATGTCCGCACCGTGTGCGCTCGTTGCCCCAAGAACAACGAGTCACTTCGCATTGCGGTTAACTACTGCAACTTTCTCTAATAATGTTAAATTTAGAAAAATCTATTGTGAAGGTGCATTTTGCTTGTTATTTTGGTATGGAATTTTGTGAGGAACTAACTAAAAAGGGGTTGTCTAATCCTCTATAAATTATCCATAATTTCGCAATCTACTCTTGCGATCATGTACGACATCTGCTCGTAGCGCTTCGATGTGGAGTGGAGCCGGATTGGGGAAGCCGTTGCTTTGCAATTCCCTAAATTTCAGTATTGCATCTAGTAATAGAATTATTAAAGTATGCTTTTTGGAAAACTTTTAGTTCTGTATTGAAATACGTTTGTAAAGAGTGTCATTGGTTGTTTGATAAATAAAAAATGTATTAATAGGATAAGCTATCACAAACCATTGCTCTGCTCTCCCCTTACTTGTAAGTTTCTTCTTTCGCTTGTGATCTCTTACCTTCTCCTTTCATGTTTCTTGATCCTCTCAGTTTCCTCTTTGCCTGCTAGTATTATCTTATAGTAGAATTCATTAGACTGAGTTTTATACAAAATTTTTCAATAAGTATATTACGCTTCTATGTTAAATTTAACATAAGTTCTAAATATTTTAGAAATTAATTGAGTACGATAAGAAGCCTAAAATCTGTATAGATGTAATTTTTCTTCGTGCGGGGTTTAGGTTAGTTCTATTCTCTGATAGATTACAGAGCCGTAATGTTAAAATATATCTGTAAAAAATTTTATTTGAATGAAGTAATAATGTAGAATATAAAGTAGATACATTTAAAAGCAAAAAGACAAGTTTATAAATATAAGTTGCTAAAGCAATTAATAACATTATTAAGCATATATAGAGTGTAGTTTGTCTTATTTATTGTCGTCTTGCTGCACAATAAGATGTGCAAATCAGCAGTTTTGTTCCTAAAAGTTTCATCTATGTGTATTCAGCAAGAACAACTGCGTGCGATGGAGCAATATTATTGTCATTTCTTCATCTCCAAAAGAGTTGAGTAAAACACAAGCTTTAACTGAGATAATTATCTAGCCTCCTTGCTTCTGGCTTTCAAATACTGTAGACGGTGCGCTCCGTTTTGTATTCCATTGTGCCAACGTCAATGGGTAAACTGCCTATCCTCTATGCTGCGCGATACGTGAATGAACGGTTCACGGATCCCGCGTACCAGACGCTGCACAACATCCAGCTGTTGTATAGCTTCGAGTCGCTCTGCCACATACTGCACGACCGAATGCTCCCAGAAGTATCCATGGGCGAAAAGTGCTTTGCGCGCCAATGAGCTTTTTTATTACGTCGGGCGACGCACGTCTTCAAAGTGGTGGGTGATTAATGCAATGTCATCGTGTAACGATTTTAAGACTTTTGAAATAATTTGTTTTCTTTTCTTTGGTACTCATTTTGTCTTAAAGTGTTTTGTTTTTCGATTCTCTACAATTCTGAATATTTAGCAATTTCAGGGAAGTAATTTGGAGTAGAGGGAGTAAGAGAGATGCAATGTAAAGGGTAGAAAGAAGATCAATGGTTTGTTATTCTGCTACGAGGGTGATATATGTTTGTATTTGTGTCGAGGGGTATAAGTAATGGGACATTTGTGGGTCGATTGTGTGATTAGTTTTTCAGATACGTTCAGTGGCGTTTGCATAAAAATGATTGTCCTGGTACTTGTAGATGATTTTCTTCCTACTGAGAGTTTGGTTGTTGAGGACGCGTGGGGCCTCTGATCCATTCCATGCGACGCGATCTTCAATCCATTCATGTCGTGGCTTCAACGAACCTGGGGCCGGGGCGCTCGTTTGCGAAAGCCTCGCTTAATATGGTCGCGGGTGTTTAAGGCCGACCCGCTCTTGCCGGCTAAGGGCGGGGGGCGAAGGGCGGGGGGCGAAGAGCGGGGACGGCGCTTCCAAACACGCGCGATCCGATTAATTAAGCGAGCTTTCGGCAAACGAGCGCCGCGGGTGCCCCAGAGGTTCGGTGGAGAGCGACGACAATGAAGTGGGATGAAGAGGTCGCGTCGCATGTGGGAATGGATCAGAGGCGCCCACGCGTCCTTCAAAGCAGCCAACTCTCAGTAGGAACGAAAGATGCAGTCTACAAGTTACGAGACAATCATGTTATGCAAACGCACTGAAACGTATCTGAAAACGTGGTAATCGACACAAAATCGACACAAATGTCCATTACTTATATACGCCCTTCGATCACAAATACAACATATGACTTCACCTTCGTAGCAGAGATAACAACGTGCATTGCATCTTCTTTCTACCCTTACATGCACTTCTCTCTACTCCCTCTACTCACAAGATACTCCGCTGATGCTAAATATTTTCAGGAATGTAGAGGAGATTCGGAAAGAAAATCAAATACACTTTTGAAGACAAAATGAGATACCAAAAAGAAAAAGAAAACAAATTATTTCAAAAGTCTATAATCGGTTCTACATCGGATGACATGTCATTAATTCAGCCCACACTGTGTGCCAGCAGAGAGCGTGCGTCGGCCCGTGTGGACGGGTATAAAAGGGCGTCATGTGGCGCGCAGCAGCTTTGTCGCCCATGGATTTACTCTGGGAGCATCGTGGGTCGTGCAGTATGTGGCAGAAGCGGACTCGGAAGCTATACGAACAGCTGGATTTGTGCGAGCGGTACTGTACCGCGGGACTCCGTGAAGCCGGTTGGTCATTGCGACGTATCGCGCAGCATATGGATAGTGCAGGTGTTACCATTGTACGGTGTTGGCAGCAATGGATACAAAACGGAGCGCACCGTCTACGACAGTGATCTGAAAGGCCACGGAAGATGCCAAGGGAAGGCTAGAGAATTATTCGTCAGGATGTGAATGGCTGTGGTTACTCAACTCTTTTTGGATTAGATTGAAGAAATGAGCAAGGTAATATGGCATCATCGCATCGCGAGTTGTTCTGCTTTGGATACAACATAGATGAGAACGTTTTAGGACAAAACTGGCGATTGTGCACATCTTTATTGTGCAAGCAAGTACCGTACAATAAAGATGAAGACAAAACTATACACTCTAGTGATATGCTTGATATAATTTGTTATAAATGCTTTAGCAACTTATGATTTATAAAACTTGTCTTTGTATTGTCTTTGTAAAAATTGTATCTACTTTTATTATTCTACGATTTATTATACTGTTCATCAAATAAATTTGAATACGGAAGTAGTATTTTAAAACATTGACGCTCTGTAATCTATCAGAGGAATAGGAAGGTAACGCTAACCCCGCATTACGAAGAGAAAATGTACATCTATTACAGATTTTGAGGCTTCTTATCTGCGTTACTCAATAATTTCTTAAAATGTATTTGAGGAACTTATTGTTAAATTTTTAACATAGAGCGTAAGTATAGCTATTGAAAATTTTGTATTAAAACTCAGAGGATGTCTAATGAATCTTACTAATAAGATAAATACGTAGGCAGGCAAAGGTGGAGGAACTGGAGAAGGATCAGAAACATGAAAAGGAGAAGGAAGAGGAAGATGGATCAAGCGAAGAAGAAACTACAAGGTCAAGGAGGAGGAGTGGCAGAGGCAAGGGTGTGATTGGGAGCTTTTAGTCCTTAGGTAATACATTTTTATTTTTATCTCAAAGACAACCAAATTGACACTTTTTTACAGAAACGTTTATATTCATGGACAGGACTAAAAGTGTTCCTAAAAAAGCATACTTTCTAATGAATTTATACTATGAGTGGCAATACGTGAAATGTGGAATTTGCAAAGCGAAGCGACTTCTTCGCCCAATCGCTGACCACTCCACAGCGAGCCTTACGAGCTAGGAGGTCGGTGACATGAGGCAGAGGTGAGATTGCGGAATATGGGATAATTTATATGAGGGAGTTGTAGACGAACTGCCCTTTTTAGTTTAGTCCTCACATATATTGCCAGTGAACCAAATGTTACAAGCAAATGACACCTCACAATAGAGTTGTTTCTAAATATTAACATTATTAGAAAGAAAGTGCAAAGTAGTTAACCGCAATGCGAAGTGACTCGTTTGTCTATTTGCAGGCGAGCGCACACGGGTGCGGGCATCCCTGGGTCTAGAAGGCAAGGAGCACGACGGGCGAGACGGGCGATTGCGGGGCTGTCAGCTGCGGGGACGGGTCGGCCGCTCGTCACCAGGAGCCGAGAGACGGCGGTGGGCGCGGCGCGCGTCCGCAAGGCTTCGCCTGTCATCCGCCGGCTCGGAACGCCCCCGCTATACGCCGATTCCCACCGCCGCCTGTCCGCTTGTCCGTCCGGCCCCGTCGCGGTTGCGTCGCGCGCAGCGGCCGTGGTGTGCGTTAAGGAGGTGTGGGAGGGGGTGCGGACGTGATGCAGTGGAGGCGGCGGCGGCGGCGGCGGCGGCGCGCCGCCGCCGCCGCCGCCGCCGCCGCCGCGCCGCCCCGCGCCGCCGCCGCCGCCGCCGCGCCGCCGCCCCCCGCCGCCGCCGCCCGCCGCCGCGCGCCCCCCGCGCCGCGACGACGACGACGCCGACGACCACGCGACCAGTGACGGGTGTGCGGTGGCGGGGCGGAGGCGGAGCGGGGAAGGAGGGACGGAGACGGGGCGAGCGGGGGGAGGCGTGGCGTGACGGTGTAGTTGGGGCGCGGTACGCGTGGGGCCGTGACGGCCTGACTGTTGTGACTGTCGTGACGGCCGTCGTGACGCGTCGTGACGGCCGCGCAGCCGTCTGCACCGAGAAGTCGCAGGTTCACACACCTGCGATCAGCTCTAAAGCTGATCTGTAAAATTTTACATGTTCATCGAGTACGTGTTCAGTAATGGCCTTTACTCCATTAATAATAATAATAATATAATAATAATAATAGTATAATAATAATAATAATAAATTTGCAAAGTGTCACGTAAGAAGATAATGATGTAATAATGATTCTATACTGTATCTAGAGTTAGGCAGCGAGTCAACACTTGCAAGCATAATGAGTGTGTGTTGTTCACGTTGTTTACTGTTGTTTACTGTTGTTGCCTTCTGCCCGACAGATCGAGATGGATAGATTGTGTGAGATAAATTATTACGGCTGAGGTGATTATTCAGTCATTATGCCTGGTGGGATGATATTCTCATATTGACGCAACCTCATGCATTACGTGTAATTCAATCATGCAGTCTTAGTAGCCACTTTCTTAGACGCTGCTCTGTTTCCAAGCACCGTCGACAAAAAATGACGATTTCTGACTCTTCGAATTGCAATCACCAGTATTAATAAATGTCCCTATAAAATAGGTCGGACTAAAAATGTCTAAATAGACGGAAAAATAAGACTTTAAAAGTGTTTTGTAAAGAATGCATCCATTAATGAACATAACACCCAGACAATGAGAAGAGAAGGAAAGCAAATATATATACATATATATATACATATATATATATACATATATATATATACATATACATATATATATACATATATATACATATATATACATATATATACATATATATACATATATATACATATATATATATATATATATATATATATATATATATATATATAATGGTTTGAAGTTGTGGTGGAATATGGAGAATATTGAATGGAAGGATAGACTCGTGAATGAAGTTTAGAAGTGAATTTTCTAACTGGAAAGAATAAAGAAAGCAGTATGAAACATGTGAGAAAGGTTTGTAAATCTCTAAATGAAGGTAGCTTAAAGGGAGAAGTACAGCAAGGTAATAAATAGAAATGCAAAGGAATGAAGAAAAAGAGAGATATTCATAGGCCTATTGATAAGGTGGTTCAAGATATAAAATCTATCATTTAATAATCCTCAGTCATCAATCATTTCATAATTCCCCAAGAAAAGAAGTTCCTGAATAATCCACTTTCTGAGCCTAAGCGCCCATTATCACAGCAGGAATGTAACTAACGAAGAAGAAGGAGAAGAAGAAAAATATGATAATGATGGAGTATAATAAGAAGAAAATGATTATATTAATGATGATGAAGTATAAGTAGTAGAATAGAGAGTATTAATGTATGTCTAAATTGACCTGCAGGTCACACATGACATACTTGGGTTTTACTAATATGTTATTACTAGTTTTTATTTTCCGTTATTCAATGTTTTCTAAACAATGCTCCTAAGTTCATTCACTGGACTCATATTTTCATATACCTCGATATGTAGTGTCAGTAGAACGACTTTTTTATATTACGCCCCCTCATAGTCGAATGGCAAGCACGTAGCGCCGAGACCAGGAACTAGTTGGACGTAAAGAGTGCCAATATTAGACGGTCAGTTTATTTGTCACTCATGAGTGATTTTTTACAAAGAATAATACGTCGAAAATTATGAGCAACTGTAACAAACATGATCTTCATTCACAAGAAATTATATTAATTAAGAGCATACAAAATTAAATACTTTTGAATAGTGCGTCAAGTTATAAATATATTTAACATTTGTAAACTCTAACAAATAAACATCCCTGCACAAATACCTTGCGTCTAATAATAAATGTTTACGTTTCCTTAAAAATATTAATAAAAAAATCATTAAAATGATAAATTGTCAACGAGTATAAAAAATTTAACAACTCAAAATCATTTTCCTGTTTCTTACCTTTCTTTATGTATAATGTAAATAAAAACAACCGTTTTTTTTTTCACAAGAGTTTCACGTTTAAAATAAAGTAGCAGACGCAACCTGCTATATTGTCCTGCAACGGCGTCTCCCTCGGCTTCGTCGCCATTCCATTGTTAAAAAAGTACAAGCACGAGAAGGCCAACACAAAAGAAGAGTTCTTACGAATAAAGGAATCGTGCTCCGAAAAGAAGGTCGAAAGAGGTGGGAGCATACAATGTAGCGTGTGCACTCTCCCACCATCGTACCTACTCTTTTGTTTCCATTTCTGCTTCTTCCTCTATTGTGTCTTCTCCCAATTTAGCCCTTGCCTTCAAAATTTAATAATCGCGTTCGAGTTTTTTTTTCGTTCACTGCGACTCTTCTACTGCAGGACTGAAGGATGTTCGCTTTCTTTTCCTTTTGAGCCTTCCACAGCTCAACAGTCTTAGTGCTTTGTCGTTGACATATTGGGTTTAGAAAGGCGTTCTTTTGCACATTGCTCACAGGTACTTGCTTTCGGGTTCTTTCGCTCTATGAATCTTCAGTAAAAGAGATTTGGTGGGTTTACTTTCCCTTCTTGTTAGACATACACTTTTGATAACTTGATACAACTTGGGTGAAACTAAATTTTAAGAGTGAACCAGTAGAATATTGACTTGATGCGTTTGTGTTTACGAAATATAAAAGTATTACGAAAACAAATAACATAAACTTGCAGTTGTAGGCTGAGTTTTGGCAGATTTTAAGTGTTAGCAACTTTCACTTGCGCATGATCAATTTTCTTATATAAAATTGATAAATATGATGCATAGCAATGACTAGAAACTTTTTTATGAGTTTTTCGACAGGCACACGCAGATTAAGGTTGAATTTTCATTGCTTTAAACAATTTATTGCATTATTATTCGTGCCAAATAAAATTCAAATTACCAACGTAAATATAGAGAAATCAGTCAACATCAAAATCCTTCATATTTTTTATATAATGAAAAAAGAACAATTCTTAAAACTTTAAAAATATTTCTAAGCTACCCTTAGCATTAAAAATACTAGTGAAACTCTTCGCTTTGCGTAGAGTGCAACGAACACACTTGATTACAGATGCACATTAAAATGATGAATAGACACTGCCAGCGATTTATCGCTCAGGATTTAACCCTAAAAATTAATCACCTGGTGCATTCTATCGAAGCCCTTCATCTTCGTGCACGTACTATTTACTCTTTTAGCGTGCATCCAACAAATCATTTCCAAAATGGCAAAACAGATGCTTTTACACGTCAGGAGATAACGCAAGTAACACAAAATGAACTAAGTTTCACTAACCCCATTGAAATTTAGGGTTCTACCTATTAAAATATTTCACCGAAGAAGTAGAACTGAAAGAAATGCATAATTCCTACATGACATAACTGAAAAGTACCTAAAAATTACTTTTGACTGGATACCTATATCAAATTCTTCTGTTCGTACATCAATTTCATTGAAGTTGCTAGCCAGAAGTTTAAGGCAAATAAGTGTGAATAGGAAAAAAATACCATTGTCTTAAAATAAAACTTTAAAGAAAACGAGTCAATAAAAAGTTACATTTCAAGCTGAATACAGCAATAACCAATCTTTTACTTTGAATTGCGAAAACAGAGTGCTTAACTAATGTTATCAACCATGCTACACAATCATCTAGACGTATGGATAAAGCGGTTAATCATGAGCAGAAGAGTAAGATATATTAAGTAATGTGCATCTCTACGTACACAGCGTTTTACATTTACACCACAGTACTAATGCTAAATGGCTCTAGTTCATAATCGATTAATAACGGATAATCCCAGTGATGTTTTGAGATCTTTAATATTTCAGATACATCAAAATTTATTTTCCAGTAATAAAAATGCGAATGTCCCATAGACTTATCTTCGAGAAATAGAAATGTCGGCTCATTGATTTGCATTAGATAAGTTTGAGAAATTTCAGAATTACACATGAAACAGTTCAGAAGTAGAGAAAAAGGAACGTTTTACTCCCGGACTCCTTTTTATACCTATCCCTTGCATAGGTCTCTCTAATTGATGTTGCGTTTTGGTAAGAAATGTTGGCTAAGTAAAGGAAGGATAGCCACAATTTTCAGAGTCACCAGCTTCAGAAGTTTCTTTCCAAGTTCATACTTCAAGCAATCAACATATTCTGATCACAGAATAATCATGGAACATCTATATTTAGCGTGGGATCGATACGAGCTGTGTAATGTTTTGTAGAGATCAATTTAGAACAACCTAGGTAAAACATAAATGATCCTGCGCTATTTGATCTAATAATTTAGAATCGTATGGAAATAAATAGATTAAAGGGATAGGAGTGAAATTTCACTGATTAAACTGCACTTTCCCTCTTCTAAAGAAAATGTGCGTTGTGCATAAATTACCCAACATATGCATTATTGCCCAAAAATTCTGAAATATGCACTATATAATGCAATTAAAATTAACTTTTTTTTAATAACTCCGATAAAATCCAGGAGAAAGATTTTAGAATACATAGATATATTTTTGTGCAAACTTAATATAATCTAATTTACTTCGCAGAATAAATTATTGAAGTAAATATACACTCTATGGAAGTACCTTGTAGGTCTTCTTTATTTTTTCTGTCTGGTTTAAAAAAATGATATAATGAAATATCCTACATTCGCACAAGAATTTTATCATCTATGAAAAAGAAAAAAAGAACTGTTATAAGCTTTATTCAATGAATGCTTAGAAATAGATTCTATGTAAACATGAAACCTTTACCAGATAGGTCTCTGTTTTAACGAAATATGCAAAATACGTTATTATAATTACTGGAATATGCACCAACAGAAAAAATTGGCCAAATATTCACAAATATACACTATCATATTAATCTACATTGCACCAACTATAACCAAACGTCCAGAAATCACATTTAGCAATGGAATCAACGTAAAATATACGCAAAATAATAGAAATTCTCTCCCTGGCACTTATAAATGATAAAAGTGCCAACAAGATATAGTGCTAATACCACTTTCGCACAAAATAGCATTTTAGAGCAGAACGGATTTTCTTTCAATATCTTCCTTGAATAGGGTTCCGATCGAATAACATACTTTTGTCGTACGGTGGCCCAAACTGAAAGAGATTAAAAACCGCCCGTTGTACAAGGGGTTCCAGACGCAGCGCAACGACTTTCATGGAAGCCCCCAGACCTTAGCTCGACGTCGCCGCGAAGCAACAAACGTCCAACGATGGGATGGCACAGCTTGGCGTTCGTGCGGGGCGGAGGGAGGGGCGGGGCGGCTGGAGACGGCGGTTGGAGGCAAGCGGGAGGGAAGCGGGGGCGAGAGAAGGGGGAGGTCGGTCGAAGGCGAAGGCAAAGTGTGTGAGTCGTGCGGTGACGGTGACCGTAGCAGCGGTGACAGTAGCAGTTTGGGTGCAGCGGCGATAAAAGTGCGGTGGTAATGGCAGTGTAGTCAGCTCTGGCGATGCATTTGCGGGATGTAGATAGAGATCCGGGCGGTCGGTCGAAGGCTGGGTGGGGGAGTTGGCAAGTGCAGGAACTTTTGCAGGAAAGAGATTGGCGGATTGGCAGGAGCAGGAGGCAGAGCAGAGCAGGAGGCAGGAGGCAGAGGCAGGAGGCAGGAGCAGGAGCAGGAGGCGGAGCGGGAGCGGGAGAGCGGGAGCGGAGACGGGCGCGAGCGAAGGTGGGGCGTGTGTGGGGCGGATGCTGTTGCTGGTCATGTTCGGGGACGCATGAGCGCATGGCGTGGGTGACGCTGCGCACGTCGAGGCTCGCGGCCCCTAGAGGCCTCCGTGACCGCAGCGCGGGAGCAGGCGGCGTCGGAGGAGGCGGCGGCGGCGGCGGCGAAAAATGGCTGTTGCGTGTCGCGTCGTGCGCAGCGCTGTGCCAAGGGCCCGGGGGAAGGTCGGTAGCGATGCTCGTGTACGCGGAGGTGTTGGGGAGAGACAACGCAGTGTGACAATGTAGTGCATGTGAGTACAAGTGTAAACCTGTATGTCAGGGCGGAGACAAATTCGAAGGAAAGAGCCCGCTCTGTACTTGGCCAGTTTGTGAGGATATTGCTTGGAAATGACAAAAAATCACCAGTCGTAAAAAGGACGTGAGATGTGAATCTCTGGGTCGGCAGGTTGTATCTTGGACTGGTGCTCAGGAGCAACAGACCAAAGGGGCAACACAACGTAATAAAAAGTACATTGACTGAGTGTGTAGTGCTTTTTTTCTCGGGAAGTGGTGGTAACATCCCCCGCTGGATGACGAGATCCGGTGGCGACCTACCGTACGCTAGTAGGGTTTTCCTAACAAGGTATTTCTCACCAGAGGGAAACACCACTACCAGTGGGATAAATTCTAAGCTCCCGACCAGTCAGCTAGTATTTGTGGTTGCTTAGTGAATGTTTGGGTAATTTTGTATAAGTAAGGGGGGGATAGGACCAGGAAGAGGAAAGAAAGACCTCCCGCGATCCACAGCCCGTTTACCAAGTTTCTGCTCCGGCAATCGCCTGGTGCTGATCAGAGAAACCACGGAAAACTACCGACCAGAGCAGCTGGTTGCTAGAATTCTTCTCCAGACAGCGACATAATTCGACCTAGCTGACAAGCTAGTGTCGAAAATTCTTCTCCGGTCGGGACTCAAACTTAAGACCTCCCGGTCAGAGTCCCAACAACAAAATCAGTTAGTGGTCTGAACCACCTCTCCCGACATACGAAGTAAAGAAGAGCACAGATTTGTTGATTTATACAAATTTCCAGGCATTTCAACTATCATAATTATTCCCATTAGTGTAGTGAATGTTTTATTCCGGGAGGGCGTGATGTTTACACTCCACTGGATGCAGAATTCCAGCGCTTACCTATACGTCCAATTACCCCCTCAAGGTATCTTCCGCAGCCATTGTGGCATTGCACCAACCGGGAGAAACTAAGCACCCTACTGATCTCCTGACATGTGTGGTAGTGTTGTGCATGTAAACGTGAGTGTGCGAAGTAACAGGAATAGGCCTTTGGTGAGGAAATAAAGATCGCGCGCGGTCCGTGGCCCGTTTGTTTGGGTATTGCTCCAGTAATCGAATAATATTGGTCGGAGAACCGACGGAAAGCCTCCAATCAGAGTAGTCTGCCACTGTAATTATTCTGTGGCTTTTGATTTGATTCGTCTAACTCTCTAACAATTGCCGATAACCCGCCAACGACGGAACTTCAACCCTAGAAGCTCTCGGTTAAACTCAGTGGCAGATTTGGGGGGTTGGGGGGAGATGGGAGCAATTTATTTAAATATATTTATTGTAGATTTATGTAATTATTCAATCCATAATATAGAATAGTACCATATAGGCATATACGATACAAAACCAATATAGCAAATATGTTTATTATTTCACAAAAATCGATGATCCCCCCAAAAAATGACCGGCTGCAACCGCCCCTGGTCAGAGTCACGACTGAGTCAGCAGCAATGTTAGCTCTGAGCTAACTCACCCTGGGGGTGCGTGGTGGGGAGTAAAGCTCGCGTCCTGGGGGCGCTCCGGGAGACAGGAGGGGTGCGGGAGAGGGCCGCATGCTTGGCGCCGCACGTGTCGCCTGCTCTCCCGCACGCGCGCGCCGCGCCGCGACGAGCGAGGCGGACGCCCAGCGGAGCAGAAGGCGCGCGGACGCCGCACCCGCCACGGCCGCGCGCCTGCACCAGCGGGTTGCGAGGGGAACATTTCCTTACGCCGCGGGTTGCGAGGGGAACATTTCCTTACGCCGCGGGGTAAGGAAATGTTCCGCTCACAACCCGCTGCGCGCCGACTCGTCTAATGTCAGTGTTAAGGCACCGCCATTGCCGCCATTTGCACCACCGCCCAAGCACCTTTATCACACCGGATTCCTTAGTCACTTCCACCGTGAACACCACCACCTTTATAATTCAGATATTATTTAATATAGGATGCTAATGCCGATAACCATTCTCTACAAAAATAATTGTGATTAAACTTTCAATTTTTTGGCACTATTATGTTGGAATATTTAATTGAATCAATTCGAGCAGTGAGAAAATGCATGTTTCATTAGATACGATCAGGCGTTCCAGAAGAATGTCAATAATATGGTCAAATCGTTTATCTTATTCCTGCACACCTGATCACACCATTTAAAATATGTTAATTTCTCTTTCATTCATTATTAGGAGAAATGCGAAACTTCATTCACTATATTTAAAAAATTTGTATCACTTGAGAGTACTGAACTGTTACTGCAGATTGTTTATTACTTCTATAATAAATCATTTATTTGCCCCTGATTCAAAATGCCCCTGAATCGAAACCGTGGCTGTTTCTTTATATTATTCAAATATTATTTTCCTCGCTCTGCCAGCTACTTTTACCTGCGGTGAATTTCGAAATTCATATTATTCGTCATTGGCCGTAAGCCGCATACGGAAACAGTTTGCGTAAATAATAATCTCATGATTTCAACTATATATAAGAAACACGGAGTAAAAATTATTACTACTCGCTACTTTCGTTCCAAATAAAACCATTTTACCCCCCAAATATTCTCACATTGCGCCACTATAGCGACGTTCGGCGCAACTATTTTTTTTAACACAAAACTTGATCCTTGACGAAGTTGTAAATTACAAAAATAATAAAAAGCTCATTCTACTTTGATCAACGATCTGCTCTCTTGACCAAAGCAGCTTCCGAGTTCACAGTTTTCTCTGCACCGCACGTCCCGTTTCCAAATAATATCTCCCTTTCAACATATGCTAGTAACTACAGAACCCCGCTTTCCCTGAGTATTTGTCATTAATTAGATAGTCTGGGGGGAAAACCTCTATTTTCTCCCTGCGGCATACTTCCGTTTCCTCGATTTGTATCCCCTCCCCGCGCTGTCTCGCCCAAACAAAGGCATCACCAGCATGAACAAAATTCCTTTTTTTCACATAATTCCATATTTCTTGCACACTTATTACATTCATGTCTTAATGCTATTAAAATCAATGTGCAAATTACTTTTATAAATGAAGTGAAGTAAAACTGATAAAATCATTCTTAAACATGAACATTTGAGATTAAATGTAAATGTATCGTCTTAAATGTAAACGTAATGTAGGTATGATTGTAAAATAAATTATCTCATATTCTAGAGACACACAATGTGCATTCATGAATTCAATTGTAGATCAGAGTTGTTGACACAATTCGGTAAAGCGCAACTACTGTAAATAAACACATTGATGCATTCCTGAATCTGTGATATGTTGCTGGACGAAAAAAAGTTTAGAAAACTAATTAGCTTGTAAATGTATAGAATTTCATTGCCGTAAAAATAGCCTGAAATACATTTGACCTTTAAACGTAACTAACACGTAATTTGCATCGCTATTGGTAAAGCACTTGCAGAGTTTATTGCGTAGTAACTCAATGCTCTATTAATAATATAGATGGATCAACTATTACAAATATCTCCAAATGTACTTTATTAAATGCTGTATCATTTTACTGCATATTTAACTCCTTTTACTATAAAACTAATTTCCTTCTCAAATTTTTAACTCAATGAACTGTTTTCTACCTCGTGAACACACGACCGCCTGTCATCTACACACATCTCCCGGCTCCAAAAAATAATTCAAATGCTTCAATCCCTTTACTGTCGACTACTTAAGTCGCATAGTTTGCTCATCTCAGATCATTTTTTTAAACAATAAAATGTTCTTAAATATTAGGATAAACCATTTTGGTATGTAGCCACTGAATATATACAAACATAAATCAACAATATAGGAATACATATCGCCTTTTCGTGTATTTTAAGTAAAAATAAAATCCAGTAGTCATTTCTTAATTTTACACTTACAGAACACTTCATATTTTTCTGTATGAAATGAGCTCAATGCAATTGGTTTTTGTTGAAAGTCTTTTGTGTTGAATGTAACATCCCTTCAAAAGTTTAAAATTACTCTACATAAATTCAAATCGATCGCAGCAACACACGGTGATACTGCGGGTCTCTTTAATGAACGACAAGGATGGATTGTCATTAATGCGTGGTTGATCGGGTTGCAACAAATGAATCTATTTTGGCATATACGGTGACCTGAGCTAAATCTGTTCAGGGGTCAACTTCTGCCTGTAGCTGGAGTAACGACTGGCAGTGGTCCAGACATGAAACACATGTAAATCCCGCTTGATTTCGACTATTCTTTGTGCAATAAAGCGATTTTAAACTAGCGATTGTCAATGTTAGATCGATGTTTCGGAGAAAATCAACTGCTATGGTCATTAGTCCCGATAGGGGAGTATATTTTTTGTCGCGGAAGGTGAGTACGTTCCTCCCCCACACTTAAGTGTGAGATCTGGCGACAAGAAGGAGGTTGTCACCTTCAGTTGTCTCCCCAAAGTACTTAAAGGTGAACCGTTCCAGCCCGGAAAAGCTCCAAACTCCCGGCTGGCCTACCGATGTGGGTGATATGGAGTGCGTGTGTTAGTGCGTGTTAAGGGGTTGGAAGGAATAGCAACGAAAGGTGACGCGCGGCCCGCGGCCCGCTAGTGAGAGTTCTGCTCCGCCTGTCACCTGGTATTAATAGGCCAAACCGCCAAAAACTACCTATCAAAGCAGCCGGCTGGTAGAATTCTCATCCAGGCAACAGCCGAATTTCTATGTAACCAGTGTTAAAAAATCGGCCAGTTCAGTTTCCGGACTCGAACCCTATAGAGCCGTCTGGTCAGAGCGATTGCAAAGTCAGTGACAATACTGGCTCTGAGGTAACCTCAGCCGGTAGACGCTTTTGGAGCCAATGCTGGAGGACTAGCGATAGAGGAAATAATGACTAAAAAATGCTCCTTTACATTCCGGGATAGCATACTGATACCTTTATTGTCGTTTAATCGCAATGTCTAAACTAGCCGAAGATTTTCAGAAAGTTTGCATTGAAATGTGAAGAACTAAACAGCGTTTTATAATAATAAATTGTTGGGTTATTGATGAACCCGCTCGCGTCAAATTTACAGAAAACAGTATCTTCGAATGAGTAGAGGAATTTGTATTTTCATATGTTTAAATCGGAAAACGATGTAAGCAACGTAAGATTTAAATATGAATGACCAGAAAAGGAAGCATTGCATTGGAGATGCGCCAGAAAATAAATGCGCTTATATACGTGACCGTTTAGGTGGGGAGCCTTCCATTAACATCTGAAAATGTTGTGAAATGGCCCCTTGTTTTGCTTCTGGACGTAAATGTAGCTTCATTATGCGCACGTTTTGTTGAACTCCTCTTTTGCTTGTAATGGTAAGAGTACCAGTAAGGACCAGTTGGTATTTTGTTAGCAATGCAGAAAAATCATATTTGCAACTCGCGTACCGATGCAAATAAATTGTCTATAACTCAGAAACGAATATGACCTTTTTTCAAATATTGCTAATCATGCGAATTTAAAAATTTATTTTTATTTATTTATGTTAAAATTTTACTATATCTTTCACTATTTATAGTTAGAAAGACGGGAAGAGATTCTGGAACTCAAGAATACATCCGCAGATAATCTTTTGCCACCTACGTCACATACAGTTTTTACTGTTTTTGTCTGAATAAATCGAAATCGAAAGTTGTCCCATTTCAGGTCTGCGCGAGTTCTGAGTTGATCCAACGCTCAAACATGCAAGTGCTTTTTATTTATTTACTTTAATTTATTTATATATTTATTTACTTATTTATTCTCGCATCAACTACCAATTTATTAGAAGCATCGTAGATACTAATTAACAGCTGTTTACCCAAAATTTCAGTTTTAAGTTTCACTTGTTTACTGTTTTAACTTTATATGCAGTAAAATAAAACAGTTTTGAGATATTTTAAATTCTGATATTTTGAATTCATTGATTTATAACATTTTATAAATTTTACAACATAAATAATAGTTACGCTGGATTCGATATCTTTAATTACAACATAAATATGACAGATAAGTATGTGATACATTAAAAAAGAATTAGATTGCAATATTCTTTATTTGTGACACTGTATTCTGACAAATATGGCAATTAACAAGGTGATAACATAATATTTTCTTAAATTGTTGAAAGCCACGCATAGCATTAATCTCTGTTATAAGGATGAATTTATAAAGAACACCTCAGAGAATCGTATTTGTGTGCGTGGTTGCTTTGAGGACTACATTCACTTCCAAGATAAAACTGCATGGGAAAAACCTTCCTGGTCAACTCTTTTGAAGTTGGCTTCACTACCATCTAAAGCGCTGTTGTATATGTGTATATATATATATATATATATATATATATATATATATATATATATATATATATATACAAACACACGTCAGGAGGACGTTTTGCCGTCAGTCTACTTTTGGGTATCAAGGACCAATAGAACGTGAGCTCCGTCTACACAACGTGTTAGAGGAACTTTACTGTACAAGTAAGAACAAGACTTTTACGATACCAGGATCCAACAATACGAGCTTTCAGACAAAAAAAAACGCCGATTTCTGACGTATCTTTACAATATCTACTCTATATTTACTACGTAAGTACGTCGTTTGGTAAGAAAGTAAAAAAGTAGTGTTATCCATTTTCTGGCCTAATGAACAGTAACTAGAGTTTGGAATTATCATTCATAATGTCTTTAAATTTTTGAATAAATTTCGACCCTCTGCAGTGCTTTTTCTCTACCAAACGATTGTTTTCTTCCGAGTGTGTAATGTTCTTAACACTTCAATAGTCGCGTGGATTACTATTGTAAGCCAGTCGTATTTATTCGCGAAAGTTGACAAGCGTTTATCGTGGACTTTTCAGTACCTTTCCTAGGAAGCCTAGGAAATCAGCTATAGAATTATAAAGAAATCTGCCTCCTGTGATAACTGGTGCAGTAGCAATAAGCGCCGGAAACAGCTTTGATTACGAAAGTACTCTCTCGAGGAACTCGACCACTCGAGGTTTAGTTTCTGACATACATTGAATATCACTGCAATCGATGAATGTTTATGTAAAGTACAACACTGGAGAAAAGTTGACAAGAAGGAGATTTCTAAAGAGCCTTCCTTTGTCCTTTATGAAACCATAAATGAAAAGGAAGATTGAGAGAAAGTCTGTATCGACAGCAATAAGAACACAAGGGAGACTACTTCTGGGAATCCGAGAAGGACCGAGGGTTCAGCGGAGTCTCCAAAGGGCAACGTGGGACGTTGTTATCTCTGTGGACGTAAACGAAACAACGTCACAAAAATAAAAATCTATGTTAATCCAATGTTGACATTGAAACATATTCAGAATAGAGGCTTCAGATGTTTGATCAATTTTGCCAAAATGCGTTGTTTAATAATTGTAATGCAAACTATAACAAGTGCACAACACATACAGAGACCAAGAATTTTCAAAAACAAATATTTACTTGCATGTGTTTGAGTGTATTTGTTAAAACATTTCATAGAATTTGTAATGTATCAACGTTCTCATAAATTTAGTACTTTGTAATTGTTCCGTGCATTATAAACCAATACTCGTCCATATTGATCAAAAAGACTATTTGTTGTAAAATATTTTAATAAGAAATTTTTGATGGATTATAATTTTAATCCACGCGACCGCTTGCGTTCCAAGTTTGAACAGGACCACTACGGGTGAGGAATATCATTATCTACTGATTCCACATACTTTACGCATGATTAAAATAAGCAAACATTACGATATCCTTTATAGACACACTCATTTCTCTTCTAATTCATTATAATCACTAACACCTTTAGTTAAAATATTGCAATAATGCAAATTTCAACATTAACAAAGTTTTCTGTAATGTTTGTAGCAATTATTTTGTTAACCCTTTATTTCATGTTTAATGTCATGTGAGTCATGTGAGTTTGTTTCTCTTTATTTCTATTTCTTGAATTTCTTCCTTCTAGAACCAACTGACATTTTTATTCTTCTTCACCGTTACCACTATTACCTTGCTATGCCACCATTACTTCGCCCAATATTCACTTTTACTACTCCTCTGAAACTCCCCAGCTTGCATCGCTGGATTCCTACAAGCTCCGCCACAGGAAACTTCTCTATCATAGATCATTGTCAGCATCAGCATCACTAGCAGTGACGCCGTAGCTAACGCATTGGCCTTCCATTGTTGTGGCACAAGATTCGATCCCTGGAGAATTCACGGGGAACTTACTCTTGAGAAATCAATCTCTTGGCTTTTTTTCTCATGGTCCTCCCGAATTCGTCACCCCCTCATCCGACCATCTGTCATTTCTCATCATTCGCCATTATCTTGTCAGTAGATCACCCATAGGCGTCAGTAGCCTTCGTAATTGGCAAACTCCGAAACTACGATAAATAATAGTCGTCAAAACCATTGCCATTATCATATCCCCATCACTGCAATCATAACTGCCTAAACGACCATCTTCAGACATCTCCACGTACATCATAGTTCATTTGCTAACAGCACTTTCTTAAAGGAATATAATAAACTAAAAAACTCATAACATACTCGTAAACCTTCTCCAGATCCCCTAAAGAATGATAACAGAGTTTTCTGGCGCCTTCACTACTCGTTCATTAACCTTATATATGTAGTTCATGTCAATCCAGGAAGTGTCGGTGACAATTCCCCACTGAAGTGAGATATCCACTTGACGGTTTTTGGGTTTTCTCTTTCCAAGTATATTCCTAGAGGAGACATGTCCCAGCACGGTCGAACTGTAAGCGCCTGCCGGGCCTCCGGATATGTGTGGCAGTGTAATACTATATGTTTAGTGTATTGCATGCAAGGGTACATGTGCAGAAGAGAGGGGAGAGAGAGCGAGTATGAGGAGGTAAAACAACGCGCGTGGTCCACTGACCGTTTGTTAGGATACTGCTCCGGTATTCACCTGGTACTGATGTATGAAAAATGGAAACTACAAACAGCGCAGCTTGTCGTTAGAATTCTCCACCAAATAGCGTATTATATCCGTGCATGTAAATCTCCCTGATTCATTTGTTAGGATACTTTCCGGCGTTCCCCCACTACTGATCGTTGAGAAAACGGTAAACTACGATCAGAGCAGCCGTCCGTTAGAATTCACTCCCAGATACCGTATGCATTTCGGCCATCTAGAATTCCGTGACCCGTCTGTTAGCATACAACCGGCGGCATTCGCCTGGTATTGATCTGAGAGAAGACGGAAAACGACAATCAGAGCAGCCGTCCGTTGGAATTCGTCCGCAGACAGCTTATGAATTCCAGCCATCTGGATCTACGTGGCTCCCTTCTTAGAATACTACTCCGGCATCTACTTGGCATTGATCTGCCAAAGAAGGAAAACTTGTATCAGAGCTGACGGCTGCAACAATTCGCCCCCAGACAGCATATGCATTCCAGCCCTCTAGATGGGGCCCGTTTGACAGGGTACTGCTCCGGCATTTACTTGGCATTGATCTGCCAAAGAAGGCAACTGCAATCAAAGCAGCCGGCCACAAGAATTCTCTCCCAGAGAGCGTTCCGGCCACCTCGATCTCCGAAGCCCGTTTGTTAGAATACTGCTCCGACATTCACCTGGCATTGACCTGTTACGAAGGAAAACTGCAATCAGAGCAGCCTATCGCTAGACAACGTTCGCATCTCGGCCATCTAGGCCTCCGACACGCCGAGACGGTCGGTCGGCTGCGAGCGTGAGCGGACGTCGAGTCGGCGAAGAGCGGTGATCGGGCGCTGGCGTGGGCGTAATGCGGCGGGACGCGCCGATGCGTCGCTGTAATGGTCGATCCAAAGCCGTCGGGAGCGCGCGCGCGCGCGGTGGCTGGCGCGAAGTGACAGGATTCGCCGCCCAGCTGCAGGCGGCGATTGCGCTGAAAACACGCGCCGCTGGGAGCGCGATTGGATTCGGATCGGGGGTGCAGCGAGTCGATATCAACCGGGGACGCACTGGTATCGAGAGTAGAGATGGGAAATCGAAGTCGTTTTTTATAGAAGCATTGCCATTTTAAACATCGATATATTATAAAGGCCCATTCACAATTCAAACATAAACATAAGCATAAGCATGGCGTTCACATAAAATAGTAAGAACTACGTCAATAAGCGGACTCATTCACAATCCATTCGTATAAACATAACACGCAAGACGTTAACTTAAAATCTTGCAAGTTTCGATCTTCTGTGTTTATGCTTAAGGAGGTCATAAGAAATGAACCAATCACAGTAAGTTAGTTCAAAATTGAGAAATAAATAAGATCGAAGTCGATAGACCAAATAACGCCATATGAGCCATGCACACAGTCGATAGCTCGAAATCGATTCTCACTTCCAACCACTAGTAAATAAAAATGTCTCACAGCCAATAGCAACTTTTATTTTGCTTACGTTTATGTTAGATATTGTGAATACTTCAGTCTATCACTTATGTTAATGTTTACGTCTTGGCGTTATGCTTATGTTTTCGTTTGAATTATGAATGGGTCTTAACCGCTCTTTCTTTAACATCGATAATTTGTACTCGATTTTATTTACGTTTGCAATGTTTTGTTTGTAAATGAAAAAAATTGACATAATCACAATTGAAAGATAAAAAAAACTAACTCTTAATACTAACTCTTATAGCCACTGTCGGTGTTAGTGTTTGAACGAAACGAGCACTATGAAATGAGTACTTCGAGTAGATCTTCACCGATTAGACCATTTCTCGTCGAGATGATTCAGATGCCCTTCTGATATTTCGTATTTCGCACGTAGAGGGGCGGTCAATGCTTCCATTCTGGACGTAGGGCCTTCCCTCTTCTTTCCATACCTTTCTGCAGTAAAGTGAGGACTGTCCATTTTAGATGATCCTGGGTGCTCAAACGTAGTTTTGTTTGCTCAAAACGTAGTTTGTCCACTGATATTATTTTTTTAAGTTTTCAGCTAAATCTTAATTATAAACTAATAAACTTTGGCCGCTATCAAATTGAGTTTAATTGCGCACGAGTTCAATGTAATAGATTACTAAACTAGCTTTGAAACATCAATGGTATTGGGTCGATGCATATAATTATTAATATAGATATTATAATTTTTAAAATCTATGTTTGGTGATGTTGATTTTTGTTATCGATGTCGCATCACTAATCGAGACGAAGTTTATGACGTGGTTACAATTAGGCATCTAATGTTCAGAAAAAATAGTTGAGTGTAGCTGCCAAAATACTGTTGAAGAAAAAAATAAAAAAAATATTAATGATCAATGGAATATCAAAATCTCATAATGATTTTGTAGATTAAAAGAGTGCACGTTACTCAAGGACAACAAATATAGCACTCTCGTATAGTACTGCAATTTAATATTTTTTTATTAAAACCAGTTTTACCAAACATACAAACTTCATACTGAAATGTATATTCTATACATATGAAAACCATAAAAAAGTTTGTTCCATAATGCAATTCGGAAATAGCAATATATAATGACAGTGGACCTCTTCCTTGTGGCCTTGCTATCGAATGAGGCCAGAGTTGTTATAAGCAGTGAGAAACTTAAGTGTGAAAATTCAGCCGATACTTGCACCAGGTGGACTAACACATTCAAATATTTGTATTGTTCATCAAGATTGAAACTGTTCCATTGTTTTTGCATTTTTTCGAGTTCTAGGTAACTAAAAAAACCATACACACCTCTCATATGGACGGTGGCTGCATAGTTTTCTGTCAATTTGTGCGTAAATTTGATATTGCTAGTCTAGAGGTCTATTTTATTCGCATTAAAATAATTTTAATGGATTTTACATATACACCTCGTTGCGTTGTTTTTACCTCACTCCAATTTCTTTAGAAAGTACAGGGAATCTCATCTCATTTCATGAAGTCTGATGACAGAATTTAATGGAAGACTCTTTCATTCAAATTTTTGAATTCATTCAACATTAAAAATATTTATTTTTCGAATATCCTGCAATTTGTTCGGATAAGACATTTGCAAGAGATTGATGAAGTGTTAAAACGATAGAAGCTGCAATAATGTAATTTTGCTGCTTTTAAAAATAATAACAAAAAATGTGTGGTGTTGTAACACCAATTCTTGTATTTTTTTCTCCTCAACTCTAATCAACAATCTCTAATCGTCTGTTGCTCTTACCTCTTTCCAAAAACTCTATTCTCTTTCATTCTTTTATGTTACATCTCATGATTTTCATTTTCTAGTTTCAATTGAGAGAATTTATTTCAACGAGATTCTCAAAATTATTAACAATGTAATAAAAAGAAATAAAAATATTTACTTAGGAATTTAATATTAATATTTAATAACCAGGGAAACTATTTCTCTCAAGATATTTTTCAAATTAGTTACAAACTTTTTTTTGCGAAAACGAACACTACAAAGTAGATAGAAACGAAAATCTTTAATGTAAAATAAGAAATGTTCATAAAAATTGAGAAATTATCTTTCTTGTAACATTTTATTTGTAGAAATTTTATTGAAAATTAGACAAAAAATGTTTTACTCGGATAAATTATAAATCTTATAATAAAATTACTTTTCATAGATACAAAACATTTCGTTTCAAAAACCTTTCTTTGGATAGAACACGCCCAGAGCAAAAGGATTCAGAACAGAGGACAGAACTCGTACTCCACTCGTTCCTTTTAAAGAGCATTTTACGCGAAGTGCTCTTTCACGAATGTGCAAGGTTACAAAAATACTGGAGAGGAAGGACGACACCATTCAGAGTTGTTATTGTTCCGACCAACGTCAACACGCGGCCCATCAACCACTGCAAGGAGCCAAACAGAAGAGAGATCCAGAAGGCCACTAAGATGAATAGAAAAAATAGAACGTCATTGCAACAGTACATTCTCGCCCTTTTAAGTTCACCGAAACAACAGCTTTCACGGGTGAAATCATTCAATCTTTTAAACAGTTGACTACTATAGTTAAATCAATTTATGTTTCCAGCAAATGAAAATCTTAAATCACGCAATTATTATTACATTTCTTATTCTTTCTTTTCTTGCTCTTAAATTGCACCTTAAAGCATTTTGTATGAGTCAAATTCAAAGCTTAAAGAGTAATTCGATGGTATTCGACTTGAGGTAGTTTGGTTACAACTTTCATTTGAAGAAATATGGGAATGAAATTGTGTGTGATCATTGTCAATTACAGAACATTTCAAAAGTATTGTATTCACTGTACTTTCATTGTATGTAAAATGCAATGTAAATCATAGTCTTTGTCGTAACACCGTAGATAAGACTTTGCCTGTAAAACTAAGCTACACCATGCAAAAAATTTCACAGGCCTACGAACATTTTCGTCAGACTAATTATTTTCTTTTTAAGTGTGCCGATTCCAAAACTAACATAAAAATACCTCATTACGCACCATTTGTTCACTTTTTTCTGTATAGCTAGGCAAATGTAGCTCCGAGTCTCTAGAAACGCATGAGATTCAGGAAGTTATAACGGGAAGATTTTAGGACGACAAAGAGAGTTGTATACGCTTTGGTAATCAATTCCACTGCCGCACATCAATACACGTAGCGGTTTCACAGCCAGAGTTGCATGGGACAACCAGTACTGTGCTTATTTTTTTCGAGAGGCACGTGTTTGCATTGTTGCTATCAAGATAAAATTCTAGTTTAACAGTTAGGTTTCAGTAATGGCTTGTCGCGGTTGTAAGAAAAGTCCTGACAGTTTTTGTTATATTTGTGGTAAATTGCTGTTTACTCAAACAGAGATAAATGATTTAGTCAGTAGAGATGGGCTTAAAAGGAGAAAGCTGAAATTCTTGGCTCCAGACTCAAGGAAAAGAACTTGTTGGCAGTTGGAAGTCTACAGGAGAAGAGAGCAGCTTCTTGCAAATTTTTTTCACTCAAGAACAAAATTTAGTACAAGTATATTGCTCCCAAATTTCCCATCTGGTGAATGAGTTCGTAATTAAATACATAAAGAAGAATGGAGGCCGTTTATCGATTCTTCTAAAATTAGTTTACAAGCAGTACTGTTAAGCAATGGTAACACTTGTTCATCATTATCTGTGGCTCATTCTATACACACGAAAGAAAGTTCCCATACCTCAGTGTAGTTTTACAGAAAATAAACTACACCACTCTTGGATAGATGATATGTGGTGACCTAAAAATTGCATGCATGCTTCTTGGCCAGCAAAATGGTTTTACTAAATTCTCATGCTTCCTATGTGAATGGGATAGTATGGCACAAGATCATCATTGAACTACAAAGAATTGGCTTGTAAGAAAATCTTTAACGCCAGGAGAATAGAATATTCTACGGGAACATCCGTCAGATCAACACAAGATTCTGCTGCCTCCTTTGCACATAAAATTAGGCCTCATGAAAAAATTTGTGATGGTCTTACCTAAACATGGGCAGTTTTTTGCGAAAAGTTTCCATAATTGTATGAAGCAAAATTATTAGGGTGTCTTCGTTGGCACTGATACTATAACTAGCTGTGCAACAGAATGGCACAGACTTTCCCGTATTACTGTTCTGTTTACATTAGTCTCAGCAACCTATTCTGACTTGCCAAATACTCTTGCCAGCTGCTATCTATCGCTGCTATCGCCCCCCAAAAATGATATTCAAAATCGCAGAGCTTTGACTCAGGCCAAATTGCCAGGGGTTTCTTCAATTAGGAAAACTCCTACGTATTGTTTAGGTGCTAGTGTTCTTCACATACGCCAGACAGACCTTTTGAAAAATCTAACTTTTCGGTATCAGGGGACCCCGAAACGTGTATATATTACTCCGTATATAGTACGTATAAGTGAAAGTAAAAGTATTTGATACCGAATTTGAATTACATATGACAGTAAATGTAAAAGAAGTACGAACTGCATTTTAACACGTTGTAAATAGGCTTCTAAGCAACAAAAATGACCCAGACAATCAAAAAATTGTTGTCAATATGATCGATACATTAAAAAATTGGAATGTTTAATGCGACTCAAAGTTCACTTTTAAAACAGACATTCACAATAATTATTTCCGGGCACTTTAGATGATGTAAGTGAAAAACAAGGCGAACGTTTTCCACAAGATATTAAAAAATGCCATCAGTAGTTTTCGAAACTTATTCAATGGTATAATTATTTATCTTACTTAAATATATTCTACATAATGTATTTATTTATAAATGGATGGATTATAATCATGGCAAAGTTCTTTGATAGGATTGTAGAATTTACAATTCTAAGCTGTTAGAAACTAAAAGAGTAGTGAAAACCTTTAGAAGTTCAATTTTGTATTTTTTATGGATTCGCGTTTTCATAAGCAATTAAATTGTTTAATAATTTTAAGATGCTAGTGCATCTGAGTGGTATTGTTTATTGGTATTTTTATCAAGATAGTTTCATTCGTTAAAAACGAAAATGGAAGAAGTAGGCAGTAGACAGAAAAGAAAAAGTCTCTGCTTTCTTTCACAGAAATATTAAATATATTCACAATTGCTGTAACATGAAATACCAGAGAACCCGTAGTTTAATTGTTGTTGTACGAAAGCATCTGTCATTCGTTTAGAATTAAATTCCATAAAACGACCAGAAAAATGAAGCAGAATAGGGCAAAAAACTGATTCGCTGTTAGAGTGATCCAAATGCAGCAAATGGGGATAGTTCCCAACCTATATTCGCCCGCTCCTGATATACTCTGTCGGCAGGCATCTGTTCCTTCCTGGATTCACCTCACTTGGCACCACTCACCACCACTGCATTTGCGCCGAAAGATAATACGGTTCTACCCTTGATCAGGCGCCGTCTCCACTCTTGACCAGACTCCACCCCGCTTCCAACGCGCACGCCCGTACACCCACCGCGTAGTCCGTGTGTTCACTCGTTCGCTCGCTCACCAACTCGCCCCCGTAGTCGCACCCCCGTTCGCGCTGCTCCGTTCCGCCCCTCTCATTCATCCCGACTCCTCCCCGTTCCCTGCTGCTCTTCTCCGCTCCCCCAGTCCCCACTGCTCCTCCCTATTCCTCTCTGCCTTCTTCTCTGCTCATCCCGTTCCTCCCCACTTCTCATTTCTCTGTTCTTCTCGCCTCCTCTATCTGTTCTTCTCATTGCCTCCCCGTTATTATCCGCCTCTCCCTGCCTCACTTTGCTTCTCACCATTCCTCCTCCCTTCTCTCCATACCTCCGCATTTTCCCCCTTTCCTCCCCGCTCTTCCCGCTTATTCTCAGATCCCTTCCCCTTCCTCCCGTCCGCCCGCCCGCCCGCTCGTGGGCTTGCTGCGACCACCACACCGGCTCGGACACGTGTTGTAGCTGGGCGGTTCCGCATGCGGCCTCTGGTCTGCTTATGCATGCAGCGCGCAGCTGGCGGGACACGGCGGACTGGCCCGGCCGCGGCTCCGCCCAGACGGCCATCTACCCCTGCATTTCCTTCGTCGACCCCGTTGCCAACCGCCCTTCCTTCCAGTACTCCTGCCAAAAATTTACCTTCCTCCACGATCCCGTCGCACAACAACTGCACCATCCCACCAACCAACTCCAAATCATTACCGCTTACACACAGACCTCCCACTATCACCGTCACTCAACTTCCGCAGTTTCCACACCGACCCCCGCCTCCACACCGACCCCGCCCGCCTCCACACCCACCCCGCCGCCTCCAAACACCCCACCCCGCCGCCTCCACACCCACCCCCCGCCTCCACACCCACCCCGCCGCCTCCACACCGACCCCGCCGCCTCCACACCGACCCCGCGCCTCCAAACCGACCTCCGCCGCCTCCAAACCCGACCCCGCCTCCACACACGACCGCGCCTCCCACACCGACCCCGCTCCAAAACGACCCCCCTCCAAACCGACCCCGCCTCCACACCGACCCCGCCTCCACACCGACCCCGCCTCGACCTATACACACACGCCTCCAAACCTCCCCATCTCTGCTTCCTCACCTCCTCAGTTTCCACACTGACCCCGCGGCCACATCACGTACCCCACCTCATCGACCCTTCACACCGACCCCGCTATCTCATTGTCACAGCCTCCCGGACATCCCCGCCTGGCCCATCGACCCCTTCACACTGCCCTCCCCCCATAGCGTCACCACCTCCCCTCCTTTTTTCTCCACATCGTCCCGTCTCCACATGGCTCCGCTTTCATACTGTCATAGCCTCCTCATTGACCACGTTTTGTCATCTCACTCGCCTACGTACCGTCACCACCTCCACTTTCTCCCCCTCCCCATAATTCCGCCTCCACAAACCAACGCACGCGCACCGTAACCGCTTCACTATTTCCATTTCCACATCACCCTCTCCCCACATCACATCAACTTTTCCCCACATCACATCATCCTCTCCCCACATCACATCACCCTTACCCCACATCACATCTCCTTCACGCCACATTACCCCCGACTCCACACCATCCCTACTTACACATCACCCCGTCTGCTTTCATCGCTTACGTTTCCACACTATCTCCCTTCTCCGCACGTCCACCGCCGCTCGTGCAATGTTCCCCTTAGCTGCTGAATCTCCTACCCCAACCTACTCAAGGCTTATCTCCCACATTCTCCCTCATTCCCCTCCTTTTATAGAATCGAACGCCTCTGTCGTCCCCACCACCTTCGACCCATTTGCCGACTGTGGTATCGTTCCCCCGCCACCTCAGTATCACTCACGACCTCTTTGATCCATCTTTTCCTCCATTCCTCGATTCCATGCACCAATTCCCTTTCACTCGAACACCCACATCGCTGTCGTCGTCTGAATCCGTTTCTATTCGTGTCTCCCGCGTAACTGCCATCATGGCGAACCCTGGAGCAAAATTGCTGTCACATCACCATTTGAGAAATTTTCAAAGTCTCTTAATGACGTTTTAATGTATTCGCTTTCCCCATTTTGGTGTTTGGTTTGTTTCGGGTCTGGTCTCTCAATGTGGTGATTGTGACAAATGACAAAAGTGAAACGTCTCGTTTCCTGCTTACCCTGCAATCTCGTTTTCATCATTATCATAATATCCACCCAAGCACTCACAAATACACATCCGGTTTCAGCCCCTGCCAGGCGCTGACTCCTGATGCGCGTTTTATGTATGGAGCAAAAATGCGGTCACATGACTATGTGATGGATTTTCAAAGTTTATCGCACTTGGCACGGGAACATGTCGGGGAGATCAGTAAGAGAAGTTTTAACGTTCCCCATTTTGGTGTTTGGTTTAATTCTGGTCGCATATTGTGGTCCTAATGACAAGACACCAAAGTGAGAAGGTGCTTTTCCTGTGATGCTCACCCTGCAATCTCATTTTCACCATTACCGTAATATTTACACACACACACACACACACACGGAAAAATAAAAATCTGATTCGGCTTGTGTCATGCGCTCTCATCTTATGTTGCGAGCTACATGTGTGGAGCAAAAATGTGGTCACACCACTATTCGAAGGGAAATTAAAATTCAGTCACAAAAAATTCCGCCATTACTTCCCGAGAACATTGTATTGCTATCCCGAAATAAATAATAATAGCAATAAATATAAATAATATATTTGGAAATCTAATACTTTCTTACCATAAGAAGAAATGTATTATATAGTAATGTGCTTCTCTATTCTTTAGCAAGTGGTTTTCCTTTCGTTTTCACTATCTAGAGTTTTGTAAATGTCCGCAAAGTTAGCATACCCACTTATCACAAAATTGAAAAAGAGTATCCCAGAATTTTGTTGTAATTAAGAAATGATTTATACCTAAATTTCAAGATTTTCTACCCATGCAGAACATTAGAATATACAACATAAAAATCCACAACTCTTTAGAGTGGGTACGCTAACTTAACGTTACGTTAGCATACCCACTCTTTAGCGTTGTATATTTTCATGTTGCGCATCGTTTCAAATTTTTAAATTTGGGTATAAATTAGTTCTTAATTAGAACAAATTTCTGAGATACTCTTTTTCAATTTTGTGATAAGTGGGTATGCTAACTCTACGGACATATTTTAGTAAGGTGACCATCAGACGTTTGTGATATAGATGGATGAATTATTATGAATGGGAAGACGTTTCCAAGTATACTTATGAATGGGATTGATCAATGGTTATAAATGATATACATGGAGGTATCACAAAGTAAACATCATGGTCTCATAATTCATTTTCAAGTACACCCATGTCAGAACAGACATGTCTTGATTTCATATTGTTGCTAATCTGTATGTTTGAATGTTATTGTTCACTGTTGCAAGTGTCGCGGTTACACCAACAGTCGTCGTTTAGAGAATTTGTACCAAAAAAATATAATAAATATGGAATATGGTTATGGACAAAATTACCTACTCCGTTAATTACCCAGTAAAAAACATACTTTTATGATTTTTTGTCTTTGGGCATAGATTGTAAATATGTTTTCCTTAAATTCAACAAATATTAAAAAAATTATTGACTACAATCTATGCAAAACAATTGTTTTGTATGCAAAGTTTTACCAAGATAAAATATTTTGATAAATAAATAGAGATATTGTCAGGTATCAATATTTTAATTCAACTAATGATCATTTCGTCTTGTTCGCTGTTTTAAGACATGCATGTTTCTGTTTTTTCAGACCTTCGGGTATTGGGCGAGAGCTCTAATCTGATTTTACTTCAAGATTATAGCCTTCTAATTATTCTGTTCTAATAAGTACCTGTTTTCTAAGATTTCTAGAATTCGGAAAGAAAAATTTATTGTTTATCAATGTGTGTTGTTGTCGTTTAAATTTAGGTATCCGCCAAAGTGTGAGACGTGGTCTAGCTAGTGTTATTTTCCATGCTTTCGTGTTCTATTCTCTGTCCTCTCGTGAATTTACGACGGCCCTGTTTTTGTCCTATGATATAGGCATTTGCAATGTATGCACGTTCGAAGAGACATTTAGACTTCGCAAAGATCATGTAGTGGGATTGGTCTTAGTGTTTGCATAGTGTTTTGTATAATTATGATTTGTTGAAAATAGTTTTTAGACCGAATTTATTGAGTGTGGAGGCTATTTTCAGGAGAAAGCGTCTATATAAGAATATTGTGATCCGTACTTGGCGGAGGTTTCGTCAATGAACAAATTCTACACCCACCGATTCGGACTACCCATGGCGTTCCACCCCTCTCACCTTTATTAGCTGACATATTTATGACAACTGGGAAAATTACATTGTTTACTTCTGCTCATTCACTTCTAAACCAATCTCCTTACTGGCACAATACGTAGACACCGTGTTTGCGCACTTGTACAGCACCACCAGACAACTTTATATTTTTACACGAGTCATCAACTCCCTACACTCCCAACATAAAATTCGCCACGCGAGATAGAAGATGAACAAAAATCTTTAAACTCCTTGATCTCACCATCACCACTAGCACAGACACCATCATGAAATTTAACATATTTAGAAAACCCAAACACAAGGACACAATCATACACAACACTTCACAACACCCCCCCAACCACACACAAACACGCAGCCTTTCCATCGATGGTGCATCGATAATTTTCCATACCTTCCCCAGAAAACACAAAAAAGGTAAACAAACACAAATAAAACATATAGCCAGAATAATGCGATACGGACTGCAACATGATGACAACATTAATAGCGTCAAAAACAAACAAATACACTCAAATCCGCAAACACACTACTCTCACACCAATTGAAAGAAACACTACCAGCAAGTACCTCACAATTCCTTATATAGACCCCTTTCTCTGAAAATAAGCCTCCACACTCATAAATTCGGTCTAAAACTTCCTTTCAACAAACTCATAACATTATACAAAACACTATGCAAAACACTAAAAAACAATCACCTACACCTTATGCTCGATTATGCTCTCAGGTGCAAAATATGCACATTATACATAGAAACAGGGTAAATTCACACCAGAAATCCAAGAAAACGAAACAAGCAATAGGAAAAATAACAAACTCCAAATCTACACACTTTCGCGGATCACATAAATTAAACGAACACAATTTATAAACACATAAATTTCCGATCCCTAGAAATTGAGAACCAGTACCCCTAAACGAGAATAAAAATTAGAAGCCTTAACTGCAACAAGACCCTAAAAAAACAGAACATAACATGTCTTAACCAACAGATCCCTGAACTCCTTCACCTCTGCTAAAATTAGCACAAAGTGTACACCCTAACCCACCCCCCACAGCCCTCCCACCCCAATAACCTTCCCGCCCGAGCGTCTCTCAAGCATCCACCAGCACCCCCACATTTTACGACGCCTTCACCCGCACCGCCACCCCTCTTCCCCCCCGCTCCGGCTGCCGACCGGCTGTGCTCATTAAACAAGACACACGCCAAAAATTCGATGAAAACTTTTTTTGTTTTCGAGCCCAGAAGCTGCAGGTAGTACATCCAGTTTGCCTTACGCATCTGTATACCAATAAAACCAACCTGATTAATATTTCACAGTATATTTTGATTGTTTTAGCTCTAGAGATTGATCGCTACGCGATCGACAATATCCATTAGTTGCAATTAAAATATTGATACCT
>BOPP01000012.1:1951723-1969539 GCA_017312745.1 Gryllus bimaculatus
ACCTGACAATATCTCTATTTATTTATCAAAATAAAAAGGTATCTACTTCACCAACAATCCAATTAATTAACAAGATAAAATATTTTTAAAGAAAATTACAATTTGAATCTTTCTTAGACGCCTAGTTGTTTGAGAAAAGAAGTAGGAAAATATCTGCGATTATTTTTTAAAGACCTTTTCACAAGAAGAAAAAATTGCAACATATATGTAGCAACTTTTTCAGCAATTCGATTTATAACGTACTAATGATATATACTAAATTAAACTATTTAACGCACATTTTCTTGTGAGTTTAGTCACAAATTTTAAAAAATAACTGAAATTGCTTTCTAACTTCGACACTGTTTTTGAGTTCGGTTAACTACTTAATGATATTCTTCGGTTTGTTCCCAATACACCTCACACATATCAAGTATCCTAAAGAACATTATTGCGCATCAGTAATTACATTTCGATTCATTAAAAAATCAATTTAGTAGAAAACATTTATTTTTAGTATTAAACTAAATTTCAAGAGCCGCAGTGAACACAGAAACTTGAATCACTTCTTTCTCTCCTTCAATATATTCGTATTCACCGAGCTCCCACAAAAAAACAAAATCCAAAGTTCACCCCGTCACCCCCAGGCCGGAAGGGACCATATGTCCGCAGAGAACTCCGAAACGCGACGAATATATTGAAAAAAAAAATACACCATAGAAGTGATTGTATTCACGATTATTACGCCGGATATGAAGAAATATTGCGGTTGTTTTATTCGTGTTTTTTTCCCTTCTTTTTTAGACGGAATTTCATTCGAGATAAAGCCGTCGCCGGCTCTGAAGCCGGGGAAGTGAGGGGAGAAAAAGAAACGAGTTCCTTCAGAGGGCGAAGGGAAGCATGTCCTTCGCGAAGAAGGAGGTTCCGTGGGCGAAGTAGTGGAAGGAGACGAAGTGGTTTCTGGGCGTCATTACAAAGGGCTTCCGCATTTCTTCTGGGGATACACGACTGCTGGGGCTTAGGAAGCGCAAGCAGCTTTATTGACGATGTCCTCATAAGCTTTTTATTCGATTATTATTTGATATCTCTACAAGTAGCTGATTTTAAGACATGCAGGTGTATGTTGCAAACGTTTTGGTGATGTGGAGCGGTCGAGAAGTGTCTAAGCGTATGAGGTTCCCTAAAAATCGATGGCAAATGCCAGATGTACAAGTGCGTATAACTACAATATATTAAATTTCCCTCTACATGTTCATTGGCAAAAAATGATGCTTTTTGACTTCTCTAGAAGGTCATGAGTTTGTAATAATATTTTGAGGCAGTCTGAAATTATAATATCCAATAAATGAGAAGCGGCTGATCAAAATATCGAAAAATATACGTTCTAAAGTTGGTTAGTAAGTCGCGGGATTTAAGTTTTTTTCATGTGATTTTTATATTTTCTTTATTATTTAAACGAACTTATGTTCTTCAATTCGGCATATCTTTAGTGTTCTCTTATATTTTTAGTTCTGCGCTGCAAACTAAAATCTCTATTGTTGAGTTAATACATTTTATTCTGTTGTTCCAGAAATGGCATTACACTAGTTGACAAAATAATACAAGCATCTCTCCCTACTGGTGCTACAGCTTACTCAAATTTTGATGTCGTCAGTTTGATGTCAGTTTGATGTTGGGTCACCACGTTCTGTGCGCGTGTGCCAGCGCAAAGATGGCACTCAAGGAGAGTACAGGACGAGGCTGGCGAACACTGACTGTCTACAATGCACCGATATTTGTATGACGACTAACAGGTATTGACGGCGCAAAAACGCTCTCTGCTCCGTGCAGAAACAATACACCGACCAGCTGCCTCTCTTGGCTGGCGTTTCAACAATTCAAGCGAAACGCAATCTTCCTGGAGTTCGACTTCTTACAAATTATTGTGTTCGTCCAGATAGTGCTGCGCCCTGATAGCGATTATGAAACGCAGGGCATTTTAATGTAATTGGCATGTTTTGTCTCCGCTTCAGGCTCGTAGGGTTTTCGAGAGAAATAAACGGATCTTGAGGGAGCGATACTTGAAAATGCAAGAACTTACCCTAAATGTGTCAAGGAAAGCTTTAACTGTTTATTAGAGAATAAGTTTTAATTTTAAATGAAAAGGCGGCAAAAATGAAGTACAATTATTGTCAGCTCAAGTGACAAAAACCTATTCGGTAGCCCATATACTTGGTTCAGAACGAATTGCGATATGCACCCTACTATTTGAGTTTTTTAATAACCATTAAAGTAAAACTTCACTCTCGAGAGTTATATTTTATTTTTAAATTAAAAAATATTAAACGGAGCGAGTAATTATTACAAATTAGTACCCGTTCAACTACATTCACATGTCACTTTACCTATTATATGAGAGAATGGTTACAAAAAATATTTCCTTTTTAAATTTCATATTCATATCATTAAGAAAGTAAAGTTTCCCTTTATACTATGCCTTTATACTATACTTTATCGAAGGAATACATTACAAAATGTTTACAGGCAGCAAATTACTACTTTTTCCTACTCAAAAAATTTATCAAAAGATTAAAAAGTATTAAGATATACTACCTTATACAGAAACGACGAGCAACGAAGAGCTGGTTACATCGAAATGCACAAAAAAAATAGGATGTTTGTAATTCCCAAAGACGGTCTTTCATTCAATGCAAATGATCTGAACAAAAAAAATATGCTGACCTACGTCTATCTGATCTAGAAACTAGTCGCTTTCTCGAACGTTATAGAAATAGAAAATACACTAAACAAGTTGAAGGTATACTCACAATAGAAGATAGTCAAAAAAGATAGCATAATTTTTAAATTTAGACTGTCCTGAGCTCCACACATGGAATTGTTTTCGACAATCATCGGCCATAATACTTGTAGAAATCGGTGGGGATCTCTCGTTGAAAGAACTTGTAGGTTGGAAGTCCTCGTCGGTAACAGAAAAATATATAGAACAATCGGTATGGATAATAATGAACATTTCTAAACGTTATTAAGCACCGAGGAGGTTGAATCAACATCCACAAATTCACGTCCGTTGGCACCTTCAACCTCTTATGAAGGAATAAAAATTAGACTTAATAATAATTGTTTATTTAATATGCAGATCTCTTACAATGAGAAATTATACGTTAAAAATATGAATACTTTAATTGAACTGTTACAAATTACTTTGGTATGTGTTGTATATATTTCTTATGTGTTTTAATTTTTTTTTCAAAGTGTAATAAATAGTTTGAATATCACGTGAGTTATTATCGACCGGTAGCCATAAAGATTCCTTTTCCTTCCTCTGCTGGGCTACGTAATGAAGATATATTCACAGGGCCGAATTACAAAAATTAAATATTTTATTACCACCTATGGTACAAAATAGCGTAATAGCGTACGTATTGATAATGCTCTATTATGAATAATGGTTCATTAACAATACAAATTGAAATAAAATAAAATAATATAGAAACATTTTAAATATTGGATTTTAAATGCAATTGTAATTCAAATTTCTTGTGAAATGAACAAACATTGTATTTATTTTTGAATAATTGAACTTCGTAAAATGTATTTAATAGGGGGACAGAGTTTTCTTGTCAAAGGCCCTATGCTGTTTTTACTCTATAATAACGTGATCGGGGAATGCAACCTTTACAACACCTTTGTTCTTAAAAACACCATTATATTTGAAATAACATTAACGTTTTTTCCCACTAACTAAAATCCACACAAAATACATGTAAATTAAGCATTTATGAAAATTCCAGAGGGAATTCATAGGTAAATGTCTGATTCTTTTCACATAAATATACGTTCACAAAGTTCCTCCTTCCTGAAATTCCAACTTTGTTTTCCCTCTAAAACATTAACAAATAAACGGTAGAAGAATGGCACAGGCTTTCTCGGACTACTTTGTTTGTTAATCTCTTGAGTCTGGGCTAGTATTTCCGTTTTGCCCACGCTGTAAGATATTTGAAGAGCGCTCATGAAAAAGCAAACATGACCATTGAGGGAAAATTGAGTTAACATTACAGTAATTCTAATGACAGTCAGATGTATCTTTCGTCCTAATTTGGAGGAACAAAACTAAATTTATCCCTAATAATTCTACTTGTAAACATATGAGGTTCAGGCAAACACCAATATGTCCACAAAGTTGTTACACGCAATATAGAGTATATTAATCAATTTACGCACCATACTTTTATATTAGCCTTTTCGTAATTCATGTTAATCACGAAATACTGCGCTATCTAAACTGGATCTCGCATAGCAACTCACGCCCTGTCGCGCAACGCTTACCCAAGGGATGGGGCTCGGAAAAGGGAAATATTTATACGCGGAGGTCAAGAGTAAGCAAGTTCTCGGTCTCTCGAGACGCCACGACATGGGTTCGTGCCCGGAACGGTGCACGCAACACTCGATCCTAGCCGCAGGGGAAGGGGCTGTGGGCGAGTCAACGGGGAGTGGCCCGGGAGAGGGAGAGGGAGAGGGAGAGAGAGAGAGAGAGAGAGAGAGAGAGGAGAGGATAACGAAGAGTAAGGGAACGGAAGTGAGAAAGATACGGAGAGGGAGGGGAAGGAAGAGAAGGAGATAAGAAGAGAGGTGGATGTGTAAGGGGAGGAGAATAGGAGAGAGGGGGAGAGTGAAATAAAGGGGGGACATGATAGAGAGGCAAGGAGAGAGAAACATAAGGAGAATTAAAGGGAGAGGGAAGGGGAAAGGGTCTCTGCGTGGATCGACTGATGAAAGGACGGGCAAGAGACAGTAAGGGAATGGAAAGGAGACAGATAAGGAGGGATATTAAGGAAGAGGGGAGGTCGGAAGAGAGAAGAAGTGTAAGGAGAGGAGAGAGAGGGATGGAGAAAGGGAAGAAACGGAGAGGCAGAGACAGGGTACAAATCGGAAGACATCAGGGATAAAATCTGGAGACTGGCAGGAGAAGAGAAGCGATAAGAACAATAGAAAACCAAGCGGGGAAAAAGCTTGAAGGGAAGAGACGATATACGGCAAGAACAGGAAGTGGCAATGGTGAAACTGTGGCTTAGCATGTTCAAAAGGAAGCGAGAGAAGAACGAGTCAGTGTCGAAGCGAGATTGAGATTGAGTCGCGATCAAAGCGCGGGTAAAGACGCTGAATAAGCAAGGAATATGCTCCGACTAACGGTAAGGTTCAAATGTAAAAGGAAAGAAGGGATGAGAATGGCAAGGGCAGAGCACGATGTGGGACTCACGCGTGTTAGACTTAGAGGTAGAGGGGGGAAGAGACGTGAAAAAGACCAGAGACTAAAGAGGTGGGCAACCGGGGAAGAGGCATGGAAGAGATGAAGTGGTGGAAAAAGCTGGGACAGGGGGGGGGGAACCGACGAGAAGGATGACAGGAAATGGGCAGCTAAACCGTTAAAATGTGCGGAGAGCAGTGAGTGGCAGACCAGGCCAGGCCAGGGCAGGGCAAGGTGCAAGGGCACAGGGGACAAGGGGAAGGGGTAGGATCGGGTATGCGCCAGGCAATGGTAGGGGTTGGGTCAATGTGTATCACATAGGGAAGACTTAAGGTAGAGATGAGAAAAAGACAGGAAAGACACTGGAGATTTGGGACTGGAAAGTGGCGGGCAACGGAGAAAGGGTGGCGAGCCGACTAGGACGAAACGAAACGGGCAGCTAAACCGATAGAGATGCGCAGAGTACAGCAGCGGAGGGCAGCGAATAACAGCGCAGAGCAGGGCAGGGCAGAGACAAGGGCAACGGCGTGGGGGTGGTGGGGTGCGGGGGGGGGTGGGTCAACGCAGACATGGGGCGCCCGCGCGATGGCTTCCAGAGGTTCTCGTATCGCGCCTCCAACGTGAACGCGCCCGGCCCGCCGCTATCGTTTGTCACGGTAATTTGACGCGAAGAAAATGGTTGCTGCCTCCTTCCGTGCTGCAGCGCCCCCGCCGCCCGCCGCCCCGCCGCGCGAGCTGTCCCGTTTCGACGCGCCCACTCTTGGCCGCGACAGGAGGGGGCCTCCGGGACACTATAAAACTCCTAGAGCAAGGATGAGTTTGCGCACTGGGGTTCGCGCTCTGCTGGGAAGGATGAGACAAGCCCTTCAACTCGCTGACATTATGAGGTTTATGTAGACTGTATTTTCATTTTTAAGAGGCCTACGATATTAGATATCAATTATTGACCCGTCTGTCTTGTAAATGAATATTTTTATACAGTGTGGTAAAGCAATCTTTTGAGGCCACGACCGCGTTGAGAAGGACGTTAGAAATTAAATTAAATATTCATTTTATAAGGCGGAGGTTAAAACAATTATTCTACATGCTATCGGCCTTTATAAAAAGAAAAGATAAATTACTTGCGCGCTAATGGTTTATTCGAGTAAAAAAAATTATATTATACTTTTGTGAATTATATCAACTTGTTACAGACATTTTTAAAGAAATGAATGAACTTAAATAATATAGCAATTCATACACTTCAAGAATAAGTTTAACTTTAGGCTTTCATCAATATAATATATAATATCTTTATAATATACAGTAACCCTGTATGTTTTGTACGTACATGATTTGAAAGCGTGTTTAATATTTATTTCAGTGTAGTAATGTTTGTCGAAAACTTTTTACACACTTATCGAGTTGCTTATTTATGTTTTTGAGGAAATAATTTCAGCTGTATAATTAATTCAACAATAAAGATTACGACCTTTTTATATTCAAGTAGAGATAAATAGTGAGTGAAATCTTGTTACTTTTTAAGACTTTAAAACTTTTTAAAGACAATCATTTTAGATAATAAGTATGACCCCCTCCAGTGGAAAGTTATTAAATGAGAAATATATACACATTATTTCTCTCTACATTCGTAGTAGATTCTATATTGAAACTGCGTTCACATACGTTGTGACGACAATGTCAAAATAACCGTTTCTGAGGTATTTGGTAGACCGAAAGGAACTGTACAATGTTGGCTCCATGCTATTCTGTGAAGCTGCTGTATCTTCTCTGGTAGTAAGAGTTTCACAAAAAACATGCTGTTCCACGGTCGCGGTGAAAGACCACACAATTCAGTTTTCATTACTGTGTCTGTTTGCTAGTCTACCATAAATCAAACAGTATTTATGTGCTTTTCTACGATTTGTCTTAACTATCATTCACTTTCAAAATCACTTATCTGTTCTACGCAGGGGATGGCGGATCAGGCAACACAGTTAGTTGAGTTACATTGAAGAAATAGTTCTATTCAGTCGATAACTCTGTTTGTACAAATTATACAAACAAAATAGTGTGACGTCATGGATACAAGCCGAACCCAGAACAGAGCTTCGTATAACAATATATTTTATTAACAAAGAAAAACAAAATCAAATATATATCATTAATAATTTACCTTACACCTAGCTCCGATAGACCTATATCCCCTGATGCGGGAGCGATCCAAATCGATGAAGATGGTTTTGATTGTGGCATTTCGCACTCTCTTTGAAGCGCCAAAAGCTAGCTTCCGTTGACGGATGTCACGCTGGAACAAAGTCCGTTTTGGGCGCACCAACGGCTGGTTTGCTCGATCGAGGGAGCGATCTTTATCCTATTGAGAATCGGCGTGAATAGTGGCTCAACCCACTCTTCACCTGGAGCACGCAACAGCATCGTGCGCCGTGATCCGCAGCACTCAAGTCCGCAGGCTTCGTCAACTAATTGACTCCAGCCTCGCGAGCTGATCACTTATGCACCGTCGTGGCGCCAAGTTTTGTGCACATTCTCCGGGCACTGAGGTCTCCCACCGTCTCCAGACCCGCCTACTGGCTCCGTACACTTCTGTAATATAGGCGAGGCCACGATGGGACTACACGTCAGCACCCCCGCTTGTTATAAAGTGAAAAGCTTCTATAGCGGAAGCCCCCAAAGCTTTGTGTCTCCCGTTTCCGCGTTCTTTCCTCTTAACGGAAAAACCCTTCTTCCTGTGGCGAGACCTGCAACAACAGTGTCCCCAAATAATGCATGAGGCACGCTGGCTAATACGTTACACTAGATTCAAAAAATGTGTAAGAATACATTTAAGTATTATTATCAAAATGAAAACTTTCGTTGTTTTTGTACACTATTAACCAGTTTTAAATTATTTATTTGGTCATGAAGTACGGACCAATTGAGACGTTCAAAATAATAACGGCAGATCCATATCGGAGTTCACTAAAAAAAAAGACACTCTGTGTTCATTCACTTTCACTACGTAGGGAGTTGTAAAGGTGGATTATTAGGGTTTTGCAATATCATAAATCATAAGATATTTCAATAAATGATATGATTATGGTAGGAGTTAACTGAAAATTCGAGATCGGTAGGATCTGCCGTCATTATCCTGAACGCTTCGACTGATGAATTATCTTAATAAAGTCGCCGTGTCATGACGATATGAATCTTTCAGCAAATAGCGTGGTTGAAGATAGCCTCTGAAGCACTATTATTGAATTAAATATCTAAAACATATCTCTGTAAGCAACAATATAATTTGCGTTCAAAATGGGTAATCGTATTCAGGCCCAAACAAATTCGAATATATTGCTATCCAACTAAAGAAATCCATTCAAATTGAAAAATCGTAATACATAAATAATATTTTCACATTGATAAATCCGTTATTCAGTGCAATAATACTATTAAAAAATAAATACAGTAGTAATAAAGTCATAAACTCACCGATTTCTGATCCATCTCCCAGTGCTGATAGTTGCTCTGGCGTTGTAGATGACCTAGATGCTTGCAGACTGCTGAGCTCGTGGGTAGTCTGAAAATAAGAGAAAATGGAATACATCGCAATGCCACGAAAAGGGCGAGTCAGAAAGTTATAACGAGCTTATATACTGAAACAGAATTGATGCAATAAAATCTCTTACAAAGGAAAAATCCGAGGCTACATGACCATTCTCTATTCAAAAGGAATTTATAGTTCAAATATAACTTGTATTGAAAAAGAAGAGCTATGAATAAAGTGGAGAAAAACATATTGTTTAAACAAACATTTATGATGCATGTCAACTCCTCGGATTAAACGCTATTCATGAAAAGCATGTACAAAGAATTAGTGCTTTAAAGCAAATCAAGCTTAACATATCTGAGGAGACGCAAAACAATGTTTCCATTTTATGATAACTTTAATATCGTCAGGTAAAGAGCTGTCTGAACTTTTATGGGCATTCTTTCTATTATACTTGGTTTACAAGCTCCTAGTTCCATTAAACCGCACATAAAGAGCAATATAAAAATAAGGAATATTATTGGAAGATAGCGAAAAATATGTGTTCTTCTTTTCTATGCATTTACCATCAGAAACTGTGCCCAACTACGTTAAAATGTCACCTCGCTGAGGTACGTGTATTACAACCAAATAACAGTTCTCTCTACATATAATTCGCAGATGATGTCTGATGGTTTTTGACAATTTATATGAAATCACTCAACATAAAATCCAGTAAATGTGCTACCCCTGGGACAGTTCCGGCCGTGAAACAGAATAAACATGAAAAATAAAAGTTTTGATATTAAGATCTAGGCAACAGAATACTGCAACACATATTAAAATTCCATATACGTCTGAAACATAACTCGGAAACTGCTTCCTAAGCCCTAAAAACCGTTTTTTGTGTTCCAGCATTACAAACGACTTTTGTCGTTACATGAAATCGTAAAAGCGCATCTTACGGCAAAGATTATGACGTATTTGCCGTAATGGCATGAATAATTGCATCATCACACATTCAGCCAATCGCAGCGAGAGAATCCTGGGGAGGTAGCGGCAAACCATGGGGCTACCAATACCTAGCATATCTAGGTTCACGCGATAAACAGAACAGCCGACAATCATTCTTTCGCATATATGTCAAATCTCCGTGACTCACAATAGAATAATATAACCAAAATAAATTTGATTTTGATTATCTTTACAATGCTAGAATATAACGTATGTAACTCGTCTATGATGTTGCTTTATTGCAGTCAGACATAATTGAAAACTCGCTCCTCACGTCGCTAGTTTTCAAAACATGTACCCATGCAATAAAGCTTAACATTCTAAATTAATTATATAAACTAATATTTAGTGCCTCTCTGCGATACACGTTCTCAGGGAACAGTTGAGATTTATGGGGAGACGTCTTTGGGGAAAGAGGTGGAGGAATGTCGGAAGATTGGGCCAGTAGTATTGGGCACAAGATGTGCGAGGTTCTCGGTATAGCAGGAAGAAGTCATCATAGGTGACAGCCGTGTACCTTGCCGGAAATGTAAGGATGTAAGGTGTAACTTGGCGGAATTCAGGATAAAATTAATCTCTGTTTCTATACACGATATGTGTCCGGGAGACAATTCGTTCGTTCGGCGAAAATACCACGGTGGGTGTCTTCTATCTCTATGTGATGTGACGTGGCTTGGGTTTACAAGGACGCGGCATGAAACTTTGCTATCCTGAAATGAGGAAGTGAGGAAATGTCATGAGGAACTGAGGGCTGCGCAAGCTGTCTGCGACAACTTCTTTTAGGGACTGCAAAACATTTTCTGTATGTAAGTAAATTCTTAAACATGAATACTGTAGTATCTATAGACCGAAAAATTTCCAGACGTAGTTACACACGTGCGACTAGAAGGGATAAGGATTTGACAGATGAGAAAACTTTCAGGCACGAAGTAAAGAAACATATGGTGCCTAGCAGAAAAAGAAAGTCTGAATAAACAGATGAATATGACATTTAATCAAACAAATTTAATCTATTAATATTATGTGTCACTTTATGTTCTTAAAAACTTATATTATAAAAACTTATATTATAAAGAATACGTAAAATAAAGTCAAAATCGTAAGTCATTACTAGTAACTATAATTAACTACACATTTCTGCCAGTTTTCACTCAATCGCATAATAAAAAATACTCAAAACTAATCAGCTATTGAATTGGGGTGAACTTTGTTTGCAATTTTTTTAGCTTATCACAGCATTTCGAAGAAAAATGGGTTCTTGACAAGGAAACCTTCGCAAACTGTATTTAAACGAAATGTTGTTTATAAATAACTTTCGAAGATCGTTTAAACGTATCATGTAAATTTCTGGCATCTTGTCGACATCGAATAGACAATCTTCCAATCACTGATTCTCTCGAGCCCGCAAGGATATACTTTTATTTTCGCCTCTGCAAGAGAGTTCACTTTGCTAAAATAAACAAAGACAACGATATAAGTTATACAATATTCCACAAATAATGTAGCACAAATTGATCCATTACAAAATCTCTCATGTGCATATCTTATTGGATCTAACGATCTACAACGCGCGCATATAGGATCATTGAGATGTGCCTTACACACTTACTTCAAATTGGTATGCATATAATAATGCTAATGTGAATATTGATCGATTGGTTTCATTGCACGTCAAGTGCTCTCCGTTCGTGCAGTGAAAGTTTTATCCCGCGGATGGCGTGTCCCCCGCGCTGTAAGGTGAGATCCAGCGCCGACCTATACGTCGAAACGCGGGGGATTCCCCCATATTGTAGGCGCACCACCCCAGCATGGACAAGCTCTAAGCTCCCGATCGGTCTCCCGGCATATAGTGAGTGAGTGTGTGTGTGTGTGTGTGTGTGTAAGTAAGGGGTGAGGAAAGGGCAAGAAAGAGGAAGAAAAGATCTCGCGCGGTCCGTGACCCGTTTGCTAGAGTACTGCTCCGGCATTCGACTGGTGTTGATAAGAGCAACCACGGAAAACTACCGATCAACGCAGCCGGCTGCTAGAATTCTCCACCAGTCAGCCTCTGAATTCTACAGTCGCTCCAGACACAGCAGCAAAGCTAGCTCGGAGCTAAAGATATCCTGTACTATTGAGGATATTTCTTGCAGCGATATTTGCACGTCAGCCTCCCTGCGCCTGCCGTGAACGACTGCAATATACTGGCGGTAATAGGTCGTAATGCACCCGTTGGGCCATTAGGCTGTGGCAGATTGACCCCTGCGTTGCAGCGGCTGAACGAGTCGCGTTTGGGTCGCCAGTGGCCGCGGAACGAACTTAGCGTCGCAGTGGGTTGCAGTCTGCGGTGGTAGCGCTGCTGGTGGTGAATGTCGGGAACTGAGAAAGCAGTACTACCGGTGCGAGAGTGGCGATAACGACAGTGGTGATAGTGGAAGTAAATATTTTGATGTTTATAATATTGAAGATAGGGGTGGTGGTGATAATGGTTTATAATGTAATAGTACGTAGGGTAATGGTTCAAGCATTGTGGTGGTTGTAGAGATAGTAATGGGGGGGGGGGTAGTAATGTAGCGGTGTTAGAGGGAGAAATAATCGTCATAGTACGATGAGGAAATACTAGAATGTTTATGGTGTTGTAGAACCACTAGTTGTATTGTGAACTGTTAAAAGAGATATACGACATTTATTTTACAAATAAAGGATTAAATAAAGAGTTGTATATATACCCAACCCAAATCTCATTCGATGTACTTCCTTCAATATTCCAGTAATTACACAACAACAAAAAAAAGAAAAGATGAAATAAAACAGTGCAATGCAAAATAAAAATGAGATCAACTATACGCCCGGGCACATAGGATCCACAAGTAAGGAAGTAATAATATAATCAACATATTTGTACTAACTACATTATTAATTTTCAATTCATACGTAAATGAAATGAAAACTCTATTGCATTGGATCATACGTTACACGACAGCATGTCCCTAAGGAAGAGGCCGCTCGCCATTAATTTTATCTATTTACTTGATGAGATTTGGACAAGCAACTTTTTTTATAGTATATTCTTGGTTTGGATAGAACTTTTGTCGTGTATGTTATATACATATATAAGGATGTTATATACATATTTAGGGTTGTTTTTGTTAAAATATTTAATTTATTGTCGTGTAAAGTGAGAAAATTTATTTTTTGTTCTTCCATAGTGTGAGTCCCATCTTTTGAAAACCAAAAACCAGTTTTTCGTTACAGGGTTACCGTTATGACAATAGCCGAAAATACGCCTTTTTTCAGCGCATATTAAAATACTTCCTCTTCTTACGTGCGACAAAGTAAAAATTTGCAGCCGCTTATAAGAAAATGGCGTTTGAACGTGCCTGAAAATGCGGAATTTTGACCCAGTTTTCACAGAAAGCTGTTGAGTTGTCGACAAACTATATCTGACATTGTTTAAAGCACATGTACTCATAAATATAATAATGTGAACAAATTGCCGCTAATGTAAATATAAACGACGTGAGAGGCAAGTCAAAATTTTTTGTAGTTTTTGAATAAACTAAAGAATAGACTAACAATGCGTCTACATCATCTCATAGAGTACATTTATTACTATCCCTACCAAAGGCATACAAACAGAATGGTACAGGGGATGCTATGCGAGTGATCGCGAACCTGCAGCCGAGACGGACGGCTCTGCAGTGGGGTGATTACCTCGTGGTGAGACGCATTACGTGGCTGCAGCCGCAGAGCCATTCAACACCCGCAACTGCCTGCCCCAGCCCTCGTTACAGGACCGGCCTGTGAGCACTCACTGTGGTTGTTTTACACGCTGCCACAATTTTAATAGCATGTAAAGGAAGCGTCAGTTCTGAATTCATATTCCGTCATCTCATTAATCCAGTTCACATATTTTGTAACATATAGAAGAGTGCAGTTAGTACTGTTATTAACATCTTTAGGGCGGTAAGCAACAAATAAGAGATATGGATGAAGTTAGGGAATGCAACCGGGATTAATAATCAACCGAGTTTTTTTTGTGTGATTGTTGTTGTGGTTGTTTTACACGATGCCACAATTTTAATATCATGTAAAGGAAGCGTCAGTTCCGAATTCAGATTCCGTCATCTCATTAATACAGTTCACATATTTCGTAATATATAGAAGAGTGCAGTTAGTACAGTATTAACATATTTAGGGCGGTAAGCAACAAATAAGAGATGTGGATGGAGTAAGGGGATGTAACCGGGATTAATAATCAACCGAGTTTTTTTTGTGTGATTGGTTTAGAGTCGTAAAGTACGGTTTGTAACAATATCCTATTACAAGAAAAACATTCGTATAAAGAAGGAATATCATTTCTTCGTGTGTTCAAATGCCATCATCAGGTTTAACTTCTTAACATCCTTAAATGGTGGAGTGTTGTATCCACAACTAATGTCGACCATTGAGAATGACGTTTCGCTCCTCTGATTAAACCAAGTTAATATAACGTTTACGGAAATACACAAACCTAGTACATTTCCGAACACCAAACAGTTGCATATCAGGGTCTTCCTCCTGGGCACACAGCAGATGTTAAAATATTCATATTTACTTAAATGTCGCATTTAATTTTTTTACGTTTTGGAAATATAAGACAGACTCGGAATTGGAAATCTATTGAATACTCTTCCATAATGAACTCCGAAACCAACTGGACTGAAGACTTCAAGTCCAGTTTCTGAAAGCTCCTCCTCCACCCCTACTTGAATGATCTATGATTACTCTTACAGCCGGAATGAAATGTATATCATACATGTTAACGTAGAAACGTAGAAATAGTAGGCTGATAACACAACAATGTCTGTTGCAAAATAACTTAATTAGAAGCAATAATACATAATGTGATCTAAAGTTATCACGTTGCATCAATAAAATCTAATACATATGCTAACAATAGAATCTTAACAACTTCTTTGATGTATTTTTTCTCGCACAAATTCGTTTTTATTCTTTCTTAAACCTCCTCATATCTCTAAGGTATTATTTGTTCTAAAGCTGTACAGGATTTCTTCATCATATCTTCAAGAAAGACTACGCTTATCTTTTTTCTTCTTTAAAATCTTCAGTGTACAGAAACGATTTTCAAGGGGACAAGAGTGCTACAGATAATTGTTTATCAACAGTCTTACATCGTGAAGGCAGATTGAAATATTCAATTAAAAAGAAGTAACGTTACAACGCACGGACATATATGTGTTACATTGATATATGTGTCATTTATATGTGTTACATTGAAATTTCAGCTTCGGTTTCTTCGTCCCCTCGGCTCATAACATTTCTCGTTTTTGTAACGTAAATTACAATAACGTAAATCACGCATCTACTTCCGAAATTGTTTTTATTGGTTAAGAATACCAAGTTATCATTTTGACAAATACAAACTATGAGACTTCTCATGATATATTACATGAAAAAGCTGCAGGGACACGAGAAAAAGGCAATGGTAAGTTGCTACAATATCAAACAATGGTGTCAGAGAAATTCTAAATTTTCTCAGTTTATGTTGTCTTAAGGCTGTTCTCTTGTCTGACAAGCCATCTGGCTAGATTTTCAGCTAAGGATATTCATACTTGTATTTTTTCAATTTTTTTATCATTGTGTCATTTTTCTGAATACATTTTCCTGCGACAGTCTTCTTTATTTTACCCTATTTTTATTTATATTTTTAGGGAAACAGTTTTGCTTTGCGAGACGAAGGGATTTCAATTTTATTTTTCAGATTGCAATAAGAAGTATTTTTTGTGTAGCTTATTTTACTCTTTCATTTAATTTTCATTAGCATCCTCCGTCTCCACATTTTGGATGTTTCCAATTCTAATACAAGTTTACTTCCATTATCAAGTCCCTCGAAACATTGACTTAAGAAATATTATTCACCTTTAAAAACAATATTATCATAGAGAAGTATATTTTTTGGAAATTGAAAATTTGCTAATTTGATTCTTACTATATTGTTTATCACTTTAATTAAGAAAACGTATTAAGTTATTTTTGGTGCTCCGACCGGAATCTGAATTTCGAATCTGAATTTAAAAATAATGTTATTGCTCATGTTTTAATACACAGAATGAGATCGTCACTACGCCATAGAATGATGCCATTTTACAATAGAATTCTCCGTTTTTGAACATGATTCAACTATATTATTGACTAATTATGTTAAAGGAAAATTCAATACATATTGTTATTACAAAGAAGAATTCATCAGAGAAAAAACGTTCTTTCCAGTATTTTGCTCTCAATTTTTCATGTAAAAATAAAATACAAGGATTATCACATGATATTCAATTTATTACGAATCATTACTATCTAATTTTCATTATAATTTAGATATTCATTAAATTTGTATTACAGGAACAGACCACAAATTTCACAGATAGAATGGACTTAATGTAGTTTGCCTTTATAATTATCAATGAGTTATTGCGCAAATTGCGATGATGTATTGAAAAACACAATTATATCAAAACATTAGGTAACAGGTCAATGCTATATTAATAGTAATTGATAAGTCGTGAACTGCTTCGATTATTGATTTATCACGTTTTTACCTTTAAAAATGTGTGAGCGTGTAGTGGATATCCTTACAGTAATAACAGAGGTAAATTACGTAAATAGGGGTATCAATAACGTACGAAAACAAACCATAAGAACATTGTGAAAACTTAAGAAACAAATTTCAGAGAAAAATTAGCAAAAAAAAAAAATAAAATAAATGGCAACAAATAAGTGTACTCCGATTTACAAGCCGTGCCTTCAAAATCACGAGCAAAAAGGACAGAGGGCACTGATATACAATACGGATCTTTAATTCTAAAAATTTAAGTCGTAACGAAGCTCCCGATTGGATAACAGTTTTCCTTCTCCTTCCACCTGGCGACCTCGAAAGGAACGCTATATTTAAATCGCAGCATACGTTCGAATTTTAAGCTACCCTGATGACAAATCGCCAACACAATTTCTAAGCACACTTTGAACATTGTTGAACAGGTCACCGCAGAGCAACATCACCAGCTAGAGGACGCCACATCTGACTCGTTATCCTGCGGCGAGACACATTACCCGCACGCCCCGACCTCCTCGGCTAATTCCCACAAAGGCACGCCCTCCGAGTGACTAGTGGCCGCGGTGGATCATGAAGCTGCGGCCGAGCGCGTTTCGCTGCTCAACGGGACCGCCAAATTTAATAAACGGACGCGCGGCCGTGCGCCGTAATTCCACGCGGCCGCCGGTCCCCGCGGGAGCGCCGGTCGCCGCCACCGCAATGGAACGACGACGACGACGACGACGACGCTTTGTCTTTCGGACCTCCCTGTATTCATTTGCGTTTGTTGACCTGACCTTCAGTGACCGGGCGTGAGTGGCGATCATCGGTTGTTAGCTCTCATTAAGTATTTTGATACTCGTTGCCGCAGGTATTAAATTTAGCTGCTATTTGCTAAATTGTAGAGGTGGCTGTGGCAGGGACAACGGCGGAGTGGAGCGGGACTGGGGATGGGGGAAAGGCTTGGTGAGAAGGTGGGAGCGGGACCGGGGAAGGGAGCGAGAGAGGGAGGGAAAGCGGTGTCTAATGCGGAGGCGGAGGAGGCGATGGGAGCAGAGGAGGCGATGGGAGCAGAGGAGGCCCGGCGGGTGCAGAGGAGGGGGCGGGATCAGAGGAGGGGGCGGGATCTCAGAAGGAGGGGGCGGAATCAGAGGAGGGGGCGGGATCAGAGGAGGGGCGGGAATCAGACGAGGGGGGCGGGATCAAGACGAGGAGGCGGGGATCAGAGGAGGGGGCGGGATCAAGAAGGAGGGGCGGATCAGAGGAGGGGGCGGGGATCAGAGGAGGGGGCGGGAATCAGAGGAGGGGGCTGGATCAGAGGAGGGTGGCGGGAATCAGAGGAGGGGGCGGGAGCCGAGGAGGGGCGGGATGCAAGGAGGGGGCGGGAGCAGAGGAGGGGGCGGATAGAGAGGGGCGGGAATCAGAGGAGGGGGCGGGATCAGAGAGGGGGCGGGATCAGAGGAGGGGGCGGGAATCAGAGGAGGGGGGCGGGAGCAGAGGCGGAGGCG
>BOPP01000012.1:1970990-1984005 GCA_017312745.1 Gryllus bimaculatus
GGGGAGGGGAGGGGAGGGGGAAGATGGAGGGGGCCGTGTATTCGCCTTAAGTGGGCGTTCCCCAGGGCTCAGCCGCGGGCCCTCGCGCCCACCCGCGGTCGCATGCGCCTTTGAGGCTGCAGAGAAGGAGCCGGGTCGGGGGTAGAAGAAATGAGATGAAGCACGTAATAAAATATAAGAAAAAAAAAATGACTAAATGAGAAAGATAGAGATGAAATTAAAAGGCAGAAGAAATAGATGGACCAGAAAGAAAAGAGGGTAATGGTAGAGTGGAATGAAGAGAATAAGATGGCAGAGAAGGAAAAGAGGAGATGCAGAGGGAAAATGGGAGGATGACAGGGAAAGGAAAAAGAAGGAAGATAATTAGTCTGTGGAGGAGGACTGTGGAGATTTTGAGGTAGATGCGTGGAGGAGGATTTGGAGGTTGATATGATGAGGAGAAATAGGAGGAGTTGGAGAAAGAGTAGGTAGAAAAAAAGGAGGAATAGACAGAAGAAGGTGTAGCAGAACTGGAGATGGAGAAGAGTCATGAGAAAGAAAGGATGAGGAGGACAACAAATAGGATGTGGGGAAGAAGAGTGAGTCAGCAATAGTAGATCTGCGTGAGGAAATAGAGACGGTTTGGAGGTACAGTTACGATTTTTACAACTGCAGATAGCGCTCACGTACACGACTCACGATATTAAATCATAATAAATTTCTGAGAAACGAGTAATAACACTCGGTTTATTCCCAATATCCAACAAAATAAAGAACTTCAAATATCTACAGTAGCAATACATTTAACAAAATCCCATTATCCCATTTCTTTTCTGCACTTCCTTCATCCCTTCAACCAAATATTTTTAGTTTTTGAAAAAAAAGGATACGAATTTGTTTTTTAGATATTGGATTACTGCACCTTTTCTATAACAAATTCACACCTCGTTAAAATAATAAAAATTTAATTATCATTCCCCAATGTACTATTATTACTCTACATAGATGAAAATAAAAAGACTCTTCCATACCAAAAAGAATGGTACAGTGCGAAATTTTCTACAGTGCTGTGAATTCTAAATATTACTGAATCTAAATCTACAACTTATGGAAGTATGTACGTTGAACACAAAATAAATTTTAAAAAAATGTTTTTTCTCAACATTTCCTGGATTCTCAACGTTGTAACACAACACTTGGCAGTTCCCGGTGCGGGGCAGGGCGAGCGGTTGGGCGCAAGAGTTCAGAGTTGGCTAACTTTCGTTACAGATACCCCTCACACCTGGCGCGTAGAGGAAAGTTGGCGGGATCACTAACGAAAATTCGATTATGAGTTCGCCTACGCGATACGCAGACTTAAAATTAATTTACCTTGTTTCGAGTCCTCTCCTTGCTGCTTGTTTGCGAACCCACCATGTAGTAGGCGTGTTGTAGGCGTGTTGAGCTAATAAACGACGATGAAGGACAATGCGAAAGAAGATGCTAGAGACTCAACACATTTCTTATTGTATTACTATTCTGAATTTAGAAAATTAGAAAGTTTTATGTTTCAAAACTGAAAATTCGAATATTTATATTTCATAATTTACAAGGGGCCTGGTGTACAAATTCAAAACTCGGGAGACAAAGCACGTCACTTGTAAACAAGTTCAAAGGAAACGCGTAAAATTCGTTGTAACTATTATTTAGAACTAAATGGAACAACATTGTCTCACAAGTAATTGTAAAGTAGACAGAAATTGACCGCCGTTTTGTCTAACCGTTTCATTGTTGATTAATATTAGTTTCAGACATATCGTACTATTTTGCTATATAAAGTTAGTGTTCAATAAAAAAACATTAAACGAGAGTGAGATTAATGTGCAATTTGAATTCATCGGAACTTAAAACTGAAAATCAGTTCTCATTTAGCTTTTTAGATCCAATAACTTAACTCTTAGTAGGAAAATTAGCCATTGCATTACAACTTAACTAAAAACATATGAACGAGCTAGGTCTGGCGAAGAAATTCAGAAATTCCTTCTGATGAGAATATTAAGAAACACAAGAGCAGTTACTGTTGCTGTTGCTTGTAGAGGGCAGTCGTCAGCAAATAAACCAATTTTTCCTGGTGGCGGTAAGCAAGAGTTTGGAGCTGCAGGAAGCAAGGTGTTAGTGTGGGGCCCAAGGAAATGTAATGACTGAGAGCAAGATATTGTAGCGTAGGGAAGAAGGTATTGGAATTGCGAAGAGCACAAAATTGGTATAGCAGAAAACAAAATATTAAGATTAACCGAGAGCTAAAGCAACTGTAGTGGTGGGCACAAGGTATTGGAGTGGCGCAGACAAGGGGTTGGAATGGCGGAGAGAAAGACATTGAAAAGGCAGCGAGGAAGGTGTTGGAGTGGCAGAGAACAAGGTTTTCGAGTTGGGGGGGGGGAGCAAGGCATTGGGGTGTCTGAGCGCAGGAAATTCGAGTGGCGGAGAGCAAAGGTTTGGTAATGGAACAGCGTGAAGCATAGTGTTGGAGTGGCAGAGAGCAAGGTATTCAAGCTGGGAGAGCCAGGTATACGAGTAGCGGATAGCAGGGTTTCAGCAAAGTGGTACCGGGAACGGCGGGGAGCGTAGTATTCGAGTGACGGAAGGACCTGATGTCCGAGAAGTGGGGAAGGACTGCGCTGCCATAGCTGGGGCGGCTGAAGGGGTGACAGGCGAGCGACGGCACAGCGGGGCGGCGGCGTCCTTCGTGGGTGGGTGTGTGTGTGTGGGGGGGGAGGGCGAGTGAGTAGGAGGGGGGAGGGGAGGGGGCGTAGGTCCTCGGGCAACAAAGGCTGGCGCCGCCGCGAGGAAGCGTGATCCGCGCATTGTGTGCCGCCTGCCAGCCACACGCGCCCGTCGCCACACCCTCGCCACACCTCGCCACACCCCGCCACACCGCCACTGTCAACGCGCTGTGCTTGCAGTTCCGGACTGCGCACACCGCGTGCCCGTTGAAACCTCTACGGATCACTAACCATCACACACGCTCTCCATTACGAAGGTTTCGGAGTGCCTGAACGTCAGGGGACAGCCGTGTATCCAGCTAATTCGAACCAAACCTTTCCAAGAAGGTTTTGCAAGTCGTAGTGGCTAATATATATTTAATCGTACTTCTAAAGCTTGTGATTTTTAATGAAATCAGTCTCTTTTGCAAAGATGAATATTTTATTAAAATTCTGATATGATAGTTGAAATTTCCAAAAATAATTTAATTGCTGTCAAGAAAATATGGTCTTTAGAAGCAATCCTGATAGTAGCACTCGCACAAGAAAATTAAGAATTTTGCATTTTACAGATCAATCAATTAATGCTTGGTGCGTGATGTTGACTACAAATACTTTTTTAATATTTAAACAAATGGTGCCTCAGAATAGCACAGACTTTCTCATATTAGTTTTCGCTATTATTTGGTCTGGGTTTGTTCTTAGGACTTGCTGAACACTCTTGCCAGTCATTAATCGACGCAAAAAGGTTTTTTTCTCAATTTTTCAATTTTCTAATAGCACAACCGAAATATTACTGTATGAAAGCTATAAAACATTTCATGATGATAGTTTTCATTAAAAAAATTGCAGCCGTTTTTAACAAAATGACGTTTGAGCGTTACTCTATATAAAACCTTTAAAGTTCTTTTTCATAGACAACTTTTGAGTTTTCGAAAAACATCATTACAAATAATTTGATGCACGTTAACTCATAAATGGTATAGTGTTTACAAATCGAAGAAAATGTGCCTATTAACGGCCTGAGAGATTCAACAATTATATTTGTATCAGTTCTGTAAAAACAAAAGGATACACCAAAAAGAAATGTATGTCTTACTGACCAGTACAATCAGTTGGAAAAGCTTGAAGAACACTTTGGAGCCATTTTTGAGAAAATGGCACATTTCCGAAACGTTTGGTTTATGAAAATGTGGAATGTTAAGCTCATTTTCGCACAAAAATGAATTTTCGAGAAATCTTATAGGACATTATTTAAAGCACATATACTCATAAATACAACAAGGTATACAAATTGCTGCTAATATAAATATTAACGATGTGAGGGACAAGTGAAAACAATTACATTTTTATGGAATTTTTGAAAAAAAAAGAGAGCAAAATTGTGCTTATGTCATTATTTAAAAAAGAAATTAAAGTCGCATTAACTTCTAGCGACCATTATTGCTTGAAACGGTATGGTAACTGTGAAGATGACACGATATGATGATGAAGGGGGGGGAGGACGAACACAGTACAACCATGCCAGAGGCGGGATTCGAACCCGCGATCCTTCGGTCCGAGATCACTACGGCACTACTGCCACACCGGAGCGGCTTTACATCATCTTATTGAATAATTTATTAAACAAAAACTTGGGAGCTGTTTTTGAAAAAAAATTGAAAGTGTCCCAAAGGCGTAATATAAAGTGTTCCCCAAAATTAATAAATATTTTTCAAAATTGCAGCGCTTTTACTCAGGTTATATTGGCAGGGGCTTCTTCAATTTGCGAAAAATCCTACGCATGGTTTGACGCTAGTGTTGTTCACATACCGGACAGAGAGATGGGCGGACGCTTTGTTTTCACTCGCTTTTCGGTAGCAAGGACCTACAAAACTGGGATTCTGGCTACACCACGTTTTAGAAGATTTATTTTCTAAATTCACATCTGAAGTATTCTCCTTTTCAGTTAACCGGGCGCAGCAATTAGAGTTTTCTGCCGAAATATCGCGGTTTTTTTCGCGGCGCATTACATTCCTCTCTCTCTCTACAGCGTAAACGGTAGCAAGAAATTAAAATGTATTGTTATGAATGTGTCAGGCAGTATCAATGATCTTGAGATTGTGTGAAGTACCATGCTGATACCACAAATGACAGTTTTTTCAGAGAATGATTATAACTTCTATGAATTAAAAACTTAAGTACAGAATTCATAAGACAATTAATCAAAAGTATCCAATTTATAAATCAATTTCGTTCCACCACAGCAGACGCATCACATTTAATAGAGAGCTTGCATTTTTTAATGTAAATGAATAATAAAAAATCCTTAATGTAATGGAAATTAGTACAATGACAAGCAGATGGAGGCTTTCAAAGTTATCAAGGAAGAAATACCAATATCGATATTTATTAAGAATTTATGTGTCGCGAAGAACAAAAAAGGAAGATTTACCACATTACAGGACTTCTAAGAAGCGTTCCTAGAGCTCCAAAGTAAACAGGAACGCAGGATAAGATGAAAAGTGGTAAAAAATAGAGAGTAACAGTATAAAATTGTGTGACACTTCCAGCCACCAATTTCACAAGGCATAGGGTTTTAGCCATCGAATGCACTGGGGTAACGCCGCTTGAAAGAGGAAATCTTGCGTTTTTGCAGCTGCATCACTGGCCAGTTTCACCCAACGCATCAAATCAACTATTCTGTTTAATAAAGGTACAAAACTCTCGTAGAAAACTCGCAAACGAGAGCAGTAGCCATAATTTCTTGATCCTCTGAAAATATTTGATTTGATGATCCCTTTTCATCTTATTGTAAATATGCATCACCATCAAAGAGAATGCCGCACCTGTAAACTGCTACACATTTATACCACCGTAGAAGAACAATAGCTACACTCGGCTGCTAATAGCCCCGCGTCCAATCTAGGAACCTGTAAATACATTAATTGCTTGAAAAGAGAAGCATGTGGGTAAAATAATGTCATTGAATTAAACGAACAAACGCGCATCTCTCGATCACTAGGAATCGGAGACGCACAAGAAGTGCTAAATCTACTCTTTGCCCCTCCACCTGCATTTTCATTACGACGGCAGAGGGAGGAGGGGAGAGCGGATTGGGGTGGGGTGGGGCGGGGTGGGGGCGGTTGCGCGCGCCATTTGTTTTGCGCGCTGCGCCACCTGCCGTTCCCTTGGGGGGACGAAGGACCTTCAAATAAAACGAATCCCTGGACCAGGGACTCCAAATCCTCGAGACGCATGGTGATGGGACATATCTCTCCGCGAAGGCCATGCAAATTTGAGATTCCATTTGCTGTACTTTTAACACAGGCCTTACGAAACCGTGCACAGATCGTGCACTTCTCCCTATATTCCATTACAATTTTCAAGATCGCGCGCGGTCCGTGTCCCGTTTAGTACGGTATGGCTCCAGCGATCGCCTGGTATGGGTCTGCGAAACGTCGGAAAACTACGTATCACAGCAGGTAGCCGCTCGAATTCTCCTACAAACATTGAGCTAGCGTCCCCATGTTCGTCTCCGCCTATACTTACTTTCATCGTAGTCTGCAAAACCTTTCCGACGACATCGACTCTCAAAACGCCCTCTCCCTTCCCTTGCCTCGCCGCACCTTCATTCGTGTACTCTGCTCAAGCTGAATCTGTCATCGGAGCTACCTCCGTTTTCACCATATCGATCCGCAATAAGCCGCAAAGGAAGTAAATATTCATTTCTAGCGTCGGGAACAGGGACAAAGGTGATGAGAAGGGCGGGATAAACAGAGGTAGCGGTGGGGATGGCATCGGAGGTAGCGACAAAATTGGTAGGGGATACAACGTAGCAGACTGTGAAGGAGGGGACGGACGAAACGACGGACGAAACGACGGACGAAACGACGGACGAAACGACGGACGAAACGACGACGAACCGAAACGACGACGAGACGACGACGAGACGACGGACGAGACGACGGACCGAGACGAGACCGAGAACACGGACGAACGACGGACGAGACGACGGACGAGACGACGACGAGACACGACCCGAGAACGACGGACGAGACGACGACAGAGACACGGACGAGACGACGACGAGACACGGACGAACGGACGGACGAGGGGGGACGGGAACGGACCGAAAGGGGGGGGAACGGGGGACGACGAGATCGAACGGACGAGACGACGGACGACACGACGGACGACACGACGGAACGACACGACGACGACACCGACGACCGGACACGACGGACGACACGACGGACGACACGACGGACGACACGACGGACAGACACGACGACGAACGCGGACGAGCGACGACGAACGACGGACGAGACGACGGACGAGACGACGGACGAGACGACGGACGAGACGAGCGGACGAACGACGGACGAGACGACGGACAGAGAGACCGACGAGACGACGGACAACGACGTGACGAGACACGGACGAGACGACGACGAGACGACGGACGAGAGACGGACGGACGACGGACGAAGACGAACGGACAGACGACGGACGGAGACGACCGACGAGACGACGGACGAGAGGACGGACGAGACGACGGACGAGTACGACGGACAGACACGACGAGACGACGACGAGGACGACGACAGAACACGGACGAGACGACGGACTAGACGACGGACGAGACGACGACGAGACGACGACGAGACGACGACGAGACGACGGACAGAGACGGACGAGACGACGGACGAGACGCGGACGAGACGACCGACGAGACGACGGACGAGACGACGGAACGAACGACGGACGAGTCGACGGACGAGACGACGACGAGACGACGACGGACACTGGACCGAACGACGGACGAGACGACGACGAGGACAACGGACGAACGACGGACGAGACGACGCGACGAGACGACGACGAGACACGACGAGACGACGGACAGACGACGGACGAGACGACGACAGACACGGACGAGACGACGGACGAGACACGACGAGACGACGACGAGACGCACGGCGAGACGACGACGAGAGACGGACGAGACACCGGACGAGACGACGACGAGACGACGACGAAGACGACGACGAGACGACGGACGAGACGACGGACGAGACGACGGACAGACGACGGACGAGACGACGACGAGACGACGGACGAGACACGACGACAACGGACGACAGACGACGGACGACACGACGACGAGACGACGGACGACACGACGGACGACACGACGGACGACACGACGACGACACGAACGACGACACGACGACGACACGACGACGACACGACGGACGACACGACAGACGAGACGACAGACGAGACGAGGACGAGACGGACGGACGAGACGACGACAGACGACGACGAACGACGAGACGAGACGACGGACGAGTACGAGGACGAAGACGACGACGAGACGACGCACGAGACGGACGGACGAGACGACGGACGAAGAACGACGGCGAGACGACGGACGAACGGACGGACGAGACGACGACGAGACGACGGACGGACGACGACGAGACGACGACGAGACGACGACGAGACGAACGACGAGACGAACGGACGCACGACGACGAAGACGACGCCGACACGACGGACGAGACGACGGGGACGAACGAACGACGAGACACGGACGACACGACGGACGACACCGCGGACGACACTACGGACGACACGACGGACGTACACGACGGACGAGACACGGACAGACGACGGACGAGACGACGGACGAGACACGGACGAACGACGACAGAGACGACGACAGCGACGGACGAGACGACGACGAGACGACGGACGAAGGAACTACGGACGAGACCGACGAGACGACGGACGAGACGACGACGAGACGACGGACGAGACACGGACCCGATAACGACGACGAGACGACGGACGAGACGACGACGAGACGACGACGAGACACGACGAGGACGAACGGACGAGGACGACGGACGAACGAACGACGAACGACGGACGAGACGACGGACGAGACGACGGACGAGACACGGACCGAGGACGACGGACGAGACGACGGACGAGACGACGGACGAGACCGACGGAACGAGACGACGGACGAGACGACCGGACGACACGACGGACGAGACGACGGACACACGACGGACGCAGACGAGACGACACGACAGGACACACGACGGACGAGACGACGGACGACACGACGGACGAACGACGGACGACACGACGGAACGACAGACGGACGAGACACGGACGAGACGCACGGACGAGACGACGACGAGACGACGGACGGACGACGGACGAGACGACGGACGAAGACGACGGACGAGACGACGGACGAGACGACGAGACGAACGACGCGAGACGACGGACGGAGATCGACGGACGAACACGACAGACGACGGACGAGACACGGACGAACGACGACGAGACGACGGAACGAAGACGACGGAGACGAGACGACGGACGAGACGACAGACGAGACGACTACGAGACGACGGACGAGACGACGGACGAGACGACGGACAGACGACGGACGAGACACGACGAGACGACGGAAGACGCGGACGAGCGACGACGAGACGACGGACGAAGACACGACGAGACACGACAGGCGAAACGGACGCAGACGACGACGAGACGACGGACGAGACGACGACGAGACGAACGGACGAGACGACGACGAACGACGGACGCAGGACGACGACGAGACGACGGACGAGGACGACGGACGAAGACGACGACGAGACGACGGACGAGACGAACGGACGAGACGACGGACGAACGACGGACGAGACGGACGACGAGACGACGACGAGGACGACGGACGAGAAGACGGACGAGACGACGACGAGACGACGGACGGACACGACCGGACACACGACGGACGACCACGGACGGACGACACGACGACGACACACGAGACGACACGACGGACGACACGACGGACACACGACGACGACACGACAGGGACGACACGACGGGACGACACGACGGACGACACGACGGACGACACGAGGACGACACGTCGGACGAGCACGACGGACGAGACGACGGACGAGACGACGGACGAGACGACGACGAGACGCGCGAGACACAGACGAGACGACGGAACGAAGACGACGACGAGACAGACGACGAGAACCGACGGAACGTGCACGAGGATCGAGACGACGAGACGAGACGACGGACGAGACGACGGACGAGACGACGACGAGACGACGACGCAGACACGGACGAGACGACGACGAACGACACGGACGAGCACCACGACGAGACGACGACGAGAGCGACGGACGAGACGAACGACGAGACCGGACGACACGACGGACGACACGACGGACGACACGACGGACGAGACGACGGACGACACGACGGACGAACACGACGGACGAGACGACGGACGAGACGACTACGAGACGACGGACGAGACACGACGAGACGACGGACGAGGACACGACGGGACACGACGGACGAGACGACGGACCAGACCGACTGGCGACGGACGAGGACGACGACGAGACGACGACGAGACCACCGGACGAACACGACGAGACACCGGACGACACACTGACGAGACACCGAGACGAGACACGGACGAGACACCGACGAGACACCGACGAGACACGACGAGACACCGACGAGACACCGACGAGACACGGACGAAGACACCGGACGAGACACCGGACGAGACACCGACGAGACACCGGACGAACACCGACGAGACCCGGACTAACACGGACAGACACCGACGAGCACCGGACGAACACCGGACGAGACACCGACGAAGACACCGACGAGACCACCGGACGAGACACGCGACGAGACACCGGACGAACACCGGACGAGACACGGACGAGACACCGGACGAGACACGACAGAGACACCGGACGAGACCACCGACGAGACACCGACGCAGACACCGACGAGACACGACGAGACACCGACGAGACACGGACGAGACACCGGACGAAGACACCGACAGACACCGGACGAGACACCGGACGAGACACCGGACGAGACCACCGACGAGACACCGACGAGACACCGGAACGACGACACCGGAGACGAGACACGGACGAGAACACCGGACGAGACACCGGACGAGACACCGGACGAGACACCGGACGAGACACCGGACGAGACACCGGACAAGACGACGGAGAAGGTACCCGAGGAATCGTCGCGGGGGTGGTGGAGTAGGCGGTGGAGGAGACGGCGGTGGAGGCGGAGACAGTGGAATCGTAAGAGGCGATGCAGGAGGTTGCAACGCATACGGCGGCGTTGGTGGCCACGGACGTGACGGCGGATGCGAAGGAGAAGACGATGGAGGAGACGGTAGCGGCGGCGTAAGAGGTGACCCAGAAGTCGCATTTGGCGACGGTGGTGGCCACTGTGTAGGTGGAGGAGGTGAAGAAGGCGGTGGGGGAGGAGATGGAGACGGAAGTGGTGGAGGAGAACGGGCGTCGGCGCGTTAGCGCAGTGCTAAAAGGGTCCGGGTGGACAGAGCAAACGGGGGCCGCGACCGGGAAGGGGGCGGTATGTGCGGCGGCGGAGGAGAAGGAGGCGGCGGCGGCGGTTCTGGTGGTGGTGGTCTGGTGATGGTGAAGCAGGCGGTGAAGGAGATGGCGGCGGAGGCGGGGCTCAGACGGGAGATTCTCACGACAGATGCGTGGACGAGAACGTGAGAGGGAAGTCAGTTGGAATGAGGTGCGAGGGTGGTGAAAGGAGCGTAAGCGTGGCAATGTCTGCATGGGAGCAGGAGCTGGGATGGAATTGCTAGGGTTAGAGTTTATTTTATGCAGAATCCAAAGGGGTGGCAGTTGGGGGTTGGGTAAATGGGGATGGGCTGACGAGCGAGAGAGCTGAGAACTGAGAGCAGACTTCCAGCTTCTGACGCCACACCGTCCGCACTCTTCCTGATTTTAAAGTCATAAAGATTTAAAGATGCCGATCGTGACGGAAGAGTTAGGAGTTGGCAGATTTTCGTATTCTTGATAATCTTCTATAAACTTTCTTTACAAAAAGCCATCTCTTACAGCGTGTTTGATAATTGTTCCGGAAGGCAAGTAGGTGTTTGTACATGATGCGGTTGAGAAGATATTGCTGCTTTGGTGAAGTGTTACTTGTGGCGTATGCACATTTCAACTTCCTCTTAATTTCTTTTCGAAATTATTTTTTCAGTCACATTGTAAAATCCTCCCATCGGTGAATTCTTGGTTTTACAGAAAGTATTAGAAACTTCCTTTCATTAAGACAAAACGTAATATTAATTAATATATTATCTTTGGAAAAAAATAATTGTAACTTTTAGAATTTTAACTACATCGATATACTTCCAAATCCCGTTACTGACTTCAGACGTCCAATACAAAACGTACGCGAAGAAAAAAGTACTTTGCCAACATTTCAATTGCTAATTGTTGAAACAAATTGTTATTACAGAAGAAACAAGTAGTTGTTAATCAATTTTGTGAAGCATTTTTAATTCACATCCCGGACTGCTAAGAAATGTATCCTTTGGTTTAAACTGTCAGATAAATTATCTCTAATGCTTATTACGCATATATTTCTTTAATGCCGGGGAATGAAAATATACATGTATTAAGAAATATAACGATGCGAATATAATATATATTTTAAAAACGTGTAAAAACAATATTTTCTGCGTATTCCTGTCATGAATTATTTATTCATTCCGTGAATTTGGTTTGCACCATACCACTTCTCCAGGTCATAATTATGTTACAGGGACTGTAATGTTATGTGCTAAATAAAATGTTCCATTTACTTGTGATAGAATTTAAAATAAATTATCTTAGCATTTTCAAACTTTGCCCACTGTTAGTTGCAATCGGTAGCTGATTTCTTCGCGTATTTTGCTCCAAAAGAGCTCTTGCCAGGTCAATTACGTATGCACGAAATCTCAAGAGAAGACACCTTCACTCGGAAAATTTGAGATACTCGTCTCTACCTTCCGTTTTCTAATTTCGTCTTCCTTTGCGTTTTCCACATTTAACTTCTTTCCACTCTCGAGATATCCACTTATCACGTAATCTGCGAAGATCCCCCCTACAACTCTGACTCATCGCTGTTCGCGAAGCGAAATTACTTCAACACAACCTCTGAATGACACTGTCGGCTTAACGCGTATACAATTTTCAAACTTACATCTCACTTCCCGGAAGCCCACTTCGCCGTTCCTGTTCCACCCTATCCTGTTTCCAGGCGCCCACGGTTATTCCCGCTGTCGCTCCTCTTTCCCCTTCCCTTCCTCTCCCAGTTAACACTCCCTTCCCGTTCTGTACCTTCAATGAATCCGTAACCTTCCCACATATTTCCCTCTCCCACTTCCCCTGCCCCCCCTCGCACTCCCCCTC
>BOPP01000012.1:1984030-2132579 GCA_017312745.1 Gryllus bimaculatus
AGACGCACTGCAGAGAGATCAGCTGTTTTGCCCTAATACTGATTACCAGCCTGAATTTAGGCCAGGAGTTGCATGTGGATAAACATGATTTTGCTTAGACATCATTAACTATTCAGAAGAAGTCAGATTAGTCATGGTAACGTATTAGAAATATTGTAAATTACGAGTATATAACTCCGGGATATCGAGAAATCTGTTGTAATTCTGTTGACGGTAAAAAGTAATTATGTTCCAGATAAATAATGTAATTGTACAGATTTTAATATTCAGAAAATCAGAAATAATAAAGATATATATTAATGAATTACAATTCTGTAATGGAAGAGTTACTTCTTTTCTATCTCCACACATGTTAATTGAGTTTCCAGTTAAAATATTCAGAATTTATATTTAAAAATATTGTTCAAGTGTGCTTCTGGTCATGCGCTGCTTATCGTGTTATTATTTTCTCTCATAACCTATCCCGCATTTCGTTTCGTGAACTTTAATTTTTTTTTCTTTACGCCAAACCCTCTTTACCACCTCCGCCGCTCTGATCCGCGCCGCGGAAGTCTGCGGAAAATTGGCGGGCTTTCGGGGCGGCGTGCCGTCGCTCGCCTTCCCGGGCTTCGCGTCCCGCGCCCCCGTCCCACCGCCTCCCGCCCTTCCGCTGGCGTGCCATTTGCTGCGCGAAGGGTATAGGCGGCGACATTCACTACCCTCACCTCGGCGCCGCTCGCCCACCCGCACGCCGATGCGCCTCGTTGCAGGGAAAGAGGGGAATCGAAGACGGGGGTGTGAATGCTAAGCAGGAGCGGGAGAGGGTGGGCGGGGAGAGGATAGAAGAGCTACGGAGAAGGTTGAGTGTGGGGGGAGAGGATGTGGGGGAGGGAGACGCGGTGGGTGGAATTGGGGGCGAAGAGCCCTGCCAAGTTTTCCGGCAGACTTCCGCGGCGGGATCAGAGCGGCGGAGGTGGAAAAGAGGTGTTTGGCGTAAAAGGAAAAAAAAAATTAAAGTGCACGAAACGAAATGCGGGATAGGTATGAGAGAAAATAATACACGATAAGCAAGCGCATGACCAGAAAGCACATGAACAGATATTTTAAATATAAATTCTGAATATTTTAACTGGAAACTCAATTAACATAGTGTGGAGATTGAAAAAGAAGTAATCTTCCATAACAGAATTGTAATTTCACTTAATATATATCTTATATTTCTGCATTTTCTGGAATATAAAATCTGTACAAATACATTATTTATCGTGGAACATAATTTCTTTTTACGTAAACATAGGTATTACAACAAGATTTCTGCGATATCCTCGGAGTTTATATACATCTAATTTACAATATTTCTAATACGTTACATGACTATCTGACTTTTCTGATAGTTAATGATGTCTAAGCAAAATCATGTTTATCCACATGCAACTCCTGGCCTATATTCAGGCTGGTATATCTTAGGGCAACAGCTGTTCTCTCTGCAGTGCTTCTGACCGGGAGGACATAGAGTTTGAGACCAGACGTGGCCGACATCTTCAACTCTAGCTACTTAGCTAGATCGAGTTCAGCCGCTAACTGGAGAATAATTCCACGGTCTGGTGCTCTATTTTTCGCAGTTTCTCTAATGAATACCAAATGAATGCCGGACGAGTAGCCTAACAAACGGGCCACAAACTGCGCACGAACTCTCTTTTTTGCCCTATTCCTATCCTTACTTTTATACTCTGAAGCTACACTACCATTCGTGTCGGGAGACCAGTCGGCAAGATTCCCTGCTTGGAGATACAAGGATGGAGAAACCACCTCAAGTCTTCTGTAGGTGTCAAGAACAACACCGCCACCTCCCATGATAAAAACATGTACTACGCTTACACGACTAGTAACCGGATTAATGACGTGCAGTGAAACACGAAATAATCAACAAGGCCTATATGATTTAACACGTGGTTGAGTGCCCAGCACTTCGAAGTAATTTGAATATGAAGCTAGTTTCTACCTATAAAATGATGATTTACAAAGTGTACAATGTACGAACGTATACTACCAATAAAATGTATTAGACCAAAGCTTAAGATAAAATAAAAGAGATGCTCTTCCTCTCTTCATAATTAGAGAGGAGAATCGAAAGATAGTGACGAAATACAACGTACATATATACACATGCGTGCTTATCAGATAGAAGTGTTCAAATTTCATCAGTAGTATGCATCGTAAATGAGCGTGTGAATTGTTTAAGAGCGGAAAAAATCATTTTGTATGAAGAGAATAGAACAAAGAAATGAAGAAGGAATTGCTTGCGGAGTGTGGCCTGTTTGGTTATTCCTATGACATTGGTTACAGAAACCACGGAAAACTACCTATCAGAGCAGCGACCGATAGAATTTTCCTTCAGGCCTCGGTGAATTGCCCGGAGTAGCTATCTAATGTCGAAAATCCACCACCTTTGGGAGTGAGCAAGTGTACAACAGAAAAATTTCCATATCACGGTTTCAGTAAACAATGCAAAAATTAAATACATAAGTAAAACCGAATACTCACTGCACAATTTGTAAGTTCGTGTTTGCTCCACGCGGCGCTGTAAGGTGAAGTGATTTGGATATCACTCTTTTGCTCGTTCTTTTTCTCGTCTCATGCAACCGCTGAGTTCTGAACGTCTCCTCGTGACTACTTGTGGAAATTCGTGCCTTTGTCTATTCAATTTTTTTATATTCTTTATATTCTTCTCTATGGTTCTACAAATGTATAGAGCGTATATTTAATTCTTAGTATCGCTTAACATAGTTGAAGGGTGTGTTGAACGCTAGCAACATACCAGTGTTTTGTATCTCTCTCTTGGACGAAAAAATCTTCGCCTTCACTACGTCAGCAACAGAAACGAGGGTAAGGTTGAATAAAAACAAGAAAAAAACGAATTATATGTCACATAATGTCGTGCACGCTACAGCCCAGTGGCTTACGCTCCTAAAGGTGAATTTGCTCTCGGTTCGTTGCGTTTTAGAACGCCTTTTTCATCTCTCGCTGGTACTGCGTGGATCCTAGTGCGCCATCTTCTTTAGGCACAGAGAATGTTACGCTGCGCATTTCAGACCAAAGTCCAGTGTTTTGTACCATATACTCAAATCCATACAAATTAACGCCAGTTGTTTTTCTTTGATGTCAAAACAGCTGCCTTTTATCCTCTCAACATATTATTTAATTGGTACAAAAACACCTTCAATGGCTTTTAAGATTTTTATCTGTCCTGGTTAATTTCGGAAATGATTAATCAAATTTTTTATATGTCTTTCGTAGAAATGTATAGAATTTTGATTGAGTTTGTTTCGTCGTTGTGAAAAACAGATACAGTTATTCTTTGGTCTTACGCTCTGGCTCTACAGATTTGAATCTCAAATGAACAAAATTGCACGACGTTTCTATTTTTAATTTATTATTTCTATATTAATTATTCAATTAATTATTAAATTTATTTCAAAATATTTTGACCTTTTGAAGGTAGTTAATCGTACGAATTTATCGAAGGAATTTTTCGGAATGAAGGATGGAATTTTTATACGAAAAAGCTAGAACACAAATTAAAAACATTTAAGACAAAATGATTAAGAAATTAAATTAAATAACATGGAAACACGTGGATACTGCATCTCTTTCCGGATCACCCCTGTGTTATTCATTTTATTTTATCCTATTTATCCTTACGTTTCCTTCAGTAACTTTCTATCACATCTCTAATCCTTCAGATATAGAAGCATATTTACAAGCATCCTATGTTTTCTTAGTTTAAAGTGTTTTGAGAATACATCTTACAATGCTTTTTAACCTATGAAATATCCTCCCTATGAAATAGTGAAACCAAATTAACATTTTTCATACAACCGATTTTCCATAATCAAATAACCAAACAGCCGTATCAACAGTAGAATATTTAAGGGTAGTGATCAAAGAACAATAATAATTACAGTGAAAGATGTAGAATCGAAACTGAAAGGAAAATTTCTAAGTCGAAGTTTGATAGAAAAACGCGTAAAATATTTACAAAAATTAAAAATAATAAATTTCATGTGCAATATCTGAAGATAGTTATCTTTCCCTACGAATTCTCGGCTATCCGGGAGACGCCGCGTCGTTAGCTGGGATGCCGACGTTTCGCCCGACATTTCGCAGGCTTCCTCAGGGCAGTGACACTGCGGCGCTACGCGCCCGTTGATTTAAACTATCTTGCCTGGGTTCTCAGGAGGGGCAGGTGCGCTGTGATTGGCGGAGAGGTCTCCCTGATTGGCCGGCGGTTCATTGATTCGAGCCGCGGAAGCTTACGTACATATCTTTCCCTACGTACGTATACACACATACACATTAACTACATCACAACACACGACGGGAGTTTAGAACTTATCAGGCTGTGGCGGTCACCCGTTAGGGGAGATATCTGAAGAGGAAAATCCTCCTCAATGCAACGTGTAGGCGAGAGATTGATTTTACCCCAAAACGGGCTAAAACACCGCCACTTCACAGAATTAATAATACCCTACATTACTGGAAATAATAACCTTCGTAGTTGCCTTATACAGAACGCCTTGTACGCAGTCGCCTTGCCTCAATGAATCAATCAACCGACATTCTCATGCCAGTTGTTCGTCATGATTTCACGACCATGTTCTTATGAATGCATATTTCAAACGAAATAAAATGGACTGGTGAGTTGAACATACGCTGTATTAATTTGCAAAATCACTGTCTACGATCAAAAAACTGACTGAAGAAGACCTGGCACAGAGAAGCCCGTAGTAACTCAAAGAGTCACGAGGTAGCGTTCAGAGAGCGGCGGCGGTTGCGAGTCGGAAAAGAGCGCTCGCGAAGGAAAAAAAAAAGAGAGCGTGCGAAAGCGCTGGTGGGGGGGGGGGAGGAGGAATCACCTTAGAGAGCGTAAGCCGTCGCGCGCTGGCACGCACGAAAGCAAGGCCGCCAGGCCGCAAGGCTGCAAGGCACCCTGAAAAATTTCCGAGCAGTCTTCCCCGGGCGAGCGCTTACCTCGGTCCGAAGGGCTTTGCGCCGCGGCGCCGCCCTTCAGAAGGGCCGCCCTTTTTACCCGCCGAGCTCTTTGAAGCGCTCTTCGCGCGCTTGCGGTCACGCCCTTGCGGCGGTTTCCTTTATTTTCTTTTTTTTTTAAATGGAGGGTTTCTGCTCATCAGATAGAGTAACACATCGAATGCGCGTGGTTTTAGGACGAAGTGGGAACAGTCACGTGGAGATTTTTTCCATGCTTTCTGTAAATGAGAGAGATCTACTAGTGCTTGCGGACTCTTCAACTACACACGTCGTTAGTTCCGTGAGCGTAGTGCATGTTATAGCGAGGGATATTAGAAAGGTTTTTTTTCAGTTTCTTTTAGAAAGTTCCAGTGAAGGTTTCATTTATAATGATGATGGTTCATGAGAATAATATGGAGTCTGCTTCTCATTGCCAATTTTCTTTGTGTGAGAGTTTGGGAAATTTTTTACTGCACAATTACCCGACTGTCCATATGTTTTTGGGGGTGCCAAAACGGTGCGTCCAGAAACTGTGTGATCTATCGTCTTCTTCTGACCATAAATTCTGCAACTTGCGTTTTTTTTGTAGGTTTTAACGCATGATATACATTTAATATGCATTCATTCTCCATTTACTTCACTACTGTTTCCTACAATGACTGTGGAGAACGTTGCAATTCTAACTTTCTATCTGCTCACTTTTTTAGATCTTAGAGAAAGGATCTTTGATACCTTTGAACAGTTTAAACAACGTGGCACCCTGGTTAACTGTAATTACAAAGGTATTCTCTCGTGTTTTTCATTTGCACGTAATGTTTGGTAGTAATACTAGGAATTACTCTTCCGCAATATATTTCAAAAACACATGCTCTAGATTTTATTTCTACGTTTTCAGTCGGTGTTGATCCATTTTCATATTTTAAAGTAATATGTGAGTACTGGGGACATGTACATGTCAATTGTTTTGAATTCATGAGTACACTGAATTCTGTCTTCCAAATAGCGCACACCTGCATATTAAACTTCAATTTCCTTTGCAATCGTATATGTTCCATTATTTCTCTTGATTACGAGTAAACACGATATTATTATTTCTCTATCTCAGCTACACATTTGATAATGTCTTGCTCATTATTTTTGTATAATCTCTATTTTTCACACGCTCTATGCTTTACAAGGAGGTATTTTATCTGCACGTCATTAGTAAATTTTCCGGAAGGTGCTATTGGATTGCATTGCTAAAAGGATGCGAAGGCGTTTTTGGTTTTGAGTATACAACATTGAGACAACTGATGTCTTACTTGTTCTATAGTCACGAGCTAATGGAGGGATCAATAACGAGCAACATCATTGTTTATTCTTTGTTTAGGTGAGTAGTTACTTTTTCAATTCGTATACCTTTTATTATTATAATTTTTTAACCTTTAGTTATTAAATTTCGTCTTTGAACTCTAATTTGATGTTCAGATAAAAAAAGAAACAGATGCCATGCGCAGTCGTTGGTAGGATCTCCGGCATTCTCTTATTAAAGGAAGGTCACTCATAAAAACGTTGCAATATTATTTTAGTATATTTTGAAGTAAATAACATTTGTGGACTAAGAGAGACATTGTAAATGTTGAACTAGATGGACAAAAAGGAACATTAGCATTTTCACTGCATCTTGCGCGCGTGTCCCGTGTGATAAGGTATTGCTTTGGCATTCACCTGTTGTTTACCGGAAAAAACATACCGATAAGTAGGTTTTCGGTAGAATAGCCGGCCTGTGGAATTCGTCTCCTGAGTATGGTTGAATTCCATCTAACTATGCACCAAGTGACGAAAATCTTCACCGTCTTAAAACTCTTACCTAAGTCAACCCTGCAGAGACAACCGCGTGGCCCTTGAGCTACCTCAACCGGTAAGGAGAGTAGGAAACTGAACAGAAGATTGATTCATTGTTACTTATTAGAGGCGCGTAAATTGCTTAATGTCATCGGTCCCGTAAGTGTAGTTCATGCTTTTTTCTAGAGAGACGGAGGTGATCGTCTCAGGTGGATGGAGAGATTCGGTGCCGACCTATCGTCTGCTGGCGGGGAGACTGAATACGATAAACGAGTGAGGCAGGGCAGAGTCCGGAAGAACGGGTAACGGGGACACACCTGGCGATCGGCCGATTGCACCGAGCGTGTCGGGGCGGGGGTGAACGAGCCAGCGACTAGCGAGGAACCGGTGGGCGCGCGCGCGTGCACTCGAGAGCGGGCGCGTCACCCCCACATAAATCCTCATCTGCGCGGGTGGCCCGCCGCCGCCGCCGCCTATCTCCCTGGCCGCGCAGGGTGATGGACGAGCGGCACCAGGGCTGGATCGCACACATCGCCCTCGCCCGCCCGAAACATATTGCGCGCCTCACCCGACGGCACCCACCCGCCCGCCGGACTGGACCTTCGCCGCTACCGACGCCCGCCCGTACGGCACTGTGTGCACAGCCTTTGTACTGAAAGGTTGTGGCGCAGCCGAAACTAGGTAGAGTACACGAACAGGTAAGCGTCATCACTCACACATGCTAACAGCATCTTTTTAGTTGAAAGTGAAGAAATTAAGATAAATGACGGTTCTCCGAAAGATTGGTAAGGTAATCGTGAGTCTAATACGCTTATATATATATATATATATATATATATATATATATATAATATATATATATATTGGCGCCTCCATCACACATTTCTGTCTCATGTGTGAACACTACGGAGGCAGCGAGGATACAGGCCGTGTAAGGCAGCAGGTACATAAACGCGGGCGTGGATATCCGTTGCCCGTACTAAACGAATGAGAAATAGCGAGCTTAGTGTTTTTCTCTTTTGAAGGGTTGGAGAGGGGAAGCAACCCCCCCCATCACGGGAGAATCCCCAGGCGGCCGCGCCATAAAATATCGCGAACCGCAGCGGAAGCTCTCTTTTTCTGGTCACCACGCGTTGAGTAAGCAGCTGCTCTTTGATCATGTTCGACGAGTCACATTTTCGTTAAACATTAGATATTGTTTGCCGTTGCACAACGACTACTAGGTAGGAGAATTCGCGTGAACAGACGTTCTAGTTAGTCGTCGCGAATAGGTGCAGATTAAGTAGTGTTTCTTCAATTAAAAACGGAAGTAAATGTTTACCGTTGTGAAGGAAACATTAAAAAGTTCTGGCTATGTAAAAGTAGAAGTAGCAACGAGCGAGGGACATGCAGCGAGTATTTCGGTAAGTGCAGGGACCGTTTTTCGCAACGTGGGCGTAGTCAGAGGCGCCGGTAGCAGACGAGGAAGGAAGAAGAGGCGCGAGGATCCAGGCGCACGAGGAAGAAGACTGATCGACCACGAAGAAGAACGAAGAGGACGCAAGAGGACGCAGACGCAAGAGGCGAATCCCGTTCTCTTACACAAGGCAGAGGTTTGGGACCGGAGCGCGACAGCGGCACAACATCAAGGGCCAAAATGGGGGAAAAAAAAAAAAGTCTACGAGGTAACGTTAGGAATCGCAACGAAAATAGTCAGTTCTACGTCGGCAGGGAAAATAGTATAGAAAGTGTAAGAATTTGAGGAACGGGTGGCAACAAATTTAGCAGTTTATAGTAGGAGACGTTTTGATGCGCTATCTGCCTGCCTAAAAACATTCTACTTAGGACATTTATTATTTCGCTATTTCAGACACAGTTAATTGTAAATTAGAGTAAGTGCACTTGCACACATTCTGTTCTTTACCTGTAATATTTGAAGGAGAGATTGTAAATTGATTTTTTGATTTCAACGTGCAATGTTAATTAGACTGCGCAAATTTAGATATAACTTTTTCCAAGGGACATTTCGCCAGTGGTTAGTTTAGGGTATTAATCCGTCAGAGTACAAATCTTGAAGTAAAATATGTGTTCATCCATGAGTGTGTTTGTAAAGGTTTCTATTTTGTGTTTTGATTATTCTTTGTAAACAGTGTGATTCTATATCTGGGGTTTGTCATTACTTATGCCTAAAAGTTTATGGTAAATTATAACGCTCGTTGTGTGCATCTGTGTGGTTTTATTGTGATAGGGTTCAAACCTTTCTCGCACCCTGAAGATCTGCTCCTAGATTTTAAAGCTCGTCTTCACGAGCAAAATCTTGACCGACCTGCTTACGGTTAATAGCGTGCTACTGTGAAGGTGGTAAAGTTGTGTGGGGGTGTAGGCGGGTATGTTAGAATGTGTATATATATATATATATATATATATATATATATATATATATATATTTATATATATTGCGCACCTGCATGATATTGGGTCTCAGCGCACACGAGACACCACAATGTGCCGTCTACTCAACGACGACGTCAGACGGCATTGTAAATAGCATTCACTGTGTTGGAACCTGGCACTTGTTCAACCCAAGTGTGTTTTCTAATGAGGGAATATTGTTTTCGCCCACGACAACTCCGAAGCACACTAGTTCCGTAGGTGCAATGTATGTTATGTATAAAACGCTAGATGCTCATTGATGTTGATCGGAAAAACCACGGAAAACTAGTTATCAGAGCAACCGACCGCTGGAATTCTCCTCCAGACAGCGGCTGAATTCGACTCAGCTATTTAATGTAGCTAGTAAATGAACCTTCACTATGCGCACGTTTTGTTGAACTCTCCTTTTGCTTGTAATGGTAGGAGTAGAGGTAAGGGCGAGTTGCCATTTGGTTAGCAATGCCGAAAAATCATACTTGCAATTCGTGTACCGATGCAAATAAGTTTTCTATAACTCAGAAACGAAAATGACTATTTTTCAAATATTGCTAATCTTACAATTTTTAAAACATATTTATTTATTTATATTTAACTTTAACTTCTTTTACTCACTTTCAACTATTTGTAAGTAAAATGATGGGGAGGCATTCTGGAACTCAAGAAAACGTGTGCAGATAATCTTTCCCCCCCTTACATCACATACAGTTTTTACTGTTTTTTGACTGAATTAATCTCAATCTAAATCTATTTATCCAGTGCCGAAAATCTCGCCACCATCTGGACTCGAATCCTAGGACCTCCCGGTCAAAGGCTTTGCAATGACATCAGTTACCCTGAACCATCTCTTCTGATAAGCGTGGTAGTATTTTTTATCACGAAGGCGTCGTCCGTGCCTTTTCTTTTCTTCATACTACTAGCGGTCGTCTAACTTCCAGTACTACGTACTCCTATTAGTATATGAGGATGTGCATACCAAGTGGAGATTCTAGAGAACCGCACTTCATGACACGTGAGACGACCCGGCTAAATAAATTGCCTTCACTGTAATATTGCAATATTTTCCATTGTGCGAAATTTTTGTACCTCTCTTTAGCCCAATAGCCTTACACACCACACCGTTTCGATAATAGAGCGACGTCAGCATTATATTTCGTAAGAAAAATAATATAGTTGATGACAAATATTGCACAAATTGAAGTTTAAGACGAATTTGAGCGCAATTTGAAGTGAAAGAAGGTAGCTAAACTAAAAAGTAACTACATGATCTTTGAGCATGTCATTTGCTGAGGACATTTTGATTGATAACCGTATTGCGAGTATATTATCTGTGGATTCTCAGGATGTCACAATATTGGTTCGTACGTTGGCATAAGAATAATTCAATTTTCAACTTTAAATACAATTACAATTCTACCAAACCTCTATCCACCGGTTTCTATAGACTTATAAACATTTACTTCCTACATATACAAAAGGCAGCCCATTACACGATTCTAATATTTTTCAATATAATGTTTTATATTTGGAAGAAGTAAAAAAGTACTATCTGCACAGGTTTTTTGTCTTTCTTTTTCATTTTTTATCCTTTCAGAAATACCTATCTGCGCAATTTTCATACCAAACCAGTGTTTACCTTCGTCTTTCCACACATCTCTTCATTTAGATATCGGATTAATACTACAAAATTATGATATCCATATTGCATTAATTTCTTATGTAAATACTATTGCACGGCGTCTGCTTTTTCCTTATTTATCCATACCACTACCGGCTCATTAGCACCGTTTCATATTACATGAATCAAGTCGGTACACAGGACTGCAGGGCGAGGATGTAGCTGGAAACTCGATTAGATAGCTTGCTGGTCGCAATGTAATGTACTTCGCTGCCACGTTAACAAACCATCGCGCGCCTTGTCAGGCAGCTCATGAACGCGCAGTGTCCATCCTCTGACCCCCCCCTCTCGTCCACCCTTCCCATTCCACCGTCTATTTCTCATCCTGATCCGGATGACGCAGATCTCCGGGCGATAGCGTATGGAGAAGGGCAAGAAGAGGGGAGGGGAGGGGATGGGGCGGAGTTGAAGGCGCGGAGAAGACCGACGAACCGCGATTGAGGCGAGGGCAAGATTATGGCAACACCGTAGCAATAAGGACGATAACGGAGACAGAAAGGACGATAACGGAGACAGTAAGGACGATAACGGAGACAGTAAGGACGATGACGGAGACAGTAAGGACGATGACGGAGACAGTAAGGACGATGACGGAAACAGTAAGGACGATAGTGGCAGCAGTGACGACGGCAATGGCAACGACAAAGTCAACGGCGTAGCAACGTTCATGGTGATGTCGATGAAGGCAATGGTGATGGCAACAATGATGATCACGACAACGGCAACGGTGTAGCAATGATGATGGCGATGGTAAAGGCGTCGGCAACGACGACAGCGACGGTAAAGATTATGGCAGCGACAAAAGAAACTGCGTTGCAGGAATGACGGCAGCGGTAAAGGTGATGGATGGAATTGGTGACAGCAACGGCAAAGACAACAATGGTGGCGACAGCGACAAGAGCGTAGCAAAAATGACGGAAACGATAACAGTAACGGCGACAGAAACAAATACGGCCACGATGACAGCCACGACAAAGTCAAAAGCGTAGCTGTGATGGCGGCAACAAAAATGACGACAACGGCAACGACTATGGTGACGGCAATGAGAATGGCCACGACATCAACAGCATAGCAACGAAGACGGAAATGATTTCGTCGGCGACATTGACGATGGTGACAGTAACAGCGGCGGCTCCGTCGACGGCAGGAATGACGATTGCGGTACAATAATAATGGCCACGACAACGGCAATGGTGTATCGACTATGACGCAACGATAATACAAGAACACTAACAAAAACGAAGAAGGTGGCAACTGCGAACGCATTAGAGCAAGCAAAGCCAGTGTCCACGGCAGCGGTGCGGCGGTTGCGGCGATGGTAGTGGCGATTGTGGTGGAGGGGGTGGTGGCTTGGGAGGGGGGGGCGGCGGCGAAAGCAATTGGAGGGAGGAGTAGGCGGGGAAGCGCGATGTGTGTGACCGGAATCCGCCCGCGGCCCTCTAAGAAATTAATGCGAATGGAACTGCAGCACACAGTGGTACGCCACCTCAACACCACCTCGGTACAAACCGTTACGGAAAAATATAGTCAGTCGGTGGGTTATGAATTTTTGATGTTTTCACTGGTCCTACACTCCGGGGATAAAAGCATTCGTTTTCCGACACACGTTGCAAACAAACGCAAAAAAACATACGCGTTGTTTTCTATTTTTAACCGGATTCTCTTCAAAACAATGCCTTTTTGAACGGAGAAAAGTCGATTATGGTATTTTTTTCATAATGTTTAAAATCAGACAAGGTTATAAGGAGTTTTCGAAACTGCTAAAAATTTGCAGTGACTGTTACTAGTAATTTAGGGAAAATAATAAACACAAATTTTTTAATGTTTTGAATATTACTATAAACAGCAAAAAGGTTAAATACATTGTTTTGTTTCTGGTTGTCTAATTTCAATAATATGAAAAGTTTTTTGCAAAACTCCGGTTGCTTCCTTTCATTTTTATTTCTCCTGTTTTTCTTCTGTTTTTTTCTTTTCTCTTCGTCAAAATCACTAATGAATAACATGAGTATGAGTAATTTGAATTTGGTAGTGAAACCAAATGGTTTGTTTATAGTGTTACACACCTTCATTAAAACATATTATAAATATAAACATATTATAAACATATTATATAAACTCAGAATATTGGATCAGCATGAAATAAAATATAATGAACAGTATGTCTAAGTAATTGCTTTCATTCTTCTGTTTTTAAAAATCATTTTAAACATTTCCTAAAGTTTTGCCATTATTCTAACACATATTACTAACGTAATGTTACAGATCAATTATAATCTAACCGAAGCCTGAATTTTCCGAAGTCATTGGCTTTGAAGAAGTAAAATGTCGTGTATTAGTCGTATATCGTGTCGGGAGCCAGACCTGGGAAGCAAGGACACTCGGGTGGCAGTCTCACCACTAGCGCTCAGAGGAGGATCACTTTCCTTTCTACTGGAACGGATAACCCTGCCGAAAGAGTTGACAGAACATTCCGAAGGATCACCGTAGCCTGCACAACTGGGGTGCAGCTGGAAACCCCAGGAACGTCCTGTTATATGAGTATCGCATGGTTAACAATGTGCACCAGGTTTCACTTTTCAGGTGGAATGAATTTGAAGTGAATCGAAAACTTGCGAAAATTGACCAATGTATATAACATCAATGAAGTTACATCGACACGTTTACGATTCAAGATTCATCACAAAATTATCACAAGATTCTAAAAACATATTTGAATTTTTAGATCTCAGATGAGTTACCAAAGGCAAAGAAGTACCTTTACGCAGAATTTCACGCAAGCGGTCGTTCTCTCAAATGACAAAAACGAAAATTAAAAATGTTGGAATTTTAAATTAAACGGTGCAATGTTTGGCGTACAGAAATGAGCTACAAGCTCTGTACAGTTTTACTGCACCTCATAAACTATACAGATGATTAAAAAGAGCGGTTGGAAACGCCTTTACGAATATTACCGACAAACTGGTAGATTAAATTACCAAGAGAATATTTATTTAATGAGGGAGCTGGAAATGTTCTTCTTGCCACCACAAAATCAGCCTCAAAATGGGCAGTTTTCTAGAAAAGGATTAATGATGAAAGGCGATGAGTAATGCTAAGTGTGGCACAAATGAGCTTCGTTATGAACCGCATAATGGAATACACCCTTGGGTTGAATTAAATACTAATGTCTCTTTTATTTTTATAATGTTTTGAATGCAACCCGCCTGACGCAGCTGTCTCTTTAGTTGCCTTCCACATATTGCTGCAGGCGCGCTGTACCAACGTCAATCAAGAATTTTTTTTTTCAAATCTTTTTGGAACAACATGTCACCGTAGCTCATTGTTTGAAAAAATCATACCCTGGTAATTTATTAAGACGCAATTTAGTGACACTGTATTAGCACTAGTTATTACATTAGCATTAGTTATATTTCCTTCGAAAAGAGACTACCTCGTAAGAGAATAGTGCGCTGTTTACTTCGCCAAGCATTATCCCTCAAAAGACCATTACGTGGTCACAAAGACCCTGACTACGTGAGGTCGCTCCGAATTTAATAAAATTTCGAAAGCGTGGAACAACCTCGCGGTAATTACAGCAATAAACTGCGGTGAGAATGCAGTGGGAATGCGGTCCAGGCTGTAGGAAAGAGGAGTCACAGCTGGTGGAAATGCGAATCTTCGCGAACACAAATATACTTTTTTACATTTTTATATTTATTTGATTCAATGATATAAAATTCCGATGTTTCATCTCATTATGGTTCTGGAGTGTCGGAAAGGAACGGAGTTGAGAATTGTTTCCTTAGTATCCTTTTCTATTTGTTGTAATATGATATAAAACTGAAGTTCCAAAAATTGGACAGTTTGAGATTTCATTATCAGTCTGTCATAAAAAAGTCGCAAAGAAAATATAATAAATGAATAGTAGTCACTTTTTTAGTAGCTAGGTTTTACATTCAGTAATATTTTGCAAATCAAAGAGTTGTTAAAATTCTTGAGACCAATAATTAATTTTATCACATAATTATATGATTAATATAAAAAAAGCATATATTACAATAATATTGAAAAACAACTCATGTCTACAATATTGAGTTTAAATCATTTGTACTGAAACGATTTCAGAAAAACTATTCATTTTCTCCACCAGAATAAGTTTCAATATCACACTTTCAGAGGCCCATCAGTCAACACCTTTAGTGCAGTAACTCGTGGAGGGTCGATCGATTACGAAGAAGGTGAAATTGCTAAAGAACGTAGGAAGGGTCATATTTAAAATGTCAAAGTAAATACCTCTTAAGATTCGATAAATCTCCCTTGCCGTTAAGTGTTGTTTTAGTGAATGAGAGACCAATATTCGAAAAAAACTATTTAGCATCAATAGACTTTTTCTCTGTCGTGGTAACAGTTGAACTCAGACGCCGTAATTCATTTATTGTGAGATGCAAAAGATAGCAGGACTACGGACACACGAAAAACTATTGTAATAAAACTCTTAAAATATGCAAGATGCACTAACTCACATAAACCGGGTAAATGAAATTTCAACTCCTAACCTAATCTCACTTGGGTAAATTGTAACCATGCTCACTTCGCGTCATCATGCAAAAGGGAATAGTTGAAAAATATGCAAGAAGCACGCATGCAAAGAAGTTCATCTATCTTTATTCACAGGCCGCTCCCCCTTCCATTCCACCACTTCGCCCTGGTGCCCACAATCCTCACTCTAAAATCCTTTCCCATTGATACCTCCCCTCCGCTTCCTCGAAACCTTCCCCCTTCTCCTCAACAATGTATTATTCAAACTTATCAACAACACCAATTAACTAACTATTCACCATCAGTCTCCCCATCCCCCCACTGCACCTTCCTACAACCTGATATAATCTCAGAAATAAGAAACCAAGTATTTATTCGTATAATCAATAACCAAATTCAAATAGCTCTTGCGTCACATCCACATTTATCTCGTATCGTTTATTGCGAGACAATCAACATATCTCGCAATAAATTCAACGCTCTCACTCTCCTAAACTGAAATATCAACGTAATTATCCTCAAAATCAATTTTATAAAATATATTTTAAATAATTATAATATAGATACTATTTCCATCACAGAAACACACCTTACACCCAAAGATATGATTAATGACTCGAGTTATCCGACTTTCAGATCCGAAAGACCTTATCGAATTGAGGCAGGAAGAGTAGTAATTTTCATTAAAAAACGAATTGGACACGATCCTCTGCCACAGTATATCACACTCGGACTTGAAAATATAGCAATAGCCAAAGGCGACTTCAACGCCAAACATTCCAAATGTGGATGCAGATCTTGCACCCCGAATGGAAAATCTTTACTCAGATATGCTATCAATAATAATTTAATTATATCTGCTCTCCCTGAACCCCCGCAATATCCGTAAAATCGCCTCACTCTTCCGGATATCCTAAATATTGCAGTAGGCAAACTTCTTTACGAAACCGTTATTTCAATCTGTTCTCAACAAATTGCCCCCAATTATCTTGTCAAAATCATCAGCAGTTTTCTCGAAAATAGAAGCTTTCCGATAGGAATAAATTCCTCTCTCTTTCTCCGCCTCTGAGACAATTCAGACCGGGGTATCTCAGGGTTATCCTCTCTCTTCGACCCTCTCCAATTTGTTACAGCTGATGGACCAATCACTACAACCTTTTCCACGGCTTTATACGCAGATGACAGTGCGATATTTTCGCAAACCAAAATTTTCAGTAGCAATCAACAACTTACAGTCAGCCTTCAACATTTTCTCTGACTGGGCACCTGCACTTAAACGCAATAAAATGCGAGGCAACTATTTTCGCTCTTAGAAGAATAGCCCACCCTTGATCTATCACAATAGAAAATTCACCAGCTCCTTGGTTCCCACCCAACAAGTCCGTAAAATACCTACGGACAATCCTAGGACAACCCTATTCGTTCAATGTCCGATAGGATTTGCCAACTATCACTCTTACAGACTTGCCCAAACCGACCAACTCAGGAGCAAATTAACCGGTAAATTGGCAAAATAGCCATATGTGGGTCTTAAACCATAAAATATAAACATTTCAAAAGACGTACTCTTCAGGTAGGGGATCAGTAGATCGAAGGTAGTGAAGTATAGTGCCCGTATGGTTTTCACGACGAAATGTTTTAGCGTCATGCTATGTTTAAAAAAGTGTAGTGAACATGTTGAAAATGTTTTTAAAAGAAATGCTGGGTAAGGTAAGGTTTGAGGTGATGTGAGGTGAGGTGTGAGGTACTGTAAGGTGTGAGATGCGAAGTAAGGTGATGGGTCACACAGTGGTTCATGAAAATATTTCGTACAAACGTTAATAGCGGTTTTTGTTTATAAATGACCTTTTTTGCTGCAATAAACCTTCTATAAAATTGTTTTGAATGGCAGCAATGATGACGTATTATAGCACGTCATGATGACGAGTCGTTTATAGCACCAATAAATGTCATCACATACACAGCAAATCGCAGCCAGCGATACGAAAGGGAGGTAGCACAACAGACACCCGCTTATCGCATTCATGTCAAATATCCTTCGTCATATTACCGACGTCCTTATATAAAACTTAACTGACAACAAAGCATTACTTTTAATGAATCAGAAATAATTTTCGGAATAAGTGTATATAAAAACTTTCACAAGTGTGTGCCGCTGTTCATGTTGCTTTATCACTTGTTATGTCGCTTAAACATGTACTTATTCAATAAAAATTTACATCATGAACTAGTTACAAAATATAATTTTGCAATTTTTGACACAGGAGAGAAACATTTGTTTTGACAATCACAAACGTGTTTTTGAGTATTCCCCCAACTAGGTTATACACATTTCTAACGGAATGGACTGCAATATTCCAAGCTCTTGTGAAATGTAGTGAGCACAGATTGCACGGTCGAGACCAACAGACCATACCTGATATGGGGCGACGAGATTAGGGATTAGATCCGGGATTAGCGATTAATGTGAATTCAGCTGTTGCTTTATACCAAAATATAGACTCTCCTGCTTCTAATAACCTGAAGCAGATATGTCGAGACTTGACGCCTGTGCTGTGTGACACGTGGTGGCTAATGTCATGACGTTCCAGGTGCGAATTCTGCAAATGGACTAAACTCTGTTGAATTTACTTCACCTGCAAGGCTCGGTCTTAAAAAACATGCATTCATGCAATACAAAATGATATTCTTCTGAGTACTGCTCGTAGCATCAGCAAGGTCTTAGTAGTATGCACCTACTTTCACGTCAAGTGACAAGCCATATCCGCCATAATTTGATGGCGGGGCAAACACCTTGGTATTCAAAAGACTTAGGGGTGGCCGCGTAGCACCTCCGTAGTTGAGAGACAAAGATAATATTTTATTAATAATACTAATAAAAACAGTATGTCTAAGAAAACCAAAATTCGACATTACAATACTGTCATCAAACCGGCAGCTCTTTATGCTAGCGAAACACTCACGCTCAGCAAGAAATATGAACTGGAAGAAATCAAAAAAGAAAAAAAAAATAATTAGAAAAATACTCGGTGCGAGACTCACTCCTGATGGATACAGATTACAATCTTTTGAGACAACTGAAAAGTACTCGAACATAGAAGTCGACATCAGGAAAAGACGACTGAAATTCTTCGGACACATAGACAGGCTACCAAATACTCGACTAACCAAAAGAATACTAAACTATATATCCTCACTTAAAAGTACAACACCATGGATGAAAGAAACAAAAAAAGACATGCGACACGTCGACATAACTGACACCTCAGACAAAAACACCTTCCGCAATAAAGTGAACAAATGGGAAGTCAAACCAGAACAACCTAAATCAAAACCCTACGGACCGAAACGGTCTGAAGAAAGAAAACTGGCATTTTCCAACAGAATGAAAGAATATTGGAAAATTAAGAAGAACTCCACAAAAACTAGTCAATTTTTGCTTAACGTTTTCCATTATTGGGAAAATACGCTAATAATAATAATAATAATAATAATAATAATAATAATAACAACAATAAGTAGTGATGCTAGAAAATGGCACAGATTTTCTCGTTTAAGTTAATTTTCTCATCTCTAGAATCGGGCTTTTTTTGCTTTTTTTTGCTTTTGAACCTCCTCCTTACCAGCAGCTATCTATCAGCGCATAAAAGATATTACAGGGCCTCTCACAGTTCCTATCGCTCGCTCCTCCGAGGACATTATCATCGAAAAACACCTTTGCGCTCTCCGAGTAGGTCTATCTCCGTCCTGTGGCTTCATAGCTTTGCCCGTATTATTCCTCCGCCCCATTAGAAGGCTTGTACCTATCGTCTAGGTTTTGGGAACCAGTTCCTCCATCACACAGGTAGTTGTATATAATGCAAGATATTATTCCCGTTCTCTTATACTACGCATGTTACTCTGTATTTACCTACGTATTTGTATGCGGACATTATACTCGTATGTCCCGTGAAGGGCAATTGTCCTCGGCGCCGTTAGATACCGGTGTTCCTTGTCGGTCACCCAACCAGGACCCCGCGATGTCTCGAATTCTCTTAACCTTCGTGACTTCATGTAGTTAATGAATTCGGCTAGCGACGCCAACTTTTTGGCCGTGACCTTTCAGTAGAACCCTCCCAGCGTTCGCCTGGATGACCTAGGAAAAATCACGGAAACCCAGGTCAGAGTGGATTGCGGGACGGTTGAACTCAGGCCTCCCGAATGCGCAGGCAACGCGCTACACTCTGAGCCAGTTCGCTAGGTTACGTACGAATACAAGGAAGTAAAATGTGGAACCGTTCTTGTGAAAATCTTGTTTATGTATTTTTAATAACCTCAATCTCATTTTAACTTACGCGAAAACTACTCGTATCTTTAAAACCTGTGCACTCCATCATTTAATGCTTTAATTTTCTTAATTGGGTTTCGTTTAAAACAAAATTTCTGTAACCAATAATGTTGTCGATGTAGAGATTTCAAAATATTTTCTGTTTGCAATATTCCAAAACGCTGGCCTTCTAGCTGGACCAGCGCCATTTTGTTTTATTCTAGCTAAAATTTCATTTTTCTTATGCATGCAAAATCTTATACATTTTTAGGGGCTACCTTGTGTCTTTCACCAAAAGGAAAGTATAAGTTTTGCAAAAACCTTTTGGGGTAGCTGGGATCTTCAATACATGCATTCAAATTATAATCTCGACATAGATTATGTGCAGCATTACAAAAATGTCTCTGTTCTCCATATATACCCTTATTTACGATGTATATATGAATTAAAATGCTCATTGAAAATACACACACATACATACACACATACATACACACACATACATACATACACACACACATACAAATACACTTACAACTTAGTACTAAACGATACCCGACCATTAAATGAACTATATAATACAAGTCTATTTTTCAAGGATATCTTCTGAATCTGTTGCAACATAATTTTGACAGTATTGATAAAAACTAGCTCAATAAGCGCTAAATCAAATCAGATGTAGTTCAAAACGTATTAATTATCATCAAAATCGTGTCTTGAAAGAAAATATCTTTAAAACCAGTGCAGCTATGTCCATCTGGTAACTAAAGACAGGACCAATTAATGACCTGCAAACCTGCAGATACGAAATTTCGGCAAAAATACCCGTACTTCTTTATCTTTGTCCCCTTCCACACCACCTCACCACTGCCACATAGAAGCCGCACGGCAGCGATCGCCGCGCATCCTAGCGGAGCAACCACGCACCGCACTCGGCGCCTGCGTCCGGCCACCGGAAAATTACCAAAATAATTAAATTTTAACGCGTCGCCATGTCGCTAATCCCATTATCGACTCCAATTGGCGTTGCAGGTCAACAGCGCCCGTTATTCCATCAAGCAGGCGGTGGTGGGAGGAGGAGAGGGCGCCACGGTTGCGAGGTCGGTTGAGGACGACGGGAGAAGGTGGGGGTAGATTTTTTGTGACCATTGCTCTTTTGGCTATACCGCTGATTCGGGGGAAGGGAGGTAAAACAGGGGGCATTAGTTTTAGTAGTGAGAGTGTTCATATGAGAGACGGCCGAAACAGAATGAGGGATTCACTTCAATTCAATGAGGGATTCAATATTTAGTGCAATACTCGAGAATATGCCATAAAAAGGAATTATTTCGACTTATCAAAATGCAACTTATCGTAAATGGTCTTTTTGCCGGTCATTCTGAAAATTAATTACTACACCGTCATCCTCCGTTGTCATTTTCTCAGAACACTATAGTTGATTTTATATATAAAATTGAATTCTCTCAATTATTACTTTTAGTATGTATGAACATTATTTGTGCAAGAATAAATTGTGAACATAATAATAATAATAATAATAATAATAATAATGACTTTTTATATAGTTTTGGAGAAAGTAAATATTTAAAAAACTAAAATATACTGACAAGTGTTTTTGTGTCATGTAGTAGAAGTGAAAAAAAAGCGCAACTATTTTTAAACAAAAACGGGAAAAGTTAGAATGTTGAGATTGCATATTCTTATTCTTAATTATATAAGAAAATAGTTATAGATATTTACACGAAAAGAGAAGAGTGTGAAATATTTGTCAAGGAATGCAACTGAAAGAGTCTCGACTACCACACATCATAATGTTAGAAATATTTTAATGAGGGAACACCATGAAATATGAGTTGAAAACAAGGATGCAAAAACGGGCAACACGCGGTAAAGGAAAATTAAGAATATGAGAACAGCAAAATACATCTTAGTATTATTATATGTGACGTTCCAATGAAAATGCACATTCTGAAGCACAATTTCGAGCAATTTCTCGAAAGCACTGAGGAACAAGGATGAGAAAAAACAGTATAGAGTAGCTAAGAACAAAACAAAAAGTCAATGAATTTTGTACCATACATTAAACACAGAGAAATAACAGGAGAGTTATTGACAGATATATCAATGATAACAGATCATATATGAATCAACGGAACAAGTGAAATGATAAAAGAATATATCTTATTTGCCAGCAGTATTTTCAAATGAAATCTAGAGATCGTTTGACCATGTAGTTCAATGATACATAATTGTGAGTAGAAAAAGAGAGTGTATGGATTATGGAACTGGAAAAGACATCTGTAAGTGCGATCTACAAGATTTAAATTGTATATGTGACTCAAATATTATTACTATTATTATTATTATGTACACTGCAGATGTATAGTGTTGTATAAAGTGAAATGGAGTGAGATAAGTGCGATTGGAGTGAAGAAGAGATCGGAGTTGAATTTTAACGAAGTGGAGTTATGACATTTCGTGTGAAAGCGTTGCTTGTGCTTTGACAATAATACGGGAGACATGGAATAGAATGGGCCACGCGGCACAATGATGAAGGCCACGGACAGTTGGCTGGGCAGGTAGAGAGGGCGTGTCGAGGAAATGAAAAGGTCATGTGAGGACAGGATGCAACGCAGGGTATGGGGGGGGGGGAGCTATGCGTTACAGCGCATAGTCAAGGCGCGTAGTAGAGGTCATAATAGAGGTCATAGTGCAGGCAAGGTACGTGGGCGTAGAATGGCGCGAGGAAAATCAAGAAGATTGATGTGGGACGACGCGTCGCAAAGGGGAGTGGCAGGTACGAAGCGGATCAAGTTATCAGAGAGTGGAGAGACGGCGTTAGATGAACGAGGTGAGGAGAAACTCGCAGAAAAGGGCAGGGCGTGAATATTCGGGAGTGGTAGAGCGGGACAGGAAGAGGCGAGGCGGGGAAGGACGAAGCGGGGACGGGGCGGGCCGCGCCGGGGAGAGAAGCGCCCAGATGAGGAGCGCAGAAGGGCGCCGGGGTGGCGTGGGTCGTGACGACGTGGAACGAGGGGGGTGGGAGATGCGATGCCGGGCAGGGCGAGAAGAGGCGGAGAGGGGGCGGGTCGGACCGAGGTGAGAAGGGGGCAGGCGGCATGGAAGTGGTGACATCCGGGAGGGAAATTCAGGGGGCGGGCAGACGGGCGGGCAGACGGGCGGGGCAAAGACGGGCGGGCAAGACGGGGGGCAGACGGGCGGGCAGACGGGCGGGCAGACGGGGCGGGCAAGACGGGCGGGCAGACGGGCGGGCAGACGGGCGGGCAGACGGGGGCCGGGCAAAGACGGGCGGGCAGCACGGCGGGCAAGACGGGGCGGGCCAGACGGGCGGGCAGACGGGCGGGCAGACGGGCGGGCAGAGCGGGCGGCCAGATCCGGGCGGGCAGACGGGCGGCGAGGTGGGGAGTTGAATTAGAAAGGGTGACGAAAAGAGAGGAAGGACTAGGATGGAAGAAAGATCTCACAGGGTGGTTTAGCAAGGTCAGACACACTTTCCCCGGTGTTTTATCTGATGTGGGGGAGAAACGTGGCGGAAACAAGGGAGGGTTTTGGCGGAAATGAAAGAGGGATCGGGCAGGAAGAGGGAGGCAGGGAGAAGCAGGGCAGGAGGGGGAGCAGGGGCGGGCAAGAGTAACGAAGCAGGACAAGACAGAAGAAAAGCGGAGGAACTGATAGGAGCAATAGAGAGAATACCTAGGATGGGGCTAAGGTCACAGGGTGCCTTCAGCAAGGTCAACAAACATATTTTGTGGTGTTTTATCGGCGTGGGAGGACGGGAGCGTGGGGATGGGCTTGGGGCGGGGGAGTGGGGAAAAGGGCTTGGCGGAGACGGTAGGGGTGAGCAGAGAGGCAGAGTTTGAAGCGGGGGGGGGGGGTGGGGAATGGGCGAGTAGGGTCGTTGGCACGAGGGTCGGGGAGGTGGAAGGGTGGTGAATCGCGGTGGTGGGTAAAGGCAGGGTGGGGTGCCGGGCCCGTGGGGGGGGGGGCGGCGGGGGAACGGGCTGCGGCGGGGCGTGGCGGGTGGGACGTGTGCGAAGAGGTGAGGAGGAAGGGTGGGCCGGTTGATGGGGGAGAGGCGGGGCAGTAGTTGTGAAGGTGACGGGTCGGAAAGGGGGAGGCGGGGTGGAACAGCCTATTCCGTGCAGGCGAATGCTCGCCATTACCGACGCCGCGCCGCGCAACGCCACGCACGGGGCGGCCCATTATACGACAAGTTCCAGCCGCTTCCGCCCTCGTTAAAACGTGTTGTATTTTAAATACAAGTTACCAGAGAGCGTTGCCGGCACGGTGGGGCCAGCGTGGGAGGAGACCCCTCCGGGCCCGCCCCCTCCTCCCTTCCGCCCCTCGACTCCCCGCACCGCGCTGCCCGCCGGACGCAATTCCTGAATCCGCTGCGCAGTTCGACACCGCTGGCCACAACACCATCTGGATTCACTTCCTTTGGGAGCGAAGGGTTTCGCGCCGAATATTATGCACCTAACTGCTTTTTAAAAGATGTTACATGACGCACAAGGATCACTAGCAATGAATGTTCAGAATTTTATATAGATTATTAGCTAATAATTTACTATTTCGTGTACTGGTCAGAAAAATAATTAGTAAATCCAGATGATATTGTAGCAACACATCAATAGCTACAAATATTGTTAAAACTAGAAGCAAACAGTGTCGTAAGATTAGCCGTATACCAGATTGATCTAATTCTTTATCTACAATATTATAGATTATAACAGTTTCTTATTTAAAAATATTCTCAATATTATCTACTTACATGAATAAATATGAAATATACAGAAAACCTCCATCTTACCTCATTCTTTTCTTCATGTATTGCAATCTATATTTAGTTACGCTGGATATAAAAGTAACATAGAAGTCGCGTCCATATTGTCACCTTATAATAATAATAATAATAATAATAATAATAATAATAATAATAATTCTATTATAAATTCAGACAATAATTTAAATGGCATGTGTTTGTAATATGAAACCATATTCCAAGAATTTTCTTTGTACCAGACGTTCTGTTTCTACGTATCTAGTAAGTACTTCCCTGTCTCAAGAGTCCATTAATAACAGGATAACATTAAAAAGATAAAAGTGTTTGTGAAATATTTGTCGAAGTCTACTTCCAGAATATTACAGTGCTTTCGGGGTTCATCACTTTCGCCCACGTCCGCTTCACGAAGATCATAGCTACAAGGAACATGGCGCAGCTTCTGAAAGATTAAAGTTGGTCCATGACTCAGAAATGCGAAGTCCGGACGGCTTTAATCCGGGAAGACGGCCGAGTCAACAAGCTGCAAAAGGGCTTAGCCAGGTGGTTGAGAAGAGAGGGAAGTTGGCCGGCCTGGTATCGATCCCGAGACTCGACAGCTCGAGCCGGACCAACTTCTCTCGGCGAACCGCAGACAAACACAGGCGGGAAAGGAGAGCGCATCCCAAGCAACAGCTCCTAGTAAAGTGGTCGGTATTTACTCTGAGAGTTTGTTTGACGACAATAATATTGGTGTGAGTTCGCTACACGAAAAGCAAACCGATACGTTTTTGAGAAAAGATATCGACGTATTAATCATTAAAGGCGTAAAAATAAATCTACATTAAATGCGTTCTATCACATATATTCCTATCATATTTGTGTGCACAATTTGTCTCTTTTCTATTCTTAAAAAGTATTGTAGAGAAGATCAGAGGTGATTCAAACCACCATCGATGTTAAATATCATTTAATCAAACCTATAAGTGAATCCATGTATAAGGTACAATATTTTTGAAGGAAAGAGCAAACAGGAAGCAACAAGAATAACTCATTGTCAGCAACAGTTCATCAATAGTTACACCGTACGATCATCGATCGAGAACATTTACATAAGCGTTACCTTCTCGCTATATGCAGATCAACATGTGAAACTCAGGTTCAGATGAGTTATAAATTTGCAGTAAAGTATCGGTTCATCTTCTTTATAATAGATTTTCTGTGTATTTTTCTGCTTTGAAATATTCTTCTGCGGTATTGTGGCTACGACCTCTTCCAACACTGCTGATATCACCACACCTAGAGACGATACCAACTATAAAATAGCCACTCCACCGTATATACGAGGAGTCACGGATAAAATTGCCAAACTTCTGAGCCGCTTCGATGTAAAGACGGAAAAGGGAAAACTCGGGCAAAAGCTTGCACGCGGAAAGATCGCATCCCTCCCCTTATGTCATCAGGGGTATACGAGATCCCATGCAGCTGCGGCCATAGTCACATTGGCGAGACGGGACGTACAGTAAAGGAACGCCTCCGGGAACATAATTGTAATTATAAATACAATAATACGAATAAATCGGCCGTAGCCCTGCACGCATGGAAAACTGGCCACGCTATTTTATTTGATGACACGCCAGAGAAGACCGCTGGGGCACGAGGAGGGTAAAAGAGGCGGTGGAAATCATCAAACACCCTCGTAACTTTAATGCTAACCAAGGCATACGCCTGCACGATGCCTGGAAACCCCTATTTTACCAGGTCGTCCGATCTCGGCCGGGCGCTGTCCTAACCGCTCCGCAACCTTCTCTCACCCCGCGGGGAGCCCGCCCCTGATTGGCCGACCATCCGGCACACGGACAGACGAGAAACTGAGCCCTATTTTAACTCGTGCGCAGTGCATCCCCGTGCATTACGCCCTGAGGAAGGTCGCAGAGGAAGGCGGCACTTTCGCCATGGACGCGGCGTCACTCGGACAGCCTAGTAAATACTGACTCCGGCCGCGGAAGCCTACGCTCTCAGACTACCTGTTCCTGCAACACTTCGCCTAGGTGGAAACGTGCAGTGCCGGGGGAAATACTGGCAGACGTAACGTCTACAGAAACACTGAACATATAATGAAGTCTGGGCAGGGGATGGGGAATATGTTGTTCTTGAAGTTCTTACAAGTATGAAAAAAATGTGAATTTTAGAAAGTCACGCACAGTCATGAAAAGTAACGAATTTATACCTCTCCAATTAAAATACGTATCCTAATAAAAACATGCTTTGACACTTTCTTAGAACATAAATCGAATTACTTTTCCAGCAAGTTCCAACTACCAGCGATACATTTTTTTGAAGAATGAACCAGTTTTCTCTCCATGCCATAGAGAAAACCTAATGCAAATGTGTTGCGGAAGTCACGTCTAGATTTGAAGTCATATTATTGATTAATCATTCTCATGAACTTTCTATTTACATTACAATTTGTCGTCCCGCATTTTGTTGTTGTTTTTTAAATGGAAAAATTGCTTGTTGCTTTGACTACATTCTCTTGGCTCAGGAAGAAATTAATCGAAATTTAACACTATAGTTATGAAAGAAACAAACTCATGACCAGAGCTTCACTAGCATATTTCACATGTTTACACATTTTGCATACTAGACGGAAATCAGTAGTCCAGTTGATACATAGCTATTTTTTTTAAATTTGCCTTACACTTATCTAAGTAATTCGTGGGTCTTTATTGCTCACATAAAATTGAAATCTATTTAATAACTTTTAAGGGCGAAGGCCACAACAATATTTTCACGATTTTATGAGAGCATAGAAAATAAAATAGTGGACAACTCAGTTTAACGACGTATGGCATATCGAACAACACTGTTTTTTAAAAATCGTGAGCAGACACGAATCTATATAAGAATTAGTGTCTAGCTGACTGGAACAGACAGGATTTTATGTAATACTGTACAAGCAACTTCTACAAAAATTTAATTAAATAAAATGTTATGAGCCGATCTAATCAATCTTAAGGACGTCTTAAGGATATTATAACTTAGAGGCTATTTATTATTCAGATAAGAGAATTTGTATTCAAAATGAACTAGTTTACCTGTAGTTTTTATAGGGGATATTTTATCAAGGCAATCGTCGTAGTTTATCGATTTCTTTCTAGGGAACAAGTAAGAAGATCAAACAGTTACATGATAATTTCCATACATGCATCTGCCTTGCCAAATTAAGGCCTAATGCCAGTTCTGATCTCAGCATACCTTCCTTGGTCTTCCAAACGTGTTTTGCCAAGTGTATTATTATTTCCAAGCTTGTTTAGAAATCCTTATTGATTCCTATAAAATGGTTTTAATTAAATACATACGTGGTTTTTTTTAATTTTGCCAATGATCATTATATGCACTTAGCAGCGGATCAAAGTTAATTGTGAGTTAATAAAGCATGAATCTCCCTGAATCCCTTTTAGACGGCAACGAATACAAATTAACTTTGCGGCAATGAACGCTAGGGCGGCGTCCGTTAAAGAACCCAACACAAGCGACACGAAAGGGCGCCGATGAAGAAGAAGAAGAAGAAGAAGAAGAAGAAGAAGAAGAAGAAGAAGAAGAAAAAGAAGAAGAAGGAAAAGTAGGGGAAGATAACAAAAATGGCGATGCTCCGCAGGACATGCCGAGAAGCCAGGAGCACAGAGCCCTGGTACCCCGACAAGCTCATAAATTAAAACGTCCTGTGACGACGCGCACCCGGAAATCGCAATCGGATCGATCTGCGAAGCAGTAATCGCCACATCCGGCGAATCCTGTCAGCGCACGCGGCCATAGATGCCGGACAATAATTACGAACTATTTGAATGGATAAATAAATGGGAAACAGCAATGGTCAAAGGAATGCGGTGCTATGAGTAGGGATTAAAAAATATTATCATGTCGATAAAAAATACGATAGATTCTAAGACGAAAAAAAGTAGGACAAAATTCAAAAAACAAGGATACCCATAAAAATGGATTTTGTTTATTGAGAGATAGTTTTAAATCTCGGTTTCAGGAATAGTCACAATCAAAAACGTGCTTCTGTGAAAAATGAGGACACAAAAGTCCTATATAAAAGACTCACTAACATCTGGTGCCGACGAGTGCGGAGAAAAATATTACGAAACACAAAAAAAATATCTCAAGATAAAAATTTAGAAAAATCATGTACCTCCCTCTAACATCAGTAGACAACTTAAATTCGAGTAAAACTAAAACAAACGTTTGTGTGTTTCATAACGGGAGATGAAATGATTTGATTGCACATTTGCATCGTTCCTTCAACGGAGGCAAGAGAGAGAAAGTGAAGAATCTACTACAAGCAAAAAGCGTTCGCAAAGGAGCGCGAGAGAAGCTGAGCTGGAAGCGCTGGGCTGGGCCCCGGCGGGGGAGCAAGTTCCTCTCGGCGCAGCCGGTCTTCGCGCGGGGACCCCAGGGCGATAAATCACCCCAGCGCCCGTCGCCCACAGCCGTATCCTGCCGCCCCCCGCCACCCCGCCGCTTTCATCCAACACCACTGACTCGCTACCCAAGTCAGCTACGCCGCCTGCGCCGTCCTCCGCCACCCACGCCGTCCTCGGCCACCCACGCCGTCCCCGCCACCCACGCCGTCCCGCCACCCACGCGGTCACGCCCACGTCCCGCACCCGCACCCAGCCGTCCCCGCCACGCTCCCCGCCACCCGCCGTCACCCACGCCGTCCCCGCCATCCACGCCGTCCCCGCCACCCACGCGTCCCCGCCACCCACGCCGACGCCGTCCCGCCACCCCAGCCGTCCCGCCACCCACCGCGTCCCGCCACCCACCCGTCCCGCCACCCACGCCGTCCCAGCCACCCACGCCGTCCCACCACCCCGCCTCCGCCACCCACCCGCCCGCCACCCCCCTCCCGCACCGCCGTCCCGCCACCACGCCGTCCCAGCCACCCACGCCGTCCGCCCTCCCAGCCCCACGCGTCCCCCGCTTCCCTGCCAACACCATTACCATCGCACTAATGTTCTCTCGTCCGTGCCTCTGCCATCTCCACTACCTCCGCTGTACAACACTTCCCTGATTATACCACCCACGTCTGTTATGCGCCCACGTGGACCTCACCCATCACATCGCCAGTCCTTTCTCCTCCCCACCACACGACTCAAATCACTCCGCCACACGCCACCCCTACCACCTAAACCACCACCCGCTGCCCGACACTTTCACAGTTCCCGCCGTCTATATATCCTTGCCTCCAAAACTATCTCCTTCTTCAGTGCCGCCCCCACCGTCCACACCGCCCCCCATCCCTACTCTCTCCATCGCTCAAGCCATTACCGCCATCCATGCCGTTTTTGTCACTGACTCGCCAACCCTGTCGCAAATTACGTCCTTACAGTTCCCTCCGACAACGACGACTACCTCCACCTCCAAACCGCCCGCCACCGCCCGCGCTGTTCCCACCATCCTCGCCGTTCTCAGCGTCCCCGCCGCTGGGACCACCTCCGCCCAGAAGCCGCCTCTGCATGCGTCAGCGCCCACGCTTCAGTCGCACCCAAACAAATGACCCTCGCCCCGCTGCGACGTTGTTGCTTTGCTTTGCTTTGCTTTGCCCCACTGCTGCTTTTGATAACGCCCCACTGTCCCTACTGTGCTGACGTCCCTGTGCCACGTTCGTGTTACTCCTTCACAAGCTTCCTAGCGTTTCAAACAACCACTCCAATTACGGATATCAACCAACGCTGTCTCCACTAGCCATTCTCGCCACAAACCTCCCTAATCATTTTATATTCTGTATCCGTTTCAGCATGTGTCATTCCCCCAACCCGTCAATGTACTCAAAAAACTGTAGTCGCGTTTCTCTTCCTGCGAATCGGTAACTTTGATTTCAGTATGGCAACTGCGCCCTCGTTATTTCCCTTTCCCCTTACTACCCTCGAAGTCCTCCTAATCTTCCACGTCACACGGCCCTGGGTTCGTTACCTTGGCACAGCGTGCCGTATCTGTTGACATTCATATTTCTTGCTGATCTGATGTCGCCTCCACAGCTACAATACATACTACAACTACCACTCTCCTGTAAGATCATTGCTTTTTGGTGCGCTCTCATCAGGATTCGAAGACCTTTCTGCCCCTTCTGCGACACAGTTGATTTTCTTTCTTTGGGACTACTGCGCAACAGTATCTAAACCTAAAATCTCAACTGTAAATATAATATAATACCTAAAATTTCAACTGTTAATAAATAAGAGACAGGCTTATTCCTACCTTTGCAAGAATTGTATCGACTTTGGCACTGTGCACCTCAAGCAACCCCGCCTCCATTACTATCTGACATCCGACTGCCATCCCTGTTGCAACTGCCTTATTTCTATATTAACTAACAAACTGCTGCACAAGAATAGCGAGGCCACGAATATAATCGTCAGCAACCTTGTACCGTCTCCTCATGCACGCCGACCGCGTGTTCTCATCAACGACCACGCCCTCTTTGGTAGGATCACTCAGACAAGTGCAAGTGGCTGAGGGCACCAGGTCTCTGCACGGCCTCTGACCGGGATGTTCTAGGGTTCGAGTACTGACAGAAGCAGCATTTCTTACATTGGTTTCATAACGAGGCTGAGTTCAGCTGCTGTCTGGATGAGAATTCTAGCGGCTGGCTGCTCTGTTTAGTAGTTTTCCGTGAATTCTTCTATCAACCCTCAGACGAATACCGGAGATAACACGCGAAACACAGGGCCAGGCACAATATTTTCTTCCTCTTCCTTGTCCTATCCTCACCAACTACTTACTTATCAATTTCCTAACTTACACAGACACACACACACACACGCACACACACACACACACGTGCACTGCACTACCGCACATGTCGGCAGACCTGCCGGGAGCTTAGGATGTGTTCCGTTTTGGATGGCGCCCCACTGGTGGAAGATTCCTTGCGAGGGAAATCCCAGAGATTCGACGTGTAGGTCGGCGCCGGATCTCGCCATCAAGCGGAGGAGATCAACGACACCTCCGGCGATAAAAACACACTACAGTTTGGGACTAATGACCTTAGCAGTCATCGCGCTAGTAGTTCGTAATCAATCAATTAATTACCCGTTTGCTTCACTGCGCCACTTGCTAAATTTCTGTTCGTCATTCTTACACTGTTGCTTCCCCCTCAGCGTGTAGAGTCCTTCTATTCAACTTTTGCACACTTCACAACCATTGTTTTCTGTTCCCAGTCTTATAAATTCGCAGTAAGTGCACAGTAGTTGCTACCAGGTGCCACTATGCCCCTGCTACTACTACTACTACTACTACTTTTGAGACAATTAACTTTCCAGTTCTGCTAGGAGTTGTAATAAGTATCACAACGGTGGAAAATATTGTCCATAATAGGGCGTGCCACATCCAGTAATGAGCCTTACAATTACCGACACGATGTAGCTGTTCGCTCTTCATTAACCATAACTGGCTTTTGTTTGTTTCCGATATAATGTCTGTCATATTTCTCTGTCTACCACTTCAGGTGTTGCATTAAGTTGCGTTGGTTCTTGGTATTGTTAACGTATAAGAGCAGTGAACGAGAGAAGAACAATACCCCCTATATCGTGATTTCTCCACGACAGTCCATAGTGTCAATACAGAATCTTCCAAGCCCGTAAAGCCACTCACGGCCTTTCGTGTTAATGGTTACTGGTACGACGTAACTTCAAAATATACACGTGTTCGTTTCTGTTACTGCCGTCGTCCGCCACACCGTTCCCCGCCAACCCCTGATCCCACCGACCGCGTCCTCTAACAATATTTTTCCCCACCAACGCCACCCCCAATCGATGGCGTCGCTCACCGGCGCCATCACCCAAACACTGCGTCATCCAAAACGTTCTACCCTCATTCGCGGTCCCATCCATGTCCGTCTACTTCCGATTGTGAGGGACTATCTTCGCTGTCATTCCCGACTCCTTTTGTCCTCGCGGACGCCACTCGGCGGAATTGCAAATGCACCAGGTGCTCAAAGCGAATGGGGGAGGTAAACACGCCGTTGGCGCGCCCCGGGACTCGCTTCCTGGCCCCCGCACGCGAAAGACTAACGAGAAAGAAGAGGAAAGGAGGATGGTTCCTAGTACATGTGTATATATGGTTCAGGAAAATGGTTTCCCTACGGAGAATGTGTGTAGGGTCTCAGCGCACTGCTAGCTCATTAGTACCGTAACACTTGTGCAAGTTATATCCAAGGAGGTGGCGGCGAGCCTCACTAGGTGTACGAAACAGGGAAACTGACACCACCGTATACTCATATTTACGATTTGTTTCCTCATTGTATCTCCCCAGCGTTTTACTTTTCCAATCCCGAACCGCCCTACTCATTGGTCTCCCGTCAGGAACGGTTTAGGTAGTGCATGTGTTGGTATATGTGCGTATGCGTGTGTATGCGTTTGTGTGCGCGCGCATGTGTGCGTGTGTGCGTGTGCGTGCGTGTGTGTGCGCGCGTGTGTGTGTGTGTGTGCGCGTGTGTGCGTGTGCGCGCGTGTGTGTGTGTGTGTGTGTGCGCGTGTGTGTGTGTGTGCGCGTGTGTGTGTGTGTGCGCGTGTGTGTGTGTGTGCGCGCGTGTGTGTGCGTGTCTGTGCGTGTGCGTGTGCGTGTGCGTGTGCGCGCGCGCGTGTGCGTGTGTTTATGTGTCGGTGTGTGTGCTTGTGTGTGTGTATGCGTGGATATTTATATAGAGGAAAGACGCGAAGAATATGGAAGATAGTTGGCGTGCCGTCTGTTCGCCGACTTTTGTTAGGATGCTGCTACAACATTCGTCTTCTCATTGGTCAGAAAACCTCATACAATTACCGAACTGTGCAGCCAGCCTACCAAATTCTCCTCCAAACAGTATTTAAATTCGATCCAGCACTGTATATTGTGTCTAACCTATCTAGCTGCTCATGACACAGAAACAGTGGTGTTGACGCTGGAGCTATCGCTGACGATAAAGCTATCACACTCTGTTTATTTGAAGACAAATGCTACTATTTGAGCTATTGTGCATAGAGTTCTATGCGGAGAATAAGGGGAACATGGTATCCGCTAACAAGACGCATAAGAGCAAATACTGGCCAATGAACTTTATGAGCAGAAATGCTTAAGGCTTACAAGTAGAGTTAATCTGAACAAAAACAAAATGGAAATGAAGAAAAAGGATTATGCAAGGAACAATTATATTATATGGCCCTGTACAGTGAAACAACAGGTAGATAATATGGAATTATTCGAGTAGAAACATTGTGATAGTTGGAACTTACGTTTAGCGTATCATTAGCAGTCATAATTTTTGCGTATACATCAGTTTTTTCTTGATTGCCTGAATATTAGTAAATTATTTGTTTTTCGTGTCTCCCGTACTTATTATAAACTTAAACTAAATTACTTCCGTAATAAATAATAGTACACAATAGAGCATTCAACATTTGCTATATCAATTAGTATATTTTTAATGAATATCTATGGTACTTTAATAATTGGTAAAGAAGGTTCGTAATTACTGCAAAACTTCTAATTTTACAATATTTTTTCTTCACAATTATTACAAAAGTGAGAAGTAATTATAAATTGTTGCATGCATATAGTTCTGTTCACCAAAACTAACTTTTTAGACCCGAAATATATGTTCTACTTTGAGGAGTTTTAGCGCGCGCACGGGCCGTGTCAAACCTGCGATTCCAAAGGCAATGATTCATTCAAAACAAAGGGAAAGATGTATCCATAAAAGATATGACACTGAAGGAAAATCGAAAATCCAGAATCTAGGGGTCCTACTCATCAGCTTAAAAATGATGGTCGCTACGGACACCCCAAACAAAGTGAACAAGGTGAAACAGAAACAGCACTAAATGCGCAACCCCGCCAGCGCTCACAAATCCGCCCATTTTAGCGGCAGATCGCATTCATTACATTCCCAATTCAAATAATGGCGGCGCTAACCGAGGCATCACTGCTATGCTAATCATTACCACCCGAATAATCTATTTTACCCCAGGTAGTTTACCTGCGTTGGCTTTGTGTTCCCCTGCTGCGTGTACTCCGATGAATCTATTACGCTTGTGAATTTTATTCTGGTCCAAACGTGTTACAAGAGGGAAAAGGCATTAGGTAAAAACAAATGTTGGAAGAGTTCACAGGGTCACAATAAAGAGTAACACGATGCAGGAAAATACGTTGAGTAGAAAAGTGTACCTGAATTATTTACGAGGCACAAATGCAACTTGCTAAACCAGAGAAAAATCGAGATCATGCAATGTTTTATGAAAGAAAGTAATAATAAAAGAAATAATAAGTAATATTAGAAATACAATAAGTTATTACATGCTATCTGCGGTTAATGTGACAACATGATTAGCAGAGTTAAAACAACATTAATTAAAAGGGCTTGTGGAGATACATTTTTTGCTAAGATACCAAGGGGAATAATCTCCTATCTGATATTCAATATTTTTGGTTTACTTCCATATGACGCTTTTCAGAGCAGCGTTAGGAATAATCATAAACATATTGCTAAATATATCAGTCAAAATAAACTCAAAAAAACATTCGCAATGCTTTTGCGGTAAATTCCTCAATGTGGTCAGAATATAATTTGTCATAATCATAAGCACCAGATACTCTATGTCAACTAAATGAATTTGCAGACGTGTAACAGCACATGCACTATTTGTTTCTTTGAAGTTAATACTCACATTCGAAAAAATTAGAGAAGGAACAACATAACATTCTAATATATTATGTAAATGATTGGTAATAGTTGAATCCGCAAACATATGTAGCATGGCTGAGATGCAAATCTAGGTATTTGTGTGGCGCGTCTCAGAGATACATCTGAGCTAGTGTCAAAAACTATCAATTGTGATCGATGTTAGTCATTTTTAGAAGCTAGTTTTCTATATTTAGAAAAATTAACAAGACATTTGAAATAATTTTTGAAAAAGAAACTGAAAATGTCGTTGATTCATTACGTAAAGATCCCCCAAAAATATAATATCTGTTTCAAAAGTGTCCACAACATCAACCAGTTTGATGAGAGGACATTGAATTTGATTAAAATCGTAAGTACGGTTTGGTAGGCACTAGCTTTGTTCACAAGAATACGGACGAACTTCTTAAATGGATAGACGTTTTGATGAAAACTATTTTTTCGCTAACGAGGATCCACAAAACAATTATTAAAGAAAATAACTTGCCATTAGAGAGCAAAACAATCCGTTATTAGGGACCTACAAAACGAAGTTTTCTGTAAAAAAAATATCGGTAATTTTCACTTAAAGTTTACTAAACTTTCTTATTTACTATTTATAACAGAAAGTAATACTATTGTATCGTATTAGCCAGCGTGCCTCATGGCATCTATTTGGGGACGCTTGGTAGAGGATTAGCCCAGCCACAGGAAGTAGGGGTTTTCCGTGAAGGGAAGGACGCGGAAACGTGAGATACAAGGCTTTGGGAGTATCCGGCCTATAGAAACTTTTCACTGTTATAACAAGCGAGGGGGTGGCGTGACGTAGTAGGTCACGTGGGCCTCGCCTATATAACATAGTGTACAGAGCCAGTGGGTGGGTTCTGGAGACAGTCGGAGAACCTCGTGCGTGTGCACAAAACATGGCGCCACGACGGTGCATATGCGAGCCAGGCTCGCGGGGCTCGAGTCACTAGTTGACGAAACCTGCGGACTTTAGGTCCTTGGGTGACTGCGGTCACGGGGGGGGGGGCGATGCTGTGTGCGTGCTCCGAGGTGAAGAGTGGTTGAGTGCCACGATTCACGCCTTATTCTCAATCGGATAAGATCGCTCCTGCGATCGAGGCAAACCAGCCGTTGGTGCGCCAGAACGGACTTTGTGTCCCAGCGTGACATCCGGTCACGGAAGCTAGGCTCTGTGCGCGCTTCAAAAGTAGGAGTGGCGAATGCCACAATCAAAACCATCTTCAATCGGGTTAGGATTGCTCCCGCGATCAGGGGATAGTAGGTCTATCAGAGCTAGGGTGTAGGTAGATTATTAAGTGTACATATTTGTTTTGTTTTCTTGTTAATAAATATATTTGTTATATGAAAGCTCTGTGTCTGTGGTCGCTGTGAGTATCCATGACGTCATACTATGGAAGAGAAATACGATTTCAAGAACTTGAAAATAGAACTAAAACAATAAAACGGAGAATACGTCGGATACTTAATGTATTAATCAACATAAAACTGCTAAGGACAATTTTTCAGCGCAACGTCAGCGCAAAACACTCAAAAATGATTCATAGAAATGAGAACAAATTCATTAAAATTTTCCCTTACGTCTATTCAGTGGGTAGAAATGAAAGCGAGCATCACAGCCGGTACTGGTGTGCCAAGCTCCGCCAGGCGAACTGATTCTTTGATTATTTTTTTTTCGTGATTCCAGGCAAGTGAACTGTTATGGTCATTATTTCCGTAAGTGTAGTACATATTTTTACTACGGTAGGAGTCGGGGTTCTTCCTCCGCTGAATGGTGAGATACAGCGCTGACCCACATGACATCTTGCGGGGTTTCCCCAATCCATGTACCTCGCAACAGAGAGACACTGCTCCAGCCGTCACTAGCTCTAAGCTCTCGATTGGTCAGCCGGAATGAGTGGTAGTGTTGTGCAGGGAAATGTTTGTGTACGTGTGTGTGTGTGTGTGTGTGTATGAATAAGTAAGGGGGCTAAGAAATAACAAGGAAAGGAAAGGAAATACCGTGCTCAGTTCATGATCCGATTGTTACGGTATTGCTCCGGCATTCACCCGGTGTTGATAGGAGAAACAGTACCAAACAGAGCTGGTGACAGAATTCTACTCCAGACCGCGGATGTACGCGACGTAGTTATAAAGCTAGTACCGAAAATCTTTGTACCGTTGAGTCCAGAACCCTAAGACATCGCGGTCCGTCAGGTTAAATGTACTAGTCCAGGGCTAGAGCGAAGAGCGCAGAGCTCAGAGGACCACGGAGGGGGGAGGGAACGGAGGAGAACGCCCAAAAGTTGATGAGAGGCGGAGACACAAGCGCCTGGACGCGACGGAGGAGAGCAAGGCCGAACGGGGCGGGGGGAGATGTGAGGGGGCGGGGCGGCGCGGGGCAAAGCGGAGCGAAACAGAGCGGGATGGGACGAGTCGAGACGATGTGGAAGGAAGCGGGTCAGAGCAGAAAAAAGAGGGAAAGTGCAGGAGCGCGCGGGCCGAGTTGCGACTGCGCATAACAGGACAGAGCAGCACGAACGAATGGGACGGGACGCAACGTATCGGATCACAGACAGACAAGACGGGGCAGAACAGAGTGGAGAAGGAATATGCAACCCGAGGGAACGGGGCAAGGACGGCTCGGAGCGGGGCGGAACGGGATAAAAGTGTGCCAGATGTCGCGCCATACCAGAAGGCAGGCATACAAGGACTGGGCAGGAAGCGACAGGACAGGACATTGGATGCACGGACCGGGACAAAATGAAACTAGACGAGACGAGTGAGAAGGATGCGGGTGAGGAGCACGGGCTGGCGCGAACGAGGAGCGGGCGAGCGGGCCGAGCGGGGCGAGGCGCTGTGGTGCAGAGCAGCGCCGGCGCGGACGTGGCCCGCGCGCCGGCCTCGACGACTTCATTACGCGCGGCTGTCTGCGCGAGATGGCACGATACATAATACATGCAGAGGACGCAGCTCCTCTTCACCGGGCCACTGTGCACGTCCCGCGCTGCAGCCACCGGCGCGGACGCCGCCCTCGCCCTCGCCCTCACGGCACACGTCGCCTTCCGCGCGCCCTTCCCACTCTGCATCGTCCACTAACCTCCCGCGCTACGCGGCGTATCTTCCGACGCTGCCTGGGTCCACGCACTCACTGCACGTTCCCCCTCGCCGTCCTCTCGCCCCCTCGCCGTCCTCTCGCCCCCTCGCCGTCCTCTCGCCGTCCTCCTCGCCCCCTTCGCCGTCTCCGCGCCCCCTCGGGCCGTTCCTCCTCGCCTGCCCTCGCCCGTCCTCCTCGGCCCCCTCCTCGCCTCTCTCCTCGCCCCCTCGCCGTCGCTCCTCGCCCCTCGCCGCCCCTCCGCCTTCGCCGTCCTCCTCGCCCCCTCGCCGTCTCCTCGCCCTCGCGCCGTCCTCCTGCCCCTTCGCCGTTCCTCCTCGCCCCTCGCCGGCCTCCTCGCCCCCTCGCCTCGCTCCTCGCCCCCTGCCGTCCTCCTCGCCCCCTCGCCGTCCCCTCGCCCCTCGCCGTCTCCTCGCCCCCTCGCTCCGTCCTCCTTCGCCCCCGCCGTCCTCCTCGCCCCCCTCGCCGTCCTCTCCTCGCCCCCTCGCGTCCTCCTCGCCCCCTCGCCGTCCTCCTCGCCCCTCGCCGTCCTCGCTCGCCCTCCGCCGTCCCTCCTCGCTCGCCCTCGCCGTCCCTCCTCGCCCCCTCGCCCGTCCTCCTCGCCCCCTCGCCCGTCCTCCATCGGCCCCTCGCCGTCCTCCTCGCCCCTCGCCGTCCTCCTCGCCCCTTCGCCGTCCTCCTCGGCCCCCTCGCCTCCGTTCTCGCCCCTCGCCGCTCCTCCTCGCCCTCGCCGTCTCCTCGCCCCTCGCCGTTCCTCCTCTGCACCCCTCGACGGCCTCCTCGCCCTCGCCGTCCCTCTCGCCCCCTCGCCGTCCTCTCGCCCCTCGCCGTCCTCTCGCTCCTCGCCGTCCTCTCGCCCCTCGCCGTCCTCTCGCCCCTCGCCGTCCTCTCGCCCCTCGCCGTCCTCTCAAATAAAACAGAGGGACACAAAGACAATATTTTAATTTTTGGGCGTTTTGGCTGTAACATTTTCTATGTATAGCATTTTAATAAATTGTTATTCTCTATTACAATAAAATACACATTTTGACAATTGTTTTTGCAAATTCAAAATAGCAATCGTTTTAGTTACGCATCTCTAATCGCACTTAAAAAATTGCATTTTGGACTGAATAATACAGGAACGTTCATTATTTAATATTATAATCATTGCAAACCTTTATCTTTTTAACGAAATTTAGTCGGCCAACGGTGTTTTATTTACTTGCAATTGGGACGAGTTGACTGGTTTCCTAATAGTTCACTTAACATTTCGCCGATTTGTGAAAAATAACAGCTTAAAAAAACCGATGCCTCTATTTCTAAAATTTCTCAAGAAGTAATTTTCATTTTTTTTATAATGTAAATCAGTAATAATGAATACATGGCAGAAAAATGGGAAAAGTAAATTTTATTTTGGATTTCTACATAAAAATACTGACATCAGACGGCGACCTATGCATCCGCTTCAGAGAGACTTGGGAGGGGGAAGGGGGCAAGTCTCTGTGGCGGGTTTGGTATGATAATGCTTCGACATTCGCCAAATACTGATCGAAAAGAAACACTGAGTATCAGAGCTATTGAGGTTAGGTACGAAAGTTATGAATGTTGATTTGGATTCGTGATGAAATTGTAAAGGTAATTGCGGATCTTCTCGCACGCACGGACACTTCAAATGCCGGAGTATATCATGTTTTAAAAGAAATAACATAAAATATATTTTGTGACTTACGCGAAGTTCGGAAAATTAGTTCGTGTTTTCTTAATTCAATGTTGAATAACTTTATGTTAACAAATACCGGGCTATTTAGTATCCAAAGTGTTGATAAGTATAAATTTCGACACGTCAATAAAGTAAGAATAAAAATAGACTCGTTCCCTTAAAAAATCAATCAAATATATTAGCCAAGAAATGTTTCTCACACGCGCCTGATACGTCAGCGGATGTTCCCGTGATAATATTTTTATGGTTTTCAATAACCAAATAATTCTACAGAAGCTGATCGGTTCAAAATCTAGTGTTCTGTATTGATTACTAGCAAAACTCCAAAAATTAAATTTCGACAGTTATGCGTTTGAAGTTTTCGTTAGTTTTTTAAATAAAGTAATCAAACGTAATAATTTATTTAGTTAAGGAGTAAGAATCCTCAGAAGGATTCATACAAGTTATGTAAAAAAATTATTATTATTATTATTATTATTATTATTATAAAAATCATAGCGATCATAATTCAAGATTCTTATTTTTCGAGTTCTATCAGTGTGGCTGTCACTGCGCAGCGCACACGCACTGACCCCGCTCAGGAATCCGTTTCATTCGTGGCTGCTGTCGACGCGTGTGGTGCAGCACTGTTGCGGAGCGATGACGTTTTCGCCCTGCCCTAGGACGGGTGTCAGTGCAACGAATGGAAAACGTTATTACACAAGACGGGACAAACAACTTCACATGCCGGGAGACTGGTCGGGAGCTTCGAGCTTGTCCCAGTTGAGGCCCCGCTCGTGGGAGATACCTGGTTTGGAAATACCCTACTAGCCGACGGTAAGTCGGCGCTGGATCTCGGCATCCAGCAGGGGAAGACCTTCACCACCTCTCGAGGAGGAAAAACATGCCCTTGACTTTCATGAGAAATGATCTTAGCAGCTGACGCGCCCGGAATCACGATCAAAAAACCAGTCAATGAATCTTGACTGTAATTCAATGTCCCCCGGGTTCGAGACTCCACAGGGTCAAACGTTGTGACCCTGAGCTTTCTCAGCTGGTGAAAAGGTCATCGGAACGCTTCTGCGATCGGAGTGTGTCGGCGCGTGATGGAGTTCGAGCGTAGCGCAACTTCACGCGAGTAACGACGGGTTAACTTCGACCGAAGCACCGCCAGGAGCCCCTCCGCGGTCGACCGGTGATGCGGCGGCATGGCCCGAGCTACGGGTGAGGGGAGGGAGGGGAGGGGATGAAAGAGAAGTGAGAGGAAGGGGGCGTTGCGAGAAGGCGCGGCGGCCGTGAGTGCCGACAAGGGCGCAGTAACTCTGCTGGCGCGCAGACGCGGGCACCGATTTGCGGATGCCTCTCTAAATCGCGCTGGATTCGGCCGGCCCCGCGCCAGCCCCTGCCTGCAAACGGATACCTGTCTGCCTCCGACCTGTCTGATCCCTTTGGTGCCAGCGTGCGCAAGATGTACACTTCCCGACATCAATCACATATCAAAAGATTAAAAGACACATACATGAAAAGATGTGACATGAAAAGATTAATACAGACCAGGGTTGGTCTCCTGGCGACCCTCGCGAGGGTCGCCAGAGGCCTCGGTGCCATTTGTTATGACTCACGAAAAGTTATGAGTCAAAAGTGAAAGTCCCTTGCATCCCTGTGGGGCAAGAACTTTTTCAACGTATGGCGTGCGCTCTGTCGAGGTCAACACTATCTTTATGAAAAACTAATAGATTGTTCAGAACTAAAGGTGTTTTTCTAGTTAATTTAAAAATTCTAAATCATCCCAATGTGTTTCACTGCGTTAGGCGTGGCATGGCCTGATATCACGCATGGCTACATCCCCATGCGTGATATCCCATTTCAGAGCACCCGAGCAAACTGCCGAGATCAACAGTACTAGGAAGACAGGTGTGGATTGCCCGAGTAATGAAATATGGACCGCAACCATATTAAAAACGGTAGTTGTGGCCCTTGAGGACTTACAAGTTGGAAACCCCTGATATAGACACTTTAAATCTATATATTTTCGGTACACCATAAAAGCACTACACACTAAAATTGTCACGTATCATGAAAACGGTTTCATTCGAAGCAAAATTGTTGTTTTTTCGATCTAAGACAAGGTATTTTAATCCCAGAATAAATGTCTTGGAATTATCTTTATGAAACTGTTTCTATCCACCAAAATTAGACTTTCAAATATTTTGCCAACTACAGCTGTCTTGACTGGCGGCAAAGATACCCGGTTGCCCAAATACCACAACTGGAGCAGATGCTCCAGTTGCGATGATGCCAGACTTACGTTGCGAGATAAATTAAAACCTGTCTTTCCCTAATCGCATATTTGGCAATATTCTATAGACGCATCTGCTGTACTTTACTAGATGTATGATTAATTTCTGACTTAAATATATTTGATACATTTTCCAAGGCGCTTTGTACACAAGTATTATTTGTTGATAATGGCGTTATTTTTTTAATGAACAGTTTATAAAACCGTTCTTGATTTAATATTTAAGTTCCATAATTTTTATTTACGTTTATTGTAAGAATTTCGTTTACTTCCCATCATTCAAAAATTCGTATTACTATAATAGAAAAGAGAAACTCTGAGGCCCGTAATTCACTAAAGTTAGAATTTCAATGCATCTCTCTTTCTGTGCTTCCTCGCCCTCTGCTGCAACAGAGCTATCTGTAGCCTGTACGTGTTCTCTTCTGAAACAATCTCCTTAATTAGTTGAAGCGCTGCAACTCTTGTAGAACACCAATTACGAGATAATGAAGAGCAAGAACAAAATTATTTCTTAATTTAATTCACGAGTCATAATAGAAATATATTTATTACACAGAGAAAACTACCAGAGAAGTAGTGAAAGTTGTCTAAATGCAAATAACAAAATTTACCTCCATAAAGCTGTGTTACAAAGGGAAACAAAATATGAGCTGAAAATATAGTAACGGTTCTTCTAGCAAATGTATATAAGTTCAAGTTGATGTAAATATTGAATGTCTATAAAGCCATGCTTAAGAAATGGTAACGCACAGAAGCCCCAGTATTTTTTCAGTTTCGTTATCAAATGTAAGATCACTAAGATATTAGGGACATGGATATTTATTTATCCAGTTATGAACGTCACTCAGAGACAAATTACAAAAACTTATTGTATTAAATAGCATGGTTGGAACCAAAATCTATGCATTCCGTAGCACTTTCAATTCAGGAAAACTCAAATTTTGTAAAACGAAAGTAATAGCGGAATCTCTCTTAATTTGTCCCTTTGAAGTAATTGTACTCTATAACCCTTTGAAGCCGAGCTGGATGTGGCTGAAAGCGTGTACCGACTCATCACTTCTGTCTGAAAGGTCGCGGGTTCGTGTCCCACCTTGGGTAAAGTTTTTTGTTTTGCCTCTTATGAATGTGTTGCCACGAAGGGCGTCGCGTTCTACGTACACCAGATCAGAGAAACCCCCAAGTGTGTTCGTGTCTAGTGTATAGTCGAATATGTGTCCCATCGGGACGTAAAGGGTAACCGAGTGTTGTCTGGAAAAAGCCCTATAAAAACAAACCTTCAATAGTCTCGTGCCGATTCGTCCCATCATAAGTCGCATGGGGAGGATGGCATCTCCACTCTTTTCTTACTAATATTACTAAAAATTAATGTTATTTTGCAATTTATTCTTTATGATATTCAGTTTCCATGAATAAATGTTGTTAAATTTTAAAATTTAAAATTTATAACCGAAATTTAATTCTTTTAAACCTTCATTAAGGTAACTACTACAATATAAGTTTTTTTTATTCTTCATGTATGTAAAACAGAACTTTAAACATTGTCATTAACATCCTCTGTTCACAAACGTCACGAATAATTCAATTTTATGTAATTACATGGAGAAGACAGGACGCGCGTGGAGGAGATTGCAGGAGTTCCCGTCACAAACAATACATTCTATTTTAAGCATTGTAACACGCACCACTGATGTTATTTTCTTGGAGGATAGGTAAACAAGCTGTAAAAAGGTACTGTGAATTCCCGAAGAGTAGAACAATACTATATTAATTGTATCACAAATGCTCTGGGGACGCTTGTTGACCCCACGCAACTACTCAAGGGTTAAGTTAACAGGTTCATCGCGGACTTGTATTAATACTTGTACAATACTTGAAGCAGCAAACAATATTTCTAACTAAAATAGTGTTCATTTTGATGATGTGTAATATCAATAGTAGTAACCCGTGGCAGCAAAAATTCTGTTGAACAAAACCACACAAATTTGTTTCTAAAGGGAAATAGGAAAAACACTCGCATATCACTGCAATAAACTAATACAGTATACACATATACATAGTACAACAGGACTCTAAGTACCGAAAAACATAAAAAAAGATTATGTACCTTCGTCAACATGCAAATAGCAAATATTTATTTAGAATATTAGAGCCTTGATGTGTTGTTATCAGTGACACACTGAATTAGAGAATCAAGTCGTTACACGCAGTTAGATAATATGCATAATAACACTGTCCAGTATTTTACTTTTTGTGTCAAAATAAAAATTGTTGCACTGTGTTTCGATTCTTACGAGTTCCTGGGTGCCTAGAGAAACAAAAACGTGTTCAAACAATAGTGATGGAGTACGATCTCCGTATTTTCGAAATCAAGTTCTTTTTGTTTTTTATGAATTATTTTACTGGCAATTGTCTCGCTGCATTACTAATACAAAAACTGAAGTACCCAGTGAAAATAGTAGCCAGATCGACGTTCGCGGGAGGTGCATATACCTGACAAGGGCTACGTATAAATTATTAAATTATGTTTCAATACAGACTTTTATTAAACTTAGTTTTGATTAATATACATGAATTACTTACATTGTATTATATATTAGGGTTCTGAATTTTGGAAATTACATTTCAGTCATTCCATGGATCTGCAACGGACATTTTGCCGCCAATGTGCATGAGTAGTTGACTAACAATCAGGAGCAATGTCACATGAGTAGCATCGTTCTTTTACTATCTCGCCCTAACGAACGTACTTCAGAAGAGAAAGCTATGAAATCGTACACCGGAACACTGCGAATTTGCAGATGAAAAACTCTTTCCTGATAAAGAAAAAGTGAATAAATCCAATTGATATATAGAGTAAATTACTTCCTTTAACACGCGTTGTAGCCATAACCCATGTTTTGTTCTGTCCTTTATACCACAAAATTAATTGGCGGCCAAACATCTGTCTGTCCATGTATGGTCGAACGCAAGAGCCTAAACTGATTTCCTTTAAAAATTGATATTCCCCGATTGATCTAAATGAACTCCAGGTTAGGAGAATTTCAAATCGATATTTTGAGTTTTGAGAGTACTTGACATGAAGCCACAAAAACATTTTCAAAATTTCATCAAAAATGGCTCCAAATCTTTTGACTAAATTCTGTCGTAGAATAGCGCAAAGGGCACTCAAGATAATGGTGAAGATCTCGTGTTCAATAATATCCCTAATTTTCTTAAATTGTAAAAGTACATTTTTGGGAGCGTTTTCCTACAACTTTAATATTGAATTTTTTTCCCTTTATGATATCTGTTCCTTAAGACCAATATTTATGTACGTTTGTATTCAATTTTTCGAAAATATGAGTAGTTTTTGCGTAATTTTTCGTGTAATACATGAGACAATTTAAAATAAATTAACTTTCTTTTCTCAAATAAAGCTCCAAACTTCTTCTTTACATTTCTTCCACGAATAGAAAAATGGATGATTAAAAAATGGAGTGCGTCTCATATTTGCTGAACTCTCGGAATTTTCGAAAATTGCCAATTTAGAAATAATGCAAGACAGCATGTGCAATTTCAGCAACACTAGTTAATATTTTAGTCATTGACATGGAGTGATCATGATAACATTGGACTCCCTTCGCATGCCCTGCCCCTTTGTAACATTTATTGCAACACATTCTATGCCCAATGTTATTAAAAGCCTCAAATTTCAATGTACAAAAAACAATAACTTTTCTGATAAATTACATTATTGTTTTTAGAATACGTGAACAATTTCTTTTCAGGACCACAACAAATCAACATTTTATTTACAAGGAAATCACAATATCGTTTAAAAATACTATGTTTAATTCAACCAGATCACAAAACACGAAAGACACAAAGAGAATCAGAACAGCGTATTCGGAAACAGCGCCCGTCGCCTCCTCTTCTTCGCCCTGATAATGCATCGGCAATCCATAACGATCGAAAGCGCTTAGGGCGGGAGGGAGGGGGGATCGATTTCTCGATGGTCGAGAATCGAAGTAAACTCGCGCGTTCGCAACGATACGATTACCTCCGACGCAAACATCTGCGCTTCCGGCACAAAAGGCGAGAGCCGGCGCCAAATGAAAAGCCATCCAACTGGGCGACGCGCCGCCTCCGGGGGAGATATATTCAATTTCCCCGACGGGCAACGGGTAGGTCTGCGGGAAGGAGCGGCAAGCAACGGGGAGTACAGAAAGGAGAGAAGTGGAAGAACTACACAGGGAGATGTTCAAGGAAGGCGAAGGGAGAGGCAACGCGGAGGGTTGGACGAGGACAGAGAAAATAATAGAGGTAAGACACAAGAGCAGATATGCAGAAAGGAAGAATAGTAAGACAGCAGGGAAAAGGTAAACTGGAGGAGATCGGAAGAAGAGAGACTTGGGGAAGAGGGCAAATACCAGAACGAGCAAACAAGGAGAGAAGAGTATAGATGAAAGGAAAATAGTAAATAAGTAAGAGAGTAAAGTAACAGTGAAATGAGTATAGAAGAAGAGAGAATAGTGAATTGAAAGAAAACATGAAAGGGAAATAAGATGGAAGAGGGAATGAGACGAAAGCAAGAAGAGCAGGAGGGAAGATAAAAAGAGAGGAAGATGGTGAGAATGGAAAAAGTGGCATGAAAATAGATAGTAAGGAAAAAATGAGAACGGGAGGAGAGAAAAAAGAGAAGAGATAGATTCGATGGAAAAAGTAAATGAGCGAATGTAGAATAAGATGAGGGTGTAAAATGAGGTCGACTAAAGCTACTCTATCAGTCAAATTAAATGAAAGAAACACGTCGTGAAGGCGTACTGCAGAAGCCAAAATCTCGAACAAAGGACGACAAAAAAAAAAGAATTATACCCATTACAATATTATTACAGGTGGATTTTTATGAGAAAGACTCATCTTAAACAAATTAGCCTTATATATGTCTGAATATTAAAAAAGGTTGATTTAAATGCAAAACTTTCAATCCTCATAGAAAATTAATATTTATAATTTTATATCACAGGAAAGTAAATAAAAGAAAATATTAGAAACCAACAACCACAGTATTCCATTGATTAAGTACAAAGTTTATATCTAATAATATCTGAAGATGATCCATTTTAGGAATGTATATGTGCGACTTTCTCTTTGTTACCTTTCTGTATATTTTTTGAAGTTATATAATATGTTAACTTTATAATATCTGAATAATATAACGAATTTTGATTGTGAATACTTATGCTGTTATGTAACTCATAAAATGAAAATTCCCACTATCTACACGTATAATCCATTTATGACCTTAATTCTTCTATAAAAAACTCGCAATATAAGAGAAGTAAAGTGTGGATGAATCAAAACCCAAAACTAGAAAAACAACTATTGTCGAAAGAAAAAACAACTAAAATTAAAGAACGCCGAAGTGATTCCAAGTATCCAATGCCCTGGAATTGGCGCGAAGTACACGAGTTTTATCATATGTTTGGCGTGGAAGATCCTAGAATGTTTTGAGACAAACTTAAAATCGTACAAACCTCCTAACTGCAAGGAATCTTGCAGGAAAGGTTCTCATTGAAATCATCATATTTCCCATGATGTAATATAAATTGAAAAACCGTACAAGGGCATCATCAAAAAATTCTAATGGTTATTCAGAACTGACATCCTTACGACTTCAGGTATATTACACGTCGCTGCACAAATTGCTATGAAAAGAAAAATACCGATGCTTTCATAGCTTCTCCTGTACAAAAGATCCGCTTCATTAGTGGCCCCTGAATTCCTTCTATCGGCTCTAAGCAGGCGTGGAAGATCGAAGCGATTGGAAATTCAATATTATATCGACTCGTCGTCGTCGATTAAAAACGGGTATCGATCAGCTTGACAAATAAGGTTCAGAAAACGACGCCGAAAAACAAGCACTGTACAAAACAAGGTAGCAAGATGAACTACTCGTAAATAACGGTGAGTAGAGAACAGGGATCGTATTATGAATGACTTGTCGAGGGCGTTCGACATGAATAAGGTGAAAGACGCGGTACAGAAGGTGAATGCGTTGATGTGGAGACTGAACGTTGGGACGAAGAGGGTAAACGACATGCAAAAAAACAGTGCACGAAGCGATCAAGATGGTGGACGAACGACAGAGGAGACGGAACGAGAAGGGTAAACGATGTGTAATAAAGAACACACGAAGTAACGAGGACGACGGTGTAAGTAGGGTGGACGACGCGCAGAGAAGGTGGACGACGGGTTAAGGAGACAGTATAAGGACGGTGGACGACAAGACATCGAGTGGACTTGGGAGCGAGAAGCGTGGATCCCGTTCCAAGAAGCAACACCTGAGACATGTGACATACTTGCCTTGTATATCATATATACATCTAATTTATATTAAGTGTGGTACAATGCAAGAGCTAAATCACGCAAAAAAACCTTATTTTCTTCCAAAATATAGTGTACTGGTTCTTTACTTTTTACTGTACATTATCTGGCAAAACTATGAACAATTGTATTCGGCATATTCACACTGTTTGCTGCTGTTCCGCTTACGTGTCCGGCCTCCGCTTTATCACTAAGATCACTAAGCATTTGTCGTTACAAATCATTAGAATTTAGTCAAGCAGTTGATGTAAGACTACTACCCAGCGTTGGTCCAGCAAACGTTGGTACAGTGCGTCCGTGGGTACAGCATAAATGTCGTTTACGCCGTATCTGAGTACTGCGCATCTGGAGAATGCCTGAGCAACGACAGTGTTGGAGCTAGGAAGTATTCACAATTTCCTAGACATATTCGAATAGACGTCGACCCACACGGATCATATTTTCACGCATCAACGCTCGAATGCATGTAACGGAGAGAGGATTACAATGCCAGGATATTCATAAAGGCTGTGAAAAGAACAAACGACCGACAGCCAGCGCGCTGGAAGTGGTCGCGCCTTCCCAAGCGGTTGTTGCTAATTTTGTTAATTGGATTATTATGCTAAAGAATATTGCGACCAGTTCTATTGCGGGTATGAGAGGCATTCTGAATAATATGCCAAAATTTGTGTAAAATATTTGTTTGTGTGAGTGGTGTAAATGGGAGTCACGTGCTACACGCACTTAATTATTCTGTTACATGTATTGTCTTGTGTTGCATGACCGTGCTATTCCTCTCAATAATCTGCAGGGCAATGGAAATCGCCTCTTTACAGGTTGCATTTTCTCAACTTCCAGAAAGCAGCTTTCTTATCGCTACATCGGCGATTGCCAGGGCTTGCAACCGGTAGTATAGATCGGTGGCAAAAGAAAAGAAATATGTCGTTGCCACTTGACAAAAAACCTTCAAATTTCAGAACGCAAGTTTTCAAACGCAGAAAAGCCTAATTAGCGACATATATTTGTTTCTTGCGAAACGTATTTTCGTGAGTTTGCATAGAAACCTTATTCACGAGCAGTATTGCAAAAGTCATTTATTTGCTAATCTAGCGTTAAGGATGTTAAAAATATTTGATAAAGTTGTCGCTTGTGGTCATTGCAACAGGTGGTTTCAAATTTGCTTGGGTTAAGTCGGGTAATTCGGTAGTTTCACCAAAAACACACCCATAATGTATGTATGTTCTCGAAAAATTACGTTGAAAACATAAATGAGGTATTGCAAGAAGGTAATGGAATAATAACCTTCATGCCGCCGAACCGGTTATCCTAGATCGCTAAGGCAGAAGTGACCGTGAACCGAAGAATCGCGAGTTCGACTCCCGCCTCGGGCATGGTTGTGATTACGTTTCTCTGTATATTTGTGATTGTCCATTTCACCCTTAATCATCATTATCATTTCACCTCATCCCCACGGCTAATAATTCTGGATGTGAAAGATGACTCGGTATGAAAATGCTAATCGGTCCATAAAAGGCACCTAACCTCGACACATATATCTGAGCCCCAGTGGGTTCGCGTGGTCCTGAGATGCCCAATTTTCCACCAAACAAAAAAATAGCCATACCCCAAAACAAAACATTAGTAGGTAGATGTTTGCATCTGTAGGAAGGATATTTTTTTTAAAAAAGAAGGGGGAGGAAAGGGTAAAAAAGGGGAGCAAGGAGTCGGGTGAAGCGTAGAATAGGAAGGGTAATAGAAGAGTGAACGCTAAGCGAATAGTGTGAAGGAAGAGAAGAGAGCAGAATATCGCGGAGTGTCACGGAACACCTGTCCATGCACATAAAATGAAGGGCTGGAAATACCACTATAGATAGTTACGCCTCGGCGCTTAGAGAGTTAATCATTGCCCGAAATGGACATCGTCTATGTTGCTACCGGCGTCGCCAGTAAATATTGACTAAATACTCATTGAACATGTATTGGGTATTCCGGGAATAACCATTTCTATTAACCACTGCATATCTACATTTCTTGCGGGTTCAATATTGCCAGTAATAACCGCTTCAATTTTATTTTAAACTTCCTTTTTTCACTCACAGTGTTCCGTCCAAACGCCAGCTGTGGTTATCGGAAACGACTCTGGCATTAAATGGATAACTTGCTATTTTTCTCCTCCGAACATTTACAATCGCAACATTTTGACCACTATAATAAATGTTCACCATCGCCACTTTTGCCTTCTAGTGCGCAGACTGCTGTTCTTTAGTACTGAATTGATTCCTAATTGTTGGTTAAGAAAAAACACGCGAGGCGAAGAAAACATACGGAGGAAGCGGAAGCAAAACCGTAACTTCATGGATGGCATTCGTTATCCACATCATAAATTTCGTAACTGTACTGCACGACATCCCGGGAAACAGGGTGGGGAGACCTTCCACGCTAAAGACAAGAGCCGGTGTTCACACGCCTATGTGCTAGGGGTTATCCTTCCAGGTATCGCCCCGGCTAGGACAAGCTCTAAGGCCTCGACTGGACTCGAGACACGTGCGGTGGTCTATTGCATGTCAGAGTTTTTTTGGTGTCCGGGTTTTGGTAGTGGAGTCCCGGTAGGAGTATTTGGCCAATGATCCGAGAGGATATGTATAATTAGGATTGCTATAGACCAAATAGTATATTTTTTAATGAAAATAATTAGATTATAAATTTATTTACACTGTTCAAACTATTGATAAATGGATAAAGTTCTTAGCTTTATGTACCCAATACTGCTTACAAACGTTTCGAGGTCAAATAGCCGTTATGAGAATGAATATAAAAGTGAAATCTTAGAAATGTACAAACATGCAGAGTAATAAAACAGTATTCTTGTAGTGGTGGGTTCCCAATACAAGCAAAACGAGGCACTCCATGAATTTACTTCTTTTACATTGCAGGCGAAGTCATTTATCGTTGCAACAAACAAGCCAGAAATTGAAAATTCTGAAAAATCAATTTCTGGCTCGTCTATTGTAGTAGAGGTACGTCCTGTGATAGTGTGAGGAGTCTATTGGCAGAATTCTCTTCTAGACTGGTTGATTTCGACCCAGTCGTCTCCCCAGTCACCCAATGACCTTCCAGCCAGCAACGTTGGCAACAAAAACGCTGCCACTTAGTCATTGAAGCTGGTAGCTGCGGAACCTGCTACAGTGAAAATTTCTTTCCTTATAACTTTGTTTATCTGATGAATAACGAAATTGAACCCCTGATTCCCATACTTCACATGAACAGAATTCTGCTGTGTATAAACTTCGAGATTTTTGCCTGCAAGTGAGTGGGCGAGCAGACTCCACAGACTCTAGCATATACAAACGTTGATTATTTTTTAAGAAACAGACTACAAAATTTAGATTTTATTCATGAATATCACAAATATTATAGATTTCTTTTATTCTCAATGTGCATAATTGCGACGAAGAATTACTTTCGTTATTTTGTCCAAGGCCTCGGAGTACGGGCGCAACTACGTGTGTGAAATTAGTCAATTTCTCTCAACGCTCTACTAATTGGAACTGAGTGATAAGTGGTCATTTTACTCGTTATATGTGTGTACAAAAAATCGTGTTAGGAAAGAAGACTAACTTCAAACAAATTGGAATATTCAAGAAGTATCTGCATAGGCGTATGAGCGGAATTCGACCCAGCGACTTGTACTTGTTACCACAAACGCGCAGGTATGCATTCTTCACTAAATGATTCGATTTTGTATTCTTGACAAAGGGTTGTGGCAAGGTATCGTGAGCAACACGGCAAAGTATAAAGTATGCAGGGGCAGCCACGAATGCAAGCGAGCGGCAAGGGCAGCAGATTTGGGTGTGGGCAAGAAGCGAGGAGACCGGTACACGAAGAGATGCGGCCGGAGGCTTAAAGTGCCGAAGCTGCTTCAGAGAAGTTTCTGCTTTTCGAACGCTTCCTAGGAGAAACGATTTGAAGTCACGACGGCAAAGCGAATGATTCGAAAAATAATTAAAGACGTTGTCATTGCCAACAATATTATTTAATGTAAGAGCAGCTTTCGATGGCTTAGCCATCATCATCAGTTGTCTGCTGGATGGAAGCCACAAAAACGACTAGAGGTAGTCATTTTTGTGGCTTCCATCCAGCAGACAACTGATGATGATGACTAAGTCATCGAAAGCTGCTCTTATATTAAATAATATTGCTGGCAATGACAACGTCTTTAATTATTTTATGAAAAATGCCAAAGATATCACACCACAACACCTATATCCTAAAGCTAGTTGAATGATTCGGAGCTAAATAGCGATATTCTACTCTCTCGTTAGAGTAGTTGGGTATTTATCCCATATGGGTAGAATTATGTTTGTTTAGATACTTGCCGTTTTCCAAAGCTGATGGCATTGAAGTCAAAAGAAAGAAAACCTTTATTACAAATGGAATTCAGTTTTTAATACATGACAATGTTGGAAATGGAATTTTGTGTATTTGCTAATGTTTTTTCAGTAGACAAATATGTTGTACTTCTTGATTTACGATTAAATTTAATTGATATTAGAGTGATTGTTTGCTAAAAAATTAATTCTATTTTTTAAAACATGAATAAAATTCGTTGGGCACGCTTTCTTCGTCGGTACAAATCTACAATAAACATCATAATACTCGTACATTTCGATTTACTTATGATTGCGAACAATTGTTATCTTCTCTGAGGAGAGCAAAATTACACCACAAAAACAGTCCAGATGGTCACAACTTGAAATCGTCTCTTTAACTAATCAATACTTTTACCATTGTTCGGAATATAGATGCACTCGCAATGAAAACATGACAAAACTAACATTTTCCGTGTAATTCTACTTATGACAATTTTTTACTACGAATGCATCTGTTCTCTACTTCACAAGCGCTTTTTATAACTGTTATAAGATGCTTATTGCCATTCACTTATCGAGCTGTGATAGACTCAAATTATCACGCTTACCCGCTGTAGCTAAGGTCTTGAATGGCCACGCATGTCGGGCCATGGGCAGGAAGGCTATGCAGCCAACCCGTGCTCGCTTTGGCGGAACTGTCTGTTCGTCCTTCAACACGCTAAAGACGTTAGAAATGTCGCAAACGAAAAAGCAAATATAACGTGACCTAACAAGGAATCGGTCAAATAATTTCATATGCGTGATATGATTGTTTTATTTTCAAAGGAAATGTAAAGAATGTTTTTGTGTAATTGACATACGTTATTTATAAGAACTGGTAACGAATTATATGGAAATAATTTATAAATATTAGTTTTTACTAGATTTAAGAAACGAATTAAATGAACGAAAACTAATTATTTTATGATGAACATCATGAAAATTGCTGGTAAAATTTACAAAACAACAGGGATAACTTTCACCATTTTTCTGCAAAGACTTGGTAAGAGATTTACGAACTTTTACGTCATCATTTATCTCGAGCGAATTTGTGCTGTAAGATAACTATTATTTACAAGTTGTTGTGTAAGGAAATTTGGCACGGTAATTACTGAACATGATAAAGAGAACATCGTGAGACAATGAATACACGGGGCGAAATTTTAAGTTAGAGGTCAGCGTATGTACTCGTATTTTAGGAACGGAAATATTTATTTTTGAGAAGTTTTATTATTATTATTATTATTATTATTAATATTATTATTATTATTATTAATATTATTATTATTATTAATATTATTAATATTATTATTATTATTATTATTATTATTATTATTATTAATATTATTATTATGTTTTACGTTACTATTACTATTACTTGTTATATTAACAATAATATTATTTATTAAGAGTTCTCGCAATCTTCAATTCATAAAAGACCATAATGCAGAAATTTAATAGATGAATTCCTTTTTTGTGCCAGCGCACGTGTTTACGCCATTTGGAATCAGCAATCCTTCCGGTGTGTTGGCCAAGAACGCACCGAAGTGGCGGGAGCCAGAGCGCAGCTGCGCGCGCCCCTACCTTCGGCGCGTGGGGAGGCGTCGCGGGGGGTGGACGGGCGGCGGCGGACTTTCCTCCGACAGCGTGGGCCGGGGGCGGAGGCGGCGGGGCGCTGCCGCGGCGGGGGGGGCGCGGCGGGCGGCGGCGCGGCGGCGGCGGGCGCCGGCGCCGACGTGCCCCGCCGCAGGGCCGCGTCCCGCAGCCTTGCGCGGCGCTCAGGTGGACGATGAGCGGCGCCGGTACGGGGACGGGGGCAGGGAGGGGCGGCGGCGGCGGCGGCGACGTCGCCGCGGCCGGCCGGTCGCGGGTGGCCGGCCCGCCCCGCCCGCCGAGGACGCGAGGGCGAGCAAGAGGAGGAGGAGGAATCGAGGGCTACCGCGCCGCACCGGCCGGCGCGCACCACACGGGCCCTCCTCCGTCGTCGCCGCCGCCGCCGCCACGCGCCGCGGCGAGCGCGCCGAGAGAAGATCGATCGCGCGCGCGCCATCTCGCGGCGACACCGGGAACCTCGCGCACCCCGCTGCCATCGCCTCGCGTTCACCCGTGTTCCCCCACCGCATGATATTTGGATTTTACTTTCTCGCTACCGCTTGCGCAGTAGAGAGAAAATTATGTAATGCTGTACACAAAAAAAAACGGAGATTTTTCGAAAGAAAACTCTTATTACAGGGCCTTGGTAACACAAATGTTCATACATCCATGTGCTAAATTTGGGGAAAAAATCCTCTAACACGCGGTGTAGCCACAATCCCTGTTTTGTGGGTCCTTGATACCGAAAAATCGATTGACGGCAAAAAGTCTGCCTGTCTGTCCGTCTGTGAACAACACTAGCAGCTAAACCGTTCGGCAAATTTTCTCCAAAATTGATTTTCCTCAATCGATTTCCCTGATGTCGCTACTCCTTGAATTTTAAACCGTTATTTTAATGTTGAAGTACTTTACAATAGGTCCCTGGGCCATTTTCAATTGTTCTATTGCCAATTGAACAATGCAATTGTCATTTATTTTAGTAATTTGTTTCCAAACCACGAATTTATTCCAGTAATGGCAACCTAACAACCGCTATATTTTTGTAACAAACTTGACATGATAATGACCTATCGATATGCTACCAACGGAACGTGTTTGAGACACACCGAATGTAAAAATACCTAACTTTTCATTAAAAATTAATATAATTTTTTCGCCTTGAATATAAAAAACGGGGGAATATCGATTCGTTCTACTGCACATTACTTTGATATACACAACGTCTGCGAGTTTGGAGAAAGTAGAAATCCTCCAAATCCTTTTTTTTATTAGTTTGTGCTTTAATATGTGATGAAGACACAAATAGGTACCACTATATGGTATGTTCATCCTATAATTTTCCAATAAAATAATTCTTTGTAGAATGAAACATCCATGTATTACGTGGTATTCTTTGATTTAAATAATGAGTTTCCCGAATAGCATAGAATAATAGAAAATAATATTAGGAGCTGCACTATGTTTATAGTCGTTTTCAACTTCAATCTTCATTCTTGTGCCATCTACACATAAGATTCAAGAGATGAATTTTCTCAACATTGTTTTCATTCAACATTGTGAACTATATAACACAGTGAACTAGAACTAATGAGTTTACTATGTTTTTCATTACGAAATTTGATTTTTTACAATATTCAATAACACTACATTAAGTATACGACGACCTTAACATGCGTTTACTATAAACTCACTAAATGTTCCACACTCTTTGAGAGACTAAAAAGTGTTGACTGTCTGGATAAGAAGATATTACTGCGACTGCCTGAGACCTAATTTCCCATTGTCTTCTCTTCCATTTCCATTCACGAAGATTCCGATAATCTTTATATATTGACATCAACTCTAAACTTGGTTTACCAAATCAAATCTGGTTCCTACCTTCTGCTAAATATTTTATCTTCCCAAAAGTCTCAGAGGCAATGAAACAAGGCAAACATAGCATTATGCGATTGCATAGTCTCGACAAACAATGTAATGCACAATGTAGCGAACAATGCAGCGTTCTTAATGCACTAAAAACTCCTTTTTTTATTTCTGGGACAAATAATCTGTCGTATATATAAATTTAAATATTAATTTTTTCTGAAAAATTATGCTTTAGAATAAGTTTTTACTAAATTATACTAAAGCATAATTTTTCCGGAAAAAATAATAAGATCATGAAAACTCTCAATCCCAGAACACTAGTTTTGTTATATGAAATGTGAAAATGATAATATAATAATAGAGTACAAGTAAAGTTCACCCGACAAATATGCATTTAGAATCTATTAGAATAGTACTTGTGAGAGATTTCTATCATTCGTCTCTAATAATACACATTTATATTATTTGCACCTTACAATAATGTTATATTGGAAAGCTTTAGTATTTTCATAAAACAACCTCGAATATTCAAAAGCGAATTTCATACATACCAGATTGAATTAAACTGACATGAAAGAGCCAGACTCGTTGCTACATTTTCCAGAACACCGGTGCAGGTGTATTAGAGCACTCTTTTCTTTTGCCAAACTAACTAGGGACGCTTGAACAACAAATACTTTCTCTCATTATTTCTAAATATACAATTTTCGAAAATTCAGAGACAACAACAAAAATGAGACCCACACCATTCTTTTAAACTTTCTTGTTTCTACCTGTACAAACATTTGTTGCTTTTTTCGAAATAACATTTTTTTAATTGCATGAAACTACCGGGTTATTCAGAAAATTGTATATGGCCATTTTTGAAGAGCTGTTTTTTTGCAAGATATTTTGTTTAATGCAAAATCTCTATCTTTAATTTTGTAGTTTTGAAATGTTAACTTTTTGCAATTTTTCAATATACGGTGAGTTCGCCGAAATTTAAAGAAAAAATTGAGAGGTTATTAAAAAAATGTTAATTTTTTAATTGTCTATATTTTGCGCAAGATTAAACGAAAAAAATCATATTTTAATAATTATTATTTAATTATTTTGTGTTGCTTATCTTACTTCAGAGTTCGAATATATATAATTTGTGTGTGTATGTAAATAACTAGTAATTTTTTTTGAAAAGTAAACGTCGCATCAAATATTTTTGTTCAATAGGCATCACTTCCTGGGAAAAAAACAAATTTAGATTTTCTAGTCCACAACCAATATCAGCATTCAATAATGAAGGAATTCTTTTAGTGCCTTCAAATGAAGGGAGTTCTGGCTATCATGAAAGGTTTAATCCGGCACTGTACCTGATGTATCAAGTCTTTATAATCGGTAAATAAAAAAGTTTGGAAAATGTATCAGACGTCTTTTGATACAATGCCTCACAAGTGTAGTCATAATCTTGCATGTCATGCATGTCGTAATCTTGTCAAAAAACGTTCTTTCCGTTCCGAAACGTGAAAACATTCAAAATAAATGGGAAGAAGTTGTGTTACAGAAAAGAGGAAATTAAACAGCAAGGTTTACATATGCAAAAACTCTTCAGGAGTGAACAGTTTATTGTTTAGAGAAATGTGGTAAGAGCCCTTACTAAGAATTATTCTTACACTGTAAGTAAATGATAAGGAAGTAATTTGATAAATCTTATTGAGATTTGCTTCTTCCGAAATGCAAATCTCATACAGGGTATCATTGTTTACAAAATCGCGTGTACTTCAAGCTTTAATATAATTTTATGGTTTTCAACTTCATTAAAACACGTATATTTTTTTCAAATGCTACAATAAATATAAATTAATTGATCGTTAACCATATCTATTAAAATGTGCAATAAACTGTGTTACTTTTAACCACTGTTTAAAAAATGATTTATTTTTTCGTAGCATATTCTGTAACTGAGAGTGAGAATGTACATGATATAGCATTTCGTATCGAACAGAGTTTCTATAAATTTAAATTTGTTTTTCCCTGTAGTTTTTAACTTCAATCTCTACGTAAATTCATTCAGAAAAATAATATGAATTCCTTCTGTATATACTTATTCCCATATATTATTTTTCATATTCATGTACTGGTGCTTCAAATGTTGTAATCCTTCTGCTCAATATTGAAATAGGGCGAAAGTTCTTGTTTGTTTAACTATCATTCCTCTTAAATTTATGATCCCTTTCTCAACTCCTCTACAATTTATGCTTCTTCAGAGCTTCCTAATTTTCGTGACATTAATATTGACCTTGCTAGCTGGACTGTTACCCTGTGGTTATTACTTCGCCTTAATGTCTCTTTCTTTAACTTCACTCAACATTATTGTTCGGTTTGGCCGTTCCTCAATTTGTTCCGTTCTGTTCCTATATTTCATTTACTCTTCTAGTGGTTCATTAGTTCATTAGTCTGTACGTGTATCAATCGATCCGTGAATATTATTTAAGTAGATCAGAAAGTATGTCTAACTATCCAGAACCATGTCCGTCCGTCACCAATCAATACACACACTTGCTAATACGTTCCTTTTTTATTCGCTCGTTGAATTGATCATTAGTCGAGTTGTCCACCTATTCAATTGCCATTTTACTAATTTTGTTTTCTAAACGAACAGTTGTTTCCATCCGTCCGTGATTCGATATTTTCCCCTTCAGACAAGTCTATTTGTCCATCCTTCTAACTAAATGCTGGCCATCCTGACTGACTGCTTGTCCACTGAACCCTCCTCAAACCATTCAGTAAATCCAATCGCCTCACTACCTGCTCCCATTGGTACCTTGATTGTTTGATCACGAGACCAACTGTTGGTCTGGCTTCTCGCTCGCTCTACCTTATACTCATTTTATTTATTCACCGAATATTTTCAAAATATTATATGGAATAAATATAACAATAATATTAGAAAATTATTGTTGAGGATTATTAGGACAACGAAATCGAGAATATACAAACAGGTAAAAATTCATGGGATATCAATATGAAAACATACAGATGGTAGGAGAATAGCGTACAAAACATAAAAGGGCAGTGGATTGAAAGAACTTTCATTTATACTCCAGTGATTCATTTGAAAATATTGGCTGACGTGGTTTTCGACGCACGATGGAAATTACCAGACTGAACGTGGAATGGTCGTTGGAGCTATGCGCATGGAGCATTCATTTCGAAAATCGTTATGATATTGACTACTCCAAGATCCATAGTGTCAAGAGTGTGCCGAGAATATCTAACTTCATACATAACTTCTCAATTCGGACAACGCAGTGGCCGACGGCCTTCAATTAATAACAAAGTGCAGCGACGTTTGCGTAGAGTAGTTAGTACAAGCAACACTGAATGCAATTACCTCATAAATCAATGTGGGACGTACGACTAACTTATCCGTTAAGACAGCGCGGCGAAATTTGACTTTAGTGGCGCATGACAGCATACGATCGAATCGAAAATTTATGGGACACAATTGGGAGGTCAGTTTGTACACAAAATCCTGCTCCGGCAATTAGGGATGGCTGTATAGGAAGCATTGCTCAATATTCTGCAGACGACTTTCAACGACTTATTGAATCCACACCACATCGTGTTGCTGCACTTCACTGAGTAAAAGGAGGTCCGGAACCAGATTAGGAGGAATACCATGACTTTTGTCACCTTTCTGTAACTTAATTTTAGAACAAATTAATATAACCTTTTTGAATGAATGTTACTTCTCAGAATGGATGTCAAGATGAAGAAATTCTATTGAGGTGAGAAATTTAGTTGTTAGTATAGTGGAGTTTTGGAGCTAGATTGTTAGGATGCATTTCCAAAGGTTAGTGATATGTTGGTATTTTTTTCTTGAATTTCTTCCACCCATATGAACCTGCCCGACGTCCCGTCCGCGCAATCTCGATCACATAATCACGCCTTCCTCTTGCTCATCAACTCCTTTTTCCGACACTTAATCCTTCCTCACCATCATATCCTCGGAAAACCGTCCCCAGACACTCGTAAAAAGCATCCCCTAGACATTTTCCAACTCCCCCTCCTATAACCTAAGGCAGAGGGCAAAGTCAAGTGCAAAAGAGACAAACGACAAATTACTACAACTAGATCGACCTAACTAACGATGCCGTCGACAACAGTACTGTGATTGTCCACTCGGACGCGTGACAATGATTACGAAAAAGATCCAGTAATATAACTAAAAAACTGACGTATTTGATAAAAGAAAACAGTCGAAGGTGCAAGGGTAGATGTACAAAGTGTTTACTTCTAAAAAAAATCTAAAGAACTATTCTGGTAGCATATCTGAATAAAGAAATAAATAAACAAAGAAGCGTTTAGAAAGGATACACAGTCACACAGACTCTTATATAATTATAAAAATCTTTTATTAAATGGATGAAAGTTCGTATGTTTGGACTCGACAAGAGAAGGATATAAGAAATGGGCAATTATACCAACGTAAAATATTAAGAAATTGTAAAAGGGGAAGGGAATTAAATTTATTATTTGAAGTTTAATTTGAAAGTATTACAATAAAAAATGGTGGAAACCAAAACACATCTAAAATTGGATTATAAACATGTGTTGCGAGTTTCTCAGAAGAAAAGAGCTGTCCTATGTTTTAAAACTGCGCGGTGAGGAGAAAGGTATATAACAATGAATATAGACAGACGAGTTGGCGATCTGGCAGTGCTGACATCGTAGCAGAAGTTAAATCTGAATTTGTTCATGTAAAAGTTGGTTGGAAAGCGGTAGGACGTCGTAGAGTGGTGTTCCATAGTAAGGAATATAATCCGCGAGTGTTTCGATTTAGAGTTTGAAAAGAAATGGATGCTGCCCGCAACGGGAAGGCGCAAATAATCGCAGCAGCGGAGACGACTGCATTTTTTCGGGCTCCAGTAACCATGGAGGTGACGCAATTTTGCAACAATCTTATAACAAGGCCAAGTAAACAAAGACTGTAACAAACTAAGTAATTATTAGTAGTGACCATTAGAGTTTTTTTTTGTTTTCAAAACGAATGCACTCGCGTGAATGAATGTAGTTCAAATATTATGAATGAATGTTATTGCATTTTTTCTTCAAGATATGTTGTTGTATTTAAACGGTAAATTTTATGTCATAATATGTTTGGTACTATTAAAAGCTGGTGTATATGCGGCGGAGTACAGAATTCGCCAAGTAGCGTTTTGAAATATGGTATTTGTCAATAAATAATTGCTCCTCATATTGATGGCATTCTTAAAATTTGTGTGTCTATATTAGTAGGTAATACAAAACCAACGATAGTAGAAAGAACATAAAGAGCCAGATTGCCAAATCAATACGATAATATTTCGGTTTCTTGAACAGGGGGATTTCGCTAATTCACACAAAATGTATAATTTTTTTACTGTAGGAGCGTAACTTGGCGTAACATAATAAATGGCTATTAGTTTACAGATTTTGTCTCGCTCAAGTGTGGGGTGAAACAGGTAAGGGGTTAGTTATTAGAAATTTTAAATTACAAATTTATGATTCATTACAGTATTTCCGCAGCTTTCTCTCTTTAACCCATTTACCACCCCTCCTACTCTCACCGTACCCCATCTCCACCCACCCCATTCCTTCCCTTCCATATCCCCATCACCGATACACCATAACAAAATAACCAGTCTTTTCCTTCAACAAAGTAACCCAGACTCCAGATCACTGTCCCCGTATGAGGTAGAGGAGTCCAAACCTGGAAACAACCCAATAGAAGACTCCAGATCAAAGCGATTCCGAAAGGGGTCAGTCGAACGCTAATAACCACTCTGCGACGTACGTATGCACTCCTTTGACCTCCCAAACGATCACTTGAATGTCTGGTCATCTATCTCGCTTTACAAACCATGAGTGCTCAGTGGGAATCTCCGACCCATACGCTCAGGCCTACCGCCTGTCACTGCCCGTCCGGCCAACCACTCGCCTTCTAGACCAGAGTTTCCCAACATGGTCAGTACTGCCCCCCTGGGGGTCGATGCAATTTTGAAGAGAGTCAATGATGTTAAAGGAGAGAATTGGGGGTCGGTAGCCGAATATGCAGCATCAAGTTATCGGTATAATCAAGATCATTTTGTTTACAAAAAGTATAAATATAATTCGTGATTTTTTATACAAGACTCAAAACAACTAATAAAACGTGGCTATATTTCTCAAGGTTAAAGATTATAATAGTACAAAAAAATATAAACCTAATTCATAATTTTTTTAAACTGTCATTCACGTTTTTGTCAAATTGCCACCAAGTCAGTTATGTGTAATTAATTGCGTTGTAATTATTTTGTACGCCGTATATTAGGTCATGTACAATTTTTCGAAATTTGAGTAATTTGCGCGTAATTTTACTTGAAAGTTCGAGCGAGAAAGTACATGCGGTTTTAGCACCACAATTTAATTCTCAGAACATCATTTGCTGGCTAGCCAGCCGAAGCCTCCTTCCGATCATCGTCTCAGTTTCCAACCCCTGCCGAACTGCCCGGCCGGTGTCCGCAAGCGCCAGGGCGAGCGCTCGAGGTCGGCGCCAGTAATTACGAACTTTTTGCCGCGCAGCGCTCGGCACGAGCGAAAACAAGGGCTGGAGCGCCCCGCCCCCCCTCCCACCCACCCACCGCGGTTTCAATTTAAATGCTAATAATAGATTTAAAAGTGCACGCGCGCTGCCCGCCAACCGCTTGCACTGAGAGCTATGTAATAGCGCACGGGCGAGGCGGAAATGGCAGCATCCAATGATGAGCGAGAGAGAGAGAGAGAGAGAGAGAGAGAGAGAGAGGATCGGAGGAACAAGCAAAAATGGGGGGAGTGAGAGAGAGGATGAGATGGAGAGAGGACAAGTGAAAGGGTAATGCTTCATTGTGAAAGAGATGTGGAAGGGAAAAGAGAAAGGGACAATATGATAAACAGCGAGTACTCAATTAAGTGTATAAAATATGTAATCAGAAAAAAAGGGACAGAGGGATTGAGTAAGGACAACCGAGGGATGTGCAAAGATGAGGAAGGAATGAAGAAAATAGAAAACGACGTGGACTCAGAGTTGAATAGATAAAATGGGGCAGATAGAAGAAGATATACAGCAAGAGTTAATCGGAAGTATGCAGGCACACAGAAATAAGAACATGCGAAAGAGAGAAATATGTTACTGTAATGCTCAGAATCTTGGTTTAAACGCCAATCAGCGTACGTGATAAAATATTTACATCTAACAATACACTTAAGGTTCAATGTACACTGACGGGAAAAGATATTGCAACACCCCCATTGCATTGTACAATTTACTTCTCCGTACAGCACATACAGACCGAATATTACACATGATTTCATGGCCAGAGACATGTGAGACTCGCACGTCTCGCAACAGAGAGAACCGTAGCCGCCATATCAATACTGCATGTACCCGCTGCGGGCAGAACGACAAGCTCTGATGCGGGCTGGTATCCCATCGTGTAGGTGGCGAATAATGTTCTGTGGTACACTATTCCACGCCTCCTGGACCACCTCGCACAGAGCAGGCAGTGCTGCTGAGGGAGTCACAGCACGGGTCGGGCGTTGGCTTATCGTACCCCACAGATTGTCGATCGTGGACGTATCGGCGAGCGTGCCGGCTAGGGTAGTTGAATATCATCGCGGAGAGCGCGTTGCGTAGCGCGGGCAGTGTGAGGGCGGGCATCGCCCTGCTGGAGCAGCGCACCACTCTCCCGTTGCAAGAAAGGTACCAGCACTGGCTGCACCACGTAATGGATGTCAATGATCCCTACATGTACACCAATGACAACCGTGCGTGGGAACTTATGGCACCCCGCACCATCACAACCGAGGTGGGCGGACGCGTGCGCTGGCCTGTGAGTCGCCACACACGCACACGACATCACTGGCGTGCGGGCAGAAGCGGCTTTCGTCACTAAACACCACTGCACGCCATTTTGTGACCCAGCTGATCCGCACAATGCACCACGCGATATATAATTCGATTATAATTCTACAGCAATTAATCCTGCAGCTAATGGTTCCCAACGGTGCAACGTCTCATTTGGTGTAAAAATCGTGTTCGCCTGACCCCTTGCGGGGTCTTTTCGAACAGTGGGCTTCTAGTGGGTTGTGACGGAAAACTGAGACACGTTGATGGCCATTTGGGCCCGTCTCTCGGCGCGGGTGGCGGCATGGTCTACCAACGATTCGTCGATCTTGTCGTTCGTCAGTGCTCCGCGATCGCCTCGTAGTGCGTCTACGGCTATGGGAATGTTCGTCTACCCATCGTCGCAAGCACCGCAGCCCCGACATCGCATCACGGCCCACGTGCTTAGCAATGCACGGAAAGGACCACCAGACTTCGCGCAGGCCAACAATCCAATCCCGCTCAAAATTGGTCCAATTGCTTAAAGAACGAGTACGATCCGTGGTATACCTAAGTGCCACTAGGCCATATCACAGTGGACAGCCACAGTTTAAAGCCGTGGAGTAGATGGCGCGTTCGAACCATTTCGTTAAGATGCCATTACGTCACCAGGCGTCAGTTCGACCTAACATCCGTTATCGCCTACCTGATTGCTCGTGCCCTTCCTGGTGTTGCAATCCTTTTTTCCGCCAGTGTATTAAACCAATACAAATACCTCTCAACGTCTACTCTAATAGTTATTCCATCCAACTACTACACGAAAGTCATACAATAAGTGATACATACTTATTTCACGTGGGAGGGAGTAGATCAACTAAAACCTGGACAGAAACAAAACGACGATTCAGAGTATTTGGTTGAAAATTTGAAATAACATCCATTGCTCAATCAAAATTGTTCACTGCATTTGAAAGTTCTACATCAAAATCGATTTGGACCTAATACCTTGTAAACGTTCATTGATCGATGTGTTTGGCGTTGTCGGCCTCGGTTATTTTAAGTATTCAACCAATATCTTCGTTCCACATAAATAGGAAATGTGTGCTACCTGCCCTGTATATGTAAGCTTAACTAGAGACTAGTTGACGTATCTGAAGGCACAAAAACAAGCAATCAACCCAATTTTGTAATTATAATAAAAATCACTTTGAATCCTAGGTATTTCATCATTTTAACATTAATAAGCAGCTAAGCGTTCATAGAAAGGATTTCAGGATATTCAGTAAACAATTTGTAAATCTATAAAATCATAGATTACAACCGAATGGGTAACAACCAGAACGGTATATGTGACATTTCGTAATTTCTGATAAATATGTTTATTTAAGTCAACATCGCTGTAAAATCGTGGTCCTTTGTTTTAACATTAAAACTACGACATTTCAATTGTTCATTAAAATCTAGAAAATACATTGCCATAGAAATATAACCTAAAATATACACGCTTTTCTCAGAATTTATAAACTGTCATTTACACCGTTCCGGTTTTCACTCATTCAATTAATCTTTCTAAATTATCGGTGTTAAACGTAAGGAAGGAAATAGGTCTCAGTAACCGGCAATGTGAACAAAGGCAACACGGCGGGGGTAACAATGAGGGAAACAACAAAGCAGCACGTCTCTGGGCGACAGCCTGGGCCACTTCCACCGAACATCCGACGGCGGAGGCAGGGATGCCACTATGGGTCCCCTAAGCAAAAGGAGGCCAGAGACTACACAAAATGACAACTAAATAACACATCTCCCACAGCAATGCTCGAATTCAAATTACTTTTAAGTAATTTCTCTTCAACAGGTATGTTCGGAACACCTACACTCACGGGGAAAATTCAAATATGTTTTCGATAAAAACAAATATTAAGAAATAACTCGTGTCTGCTAGAAAATTTCAATTTCTAGTTAATTATTTTTGCTCGAACAGATCTTGTATGTTCCTCAAAACAGACAATATAGACATATTCGTTTATCACAAAAAAATTAACATCAATAGTGTTTTTGTAAAAAAATATACTAAAACGCAGCAAAATAAATCATTTTCTTGCCATCTGGTAGCCTTATTTCCTCTCGATCATATGCGAAACTATTTTCTCTATCGCTTAAATCAATTACGAGTTATTTCGAAAAGCCACCAACAATATTTTTAGACTGTCACTAAAATACTTCAAGACATGTTGTAATTAAAGCATCATTCAACAAACTCACTAGCGAATAACAGAATCTCATCTCTTCAACATATTTTATTGTCCGAAGCGGATTATAAATCGCCCCAAAACGATCGTATGTATATTATAAAAGATAAAAGCTTTCTCAACTTTTAAAAAATTTCATGCCATAGTTTCAGAGAAACTTATTTCCATAATAAGAGATCATAAAAAAGTATTGAAATGTGTAAACAAAAATCAAATAAAAATTTTATATTTTTACAGCAAAATAAAACATGTTCACGGGTACCAGAAGCAAAAGGGTCTAAGATCAAAGAAGAGTTTGCTTTTCGACCAACTTTCCTTCTTCCCATCTTTCATCGCCCAAAATCAAAATATAGAAGCAGTGTGTTCCACCTGAAGAAAAACAGAAGCCGCAACCATGGGGTCGAAGCTGGGGGGTTGGTGGACCGGCGTAAAGGAAGTGGAGCTTCGCAACCAACGTTTCATCGTGGACCAGCCTCCGCCATTCAACACACATATGATGGCAAAATGGAAGCAAACATATGCGTACGTGACCGTGATGATGCGGATGGCAGTCATCTTAGACATGACTCTCGACCAGTTCAAGGTAATTGATATTGATTAATTACTTTACGTTTCCGGTCTCGTCAACCGCTATTGCCATTAGTTTCACATGTGTAAAACTAGGTGGCTCAGGGCATCAACTGATGTAACTGCAGTGCGCCGGGAGGTCCTATATTCGAGTCTCGACAGTGGTGGAATTTTCGACACTAGCATGACAGTTAAGTCGCTGTATGGAGGAGAATTCTAGCGACCGGCTGCTCTGATCCGTAGTTTTCCGTCGTTTCTTCGATCAACACCGGGCGAATGCCGACGCAGTACACTAACAAACAGGTCACGAACCGCGCGCGATCTTTCCTTCCTATTTTTTGAATTGTTGAATATTTAAGAACACGAGCAATTTGTCAACATGCATCAACTTCTACACAATGATTCTCAATAAATGGAAATGTGAGATACCAAATAAAGACTAATACAAATTTCAACGATAGGAGGGGTGGCAGAGACAGTCAACAATGGCTATTAAATTACGTTCCGTGTGTCACGCCAAACATTGTTAGCTAGCAGTGTTCGTAATACATAACGGAAAAAAACTAAATGTTTTAAAAACATTAAAGTATAAAATTGATAAATTCACTACGCTAATTTTCCATTAATAATAATCTCCATATGTAATGAACATGTTTATTTCAGATGGACATGGAAGCCGTGTTGCAAGAAGAGATGTTAGCAGCCCAGGAAGAGGCGGCCAAAGAGAAATGTCCCGGAAGCGGCGAGCACAGCGGCCAATCCTCCGCGGATCATAGCGCAAAACACTCCGCCGACAAACCCAAGAGAGGGCGGAACCCCATCTGCGACGCTCTACGCTTCAAGTGCCCCGGTCCCCTAAAACACGATGACGTAGCTAGCGTGCAGCTGGAGGACCTCGAGGCTCCTCCAGACCTTCCTCCGGCGGACGTCTGCCCACTGAAGAAGCGCATCCGATGGACCTGCGTGCCTCCGCCCTTGAGCATGGACGAAATCGACATGGCAGTCGGCAACAGCCTAGAAATGGAAATACAGCAGAACGTCAACACCCTGAACACCGAGTGGACTCCCAAGTACTGCTATGGAACTAGAAAAATGGAAAAGGATTCGTTCGAGTGCTTTTTCGGCCAGCTGAAAATCGCCAAAAGGAAGGAAAAGGAGGCAGCTAAAGGTCATGCAGACTGTAACGAAAAAAAGTGTCCACATCATAGCGAAGGACATCACGTCGATGCGCCGTGTCCTGATAAAACGTGTCCGATGCATAACAAGCAAAAATCTGCTGATGGTAGACAATCCGAAGAGGTAGGTGCATTTCATTTTACGAATTCATTCCACGTCAAGTGGTCTAATTTTGGGAAAGTGTCCCACGTGACCATCTAGGTTTTGTGGCGATAGTTTGTGTCGAATTCCAAAATATTGTGAAGACGTATTTTCATAGAAGAAATAGATTTTGAGATAGAACGGTTGTTCTGACCCCGTGCAGCATCGTTGTACAGTACAGATTTTTGCAACTTTGGGAAATAATATTTACTTTCCCGCTATTGCTTTTGTGTCATTGTATTTGCGTGATGACATAAATATGTGAATAGCTTTACTACATACACTTTTGCGATTTACAACAAAATTCTTGTATTCTTTGAATTTTACCTTGAATTTATCTTCGTGACATACATAGAATACCTACGATTCATGATATATAAATAAGTGAAGAGAACGAACATTTTGTCCTTAACATCATTTTATTAATTGAAAAAATAATTGGAATACTGATTCTAGCTTCACATTTTACCTATTTATTTAACTGTGGGGAAAATGTCACATTATATAATCTTACGCACTTTTGAAGGGAGGATATCATTTTTCATAATAATGAAAACATATCCCACTGAACTTCCTAATATTATCTATATAACTGTTATGCTATTCTTGAAAGAAAAAAAATTACGTATTACGGTTGGTATGTTAAGAGTGTTGATAATGCGGCGAGATCACGAAATAAACGCTCCACAAAAAATCTGATTTAACAAAACTATTTCTGGTGTGTTTAGGATGAAATACCACCTTGTGATCCTCGACGGAAAGAAAAGCCGAAAGACGTGGAGTGGGTTGTGTTCGGAAAGAAGGTACTATAATTTAGTGAGCATTCTTGTTAATTCATTTAGAAGAGCGTGTTACAAAACAGTCTAAAACATGTAGTTCCCACCATTTCCACATCACTGTAAAATTAAGTCAGTTAAAAGTATTCATTCATGGCTACTTATCATACATTGCTCGAAAAAGAAACTCGAATTATGAATTACTTTACTGTGGTCGATTTTATTGTTTCTGAATAGTATTCAGCTTATAGCGTATTAAAGAGGAGATAAATAGTTACATGCTTGATCTAGTTTATGAACATTTTTTTTCATGATATTACATTTTTATGAGAGATGTATTAATGCTGTTTTATTCAGTATTTTATTTATAAAATCATTTGTGTTAAAAAAACATGTTCGTTGATAAAAATAAAATGTGTAACCTATCCATCTAATAATCGTGCTATATCGTGTTACGTTATATTGCAATTTAATAAAAAATATTACACTCTCGTAGCCATTTTTTTATTTTTAAGAACTGTAAATTTTTAAACGGAAATATAATTAAATATATCCACTAACACACTATGCACTCCTTGAAACGTGTACGAGTATTTCCCTTAGCTTTCATGTATATTAATATACATACAAATTAAAAAATAACGTAGAAAATAAATAAATATATTCTCTCTTTCTAGCCTGCAGAGTCCGAGGAGAGTTTGGTAGACGTAGATGACCCACGATTCGATGAATGGTGCCACGTCGAAAAGTCTCTAATGCAGGTATAGTGGATGGTAGAACATTACGATGCACAAACTGAACATTCTTTTTACTTACATTCGTGTGTATAAATATCCAATATATTTTAAACAGTTGCATACCGCTGTCATTCTGGTATTCAGGGAACTCCAAATATGAGGTTCATCGACGGACACAGAAATGACCTGCAATATAACTGAAAGAAAATTTTGTATATTGAAGAACAAATGCCATATGTATTTAGCAATATATTACAAGCATTTCTGAAAGTTTCTATTCAAATATTTTCATTTTATTTTTCATATATATATTATATATGCAATGCCTTATCCTGAATATTCCACCTTGCGCACATGAGTTTATTTATAACAGTTAAACTCATAATAAATAAAACAAACTCTTTACCTAAAGAAAGAGAAAAAAACTGCGTCAATTGGGTCAATTTTTTAGCCTCCTTTGTTTTGCGACTGTTAAAGGATTCCTAGATAATACCAAAAAAACTATGTTTAGCTGTAGGACACACAAACACTTCACTTTCTCAATATTTATTTTCTGCATACATTTTATTATAAAAATTTATTAAATATATTTTACCGTTTAGCTCTGGTAAAATATCATTTTATCGTTGTTATTCTGAGATTATGCAGCTGAATGACACAATAAGCACCTGTTCTTCCTAACATCGTATTATCTATTTGCAGTAACTACAGAAGTAGCACTCGAAATATCGGGTAATACAAATAAATACTTGTATTACATTAAACAGTGATAACTGTATTATCATTACACACTGCCCTGCAGCTCAAGGACGAAGTCCAGACGAACGCGTGGTGGCAAAAGTTGCACGACGATCTGCCGGATGTGCAGGAGTGGAACAAATTCCTCAAAGAGCGTTCCCGTCAAGACAACGTCCCAAAACTCCGCTGGATCTCCACCATCTGGATCTACGCAGAGTGCTACCTGTTCCGGCGAATACACCAAATCTTCCGCTTGACCGAATCTGTCAAGTAGGTGTCCAATGTGGGTGTGAGCACAGTTTTAACTATGACGATGATTAACCTTTTCAACCCGAAGGTGAGGTTGTCCTGTAGACAAGAGAGGAAGTTTGCTTATTTTCTGTCATCGCCAATCCTGAGCAAATTACCATAAGAGTGGTTTGTTTTTGTTCTGCAGTGTATAATATTAAGGGTGATCAGAAGAAACTGGTGTTTTTAACTGATTCCCGTCATTTTAGCTGAATAATCAAAAACATGACTCAAGATGGTTTAATTAACAACATTTTTATATGAATAATCAACAATTTACGATGCCTTCATGCCGTCGTCAGTGTCACCGCAACAGTCATTAAAAATTAATTCCATTTTTAAGAGACGTCTAATCTATCAAAGCCTTTCTTGATATACCCAATTTCAGTCAGTTGCCAAAATATATTAAGTTCTAAATATTCATTTAGCAAAATTGTATGTTCCTATTTTTGAAGTGCATATAACTTTTTCTTATGTGTACATTTTATGTTACATTGATACACAACTATACATAATTAGACATTGACGTGTAATTTGTTCGTTACAGGGATTACGATCCATTCCGCAGGATGAAAATTAAAAGTTTGCTCCAGTTGCTAGATGGTATGCATATGGCCGCATCCGACTTCTACAGAGTGATCGACCCTCAGAATAATCCAACGATAAAAAACAGGGACGCTCCAGAATACCTCAAAATGTTCCTTTCCTTGTCCTTGTGGGGTAACAGAACTGATCTCCTGAAGGGCGGACCTACAGTAAGAGCATTTTTTAAACTCATTTCAATTTCTCATTTCTTTGATTAACGAATAACACCTTTCTTGGTAGCCGTTCTGCATTACATGCCTAAACACTACCGCAGATTTAACTTTAAAGTTGTGTCTCTAAATCCATCTTACAATAGCTACTGTCATGTAAAAATAAGAAACCAGTAGACAAACTTTCCACTTCGAAGTCGTAGGCTTCCGCGACCGAGTCATGTGGGTGATCTGGGCTGTCCGGGTGACGCCGCGTCGAAGGCTGAGTTGCCGACGTTTCGACCATCCTGTCGTGGTCTTCCTCAGGGCTGGTACCAGCGTCACCCGGACAGCCCAGATCACCCACAAACTTTCCACTTTGCCGCAACACACATGCAGCATACGCTTTATCTCTGATGCAATTTATTCACGCTTTGAAGACCTCTAGACCCACCGACACTCACCTATCAAAACCATACAATAACATGGATCCCTACGAATACGTATAAATACGGCAAATACGCAAAATATGCCAATATGTACGAGTATTTACACCAAATACGTAGGTGTATTATTTGACAGACGACTCTTACAGGGCAAATATCATGCGCATAATTACACTAGTCACTTGAATAACTTATCATTTATATCTCGTACTCAATAAATCATCCCTACTTCAAAAGCATCCATCCATTCATCTCTACCAAACAATGATACGACCAATATCAAGCTATGCGTCTCCAGTCTCGGCCACAGCATCCAAACCACATATTTTTAAAATTCAAACGTTCAAAAATAAAAGTTCTAAAAATAATCACATAAGCACTCTTGTTTATCCCAAACTTTCAACTCTATCAAGAAGCCGGTATCACTCCCGTCAGTGTATATTTCTCAGTTCTATTCGCAAAATTCTATAACAAAATTCCTCAAATACCATCAGCTACCCACTTCAAACTCAGTAAACAGATCTCTAATTGGAAACGTTTGAAAATAAAACTGATCAGGAAATATTTTGACCCTCCATTAGCAAACTAGACACGATTAGCCACTTAGGCGGACGGGCAGTCGGGCGGAAGTATAGCCGAACGAACAATCGGAACATAAGGTCGGAGGGTGGATAAGTCGAAATAATAAAAAAGATTGGGTTGGTCGAAATGAAATTCAAAACGAATGAAATACTAACAGACAATTACAAACGATTGGCAAAGTATTGTATGGAGTGACAACCTGATGGGTGAATGTCCTGTAAACGGGCGAACTAATGGAAGGCTGAAGTAAGGTAATACAAGAGTTCACAATCAGCTCTCTGAAACGACACCCACTCAATTGTCTTTAAAACATTTGGTGCTTGGAATAAATGCATTAAAATTGCTTCCGTGTTGTTTCAGAGCCCCATGACAGACTTCACAGGCGGCAATCCCCTTATTCGCGTCCTAACATTCTCCCCTTCCATCCTCGTCAACGAAATGGACGTGGTTTGGCAACTCCTGACGAGCAAAGATGTCGGGGCTGAGGTTCGAGTAGACATTGTTACTGACAATGCCGGCTTCGAACTCTTTGCTGATTTTCTGCTGGCGGACTTTCTCGTCACCTACCGTCTTGCAGCTACAGTGCATTTCCACGTAAAGGTTCGTAAAAGCGCAGTGTTCTGTTTGCGAACCCTTTACTCTGAACCTATCCGAATTCAAACCTGTAAGTTTTTACGGGTACGTGTCACAGACACACCTACATACTTAGTTGGCGCAGTGGCAGCATTGCCGTTGTCGCTACTGCGACGCTGACAGGGAGGTTCTAGATTTCGGTTTCTGGATCGACGTCAATATGGAGGACTGGAGGGTAATTCTAGCGGCCGGCTGCTCTGATCGGTAGTTCTCCGCGCATTTTCCAATCAATCATTCTGGCAAATGCTGTAGCAGTATATTAACAAGCGGGCCACGAATTTCTCAGCCTCATCCTTGTCGTCCCTCACCTTATATTCATATATACGAGTACATATTATAGCGTCGTGCCACGCTCAAAACAGACGACCACGTGGAAATCGGCGAAGCATTGCCGGATGTTAAACAAAGGGCGGAGTGAAGACGCACTGGGACTTTCCGTGAACGAAGCGGGCCCAGAGCGGCTTTGGGGACGAGGCAACGGGGGCGGCAGGTAGAGCCAAAAGGGCCTGTATAAGGTCAGGAGAACAATGCCTCAGTCTTCTTGTTCTAGCGGCGTCGGCGACACGTGAAGCGCGTGTGTGTGCGTGTAGGTGAACTAGGGCGAGGGGCCGGCAATTCATTGTCGTGACTTGCGAGACGCGTAGATAGCCTCAAAGTAGAGCGGCTTCAAACAGGGAACATCGGTGGTAGGTTGCGGTGTGGTAGCCGTTCTTAAATTATCTCTCCTTGTAGTGGGTCTACTTATTTAGTTTATTGTGTGCAGGGTAGTTGTTAAATTGAGACTACGGTCTAGATTGGGAATAAATCTACTGTTTTACAAACCACTCGTCTGTGTTCGATTACACCCGTATGACGCCACAATACATACACACACAATTTACATGTACCACATTTTTAGATATGTCAGGAGACCAGTCCAGAGTTTCCAATGTGTCCCGGCTGGGATGGATCCATGCTTGGGAGAGCTACCTGGATCTGGAAAACCCCACAAGTCAACGTGTAGGTCGACGCCCAACCTGACATTTCATTCGAACAATACAACATTCACCACACATACGGGACTAATTACCATAATTGATGACGCGCCTGAATAAACTTAATGATTATCAATTGTGCGTCGCGAGTTGTATCACGACCATCGGGCAGCGCCTCATCGTCCGAATATCTGCTTAGAAGCACCCGAGGGCGAGGGGGTCGGTACGCCCGCGACACTAGCGCCACGCATGAATTTCCAAAAGGAAAAATAATGTTTATTTTAACAATACAGTGATATATAAAGAATTAGGTTACATTTGTATTTTATATTTTTTTAAATGACTTAATATGTTTGTAACAAATAATGTACTTCAGCTTCCGGGTCAATGACCTCCATCTCGATCAGTTTTGTCCAGTTGCCCTAATCTATTGAGCAAATGCTGAATGGCCCCTTGTTTTGCTTCTCGAAGTAACTGTAGCTTCACTATGCGCACGTTTTGATGAACTCTTCCTTTTGTTTGTAATGGTAAGAGTAGATGTAAGGGTCAGCTGATATTTTGTTAGCAGTGCAGAAAAATCATTCTTGCAATTCGTGTACCGATGCAAATAAATTTTCCATAACTCAGAAACGAAAATAAATATTTTTCAAATATTGCTAATCTTGCGATTTTTAAAATTTATTTTTAATGATTTATGTTAAATTTTTACTCATCTTTCAACTATTTATAGTTAAAATGACGGGAAGGGATTCTGGAACTGAAAAAAACGTGCGCAGATTATCTTTTCACCCCTACGTCACATACAGTTTTACTGTTTTTTTTGACTGAATAAATCTAATCTAAATCTGAATGTCGGTGTTGCTGAGCTCGGAAGCAGCAGCGGTGGCCTGATGGGATCTGAGTGCCGAGTCTTTCCTGTCACGCTATATGTTACTGCAGTCTCTCTTTGTGTTAAAATATTTAATTTATTGCACTATTATATGAGGGTACTTTATTTGTTATTCTTAAGCAGATTGCGTGCTTCTTTACGGAACATCATTTCGTGTGGTTTTGTTCATCATTTCTGTTGCTGCGGGCCACGAGTTGTAAAATTACCATTTATTTTGCTTTCTCTTCTTAGGCTATGCCGTGGCACATCTCGGATGCCACACGGGACGATGTAGAGGAGATGATCATGTTGATGGCGAAGAGTCGGAAGAAATCGGTTCCTTTGGCGAAGTTGGCGGAGCGGTGGTACGACTATCTCGCCTGCGGAATATTTGTGTTGAAGGCGGACTACTTTTGGACTCTGCCGTTCGACTACAACGATATGCGTTGTTCAATGGCCGGCGCTCCCCTGTACTCAGATCTCATTTACTCTACTCTTATCATATTTAAGGTAGGTTGAGTCAATTCGCAATAGCAATTGAACGAGATGTTTCTGTTAATAAAACCGGAAATGTAAACAACAATTACGCTGTGACAGACATTATGTTACAGAGAAAATTTCTGGAACAAGCCAACACCCTATATTAATTTTCGAGTTAAGTATCAAAATATTGCACGAGTCGACTGACACCAAATTTACCTTTCGTTATTTTCTAAATATGTGTAAACATTTATTGTTTTTTGTATTTATTATTACCTTTTTCGAGAATTGGAATAATTTATTGTGTTCCAAAACGAGGAATTTGAAGTGAAACAAATTAATCTTCACATACTTGCGTATTTATCAATTATTTTGTTTATTTCTAGGGAGATCTAAACTACCGCAAGTTAGTAGGAGATATTAATTGGGATCCACTGACGCCTTTCAAATTGGCTCTGCGAAGCTTTCGACCAACAAATATTATTGCGATGCGTACCTACAAAAGCGACGTGTCCTGTGGAGTCCCAGAGTATGCATATCTGTTCTACCCTGGCATGCCTAAGAGCTGGATGCTGACAGGAAAGGTAGCACTTGTGCAATACGCCCAAAAGAGGCACTGTGTACCGGGGTTACCACATCCTCCATAAGGATCTAACCATATCCGGGGCGATACTGGCAATTTTGATTATAAAGCTGTAGGCCAGGAAGAATACTTGCAGAAGTCGCAAGGTTTTTAGTATACCAACACCTATACACTTGAAATAACAAATCAATGAATGCGGCTCAAAAGTTCAAACAACCAGAATGTAAGTTTTAAAAAAGGCAAAAGTCCAAAATATCGAAAGCTTGTTTCTCTAATATTTGACATCGAAATATGCTGCATCTAAGAACAACTGGGGAATATATTTCGCATAACTGCAAACTTAATTATGTGCAACATGGTATCACATAAAAAAGAAATCTGTTGAAAATGAAAACATGAAAAAGCAAGAAACTTGTCATAAAACATGTAATTACTCGGAAACATCTTATAAGAAGAGCAACCGCTCATTTTTATGTACTTTACAATACTTTTCAAATATAGTCTCTGCCTCGAAACAGTGTTTTTTCTCTCATGTAAAATAAGAAATACTCTTCAGAGATATATTTGGTACTTTCATATCATTCATATGACATCACGGTATAAACTGAGTTTACGAAATCTATTAACGGTTTATTTATTGTGTATATTTCGACGTACGGCTACGCGTACGGCTACGAAAGGAGATAGACCACACAATATTTTTATTGACGTTGGAATACATTTATTTTTAGGAGATTTTAGTTTAAAATTACACCTTTTTGTTTGACTTTCGGTACATATATTGCTTGTTAATTAAAGTAAATCTTACTTTATACATATACAATTTGTACACTCCGTAATATAAAATCGATTCTAATGGAAATTTCACTTAACGTTTAACACCACTTTCGAAAATGTCTTCAATAGTATGCTTATCTAAAAAACTGTGAATCAGTTGTTTCGACTAAAAATAATATTGGAAACGATGTTGAGGGCTAATAATTAACTCAAACAACCGTACAAATTAGTATGGTCAATGCCCGGAATGGGTTTTCTCTTTTATCATAAGTTGTTTATTGTCCACTCAATATTCCTTTCTGAAATTCTCGGACCATAGAGCTTGTATATTATAATAGTGCAATAAAAGTAGGTCGATATGTTAATGGAGATCCACTCTTCAGAGTTCTGAAAGAATATTAAAAACGTAGTAGTTAGACTGTTTGTAAGTCTTTTTCGATTTTTCTTAGATAGATTTTGTGCATTATAAGATAAGAAATTGACCGAGTATACAAGACTATTGAGGAACTCAGAAATAATTCATTTCAGGTTTCTATTTAAATGAAATAAATTGTATTTTAATTGTTAATTTACTATTAAACAACTCTAAAACACAATTCTTTCACTTAATATCCCTAAACGAACCATACGACAAATTTTTGACGGCAATTATCTTTCTGGTGCACAAGAATAATTTTCAATTCTAGGTATTCTACTTTCATGTGTGACATATGTAACATGGAGCACTAGGGCGAAAATAACATTAAGAAAAGTTGGCATTATTATAAATTTTGCAATTATCAAAAAATTAGAGTATTCACCAAAAATAAGACCTGCACCAGATATTTAAGCGACCATCGCTCTATTCGACGAGAAGGCAAATTTTAGTGTGAAACCTGTGTTTGAAATAAAAAACAACAACATACATTTCCTGTCAGTCAAATAAAATAACACTAAAACTATAAGTTTCTTTTTCAAAACATTGTAAATACCTTCCTTTAAAGTTTTCGATTAATAGAACATTTCATTAAGATATATAATGTTTATGAGATCATTTTGTAATACTATTTTGTTTGTAATATATTTTCTAAGGTTAATTGTTTACTTTCTCAGAGTAACACGTACTTGCTTAATGAAGAGAAAATATTGCAATGCTGCGGTAAAAAGCGTCAGTTTTTCCAACCCAAAACTCTCATTGTGAGGTCCCAGAAGCAAAAAAGTGGTTAAATCTTGTACCTATATGTAGAAGTACGGTACTTTATCTAACACGTAAAATAGTGAGAATCCACGTTTTGACACTAAAAAACTCGTTGAAAATTGTTTGAGGAAAATGTCCGGTTGTTCATACGCCCACCTAAATCTAATACTAGCGCCTGAACTGTTCAGACGGGCAGCCAGGTTCTCCGGGCAGCCACGTTTTCACGTAAACCGACCGATTCACTATCAAGGACCCGTAAATTGTGAATTCTGACTACCGGATGTGATGGAGGAAATAATGGCCTACAAATACCAACACGATTTTTCCACATTTTCGAGAATGGAGTGCCATAACACCATTTTTCCTGACAACTACCTTTTTTCCGCTGAAGCATTACAATTTATTTATCGATGATTTCCGGTACGTCAATTGCTAAGGTCGTTGTAGTTCCATAAGTGTAGTGGAAGTTTTTTTCTCGGGAGGTGGCGGGTTTTCACCTAGCTGGATGAAGAGATCCGGCGCCGATCTACCGTCGGTTAGCGGGGTTTTATCCAACATCTCTCACCAGAGGAGCGCCGCCCTATCCGGGGCAAGTTCTAAGCTCCTGACGTCTCTCTCGGCAAGTGCAGTAGTATAGTGCTTGTAAATTGTGTGTGTAAGTAAGTAAGGGGAAGGATATGACAAGGAATGGGAATAAAATATCGCGTGTTAACTATAAAAGATACAATGTTGAAATTCTATAAAATAATGGCAACTTGAGTAGTCCTATCACGGAGTGAAAATTGCATTATCTCTAAGAAAGAAAAATTACATATTCAAGCAACAAGCATGATTTTTTTAAAGAGAGGAAAAGGTTGGACTTGGCTAGACAAACATAGAAATGAAGATAAAAGAAAAGAATTAAATATATTTAGTTTAAATGTTTGTATACAACTATACAAACATGACTGGAAAAAACATTTACAAAGAATGGAGCACAATATGCTACCTAAACAAGTGCTGCAGTTCAACCCAACAGGAAGGAGAGTAGGAAGACCACGCAGACGATGGTTTGATAAGTAAAGACGGAACAGGCGTCTGCCGAATGCTTGAAGTGCAGAAGGTGAAGTTGGTAAGCACAACACACTTAAATATATCTTGTGTTTTGAATTTACACCCAGCCTAATCTCTATTTATCTAATAAAAAAAGAAAATTAAATTATAATTTTAACTGTACATTTTATTTTATCAATCTTGCGTGAATTCTGCATTTCCTTTTCTAATTTCTACGATGAAAATATTGAACATCTCGAAGTACAAAAATGTGATAGTGGTGAGAGGAGGAGATGAATGATATGTCGTGGCCACTGGAAGTGGAAACACTGAAGATGGAGACGATGAACATAGAAGCAAATGAGTTTTCTGAAATGGTTAAAGGTAGTCTGTTCATTCCACTCTAATTAAAGACTCAAAAAATAAAAAAAGAAATCTATAAATTAATTGTAACCTACTTGTAAATGTGAAAGGATCATTTACATAATTATTTGAAATCCTTTTTGTTTATAATAATATTAATTGTAAATATAAAAGTATTTAAATCTTATTTCTCTTGAGCTTATCCAGTCGACGGGACGTATATTCGAATGTACACTACAGTACTGGCAGCATAAAGCAACTCCGACCGTTCAGTGCGCTGTTGCCACACATAACTACGCACATGGCACCACCCACATCACAGATCAATGATTAACATTTACTGACATGCTAAGACACGTATTGATATCATAACCATAACCTTCGCCACAGTTGAATCTCATCGCCTCCGCGACTGCGTAAAAGCTGAACTCGGCTGTAAGAAAGTTAACATATCTTCGCAAGCTGATTGCTTCAGAGCAGGTCACATGATGCACCACAGCACGTGCCAAGAGGGTTGTCATGGTCACTTAAATGCTGGTGCTTAAAATGGTCAAAAATTGAATTTCTTTACGATTGCGGAATATATTTTCCGAGCGTTATGGTGTCCAACAAGGTGACGGGAATGGTAATATATACATATACATATACATATGCATATACACACACATTATATATATATATATATATATATATATATATATATATATATATATACTTAGTATTAAATTTAGTGACTCGTGTATTTCTTCACTTTCATAGGTTGGTAGTACTAAAAGAGCTTAGGAAGATTTCGTCTCCAAAGTGAACTATCAGCGCATAATTTGTGGTTTCCTGTGATATTTTTTTTAACTACTAAGTTTTTCTAATGTTGCCGGAGAAAAAGTGTTTTAAATTTATTACTCATAATGGCTGGTGGATTATGTTTAATTTAACATCTGATTCCTCAAAGAATTTACTATGTGCAGACTAACTGCGAATTTACTATGTGCACTAACTTCAGTCGTGTTTTTCCTCTATATCAATATCCGCGAATGGTTTTACATATGGTTCTGTATTAATGCGAATAATTTTTTTTAAGATTAGGAATTAATAAGGAGTTAATAAGGGTTTAATAAGGATATACTTTTTTCTTGCCATCATGAACGAGAGAAATTTTACTATCATTTAAAGTTCTTTGGGAAGCACTTAACCTTAACCGAACAAAGGAACATGCTAGTTCAAGACGTCGGGGCGGAAGAGATATAATGGCGGAGTAAAGATGCATATACAGGTGACAGCAGAGGTGGCGACAGTGATGGCAGCGGCTACGGCAACGACGACGAAGACGACGACGACGACGACGACGACGACGAATTCCGCGTACCTACGTGTATTATGCAGCAGCGCCGAGTTCAGAAGACAACCTCGGGGACCAGGCGTATTACCTGGTACATTATCCGCGCTTTTTCCTTGCCAGTCCAGGGGGATCCTCCGACTCCTTCCGCAACTTTTTACAGCGCTGTCATCCCGCCCCATCCTACTCATCCCATCCCTTTACTTCGCCTACGTCTCAGTAGGCCTTCTTCCGCATCCACCGGTTACCCTGCCCCACAGCGCCACGCCCCGTCTCGTCCACCTCGTTTCAACTCGCCCACCTAACTCCCCGCATCGTCCACATAGTCTCCGGGTCTGCCAATTCCATTCCGTCACCCTGCCTCGCGTCTCTCCATGCAGCTCCACTTCCTTCCGACCAATTCCTTTCTGCCCCGCCAGTCTCTCTTCGTCCCTCCCACTTTCAACCCTCAGTCGCGCTCCTTTCCAACCAACTGCACTGGTGGCTCCGTCTCGTCTCGGCTCGTCTAGACTCGTCTCGTCCCGTCCCGTCCTGAACCGCCCCGTCCCATTCCGTCCCGTCTCGTCTCGTCTTGTCACGTCCGTCCCGTCTGGCCACGTCCCGTCCCGTCTCGTGTCGACCCGGCTCGTTTAGGCTCGTCTCGGCTCGTCTCGGCTCGTCTCGTCTCGGCTTGTCCCGACTCGTTCCGGCTCGTCCCGGCTCGTCCCGGCACGTCCCGGCACATCCCGGCTCGTCCCGGCTCGTCCCGGCTCGTCCCGGCTCGTCCCGGCTCGTCCCGGCTCGTCCCGGCTCGTCCTGCCCCTCCTCCCCGACTCGTTCCTTCCCGTCTCAAATCCTCCTCGCCACTCCACTCCTTTATTACAAACCATTCCACTCTCTACTGTGCCATTCGGCCATGTAACGCCGCATCGTGGATCGACCTGTCTCCGAAGCCCGATCGCACTCCTCTCCGCGGATGCAGCAAATAGAGAGTACTGCTTTTTTTGTTATTTGAAAATGTATTTAAATATGTAGTTGTTTCATTAAACAATGCTTACAACAAACATTAACTGCAAACATTTCTCTCTCATTTCTATTGTTTACGTAAATTGTAAAATTTGTTAATATTTCTCTAGAAATTTCGTGAAAATACTCACATTTTTTAAACACGATTACGTAAATGATGTTAATGAAATATTTCATTTTGAAGAATATATTTCATCAAGAGAAATATGGCTACAAATATGTAATGTTATTGGTGGAGGGAATCCAACAAACTTTTACTTTTGCCGTTTTCTTAAATTCAGAGCTTTCAATGAAAATCGCACTTGACGATTTTCAAAAGTGTTAATTATTGTATTTGACTATAAATGTAGAAGAGAAATATTGACTATTGGTATTAAAGACCTACAAAATCTACCTACACCATGCATTCAAGAAAGTAATCTACTACATATGGTAGCAAGAAAAAACATTTTTTTGACATCGTGGACCCAAAAAACTAGTTCTATTTTCTAAAAATCGGCACTTTTTTCTGCTACTTTAAACTTCACTTCACTACAATACTTTAAACTTCACTTAATGCAAGTAGTGTCGTACACTAGAAAGTACAAATGTACACACACTGAGTTCATTGCAAGTGTGTTGATAATCTGATTGATCATCAGAGTCGGGAGGGAAGAGAAAAGATTAGTTTCGCTAAAAGATATCAAGAAAAAATGTTAGATTTTCTACATATTTCTGGAATGAAAACCACGAGAAGAGGATAAGTCTATCCTTAGATTTCAATGTTGTTTTAATTTCAGTTACACGTCCAGAAACAGCTTCTGTTGACTCGCATTCATTGAGAATGTGAAGCTTAAATTTTCAAAAGTAAGTAAATCAGAAAAAATACATAAACTTCATTGTTCTGAACCTTCATCAACGTAAACAATATTTATAGACGAAATGTAGCTACAATGAAAATTACAAATTTTGTGTTCATTACATTTGATTGCATTTGCTGAATACATCAAATGTATTACAAATTACTTCGAAAATCGTTAAAATAGTCACATGATGTGCAATATACATCTTTTAAATTCAAGCAGGACGATAATAATTAATATTAAAATTTGGAATTTGAGAAGTTGGGAAAAGTGTAAGTAAGTTTGTCGCAATATTTAAAGACAAATTTATTCAAACACAGAATAAATGAAAAATGTCGTTTTTATGTGATTCCTAACACGTGATTTGGGGCCGGATAACCGTACTCAACGGTGGCTAAGCGTACTCAACCATTGTGCAGACTGCAGACCACACTGAGACTGGACGGTGGTTTCATAGTCTAGCGCTCTTATTGAAAACAAATATTTAATTAATCTGATTTAGATAATTAATCTCGCTTCCGTGGCAATGTTTGTTGTCAATTGTTACCATAATGAAAGCAATTACTTTCATTCATCCGTGCGAGATAACTGTAGCCAGTTAAATAGTCGCCACATTGGCACATGTGTGGGACGCTATATTACCGAAACAACAATAATACCCACACCTACACATTACGAGCAATTGCGAAAAACGAATATTATTCGATTGAATAAAAACCGTGGCTTTCACGAAAATTAAACTCCAACGGGAAACAAAAACTCATTGAATTACTTATGTTTCACTGGAATTATCGTTTGTGTTCAATCAGTAAATTTTATTTTACCAACAAAGTTAAATTATATAAATATTGCTCAAACATGCATAGAACATTTAAAAATTCAATATTTTTAATGCAAAGCTACATTGTATAACTTAATTTTGAGAAAGAAACTAAATGTAAAAAGTTAATATCACAAGATCTCTAAAATAATTAAAGTCAGTAAATATAAAGACTATTCTTCAGAACTAAAAATATTGTTAAATTAATAAACACTTATGCTATGTCCTCACGTACACTTCTCTCACAAAATTTTCTGAAGACCTAATTTATCCATTTTGCATTTTACACGATATTTCAAAATAAATTCATTTTAGAACAAAGAAGCAGCCGCTTAATATCACAGTTACGAAGTATGTGTAGAAGTGAAATAACTAGATAGCGAAAGTATTCGGTTGGCGGTTAAAACTTGGCACCTATATCCCAATTTAAATTCAGAATAATGTTATCAATAGGTTTCTTTCTCTCACATTACGTTTCATTATTTTCCATTTTAGTATTAGGTAAAAATAACAAATAAATCCATAAAAAAGGAAGCGAGGAAATAAAGATGCTAATTTTGACAAGGTATTTCTATCATTGCTACGTAAATAAATTAATAACGCAACTTCTAAACTTGCCATCTTGTGTTTTATTTATAATCGCCGTAGGAGTATTGGACGTACCTGGAAAGTGGCTTTATTCCTCCCTCACTGGAACCGACGACGTGACGCGAATTTCCCTCTCCAGGAAACGTCCTTTGAAGGGCAAAGTCCTTGCCGAGACAAACTAATCGTCCGACTGGATTTCCTGTCATGTGTGACAGTAAAGTGCGTGTAAGCCAAACATGTAAGAGTAAGTAAGGGAGGGACGATTCAAGGGTAAAGAAGAGAAGATCACCCGAGGTTCGTGATCCGTTTGTTAAAATACTGTTTCACCACTCGCCTGGTATCAGAGAAACCACGGAAAACTACAATCAGAGTAGTCTGCTTCTATAATTCTCCTCCAGATAGTAGTTCAAATCGACCTAGCTCTTTATCCACCGCCACCACCACCGTCAGGATTTCAACTCCGAAATCTTTCAGTCAACGATGAAATAATTCGTCTACTAATAGGATCCTAGCGGCCAAGTGGATAGAAGTGAAATCTAATTCTTTCAGTGGAACGATGCTCATGAGGGCAGAGCACTGCTATGCAGAGAGAGTGTGTGAGTGAGAGATAGAGGGAGAGAGAGAACCTAGACAGCCGAAGTTATTCTATCGTCTTTCCCTCGCTTGCCTCAGTGGGGAGTTAGTTATTCGCGCACTGTCCGGAGTCCGGCTACGTAAACATCATTTGCGATTAAATCCACACAATTGCTCTTTACCCTCCCATTCACTACCGCAATAATTTGATTCTGGCGTGTTGATAATCCACCCCTAACAAAAGCTACAGCGCATAGAGAGCAACAAAGGGATGGTTCATAACGGTGAGGGCGAAGACTAGGAGACAAGGACACGGAAGAGGAGAGAGCAAAGGTAGGGGAGTCGTTGGCAATAATAGAAGAGTGCGTATGGTGGAACGGAACGGTATCACGTAGTCTGAGCGATGAAATGAAAGGCATTCCATTTGTGAAATATGGATTCGTATCTTTGGGAAATTGCTACCATTTGAAGTAATCAAAGACAGGATGTTCTCTCAGGCAAAAGTATAAGTAGCCATACAGAATGTCATGCAGGCACACAGATACGCAGGCAGGCATATAAGCAAACAGACACAGAGACAGAATGAGAGACAGACAAAGAGACAGATACAGAGATGGACAGACAGACAGGCTAGCAGGCAGGTAGGCAGTCAATCAAGGCACACAGACTGCCAGACAGACTGCGGACTGAAACGGAGTTCAAATAGTAAGTAATAATTACAAAATTATTTAACTTACACCAGCTACACTTATAATACACAAGTTATAATAGCGTTTGTCTAGTCAAACAGGTAGTAGGAGAGATCAAGTGGTAACTTTAGAAGAATATTACACATAACGATCTACATTACACCCTCTGTAGGAAGAACCTTGGAAATCAGAAATTGAAAAGGGTGAAACTGAAACAGACAGGAAACCAACACATCTATACCCTCGACGGAATATAGCGATTAGTCCGGTATTTGGAGTGAGCGGGTGAGTGAATTTCTTCGTGCAGTTGCGGAAGTGTAGAGTACGTGTTAGACAGAGGTCGAGCCGAAGAAACGGGTAAGAATTGTACATATTAAAACGAAAAGAAGTAGTAGTAGGAGAGAGAAAGAAAGGGAGCAAGAAAGAGAGAGCGAGAAAGAGAGAGCGAGAAAGAGAGAGAGAGAGAAAGAAAGAAAGAGAGAGAATGAGAGAGAATGAGAGAGAATGAGAGAGAAAGAGAGAAAGAGAGAAAGAGAGAAAGAGAGAAAGAGAGAAAGAGAGAAAGAGAGAAAGAGATAGAAAGAAAAAAAGAGAAAAAGAGAGAGAGAAAGAGAGATAAATATAGAGAGAAAGAGAGAGTGAGAGAAGATAAGTGTGGAAGGGGTGGCGCAAATGAAGTACAAAAAAAATTCCGAACAAGACTGGCCTTTCTAAGTGGAGAGGGACTGGACGCGAAAATTGCAAGAAGAGAGCGTGAGAAAGAGAGTTAAGGGGAAGAAAGGAATGTCACTGGTGGCATCGTGAGGACGTATGCGCGGTGGAGTGGGCTTAGGCGGGACGGCATGAATGGGGAGTTGGTTAAGCAGGGTGGTGTAGGTGCGGAGTTGTAAATGGGTTGTTTAGGCGGGGTGGCGTGGTTTGGGAATCGTGAGTGAATTGACTCAGACGGGAAGGCATGGGTGGGGAGTTGTGGCTTAGGCGGGGTAGCGTAGTAGGGGATTCGTGTGTGGGTTGATTTAGGAGAGATGCCGTAGGTGGGGAGTTGTAGGTGGCGGGTGGCAGGTAGGTGAGGAGTTGTCGGCGGAGTGGCGTGGTTGGGAGTCGTGGGTGAATTAGCTTCGGCGAGGAGATTCGGGATGGGTTATCTTAGGTGGGAAGGCAATGGTAGAGAGTTGTGGCTTAGGCGGTGTAGCGAAAGGGGGGAGTTGTCTCAAGCGGGCTGGCATAGTTGGGAAGTCGTGGGAGGGTTGACTTAGGAGGGGTGGCGTAGGAGCGGTGGTTAGGCGGGGCGGCGTGGGTGAATTGGCCTCGGCGGGTGGCGTGGGCGGGCGCGCCGGCGGAAGGGTTGGCTGAGCCGGAGATTATTCTCGAGGAGCGGCGCCGCTGCGTGCGGGCGGTCGAACCCACAACCCCCGGCGCGGCGCCAGCGCTATCTGTTTGGACGCGAGGCTTATGAGCGAACGGGTTCGACCGCGCTACGCAAACACTCGCACTGCCACAGAGCCGGAGGAAGGGGGCTGACAGAGAAGTTACTAGCGGATGCCGGCAACGAAGAGAACCAAATGTGAGACATGTATTGGCGCAATTACAAAATGCATTGTTTGTGAATGGAACAGAAAAGGTGTTCATATTGATATGTTCTAGGATAGTTGTCATATTGGAACACGTGGTATTTATTTAATATTTTGTTGAATTATGGAAATTTTCAGAACGATTGGAAGATTGACAAAATGAGAACTGTACGGAGGTCAGAACATTCAAAAACGCTGTTAAGTTTGACGGCAAATTGTTCCGGCAAGAAATCTAGGGAATAGGTGTATTACTGTGTGTAATAAATAATTTTTGCTATAATTCATTGAGCGATTCTATTTTATCCTTTTACATCAAATTTATATACCACTGAAATAAATCAAGGCGTTTTCTTTGCTAACAATATTGTTTATTACAAGAGCAGCTTTCGATGGCTTAATATTAATCATCATCATCATCGTTGTCATTTTCCTGACACAGGAAATATAAACAAATTCAAACATTAGAATTAATAGATTATTATTAGTACATGGTTATATAATATACAATTTTAATCTAAAAAAGAAATGAAAGAAGGAAACAAAGAAAAAAGAAAGAAAATAGAACTCTAATCAATTTTAATGGCTCGGTTTATATTGAACTGAATGACTTGCCCATGGGATTAAGCTGACGTTTCTTACAGTGAAGTAAAATTTTTACAACAGAGACTATTTTGCCTATTAAGCAAAATTAAACTCTCAGTTTGAAATTTTACGTTTCCCTTGATATACACTAACTACAAATAGTTTGCAAAAAAATCAAAACGACTTGTCACAGAGTTTGCACAACAACTTTTGCCGACAACAAAGGACGGCCACAATAAAATAATTTCACTGTCAAGATCCAAAATGTTATTTTAAAATAAATTAAAACAAGGTCTCTCACTAAATAAAAATAGTATGTCAGTATGATAAATTAATTAGTTTGAATGGCTGTGTGCAAAATTAGCATTTGGTTTCTGTATTTTGTAGAGGCTGTGTCTGGTTTAGTATGTTTATCTCGGTTAAATTTGTACAGGTTGTTTTGCACACATTTATACTTTTAAGTTATTTAGAACACATTTCCTTATAACTAGCAAAACGTGACACACATGCACCATGGTTACACCATGGCTTTGCACCTTTTCACAAGCTTGGTCTGAAACGTTGATGAAGAAAACATGTTCTGTCCGTGGTCTGGCACCACGCTCGTTGTCTTCAGAGCGAGAATGTAGTGGTTTCGGAGCTTCGGAATCCGACTCGTTGAGAGCGTAAACGAATCCTTATAACTCCAAAACCTATGTCTTGTTGGTTTAATCACTGTTTAAACATGCTTGATAAGATATGGACGAAACTCGAATTGAGCCACCTGCTTGTTTTGAATTCTTGGTCGTTTCACAAAAAAACACTTGTAAAGTGAGCGAAGAACCACAAAGTAAAATATGCTTATGAGCGCAGAATGACTGAAACGACTTTCATGAATAAGTTATTAAGGATTGTGATATTTTATAATTGAAAATAGCATAGTGCGTTTTACGCTAATTAATTTTACGCTAGTGATAGCAATCATTTCTTTCATGACTAATATATTATTGCAATAAACCCATTTTACTGCCGGGTTATTTCAGGAATATAACAAAATTAAGGTGCGTGCGTGTCTTCGAATATTGCAATGCAATACCTTGATATTGAAATGATTAACTTCTATTTTTTATTATTACTATTACTTCATCTCCCATACTGTTTAGAATAAGGAAAGTTGTTTAATTCTCCAAGAAAATGTACAGATTTGTATGCAGAAAATCACGATTTGTGGCAACTGAAAATAATTTTCATAATGTATTTTTTTCTATTCATGTGTGTCTGTCCAAAACGAAAGCGCACGAAGAAATATAAATCGTACGTACAATTTTCACCAAAGTGAATGTTCTAGATCGATCTCGATGACGTGGCGGTTCTTTGAAATTAAAATTGATCTTCACAATATTTACGAAAACTTCCTATAAAGCCTCTAAGATATTATCAATTTTATTAAATTACACATTTTTGGTTCAGTTTCAAAAGTGTGCTAAGTAAATTGACTCAGATAATTTTTTTAGAAAATCTCTCAATTTTCAAAATTTTTAAACCTTTTAGATTAACTTGTAAACTTGATTTTTTTACTTATGATATATATTCTTCAAATTAAATTTTGAAATGTTAACACGTACAAATTTTCAGAAATATGAATCGGTCTCGGGTCATTCTGAGTGAAATTGAGAGAAATTTAAAATAATACACAAGGAAAATTTTCTCAAAATCCTCTCCAAATTTCGTAATTCAATTTCAAATCAATTTCCAATTTCCTCAAAATCCGCTCCAAATTTTGTTTGCCATATTAGTGCAAATTTTCCTTAATTATATAGTATAGTTTCAATTTTTCTTGAAAGCTCTGGAATTTTTAACTTTAGAAAAGTTCAACTTTCTATATTGTTTCTATCTCAATCTTGTTAAACCACAAAAGTAATATAACATAACTGTTACAAATCATGCGAAAAAGTATACGCTGTTATAGCTCCCAAAAAATGTACATTTGGTGCGATGTCCCGAACGGCGCTAGCTCCGAGGACGTAGTCCATTCACACTCCCCTTAAGCTCGAGCCAGTTCTGTGTGGGTGAGGTCGGCGAGCGGCGCAGTATCGATCATGTCGCCTGATGCACGTGCCCATGCGGGTCAGTGTCCTTGACCTTCATGGCGATGTTGCAACTCCATTTGTGGATTTGTCCAAGTCACTTCACGCAACGAACAGACTGCAGGGGCTCAGAGTATCAAATGATGTCACCGCAGGGTCTCTCCTCGGGAGGTCCTAGGGTTCACGACCCGACCGAGGAAGGATTTTCGACAGTAGCTAGATAGATCGAATGAAGCCGTCGTCTGGAGGATTATTTTACCGAACGGCTGCTCCGATCGGTAGATTCCGTGGGTTCTCCGATCAACACCAGGCGAACGCTGGATTAGTACCCTAACAAACGGGCCACGTACCGCGCGTACTATTTTCTTCCTCTTCCTTGTCCTTTCCTCGCGCTCTAATTAGACACACTTACACTAGCATAAACTACACTACCATACATGCCGGGAGTCCCGTCGGGAGCTTCACTGGTGGTGAGCTTCACGCCTCATGGCTGGGGCGGAAGATATCTGGTTGGAAAAAAACTCACTTGCAGACGAGTAGGTCGGCGCCGTTCTCACCGTTCAGTGGGGAAGAAAACGGGCCCCGGGATAAAACTTGCCCTATACTTTCGGGACTAACAATCAAAGTAGTTTACGCGCCAGGAAATACGAAATAATCAACCAATTCATGCGGTAAAATTTGTTCATTTAATTTTTAGATTAGGTAGAAGAGAAGCAAGGTCATGGCTTCGGAGACTGAACTCCCTGATCATATAAATCTAACCCATGGTAGATATTTATTAACGCTTGTGTGCGGATGTTTTATGAGCACGATTTTAAAGCTTCATTGTGTGTCAATTACTTTAATGAACTCATAAAAAATGCGCGCTTTACGGAATGAAAATTCTTTGTCAGACAAAATGAATGAATTGCATTAAGAAATCATAACATAATTGCATTAATTAGCGTGGTCAATCTAAGATAGATTCTAATGTAAAGAATATCTAAAAAGGAAACTGAAAATCAAAATAACCTTAGGCCAGACGAAGATAAAACTACAATTTGATATATTTAAAATTAACGCATATGCCGTACTTAATTATTTAGCAAAATTTCAATGAATAATGGTTCTATTATATATGTGCTATTTTTTTAAACGTGCAAAAGTGTTTGTTGCATAAAGAAGAAAGAAAATTAAATTGATAGAAAACTTACTGTCTATTGTTCAAAAATAATAATTGCAGAGAGAGAATTGATGGATAACAAAACATCTGAAACAATAGGAGAACTGTATAACAAGATCTCCGAACTGGTAATATGAAGTAACACGCTGTACAAAATTGTCAGATATTTCTGATGAGTATGTTCCTGACAATGATTCGAACGATATTCGAAACGCAAGAAAATATTTAATTTCTCAGACGTCGATCTCACTCTAGGAAAGAGAGTACCCTTGAAGAGTACCAAGAGAAAGAGAGTCTCTCTGAAAAAAAAATAGTTATTGTCCTTGACGATCTCCACTTATATGATAAAAAAGAATTTCTGTAAATGTAAATGTTGATATTGGTAAACAAGTACGCTTTGTGATCAGATACTATTTACGTTTTGGAAATTATTTTTCACTACAAATATTTCAGTTTTTATTCTTTAGCAGCTTTAATAGGTATACGCAATTTTTAAAATGATGTCAGATATCATTTTGGCTAAATGCTGCCAGACATTTTTTTAAGTCGAAAAATTCGGTCGAAATAAACGAATTTCTTACAAAACGTGATGATTCGTATATCTTGGAACTTGTTTAAAACAAGGAAATTTTGATGTTTTCTCATTTTTTCTTTTTATATCGATGTGCTACCGGTGTAAATGTAGAGAATAAAGAAATGTATGAAAGAAATTAAAAGGTTTACTTCACAAGTGAATAATAGAATGATTTGGTTTTTCGAGAGAGATAAAGTGACGGTTTAGAGAGCTGTAATGAATAACGATTTACTCAACATCTACTCGAGAAAGATACTTCACTGATTTCTACCGTTGCTCATAAAGTACTACTTTCGTCTGGTAGATGAAATAACTATCGATTTGTATGAAAATACTATTATGATGTTCAATTCATAATACAATTAGTAGTTCCATCACACTTAATGAGAATACTCCTTATTTATTTTTGTTTAACAAAAATCATTAACCTGTCTGACATTTATAAGAGAAAACTTATTATTTGTTCAGTAAAAATACAAATGCAGTCCAGCATTTCTTCTGAAGATCAAGGTATTTCAAGCAAGGAGATGTAAATATTATTCAAATGTTTAATAGGCTGAGGACACTTTGATAGACCGCGAATAAGTAAAAATATCGATTTCAAAACTCGACTAGGTAAAACATGATAACAGTAGAATCAAAGCGTACTTCTGCGGTGTTACACTTTAGAAGTCAACAAAGAAAGAGCATACATGTATATTTCTACGTAGTACTAGGGCATTTCCAGATTTCTCAGGAAAGACAATAGCAGGTATTATGGAGTTTTGCACGGAAAAGCAATACAGAAATGAACTGCAGTATCGATCTACTGTGCAAACGCCACTTAAGCTGTGCATACCTTTTGTGCATCTGCGCATGCGTAGAAGATAGATATTGAAGTCAATTGATGTAAGTTACGACGTGCAGAAACTCCCTGTTAACACCGCAGCAACGGTTTCCATCTGTTGAGATATTTGCGAACTACGTGCTCACAAGGCATCATATATAACAAAGACAGCCGTTTGTACAACAGCACGATCAAACTCATCATGATCATCTCGATTATCAGAATGAAATTTCCGAGCCCGTGGAATTCTGAATGATATGAATTTGTTCGAGTTAGTTTCTTAAGTCTTCAAAACCTCACGCAAACGGACGTTATGATGTTACGCTACCTGACTGATTCAGTATTTCGTAGTAAACAATTATTATGAGTAAGTCATATTTTCATCAGCTGGAAATGAAATGCAATGTCTATACATTGTTTCCGCATGAGATTTGCATTCGGCTACCCGCGCGCCGCCCCTCAGCTCAAGGTCCTTGGCCCTTTCTTTGTCAAGGGCCGCCTTTCACCCTGAGTGAGCGTACATCATTGGCTGCTCAGCTCTTCCACCCTCGCCCACCTCCCTGCTCCCTAGCGAAGGCGTGGAGTCATTCAGAACACTTGGTTGCGGTAGCCGACAGCGATTTTGGTCGGCGAATTAGATTGCAAGGTTTTATGACCTCATTTGCCTCCTCGGATGCTCCCGCAGACCCACAGACGAGGATGCGGCCGCACACCACGCCACCTACTGGCTTGTTTTGTCGGAGTTTGTGTGGTACCCAATAGCTCCCCCCTCTACATCCTTAGACCCGGCCCCTCCGCCACGCCTCGGGGTAGCCACCCCCGTGGCAGGGGCTGGGAGGGGCGGTTTCTACATATATATATATATATATATATATAATTATTATATATATATATATATATATATTATATATACTGGTTGCGTAGGCTTCCCGCGGCCAGGAGTTTATGTTTGCTGGGGCTATCCGGGAACAGAGGCCGCGTTGAGCGAGAGCTCTGTGAGGAATTAGGCAAGCAGTACGCTCTGAAGAAGCACAATACGCTGGCCGAAACGTTAGCCACCATGACATTGACGCGGCTCGTCTCGGATAGCCCAGCCTACAATCTATATATCTATATTCGTGTGCCATTGCTCCCCCGCCAGAGTTCAGATGACAGGTATATTCAGGGCCGCTGCCCACGAGCGTATGGTTTTCCGCGAAGCGTCGGCCATGTGAGCTCCCATGCTCTACGCCGTAGCGTAGCAGTTGGTACATGGCGCGCCGGCAATGGGTACTTGCGCCTGTCATTCCGCAAGTCATCACGCCGCTCGCAACTAATTAGGGCTACAGGCTGCCCAGCTCTCGAGGAATTGGGGCTACAGGCTGCCAATCAGTGTGTGTCACACTGGCACGCGTTTTAACGCCTTCACCCGCACATTTGTTAGCGAATATTAGACCACGCACGCTCGCATGCGGCGTCATCGTGCCGGGTACTCCGAACATTCGATTGGCTGGGGCCACATTGTGTGTCATCACATAGGCATCGCCGCACGTCTACGCCTCCAGCTCCAGCAGCAACGGTACAGGACAGCCGTACGGGAACATTAATATCCGCGTACCAGGCACCTGTCCTTCGCTCCAGGGATGTCGAGGAACGTAGGTTATTTAAAGACATTGTAACATTACAATCCAGTGATTGTTTAAAAACATTAAGACTAATTCATTTATTGTATTATTTTTTGTAGTATTCTTTTGCATCTCTTCATTAATTAGCTTTGTTGTTAAGTGCATTATAAATTTTAAGATTTAAAATTAAGAATTTTATTAATAATTCACCACTCGGGCTCGGCTATTCATTATGTAAATACTACGTAGGTACATTCAGTTTTATAATTTTTTCTTTCTTCAGTTCTCGGATCGTAAGTTTCTTTAATTTTATTTCCAAGAAGCATTATTACTCTTTAACATTAATAGTTAAATTAATATTTAAGCCACTTTTGCTCCTGTTACTTATATTTCGGCTGATTACTGTCCTTTTCCTCTTACGAGGTGGTCCTCCAAGCCTTTCTTATATTTCCCTGTAATTTCGATGTATCCCTCTGGCTACATCGTCGAGCTACCAGAGGCCGACATGTGTGTGTGCTGTGTGTGCATATAGCTAGCAGTAAAGTCCACGCTGTTGGCTCATCATTGTGCGTGGCGCCATGTTACAGGTGGGTATGAGGTGAGTACCGCAACTGCACGCGCTCAGACGACACGGACGGGCGGTGCGCACACATACATCTTCACAGGTGTATGTCGTATATACCATGTTAATTGTACAAGGATCTCTTATTACAAAAAAGTAAAAATAATTTTATGAAAAAATGAAAAGTCAGGAATCTGTGATGTATTTTAAAAAAGTAAAAAAGTTGCTCTTGTAGAGAAACCCACAGATGTAAGTCTCCAGAGAAAAAAGACGGGGAGTGAAGTTTTGAACATTATTGAACAATGAACATGATTGTTTGATCCATTGCAGTTTTAGAAAGTTTGTTTTTACGTTTTTATAACGGAGGAATAATGGGTGTCACTTCGGACTACATCGAAGTGATGCCGGCGGCGAAACGTTAGTTGCGACTTTGAGGTAGAGGTGGTAATAAGAGCCATATGTATAACATGAGCCTCCTAAGTATCTGCTTACACCTCGCACACAACCTAACGAGAACGATTCTAAATACTAATTTAGTAACTTCTTTTGTTGTCATAGCACTCTGGTTCAGTCCCGAAATACAGCTGATGAGTAACAGAGATGTTCGTGTATTCTCGAATGTGAAAACTTTGAAAGGTACGTCTTTGGCTTGTAATTACAGCTTTAATTTGCCTAGACAGATTCTAATTCCTAACGAATGAAATACAATATGTTTTTAACATTATTTTCATGGCCGTAGGCTATAGTTTTAAACGTAACAAAAGTCAGTTTTGATTTACAAAATGGTAATAAGTTGAAGGTTGTAAAATGAGTCCCGAACTGCGGTGAGTAAATGAGCTCCCAAAGTTTAAGAAACTCTTTTTACATAGACTACAACTTATATTTGTACTATTTTTGATTTAGATGCTACGAACGGTTCCAGGCCCAACCCCGAAAACCAAAAGGAAGAAACTGGAGTGAAGTGACTGAAGACATTGTTAATGCAATTGAGGCAGTTAGGAGCTATGAAATGGGTTTGGAAAAGGCTTCCAAGATGTTTCTCGTTCCAAGTCTTCTTCAAAGGCTTGTTCGTGGTGACAAACCTTTGGAAGAAGCAGCATTAACTAAATTAGGAAAAAATCTATATTGATGAGCTATGTAAAGAGAAAACTGAATATTTGCTAATCATCATTCCGAGCTTGATTGCCGAACCGAACGGATCGCTCATCGTTGTGAACAATGGTAACAGTGTGACTGAAGAAAATTTGTGAACCAACGTAAATCTTGTGGTCTGTGAAAACACTGCCACTAGTGAGCGCTACGCATTATGTACAATGGGTACTGCCCGACAACGAGGCAGCTCATCAGTAATGCTCTAGCAACACTAAAAAGTGATTATCCCATCCCAGATTTAAACGTATCGATGCCGTACCAAGAAGTAACGGAAACTGCCAGTAATGGTGTTTCATCAATGGAATCTCAACCAAGCCAAACAACAATGGAACCTCAACCAAATCAACAAACTTCAATGAGACTGCAAAACCCGGACATCCCGCAAAGTAACGCTACAGACCAACATGTCGCAGGGCAAAACTTAAAGCATCCTTCTGATGATAACAATTCAGCTAACGAGATAAAAAGGACGAACCTACAATCAAACCAAGACAATATAGACAGTTCAACCCAATGTCGATATTCGGTCCCCACTGGAAATAGATTTGAGACACTGAACAGCGAACCGGATCCCAGCAATCAAAATAAGTTTAGTTATGTCAATGAAGCCCCATCAAGTGTGTCAGAAACAATAAAAATCCCGTCAATTTATGTAGCAAATATAACAAACATTACGCAATGAGATTAATAGCAATCTAACAACCAGCTTCACACTTCAATTTATAAATAATAGGGTAAAAATTCAACCAGAAAAAAGTCAGTGACTTCAGAGACATAACCAAATATTTAGTTAACACTAGAAAACAATTTTAGACTTACAAGTACCTTGCAAATACGAAATTCTCAGTTGTATTCCAAAACCTACACACATCAAACACAGAAGAGTAAATCTACACCGAATTGAAAGAAAAACACCCATCACTCATCAAAGTTACCAGACTCCGAAGAGACAGTAACCCAATTCCACTAATTGCAGCAGAATTCAACAGGCAAGAAAACATAGAAAATATTTTAGAAATAAGACAAATATGTAATCTCATTGCATAAGCTGAAAGGAGAAGACGACCTAAATACCCCATTCAATGCATGAGATGTTTAGACTTTGGCCATACAAAAAATAATTGTAACCATAAAATAGCATGTATTTATTGTTCCAAAAATCATTATTCAGCTACTTGCATCCAAAAAATTAATCATTCAAATGTTATAACTGTCAAGGAAACCACAGAGCTGACCTCAGAACAGTAGAAGGCCCCTGTTATAAAAAAAGCTAGACAAAACCCTAACAATTACAATCCCCAAATTAGAAATACAACCAATGGATCTCCAATTTCGCCACCTCAAAATACACAAACTAACTTCCCCAGACTGTCAAACACTCAAAACATCCCAAACTTTAGCTACATAAACAACACAAACAGAACACAAAATATTAATGAGCATAATAACTTCCAAAATCTAAATCCACATGCACATTCTAACGAGAATAACTTTCTCAACTCCCTAATCAATACAATAGCTACTCACACAGTCAATATAATCAGTTCAATTATCCCATCCATAATAAATAACATTCAATCATCCATCTCAGTATACATTAATAATAATTATGCAACAAACCAATTAACAAATAAATTAATAAGATTACCATACTCAATTGTAATGCAAATGGAATAATCAATAAAAACAATGAACTGAAATATTTCATGCAAGATAAGAAAACAGACTTTGTCTACATAACAGAAACACATTTAAACAATAGTACAAAATTCAGCATACCAGATTACAAAGCAATCTGGACAGACAGACCAAATACTAATGGAAGAGGAGTAATGATTCTTATTCAGAACAAAATATCATGTTATCATATAATATTACCACCAACCTCTGGTATTGAAACAGCAGCAATTAGGTTCATTAATAACAACAATCTGAAAACAACACTCATAGTAGCATATAAGCCCCCCCCCCATGTAAAAATCCAACACACCAATTTCATTGGTGTTATTGATCAACACACCCCAACAATAGCCGCAGGTGATCTTAATGCAAAATATGTACAGTTGGGATGTAAAAACAATAACGCAGCTGGAACACAAATACTACAACTAATAAACAGCAACAAACAAAATATCATAACCCCCAATCAACCAACATACTATCCACTTGATCACTCTAGGAACCCAGACCTGTTAGACATAGGTATAACAAATTTAAAACAACCATTTTTCTCCACAGTACACCATGAAATGGAATCAGATCACCTACCAGTAAAAACTACAACACACCATTAACTTCCCCTCCACACACAAACACACACACACATTCCACAACTCAACACACACAATTAATTGGCAAAAATTTAAAAATAATGTTAAAAACAACTAACGCTAAATTCAAAATCTTAAATACCCCTCCAGAATTGATCAAGCAATAACAATATTCAATAACATAATATTCAGTGAACTATAGAACAGTATATTAAACAAATCACCTAAGAACACACAGAATAAAAAAATAACTTCCCAATCAATTTCAATTCCCATAAGAAATCTAATACACATAAAGAATAAAACAAGAAGATTATGGAATCAAACTAGAAACCCTGAAGTTAAAAAGGAACTGAACCTATTAACATATATTACCAAAAAAACACTTTTCACACAGAAACAACAATACAATACCATGATTCAAACTTGAAGCTCAAATAACAATACACTGTGGTAATTTAAAAATAAAATACTAAAACAAAATAATATTCATCCACTTAATACCAGCACAGGGAAAAAATTTCTCATTGAAAAAGCTGGATCACTAGCAAAACATTTTGCAGATACATTCAAACCCAACAACTCCCCCCTACACCCACAATACCAAAAAATCACACAGATAGCAACATCTTCTAATTATAATGTACTTTCCACACTCAGATTTACATCCCCTCATTTCCTGAAAAAAGGCTTCAGGATATGACAGAATAAATAACAAAATCCTAAAAAAATCAGCCAAACCAAGCAATAGCATTCTTAAGTCACATTTATAACTCTTCATTTATAACAGGTTAATTTCCACTGTTATAGAAACATTCTATAGTAATACACATTCCAAAACTCATGAAAGATCCATCCAATATAGAAAATCAAAGACTAATAGGCCTGTTACTGTCCTTGTCCAAAATTCTAGAGAAAATTAATCAGAAAAGAATCAATAATTACTTCAACAAAAATGACATCATTCCCAGGCATCATTTTGGATTCACAGAAAAGTTATCAACCACACATCAATTATTAAGGATCACAGAACAGATACATAGAGCATTCCAAAAAAAGCTACATACTATATCAACCTTTCTAGACATTCCACAAGCATATGACAAAGTATGGCATCAAGGTCTTATGTACAAATTTAGAATCATTGACAGACCCAAATATCTAACCAACATCATCAATAGCTTCATCAGAATATAATATTTTCAGTTTGAATAGATAAAGATCTCTCAAACCCAAAACTAATAATGGCTGGACTTCTCCAGGGCTTCCCACTTTCACCTATATTATTCAATCTTTATACAGCTGATATACCTATATCCAACACAATTTATACAGCACAATTCGCAGGTGCATTGTATTATCACATTAACTTATCACATTAAGAAATACAATGCAATAACATTTAAACCAAATATATTCTTGGTCAATCAAATGGAAGATAAATTAAACCCAGCTAAGCCAACAGCAAAAATCTTTTCATTAAAAACATTTTCAACACCACCACCCCTTACACTTAACAATAACACAATTCCTTGAAGCCCACTCAACAAAACAGTGAAATATCTAGGGCTGCATTTAGACACCAAGCTAACTGGAAAGAACATATATACATTAAAACACAACAAACAAAAGTCAAGCTAAATCAATTAAAACCAATAACAAATATAGATACACCTTAAAAGAACTGTAGAAAATACAGACCTCCTATATACAGCCATAATAAGACCCATATTCTCTATGCTTGTCCTCTCTGGATTAATGAAGCGAAAACCAATATCCATAAAATAAATGTGATACAAAATAAATTCCTGTGATCAATAACCAATGCACCCTGGTTCATCAGAAACAAACATTTATAAAGAAATTCCAATAAAACCTATCATACATCACATCACTAAGTTATCCCATAATTTTTACAATAATATGACATCAATTACCTAACTATCCCAATACAACCTAGGCAAAGCATCCATAAATGCCACCAGAAGAAAAAATAGATTTCCTTAACATATTTTTATATACAACTTGCAAATTTAGAGGATTCTTTGTGAGGTGCTCAGTGGGTTTCCTCTCCCTAAGAATGTATTGTAAAGAAACACTAGTTTAGTTTTTTAAATAGATAGTAAGCATCAAGACATGTGAAAAAGTTGTACTGTTAACTGATCCATGTATGACATCCATATTAATATTAATTTAAATTTTAAAAAATTGTTAATCAAGGAAAGTAAATTCAATGCTAATCACGAAAAGATGTTCGCGGGGTAGAGTATCACCTTTGTGAAAGTCGCTCTTATGATGGCTGGAGCAAAAACAAATGCCTGCAAATATAGAAAAAGGAAAACATTAAGAGGCTAAAATCCTAAAAGAGAATGGTGACAGAATCAAACCCGCACACAAGCAATGTTTCAAAGGGAAACTTCAATGAGAAATCAGAAGAATATGATTACTCCATCAATTCAAGAGTCTCTGATTTCGAAGCACTAGTGGGGATTGAAAGACCCGTTGATGACCAAACGCCTTGTTTTGGACTATTTTCAGCAGACTACCGTGAAAAACTGTGGATCGAGTGAAATGTGGACACCCAATGACTGATAGGGCTGAAAAGGACATTTACATTTGTGTTTTTTATAAATAACTATTTTTATTTTCCAAGCGTTTCTAATAAAATAGCATTTTCATATCTAAATATATACGTAGTTTCTTTAAATCTTACAAAAATGTTGAAGTTTAAGTTATCATATTTGTTTTCAAGCAATGCAGTTTATGTATTTTTAAGTCAAAACAAAAGTGGAGTATCGTATTACCACCATCTCCTCTGTCTCTGAAGCACAGCACTTTACAGCTATGTAACAATTTTCAGTGGTTTCTCCGATCAATATCAGGCCTCATGGCCTGAATCGCCATGTAAAATAAGGCATTAATTCAATTCAATTCAATTCAATTCAATTCAATTCAATTCAATTCAATTCAATTCAATTCAATTCAATACTTTACCTCAAACGTCGGGGACTAATTGGGTCCTTAGATCATGACGCGGTGTCACACAGGTGGAGATACCTTCAGATGAAACCGCTCAAGGTGATGTGTAAGTCCGCGCGCGACCTCATCTGGCAGTGGTGGAGGATGAATGTCATCTTTAGAGGTCTAATGGGAATAGAGACTGGAAAAATATGAAGTATGAATCGTCAAAATATGTACATAAATATGTAATAATAACAGTAAGACTATGAAATAAATATGTAAAATGGGATATGATATGTAATCCTAACACACTTTTATTATAAAACACATTTATATAATACGAAGCCATCATACCAACTGGCAGAATCTACGACCAGCAAACAATCATTACTGCGTTCACCATTTTCATCGAAGTGTTACACGTCGGCAATCGCCAAAGTTTCTCGGAAGTTAATGTGAAAGGTCACAAAACGCGGCGTAAATGATACTTTTCACTCCTACTAAAATGATGTCAGTCGCTGATACGCACTTCCCCCTTTAAGATAACTGCAGCAGGTACGCCGCACTGGGCGAACATCCGACAGCGTCTTCACGTACCGTACCTCGAGTAGATAGCGCGCAGAAATAATGTGGAAAAAATGCTGATTATTTTTAAAAAAATATTTCTTTCATAAAAAATGTAATAAAATTGAAGAAAATTGATAGAATAAAAATATTTCGTGGAAATAGCAAAATATGTAAATAATGTAATATAGTACTATATACGTAAAAATAAGGAACGAAAATAATTATATATATTGTATTAGGACGGTGACGATTCGTCAATATTACAATTTTCAAAATGGAAAGTAGAAAGACAAAAAATATATGACAGAAAAAACTGGTTTGTAAATATGCTCCACATTTACAGACCTAATGACCTAAGTGTCGCAACTGGAACCAATAATAATTATTTCTAATGTAATTATCACATTCACAAGTTATTGGTGAGACCTTTCGGTTGTCACTTTTCTACAGTTCTTACTTTTATGGGATGTAATCGCAGATTCAGTCTTATTTAAAAAACTGTATAAAATGTTAGATGTTCTGAAACCTTTCCAAAACTGGCCATTGAAGAGCACGGTGGAATAAAAGTTGCAATATCACCGTGTTGGAGAAAAAAAGAGAAAGAGAGAAAGGAAAAGAACCGGACGAACGTCATTCACTTTGCGTTTCATCCTGTGGAATAATTGAAACCCATAAATGCATTCAACGGGCTGTGCGAAGGTCCTCTGGAGCGAGTAAATGTTTAACGAAAGATCACAGCGGGAAATTGGTGGAAAATGGAACCGGTCGCAGGCTGGGGAGATGTCAGAGGAAATGAAACAAAGGAAATTGTTGGATGGCCACGCACTCATTTGACGACACATTTGCGAGAGGAAGACAGATTACAAAACAAGAAACGATGCTAACCCACAGATTCCTGTTTGAATTGATTCATTTGAAAGCATAGAAAAAATAGTGTGTTGGTTTCATTTTTTTACCCTTTGTAGTAAGAATGGTGTCAAAATGAATTGAGTATATATTTGTATTCCGTGTTTATTGCATTAATTATCCTTACATTAATGGAATAAATTGTATCAAATTTACTTTACCATTATATTTGTAGGCTTAGATTATAAATATGTAACTCATATTAAACTATTCTATAAAAATCAATGTAATATCCTATTGATTCCTACTGACTCAGTCAATAACATAATCTATATAATTTCTTCTCAAGCTTTATCTTCCACACATTTCCATTTGTTCTTATCTGGTATCTATTTTTTCTGCTATCTACCTTGCTATCACTATCCCTTTCACAAATGCTATCACAAGGCCCGTAGGCGGAGAAACTGTAGCCGATAGTGGGCATACGAAAATCATCCCAGGAGAAGGAATGGAAATGTGGGATTAGGTGAAACAGGAGTCGATAGCGTGTGTATGAAAAAAGTGACAGTCGGTACGGAATTCTAGTGGTCCAGTTTATGATGTGATATCGATAACAAAACATCTATGTTAATAAAACGCGATGTTTTAAAACTTGTTTAGTAATTTCTAAGCAACAAAATCTAATTTTGCAGTACTATGTTTATTACGTTATAATACAGATTAAACTGATAACAAAAGACAAATAAGAAGAATAAATAAAATACTCAGCCTGAAACACTGCGTGTTCACAGTAATGTCAAGAGGTCACAGCTTCCTGAGTTCGCTGAAGAAGGGTACGGGTAGAAGAAAGGGAAGACTCAGGCCCATAGTGTACGCCGCCTCTCCATGTACGAAACGCAAGTAAAGACGCACGAAATACCAGGACATCGGGGTCATCCCGAGCGAGACATACTGTCCGCGATGAAGATAGTGTCACGCGTGCCCTCTGTGGAGGAGAACGTGAACTTCTGTGCCAGTAGGAAAGTGGCACTGTCTCGTCCATAAGAGAGAAACGCACGCGTTCTTCATACAGCGTTCATATTCATATTCATATTCATATATATATATATATATATATATATATATATATATACAGAGAGAGAGAGAGAGAGAGAGACATAGATAGTGACAGACCGTAGGTGGCTCAGAGGCCCAGGAGGTGATGCACCTGTGGCCGACAGATAGCACCATGCTCTGTGCGTTTGAAGAGGGTATTGATAGACCATGGAAGGATTAAGTGCTCGTTAAAACGAATTAGAATTACAAAGAAAATGAATTAAAGAAATAGTATTTTTATACAAATATTTGTCACGAAAATGTCCTTTTTCTTCCTTTTTGTTGGTGGTGCTATGTCACGTCCCTACAAGCCCCCACTGGTATGAAAAAATGTTTACACTGTATTTATAGAAAACCAAATTTTGTTCAGCGATTTCGTCCTTCAGTGCAATGTATTTATTTATTTATTTACTTATTTATTTATTTAACAATTTTAAATTTAAAATATTTTTAACATTTATAAATACAATTAAAAATTGTATGTTAGGTTCTATGGGCAGACGAATGCACGATTTCTTAAATTCTGGATTCCTGCCGTAGTCCAAATTCAAGCAGAATTATTGTATGAATGTAATTGGAATCGAACGCTCTTGGCAAGAATATTATATTCGCTCTCTTTAAAAAAAAACATTTGCAAAAGTAACTCAGTTTCATATTTTTGTTGATCAGAGGCATTGTAATAGTGAATCATTGAGCTCTAAAGCACGTCTGCAGAGCCAACCAATATTAAAATACCCATATTGCATCAAATTAGTGTTTGCGTACTAGTGATGGTATGTCAATGACAGATCCCAAAGTAGGTGTTTTCATATTTCTTTGTTTAGGTAAGAAGTTACCGTTTCATCGTTTGGGTTTCTATTATTTTAATCTTTCCCTCTAATAGTTTCGTCTTTCAACGCTTACCAGATGTTTACAAAAAATGGAAACCAGGCACACATAATCGCTTCGTGCAAACACTGGGTTATTTTTATTGTTAGATTCAGAGAGAATTAGAGAATATTATCAACGTAAAATTCGAAACTTTTGCAGAGAATTCAGAAAATCTTCTGGAGACTATCGCACATTCGAGGTCTTTTTGGAGCATTGCCGGGAGTGGCCAGTAGATTGCTCCACCTTGCATAACTGGGGTCAAGATGACCGGCCTACTCTCCTGTACCTATAATTCTCTCTGCCCAAAATTCGAATAAGGACAGGATGTAGTTTATCTAATTTCGCTGGGGTTACCATACGCCCTCTTTGCCCCAGACATGTCTCCTTTTTGAAGTAAGAAAAACCGTCCTGGTGGATTTTAAAAGAAAGGACGAATGCCCTCTTTTTTAGAAAATGTAACCTAGACGTCTGATGTACGAAGAATACTACGTTCTTTTAACATTTTCGAGACCCGAACCTCATATTTAATAGTTGTATAAATAAACGACATTAAATTCAACCATCTTGCCTAACAACCGCCAAAATCCATAGATCAACTACATTACATTTACGTCCTTTTTCAAAAAAATATACTATGGGAGGCGATTGATGGCAGCTGGCAAGACCGTAAAGCGAGTTGACAATAAGAAAATGAGGAAACTTCACTACGAGAAAGTCTGTGCCATTTGTAGCACCACTAGTTCCATAATAAAAGTATGGTAACCCTAAGTGTCACCGAACGGGTCAGACCCGCCCATAAAACCGTTGCAGTCTTATTTTAGGGTCTGTCGATGTAGATAATAGCTGCTGTTATTAATGTACGTTCTTCTCTTTCGACTTCTGTCTTTCGGGGTAATAAAGGGTGCAATGTTATATTCAGTGAATTTATTTGGCCCTTGTAGGAAAATGCTGATCTCAGTATAACCCTTGACTGTTTATAAAATTTCATAAGACCTGAGGCAATTAAGATTTTTCATCCCTCAGTCGGATTGTTGATACATTAAATGGACAGTATTACGAAAATATTTTAAAGTAAACCAGCATAAAATCAATGAGTTATATTTCTAAATACATGTAGGGCGAGAACTTAGATACGGACAGTCGTATTACAGTTGGGTAGTATTAACAATAAAAATGGCAATAATATATTGACATTTATTGAGGAGACGGGCGTTACTGCCCCCCCCCCATATAGTTCTCTGGACCCAGGAATGGCTTGAGTAAGGAAAAGTTAATTAAGAAAATTATCATGTTCAACGTCTCGCAATATAAGGACATTAAATTAAGATGTGAAACTATTATTCTGTACAGAATTCTGCACATAGCACTTGTACATGTTAGACGAACTACATTCTTCATTCAGAAAACTAAATAAAACTACCATTTCTGCAAAAAGTGGATCATACACTTACAATATTTGGAGCTAAATGCCTGTTATTTGAAACAAGAGATTCATAAATACATGAAGCGTAATAAATAGATTTTAAATTTAATGGATAGAATTTGGAATAAAAACCCTGAAGACAAATGAGGGGCCTAGTTTCAAAACGCGACTTTTTCAGCTTTGATGAAAATGACATTTGTTTAAATAAGGGGTCCGTTGCAGTTATGCATCGTTCTATAAAACTATTTGTAACAAAACACTTTTTTGTTCACTCCAGAGGGCTTCATAATAATGTGTTAATAGCAGAACGCGATATTCATTTCGTTGAAATGTAGTCTTTCCAATCCATCAATCAGAGATCCTTCTGTCACAATGTTTTGGCCCTGTATTATATCAAAATGAAAATTATGATCAAGCTGATACTGAAAATCATGAGTATTTTGAAAGCCAGCAGTTAGGGGTTGCAGATTTTCATATTTGATGAAAAATGCCAAATGAAATCAAGAAATAAGAAGAAAATAATACTCTTGTACACATATTTAATGAAAATAAACTTTTTTAAGAACAAATATGTTTTCACCGAAAAAATCAATTAAATTTCAAAATAAAACGTTTCCCAATTTTTAGCTCAATTTCTAACATAATGATTAGATTTTTTAAAATTATCTTATAATATTGATTTCTTAATTCACTAGTCAAAGGTATTAATCCCAAACATTCAGCAGCATAATGTTTTAAACAAATGATATGACATTTTCCTGTTTTTCTCATAACAGACGTGCATGGAAAAGTCTCTTTTTGAAACTAGACCCCTCAAACGAATTTACTAAAACTAAATAAAATGCAGTAGCGGGCGTGCAAACCAGCTTGCAGTCTAAGGAATGAGGCGGAATTAAGTAGAAAATAAAGTATTGGCCTGTACTTAAATTCTGTGATCCATGTAACGCGAATTAACAATGATCAGGAGAATAGCATGATCAATCCTCGGTAGAAAGATCCCAGGACGTTAACGAAGGAGAATATGAGCAGTAAACGCACAGAAATTACAAACAAGATAACCGATCTTGCAAATTGACCTCGTTAAACAGAGCAATTAATAATAACTGATATATTTTTTATAAAAAAGTGATAACTTATTCCAGAAGAGGAGGACATAAATGTCCAGTGATGCAAATATATATATATATATACAGAAGTAAATAATGATCGTAAAAATTAGTGCCGTGAGGTTGCGATAGGAACTAACAAAAACGATAGTTTGAAATATAAATGTTTAATATTTGTCAACAAAAATGGTATCATTTCCGGAAAAAGTACTGGGTCAATAAAACAAATTACATTAAGCAATTAAATTTCCTAAAATATGCTGAAATATAGTATTAGACTTTTAGAATTCAGTGATCAGAAAAAGCAATATATAATGTTTGGATTCGATTGTAAATGCATGGTGTAGCGCAACTCTAATGCAGAATTGGACCCTTAAATCTGTTGCTTCCATAAAAACAAGGTGACGGTTTCACGGTAGTATGAAGGGGTATGAGAAAGAGTAGGTTGTCTGCATGTAACCAATGGAGTGATGGTACATCTACATGGTAATTCCAGTCGGGCTTTTATCTATAACGGAATATCTCCATGTTAGTGCTTTGGAAATGGGTCTTGGAAATAATTTTGTGTTTCAAGTCAATAGGGCAGTGACACAAAACCAAAAAATTCAATATTTGATTGTGCCTGTTCTTTAACTACAAAAAATAATTTTATATATCCCTTGACATTAACCCTGGAGATGTGTGATCTGCTCTTTAAAACAAACTCGTGATACTAAAAGAAATATATTATAAAATTGTGTTCTCGTCTAGTTTTAATTTATATTTAGGTACAGTTATACACAGTTAATATACATTTTCAAAAGTTATAAATGTATTGCAAAAAATTATTTGAAATTTTAACTTGTAACATAATTTTCTAATGAAAATTGTATTTTGCAATCAAGCTTGCCACATCTACCACAGGTTGTTATTTCTTTAATATTATTGTATTTTAGGGTTAGTTCTTTAATTTAGAAGTTCTTTAGTACTAAAGTCATTGTTTTTGAAAATATAAAGAGCATCCTAGCGTTTTATAATTAACCACTTCAAGGAAAGGGTAAATTGGATGCTGATTGACAACTAAAACAAGTTACATGAATTTTTTACTAAAAAGAATAAATATATTCATAATATAAGAAGACGCGAGCGTTATTCCCTCCCTGGTCTTTCTGGGAATAATTTTGACGTATATTTCTCTAACACCTCATTCATATTCTATAAATGTTTTGATCGTTGTGCTATAGATGTACGATAGATTTTTGCACTAACTTTATGAATCATCTCAATAATTTTATAGGTTTACATACAGATATACATATGTGTCACGTAAATTCAGGTGCATTGAGAATGTTCTTGCGCTGAAGGAAGCCGATCATTCCAATTCAGGAAGTTACTTACTACCTTCACCCTGTCATTACTAATTTGCATTTGAATTCGATCGCCCTTCCCGGATTGCATCAGACTGTGGCGTGCAGCCCAAAACAAATCGTGCATGCAGCTCAAGGTCGCAGAATATCAACAAGCGCCGTCAAGGCGTGGCCAGGGTCGAGGTTGTATCACAGACCTAAACGGGAGTTCCAGGTCTGTTCAACGAATGAAGCATTTGCAACCTCTGCAGACTTACAGTGTTGTATTTGAAATTTAATTCAGAACTGCATTTTAACGAAATTTATTATTTTAGGTACGTATGTGTCAAAGTTTGTCCCACATTGTTCTCCGAAACACTTTTACTATATAATCAAACAGAAGGTCCATTATAGTTATTTATAATAGTTCAGAAATTAATTTTAAACAAGGTAATTTTAATCTGACCTAAAATGCTTTAAACAATTTATTTTGTATAACAACTTTTAACTGATACGGTGTAAATTTATGCATCAAACATTTATGATAAACTATACTTGAAAATAAATATAGTAATAAATGTGGAAATCAGGTAGTAAGAACAATGAGTACTCATCGAATTCGTAATCAAATAGATAAGGAGAAAAATAAGAGAAAAAAAAAGAGAATTTAAGACACATTGAATAAGACTTTTAATGCACGAGCAAAAGGAAATGAATAAGGATTTAGAAACAAATTAGAAAACTCCTTAAAATATTAGACTCTAAACGAATAAAAATAAATCACCTCTCTGATTACATTAGTTGAAAGGCTGTTGCCTTGTCGCTATCGCAATGTATTTTTATGTTCCTGTAGCTCTTGTATAAAACAAACTTTGAAACTCTCCAATTGTCTTTATGTTTGGTCGTTTTTCGCCACAAATTTGATCATTAAAATATTAATAAAAAGTACTGTGCATTTATCAACTGAAGTTTTAATTTAGTAATGAAGTAGGCACATTATTTTCGTGAAGCACTTTTGAACGAAATATTACATTAAGCAGTTCGCAAGTGGTTTACGAGTGCGTGGCAAAATATAAGTAAACTAGGTCATTCCCATAAGATCACTTACTGACCTCTGTGATCTGGTGCTCACTTGCTGACATGTCTTCCTGGACCACACCCAACACAAAAGTGGATCGGAGCCAAATCTTGGAGCAGGTCAAGAACTCATAACCACAACAACCGCAGGGCGTGACGAAGGTCAACAGCCTGGCGGAGCACTAATATAAAACGTAATGCGCTGAACCCGTGAGATTACAAAAGACAGTGCTGGAGGAAAGTCACTAACGAAAAGTAGTACATTTGATTTCTACAAAAAATGCAACATACCAATAATTTTTATTTCGTGTTCCTCAGTACCTACTCTCCAAAACTGACGAAATGAGGGAAATTAACAAATTATGGATTAATACAATTGAATGTTCTGTGAACTAGAATTAAACATGTTTATGAAATTGTATTTTTTATTTGTACTGACTTACATCTGTACATGTTGGCCCCAGTATCCGAGTTCGTTACAAACTACATCTTTATTGTTGTGAATTCTTTTAGGATATCTTGCTATGTACCTTGTCTGCAAAACAATGCATTTCATACAAATGTAATCACTGACTTTTAGGAAAGGGACACAGACGATTGCTAGACACTGTCAGACAATTGATAAACATTGTATTTATATTCACTCACTAATCTTGTAATTTTCATTTAAAGAAAAAAAAATCATGAAATCTAGTTGTATTTTAAATACTATTCCTCGTTTCCCTTAGAAACAAATATAACATAATAAAATTTCAGGAATACACCTTCTCAAAAATATTATATAGTAGCATGTTGAAATAGCGTATTTCTGATATTTAAAAAGAATAACACAGCCTAAAAGTGGTGGAAAGAGATAAATTTCAAATCTATATCTTTTGCGTATAATTTAGTGATACAGAATTTCACTTGGTGTGTCGTCACAAAGAAAACTGGTAATGTTTGCCATTTCTCTGCTCTGAAGGTATACAACTTACGCTGTTGCATCATTTTCTCTATAAAGTTTCCCTGATCCTCGAGTAAATGCTGAGATGGCCCCTTGTTTTCTTCTGGACATACAGTGGCTCACTTCGGATACCCAGAGATATTTCAGAAATCGTAAGTTCTTCGATATTTTGGCGGTTGTTGGAAAGAAATATAAGCAAGAAAGTGAAACATAATTGTTCCTTTACTAATGAATAACAGTACAAACAAAACAAAAATGCCGGATGTAGTTGACGCATTAAATAAAAAAGAAAACAAAATAAAACTGTCTAATTTCTTTAGCCACAGTAATATTCGGACATGTGAAATGAAATATAATATAAATGAAAAAAACAAATAAACAAAATAAAATTAATACTTTGTTGCACAACAATTGTTGTCAATGACGTGCTGCAATCGCGTTAGCATTGAATCAATAATTATTTTCAGGTACTGTTGTCCAATTTGTGCCCATTCTTCCTTGATTCTCGCTTGCAGATCGGACTTGTCATATTTGGGGTTCTCCTGACTGTACTTTCCGATTCATGCCACAAATTCCCGATTCGAGTGTGGTCAGAAGACTGAAGCAGCCGTTCCAACACTATTGAACAATTGTACAACAACCATTCCCGCACTAAATCCGATTTGTGTTTCGGGTCGTTATCTTGATAAAATTTAAACACGTTCCTGATGCCCTGTGTGTCAACATATCTGTGTAAATTCTCTTTCAGTATGTTGAGATACTGATGTTTGTCCATTGTGTCTTTAATAACCGCCAGCTCCCCCACGCCAGCGGCTGATATGCAGCCATTATGTGTTCACCTCCATGTTTCACAGTTGATACTAGGTTTTCAGAATGCAATTCTTATTTGGTTTGCGCCACATCATTTTCCTACCGTCACTGCCAAAAATATTAAGCTTTTTTCATCTACAAAAATTACCTCACGCCACCACTCCTCTGATTTTGTCACATATTCGTTTGCAAACTGAAGTCGTTTTACTCTATTCCTAGCGCGGATAAAGGTTTTTTTTCTGGCCACTCTACCGTGAAATTCGGCATTTCTAATTATTCTGCACACTGCTTCGGGGTGCACAGATGTCCCTGACGCTTCGCGCAGTTCTGCTGCCAGCTGGACGGCACTCACCTTCCAATTTTCTCGTACAGTCCTCAAAATTGCACGCTGCGTTATTTCACGGATCGTCTTATATTGTCCTTGTTAGAATCATTTCCGTCTTCTATCTCAAATCTCTAAACGATATCGTACACCGTGCTCTTTGTCATGAGTAAAAGATTTGTGATCGCTCTGCAGGAGCGTCCCTTTGCGTGGTGGAAAACTCGAGAACTACTCAAACGTCGAGTTCTTTACTTTGCGCCCCATTGAAAGGGGTGTTTCCAGGCGGAAATGTTTACAGCGACTGTCTGCATAGTTTCGTTTGACCTGGGTAGGCGATGTTGCGCTTATAGCGCTATCTGAGAGAGTGGCGAGGGATTAACAGGACATTTTCCATCAGGTGTCCGAATATTAATGTGACTTCGTATTCTTGCATATTCACACATAAATCCGTATTTATGAAACGTATCTTGTATGTAATAAATATTTTCTTTGTATTATTCTGTTTCCTAATAATGTAGATACAGTTCCTACGCATTTCCTCGCATGTAACTTCCGCGCACTAATAATTATAGTCACACAAGAAACGCCTTCAGTATTTGTGGCTGTCCGATATTAATATGAGCCACTGTAAATGAAACTTCAATGGACGTCTTCCCATAGCACGTCACACACAGTTTTTAACTGTTTTTGACATAAATAAATAAACATATTAATTAATTTAATGAACTCTTGTTCCCTGCAGTAATGTACAAGTATAAATGTAATTAGCCAGTTTAATTTCTCGGAGTAGCAATTATGAACAATTTTAAATTCTCTCGAACACATGTTCTTCACAATAATCTATTTCTTTCAAGGAATTCTTGTAATAACCGATCTCGATAAATTTTGTAAAAATCATTTATTCCTTTATCACCCTTCATAATGTTTTCCTCCAATATCATGAACTAATCTTTTTGAAACAATCATGGACTTTTCTTAAATATGGATTTCAATATGAATGAGAATTAGGATAATTTCTTTGGAATATATAACTTCTCATAAGAACATATCCTTCATATATTTGAAAATATTCACATTTTCTTATAATATGAAGTGATATGCAACTAACCAGAAGAAAGATTTTATTATGAAAAGAGATGTTCCTTTTGAGGCAAAAGGGTGTCTTATTCACAATTATTTATTGACGAGTTAGTTTGCGAACATTTTTTAAAAATTCTGTTACTGAAAATACTTTTCTAAGCATATTTTTGTTGTAACATAAACATTGCAATTTTTTCCATGTAACACTTTCTTCTCCACCGATGATACGTGGAATTTTATATTAGCTTCAAAAATGTGTCAACGGTTCAACTGTCGGGATTAACAGCTCTTTTATGAGACCTGAATATCGCTGGAAATTAACGAGAACCTGACCCTTTCACGAACGCGACCCTGGAAATTTACAGAGCATAACGTCGGTAATCCTGATTGATTGACCCGTACCCTTCGGAATATATAACTCGTCCGAGTACATTATTAAATTACTTATGTAAACTGCTCAAACTGATGCTATCTATCCAACATCTTTTACTTTCTCGCAAACTACTTACGTAGTGCACAAAAATATTGCAATGTAAAATTTTTAAAACGTTTTAAAATAATAGTTTAAACAAAAATACTATTTTCGCAAATAATATGCTAATGCCAATAAAGTGAGAGACTGTTTGCTGTTGTAGCAACAAAATTTTGGATTCTATTTGGTCGCTTTCAGATATCGAAGGATAGCGAACCTTAAGTTTGCTATGCAGATATTTTCTCCCACAATTAGACTTGGTACCCAAAATATTCGAGAACACGCTGCATTCTACCACAAAGGTGTGATGAAAAGTTGATTCAGTAAGTTTAATTGAGAAGTATTCACATCCGAAGTGACACTCGTTCTCTCAACTCTTCTAACCGAGACTGGTACAAAGTTCACGTCTTAGCCATCTCAGCTATCTCAGTAGGTCTTATAACACTAATAACTGTGAACGGTTTATAAAAAAAGAAAAAAATCACTCAATCGCGTGGGTGATTTCTGCTTCCTGCTCTCCTGAAACTTATTTATTCGCAAGAGTCATGCATAGGTCCGTGTACTGCATTTAAATGATCTACTACGTCCTCGAGTCAAATGGCTCAATAATTGGTTCTTCAACCAGCCGACCAACCGACGAAACAGCCCGAGCGCACGCAAACCAGTTTTAAAACGCGGTCCAGGCGCGGCGGTGCCGGTCGTGACCACGGCCAAGGTCGTCTGCACCGCGTCGGCCTCCAGGGCGGAGTGGGCCGCTTTCGACGTCAGGCACAGTGCTTCCGTGGTTTCGCCCACCCGCATACGATCACTCTTGGCTCGCTTCACAACAGCTGCAGCGGTTCCACTGGGAGGTTCTCTCTATAGTCTGAATCTCGCGCCCAGCGAGTTTCGTATTTTCGTACACCACAATAAATGCCTGACCGGTCATCATAACACTTATCACAATGACGAAGATTTAAAGGTGGCTGTAAAACACTGGTACCTGTCCCAGGCGGCAGACGTAAATGACGGTGACAAATGTCTCTTTTCTGGTGGTTATTATGTGAGACAATAGTGCAATATGTATACTACCTGCTACGATACATTTTTTGTGCAAGAAATTGTATTATTTTTGTTGACGGCGTAGGGAAACATTTTATGGATGTGCCTCGTATATTTGCATAGAAGTTCCTAAATTGTGCGTTGCACAGACTCAAGGTTGTTTTACATAAATCGCTAAGGCCGTAGGACGGAGTCGAATTGTGAAACACCAAGCGAAGAGTCAAATAATCTTAATATGATACAGGAATACTATACACGTTCGTAAAAGCTTGTAATGTTGATCTTTGTCGAAAATAAATAACTTACACGCAACGTACAACGTAAGTTTAATATGGTTTGCACAATAAAAGCTTAAATATTAAAACTTCAAAGCCAGTTTTTAAAATAACGTATTCAAGAATTTAAATTGACAGAAGTACTATTGGTGATCCGTCAAAGATGTCGGGACAAAATCAAAGTTGTAAAATGGTTGCAGAACTTCGCAACACGTGTGCGGTAGACCAGAGTATATTCCCCAGTGACATTCGCAAAAAATAAGACCAATATCACAATAGGGCTATAATAATCTGAAACAAATAGTTAACAAAATTCTGTGTAATACAAAATGCTACGTAATGCACATTTTTAAACTAGTGGTGCTATAGAATGGCGCACACTTTCTTGTTCAATCCGATTCCTAATTTCTTTGGTCTGGACTAGCATTTTAGTTTGCACTCATCCTCTTTCCAACTCCTATCTATCGCCATCCAAACAACACTTTCTCAAATTTTCGGTTACCTAATGGTAGAACCTAAATATTGCTGCAAGAATATTATAGTAGAGTAACACTTTACCCTACATGGAAATTTTCGTGAAAAATTTGAAACCGTTTCCGAGAAAATGCTGTTAGAGCGTTTCTGAAAATGCGTATTTTGATGATATTTTTACTCAAAACTTTTACGCTTTCGAGAAACTTCACTGGAAATAATTTTATGCAATTATACTCTCAACTACAATAGTGTATACAAATCCCTGGTAATTTAATTATTAACGGCGTGAGAGACGTTTCAAAAAACTACATTTATGTACTTTTTGTGGAAGTCATCAATATGCATTTGTGTTATGTTATTTAGACCAATTAGCCCTATCAGTATACACAATTAAAGAAAAACTTTTTAACGGTTTTCCCAGAAAATGGCGTTTGAGTGATTCTGAAAATTTGGAATTTCGAATTAATTTTCGCAGAAATCGTTTGAGTTTTCGAGAAACATTTATTTGACATTATTTGAAGCACATGCACTCATAAATGTAAAAATGTGAACAAATTGCCACAAAGATTGATTACGTGAGGGACAAGTAAAATAAATTCCATTTCTGTAATTTTTGAGCAAACAAAAGGATAGATCAAAATAGCGTTTATGATATCTACATTATGCATTATATAAATTGTTTCTTTTATATTATATTTGATTAATTAATAAGCAGAGATGTGCAGAAACAGAAAGATTAAATTGATTTTTTTTCTGAATAGCTGCTTAATAACTTCCATTTCTATGTTTTTCACACTTTATTTCGCATGTTTTACTAACGCAGTTGAAAGCGTAATATAACGCTTCGTTCAAATGACATTTAAGTAAACCAGAATCTTAGATATTGTGTCATGAGGGATATTGTATAATAAACGTGTTTACATTAATATCAAATAAACACGTGAGTTTGCTAATAATTTTAAGAGAAGATATATAAAATGTTTTTAGATTCGCCCAATCAAATAATTTAGGGTTAATATATAGAGCCGATCAGGAAAAGGAGCAACCGCAAACGTGAGATACAAAGTATAATGAGCGTAGCGTGGTTTTGATCGACAGAAGAAGGTCAAGACAAGTCAGAGAAATCGAGTCTTTACAAGCATAGAAATATGTGTTGTTTTTTTCATGGGTTAGAAAACGGTGGCCACGTGCGTCAGCATGTGAACGCATGTACTGGTAGATCAGTGTTACTCTACGGGATGGATATTGATCCCGTCTGTTTCAATGAACTTGCGAAATTCAACAATTCGAATTGCTAAAACAGCTTTTGCCAACTGGTAAACAAGCAACGCCAGAGCGTTCCCCTCCGTCAAAGACGTTCGGAGAAATAGTACGAACAAAGGAGTGAAGGACGGAGGGAGGGAGGGAGGGAGAGACAACCATGGCAGTGGGTCATTGGCTGTGTTTCAGGCAACATAAGGCCAAGAGGCATTACGCAGAAAACTCAAAGAAACCTGCGAGATGAAAATAATTTCTGAGAATTGACAGATAGCCTGCAATTACGAGGTTAGTAAAGGATTTTGAAGATTGAAGATTGTGGAAAATGTATCATGGGGATTTACTAAATTTTCAAACAAAATTGTACATGTTACAATCAAATCTGGAGTCCAAGTTTTCTCACATGATCCCTCCCAGGTACCTATTTGTTAACATTAATTATTGGTTCGGGACTATCTAACATTTTTACATTACTACCATATAACATTGTATCAAATATTATTGTACCAGAATATTAAAACTGTCTTCTCCAAAAAATGTTATGTATAAAATAATGGCAGTGGAAATACATGTACAGGTACGATAAAGAGAGTCGGATATTGCATTGAATTATGTGATAAGCTATGTTCTATTTTTTTTAATTTTTCATATTTTTATTCAATTCTCAACATTTAAATATTAATTACGATTTAAAAACGTTATTATTTAGCGAAAGTTTTCCCTCCACTTCCGTACCATCAATAGAACACAGTACGCCCGCCGCCGAGTTGGGCAAATATTGTGCTCCGCAGCTCGATTAGGAGCAGGGAGGCAAATTTCTTTGACGTCACTGAGCATTGAGTTCGCAAGCACTGGTCTAAAAGAAACTTTGTTCGCATTTCCGATACTCGAAGCGCTGGTGTATTCTCGGAAGATCAATAGTGTCGTTTGTGAATTGCAGGTGCTTAATAATATTCGAGACCAGCCATGGTCAAAGTTTCTTACGGCCGAAACAAAGATACGCATCCAGGGCGGCGCACGATGTAGATTTGTCGTAATTAGTACGTCGATTCACATATTTTCTTTTTTCCGTTGGTACTCAAAATAAGTGGATGTTTTCTGCGGTGATAATTAGACCTATTGTTATAGCTTCACTCGTTCAAGCAGAACCTTCTGTTGACCGTTATATAAGAAGAAAAACATCAAGACACTGAAGCGCAAAAATGAAGTTTCTCAACGAAATGCCGTAGGTATCATTGTGACGTATTTCTTACTACCTGACATTGGCTCATCCACTACTATCTTACTTGTTTTGTACCTTCACTTTCTCAATCCCATCTTCTTAGTTTGTTATTCTCCTTAGTTCGCATGCGTCAACTAAAGACGAAGAATAGAGAAGGAAGAGGAAAGAATGATGTGTCGAAAATCCTGCCACCGTAGTAATTCGAACATAGAATCTCACGGTCAGAAACATAGCAATGACATCAGTTGATGCCTTGAGCCACCTCTTCCAGTCCATGGCCTTAGTCTTTTTATCCTTCTCTCAAAGCAATCCGTTATTTTACTCTTTCTGCACTCCGTTTCATTTCCGCTTTACCCAGAAATTTATACCTCATTTCTCTCTTCTTTTGGTAAAATACCCACATCATGTCATGCATATTTTTGAAATTATGAGTAAGTGTTGAGTAGTAACAATAAGCAGAGGAAGTTTCGATATCCCACACATTCCCTCTAATTTTAAATTTGAATAATTTGGATATGATGTTAGATAACGTAACTTCCCGCTGTAGGTGTTTGATCCATATCAAACACAATTGGTAAGAGAATAAAATCAAATGATTCAAAACAATAGGTTTACATTTACAGTACGTATTACGACTAAAATGAGTTAAATATTAATGTTTCTCTGCCCTTCAGCAGAACACCAAACGAGTAGGTCAGGTGCCTGCAGTGACGTATTCTCTGCCATGGTCATCACGCCTTCCACAGTACAGGGTCCCGCACTTCCGCGACAGAGAGTATAAAAAGACTCGACAATCACTCCACAGGTATAGTCAGCAACCGCAGACCTCCACTTAACTTCAAACATGTTCTCCAACGTGGTGAGTAATACAAAATCTTCTACAAAATCCCGTATGTATGTCTATTTTTTGAGTCATTTAAATTACTTTAAAGAGCCTCTATTTAGTAAAACACTATTGAGATTTCTATGTATATAAATGTTATTATAGTAAGGTTATTATAAGAAATATACTCTATAGGTGAAATGTACTCTAGCAGTGGCATAATTCATGCCATGAAAGAGGTCTAGAAGCAACCGTATCACAAAAACCTTCTTTAGACATAAAGAGGAATTTCGTTACTAATGCTACATTATCTATAAAACTATCTAAACAATACAGTACTTTTACATAGAAGATAAAGAAGAAAAGTAGTAATAACAAAATACAAAAGTCTTTTCAAAACAAAAGTCTCACATTTGTATTGAATTAATTGTAAAGTATTCCCCTAATTTTAGTAGTGAAAATGCTCAATAGAACTCTTTTGTTTCCCTAGCCTTCACGTGTTCTGATTGTTGTGTTGTTTTGTGCGGTCAGGTTCTGGTGGCGCTGGTGGTGGTGGCTGCCCTGTTGGCGGTGGCGGCGGCGCAGATCTCGCTGGGCGCCCCCGGCGCGCACCCCGGCCTGGCCTACAGCAGCAGCGCCCGCGCGCAGATCTCGCGCGCAGGCCTCGTCTACGGCCCCGGCCTCATCTACTAAGCTGCGCACACGCGCTCGCTCAATAAAGCCACTCTCTCTATTTAATAGCGTCTCTTGATTTTCTCCATATTCCCCTTTCAATTCTCCTTCCTGATCATTTACTACTAGAAATGGGTGCCTTGAAAGTTCCCTTTCCTGAGAAGAGAAAAATAGTCTTGTAGAGAATAATTAAAGGAATATTTCATAATAATTTTATCTATAAATACCACACACTACACATAAAACAGAAACGACAACCTTAAGCAAAAGTTATATTAATAATAAATAAATATTTAATATGAAAGGAAGATCCGTTCTTGATGACATCACGAACTTGGAGAGGTTAGAAGTAATTGAATGGAGAGAGACAAACATTACCAAAATAATTACAGCAACAAAACTGGTATAGAAAATATTAGCTTACAAATCTATCTTTTCACATTGTTAACTGACTCGTGCTTCTCGCGACTGATTTTCTCTCGTTCTCTGTAATCACTTCATTAGTATGTTTTGACGGTTTTTAAATGTTAAAATAGACTAATTTACATGTACAGTACAAACTACTACGAAAAAATAGAAAGATCGTTTACAACTATTTTATAATTAAATTGTTTCAAAACGCTATATGGGAATTTGTGAAATGCCAAGTAATATTCTATAGTAGTTTAGTCAATTTGAGTAGGTTGTTCAGTTGTCAATTTCTCCAAAATCAATTCCGGTTTCGTTATTGGAATGTTATCTGAATCCGATGGAGTTTCCGGCAACAATAGAGAACAACATGTCTTTAAAAAATAGTGACTATATAAAAAACATTTGCTATTTCACAAAATGTCAACCAAAGGAAGACTTTTAATTTAAATAAATATTATAAAATTTGTCATGATACTAATGGATGCCAATTAGCTGATAAAAACAGATATGAACTTTCCTTGACCATGAACATGACACATAAAAACAAGGTCTCCCCTTTAACGAACCGAATGATTTAATTAAATTTATATTTCTTGAAATCCTTACATCATTTACTATGCATACAATTTTGACCCTATCATAATATCGTATAATATAAATTATTTGTAATATTCAATAAATAGAACTATATTTTTCCTCATCGTACATTAAGATTGTATCGTATATTAATGTAAGATAATATAGAATGAAAATATTAATCTTTTTTAGTTCGTTTAGTTAATGAAGAAGTGTTCCTTCTGAACTAAAATTAATAATTTTCCAATACGCGACACAATTAAATGGGAATAATAAAATAACAAGATAAAAAACTTTTGCAAGATATTCTTTGAAGATTTTAAACTAGTACTACTATTCTTTTTGTTTGGAAGTAAATGTAATTATGAACATTTCCTAATAAACATCACTTAAATATGACTGGCAATCAAGTACTGTGATATTCATTAAAAATGTCTGCATTATTTTGGAATAATTTCTGAGAGACTAAGTAAGTTGTGAAAGTGATGAAGCTTAACCATACAAAAGAAGTAAATGGTTTTTGTGTAATACACTGATCATTTTAATCATATGTTTGTAAAAAAATATATTGGAATTATCCCCTTTGCATGTATTATTAAGTTTTATTCCCAGGACAGTGAATTCTTGGTCATTGTATTCCAGTGATGAATTCAGAGATCCCAGAGGGACCATACTCTCCTTCAAAAATCAAATTCTTTGCTCAAATGATCCAAAATAATTGTCAAATATTTTTACCACATCCAAAAAAGTATAAACTTTAGGAATATGCGTTAAAAAATCATAATTTTTTTAGATCTTTCCGGTTTTCTGTTTTTTTTTATTTATTACTATTTTGAATGTGGTACATGGTTCAGTTAACATACAACTTTTTCACATGCCTTATGGTTACTATCTAAAATATTATTTCTTTACCATTATTTCGTAGGGAGAGCAGACCCACTGAGCATCTCACAAAAAATCATCTAAATTTGCAAATTGTATATAAAAACATGTTTAGGAAATCTATTTTTTATTCTGGTGGCATTTATGAGTGCTCTGCCTAGTTTGTATTGGGATAATTGTGTAATTGATGACATATTATTGTAAAAATTATGAGATATGTGAGTGATGTGATATATGATGGCTTTTATTTGAGTTTCTTTCAAGGTTTTTGGTTTGTGATGAACCAGGGTGCGTTGGTTATTGTTCGCAGGATTTTTTTTGTATGATCTGTATTTTATGGAAATTGGTTTTTGCTGCATTTATCCAGAGAGGAAAAGCATAGAGCATTAGTGTCTTATTATGGCTGTATATATGAGTTTGGCATTTTCTATATTTATTTTAGTGTAATTATTGATTAATGGTTTTAAATGAATAAGCTTTACTTTTGTTCTGTTGTGTATTAATGTTTATATGTTCTTTTCAGTTAAGGTTGGTGTCTAAATGCAGTCCTAGATATTACACTGTTTTATTTAATGGAGTCCAAGGAATGGTGTTATTGTTGAGTGTAAGGGGTGGTGGTGTAGAAAATGTTTTTAATGAAAAGATTTTTGATCCAACAATTATTGCTTTGGCGTTTGAGAGATCTTTATGTATTGAAACTGAAAATGTTATATTCTGATGAAGCTATTCATGATGTTGGTTAGATATTTGGGTCTGCCAATGATTCTAAGTTTGTACATGAAACTTTGATGCCATACTTTGTCATATGCTTGTGAAATGCCTAGAAAGGTTGATATAGTAAGTAGTTAATTTTTGGAATGCGGTGTGGATATGTTTTGTGATCCTTAATAATTAGTGTGTGGTTGATAACTTTTCTGTGAATACAATATGATACCTGGAAATGATATTATTATTGTTGAAGTAATTATTTTTCTCTAGAATTTTATATAAGGGTGGTAACAGCTTAATGGACTATAATTTTTTATATTGTATGAATTTCTGTTTGGTTTTGGAATGTGTATCACAATAGAGTGTTACCATATGAGTGGGAAATAACCTGTTGTTATAAATGTTAATTTGTTAAAAAATTAACTAAATATGTAATAAAATAATAAAATATATAATATTATTTAAGAATGCTATTACTTTGTTTGGCAGATTTATTAGGCTTTTGTTTTATGTTCTGTCATGTCCTGGAACCTTTTTTTCAGGAAGTGTTTTTATTTTGTTATTATTTTCTGCGGGAAGTGAATCTGATTCTGGAAAGAACATTATAATTAGGAGATATTACTATCTTTATGATTTTTGGTGTTGTGATTGTGGGGGTGAATTGTTGGGTTTGAATGTACCTGCAAGATGTTTTGTCAGTGCTTCAGCTTTTTCAGAGGGAGAGAATTTTTTCCCTGTGCTTGTGTTAACTGGAGGAATATTATTTCTTTTGTTTAGTATTTTATTTATAAATTGCCACAGTGTATTATAACTTGAGCTTAAAGTCTGATTCACGGTATTGTAGTGTTGCTGTTTTTTGTGAAAAGTGTTTTTTTAATATATGTTAATATGTTCTGTTCCTTTTTAACTTCAGGGCTTCTATTGTGATTCCATAATCTTCTTGTTTTATTCTGTATGAGAGTTAGATTTTTTATGCTTTTGAGTGAGTTATTCTTTTTTTATTTTGTGTGTTCTTATGTAATTTGTTTAATATATTGTTCTGTAGTTTACAGAATATTATGTTATTGAGTATTGTTATTGCTTGATCTATTTCTGGGGGGGTATTCAATATTTTGAATTTAGGGTTGGTTGTTTTAACATTATTTTTAAATTTTTGCCAATTGTTTGTGTGTTGAGTTGTGAAATAGGGGTGGGTGGGGGGAGTGAGTGTTGTGTAATTGTTACTGGTAGGTGGTCTGAGTCCATTTTATGGTGTACTGTGGAGAAAAGCGTTTATTTTAAATTTGTGACAACAAGTCTGGGTTCCTAGAGTGATCAAATGGATAGTTTGTTGATTCATTAGGGGTTATGATATTTAGTTTTTTATGCAATTTATTAGTTGTGATAATTGTGTGCATGCTGGATTAATGTTTCTACATTCCCACTCTACAAGTTTTACATTAAGATCACCTAGGATTATTGTTGGGGTGTGTTTATCAATAATACCAATAAGACTGGTATGTAGGATTCTCACATTATGAGGATTCTACTATGAGTGCTGTTTCCAGATTGTTTTTATTAATAAATTTAATTGATGCTGTTTCAATTCCAGGGGGTTTTGGTTATATTATCTGGTAACATAATATTGTACTCTTAAATAGTATAATGACCCCTCCTCCATTAGTATTTGGTCTATCTGTCCAGATTGCTTTGTAATCTGGTATGCTGAATTTTGTACTGTTGTTTAGGAGTGTTTCTGTAATTCAAAGCGAAGTCTATTTTCCTATTTTAGAATATTTCATTTCATTCATTTGATTGATTATTCCATTTGCATTTCAATTGACGATGGTAATTTTATTAATTTGTATTTGTAGCATAATTATTATTAATGTATACTGATATGGATGGTTGAATGTTATTTATTATGGATGGGATAATTGAACTGATTATATTAACTTTGTGAGTAGCTATTGTATTGATCAGGGAGAAAGTTATTCTCGTTAGAGTGTACATGTGGATTAAGATTTTGGAAGCTATTATGGTGATTAATATTCTGTGTTCTGTTTGTGTTGTTTATGTAGCTAAAGTTTGGGATGTTTTGAGTGTTTGACAGTCTCGGGAAGTTAGTTTGAGTATTTTGAGGTGGAGAAATAGGAGATACATTGGTTGTATTTCTAACTTGGGAATTGTAATTTTTAGGGTTTTGTCTAGCTTTTTTTATAACAGGGGCATTCTACTGTTTTGAGGTCTGCTCTATGGTTTCCTTGACAGTTATAACATGTGAATGGTTCATTTTTATGGGGGAAGATACAGAATATTGATTTTTCGAACAATAAACGTAAGCTAATTTATGGTTACAATTACTTTTTGTACGGCCAAAATCTAAACATCTCATGCGTTGAATGGGGCGTTTAGGTCGCCTTCTCCTTTCAGCTTTTACAAAGATACATTTGTCTTATTTCTAAAATGTTTTCTATGTTTTCTTGCCTGTTGAATTCGGCTGCAATTACTGGAATTGGATTACTCTCTTTTCGGAGTCTGGTATCTTTGATGAGTGATGGGTGTTTTTTTTTCTTTCAATTCCGTGTAGATTTCCTATTCGGTGATTGATGTGTGTAGGTTTTTGACTACAACTGAGATTTCGTATTTTAAGAGTCCTTGTAAGTATTAAATTGTCTTCTAGTGTTAATTAAATATTTGGTTACGTCTCTGAAGTCATTGATTTTTTCTGGTTGTATTTTTAACGTTTTGTTTATAAATTGAAGTATGAAGGTTTTTACTTTTCTATTAATCTCCTTGCTAATGTTTGTAATGTGTGTTATATTTTCTACATAAATTGGTGGCATTTTTACTGTTTCAGACACACTTGGTGGAGTTTCATTGACATAACTAAACTTATTTTGATGGTTGGGATCGGGTTAGCTGTTCAGTGTCTCAAATGTATTCCCAGTGGGGACCGAATAACTATATTGGGTTAAACTATCTATATTGTCTTGTTTTGATTGTAGGTTTGACCTTTTTATCTCGCTATCCGAATTGTTATCATGTGAAGCACGTTTTCAATTTGGTCACTGTGAGGTCAGGCTCTGTGAGGTGAGGACAAAGACAACAAGCTTTACACTTGTTCACAGATTTTCTTCAGTCACACGGTTGTCACTGTTCATAACGATGAGAGCGATCCGTTCGTTTCGGCAGTCAATCACGGAAATTCCGTTTTACAAATAGCAGGTCACTACCCGAAAGATTCCGTTCCTTTGGTACGAAACAATTCGTTCATCTCAAAGTAAAAGGTTCTCTACTATTCGAACAGATAAACTTAGTGATGCAAGTCAATCAACACTTAGGAGAGATCGTAGGCTTACGCAGCCGGAGTCAGTACTTACTTTGCCATCCGGGAGACGCCGGGTTCAGGGCACAGATGCCAACGTTTAATGCAATAACTACGCCCTGATGAATGTCGCAGAATGGCGGCCGACACGTTGGTTCCTGTGCCCTGGACGCGGCGTCTCCCGGTAGCCAAGTAAGAACACTTAGGCAGTTCATTTAAATATTAGCTTTACACAAAGCGAACATATTATTACAATTTAATAGTAATACGATTAGTATCTTACTAACTTATTAGTGCTCTACTGGTAGATGTCGCTCCGAAATCCCTGCCAAAACACAATACTTCAAATTTCATATAACTATTTGAACCCAAAGATAAAATTTATCATGAAACGTTTCTAAGTTTAATTAATGTTTGATAATATTACTCGAGCAACTTTTTTTGAACGATGACCTTGCTTCCCCCTCTCTGGGACAATAAACTGATGAAGACAAATGCTCTCTGCGAGCCCTGATGACAACATTCCAAACGCACCATCACTGGCGTGAAATAGAAAAAAAAATATTTTGAACACGAGAACTCCTATTCGGTATTTTCTCCAAAAAATCTAAGGAAATGACTGAAGCTGGTAAAGATAAATCACTGGAGATATCTCGAACACCTGAGAAAGTTAGATCGCAAATTATTGAGAACGTTGCGAAGGCATGACTGATTTGCCGGAGATTGGCAATGCTTCATAAAATCTAGAGGCCGATTTCATAATTAATACTCCCACTCTACTCGCATTTCTTCAATCTATCGTTAAAGAAAAGTTGCGCGAGTAATACAACTTCAGAAAACAACACGCACAGAAAAATAACGTAAATAAATCAAAGTAGTCATAGATACTTTAATTAATTAATTTTTATATTGTTTATAACTTATTCTAAAGTGGTAGGGGACTGTGCTAGTTTTGTTCTTTGCATTAAAGGTGTTTTAAATATTATAAACCGTAAAATCAGTGGTAGAAAAGTGAAGATATTTGCATTAAATTCGTCTTCGGTTTTCTAAATCGTAAAGTCAGTAAAAAATGATGTGAAGTGATTAGTAGAGGAGAAGGTCCAAATACAGGCAAGGGTCTAAAACGGGCTAGATTCTGTTGTAAAGCTCGAGAGAGTCACACTATATCGGTAATGACGTGAAACTAGTCCTCTCAGTTCCATTAAAGATTGCCGATCACTTGGTGCCCATCAGTCAATGCGTTTAGAAGCTGTGCGTAAAATATTATCGATTGTCATGTTTTACCATCGTCAAACCATCAGCAGGTGTGAACAATATTGTTTATCGCTATTAGGTAGTTGGTTGTAAATATTATTTTGCAGAAGGACTGTGTTAATGTTGAATTGGCTAACGGTTTCAATGCATCTTCAACCTTCTACTTCATACGAGTAATGGCCACCATGATTGTTTTGCAAAAGGGAGTTCAGTCTAAATATGGGTTAGAGAGGCTAGTCACCCCTGAATAACTCCGATTCGGATTTTGAGGGACCACAACCCACAAAACACTTCAAGATAATGATCTTCCTGTTTTCAACGGATATTTTCCGAAGACAAAAAATGTTAAGATTGGGTACAGTGTGTTACATGTCAAAGGTGGGCACACACAGAATATGCTGGTTGGGAGAGAGATGTGTATTTATGTAATTTTTGTAGGTGAATTTACGATTTTGTCCTTATATTATACTATTTATAAGTGCATTTTACTGTAATTACTTTTTTTATTACATTTTTCAAAAAAAGTTAATGGTAGCCCATATTTGGAGCCCATTTTCTACATGCGACATTTTGAAAATTTTCTTTACTATAACATTTTTAATGAAACTGTAATTTTTTAGTTTTTAAATTGTTCATAATTCAAGGATATGAGCCAAAAGTACGGCTCAAAGTTTAAATTCCCCCAAATGTCCAAAAATGAGCCAAATACACTCAAAAATCAAAAGCTAGCCCATATTTGGATAATCTCCTCTAATTGTGAACTGCTAATTGAAATGTGTCTTAAAATAATCTAAATTTTCCCCACCAAAAAAGGACCATTTCTGATAAACAAGGGAACCGAATCTTTGCCTAGAGAACTGGTATACATACAACGGAAAATATCCCATTTATTAAATTATTTAAGAACTATTTAGGAAAGAAGTCTTCAATTGCTATAATATTTATGTTCATTAAAAATCTCTGCTCAGAAAGGTAGATCAAATAAAAACCCATAAAATTTATTAACAAATATTTATTAAATACCCAGATTATTAATTCATCGAAACCCTAAAAGATTTTTAAAACCCACGATCCACTTCGCATTCATCAGTATCGAAATATTTAGATTCTCTTCTAAAACGGAAATATCAGATTACAACTTCACTCAATCAAGTAATTAAATGTTGTCACAATTATATCAATGTAAAAGCTTAAATTCAAATTACCGTTGAAAACTCTTCCCTTTACTTTAATAACCAAAGAGCCTACTTTATCAGAAACGTGTCTGATTTCCCGATTCACCCTCATCGCTCATGTCAGTAGCTATCACTTCATCATTCATGTGATAAGCGTTTGACTTATTTCAAAAAACCAACTGCAAAAACTGGAGAAGTTAGCAAACGCATTTTTGTTTAAATGCAACAAATAAATCATGAATCATTTTTATCTACCGTTCACCGCACAAGATTGAGAGGTGAACAAGAGTTGTAAAGGGGGCCGTGACTGTAGCGAAGGTGGTCGTGACTGAGGTGCACCCACGGTGTAAGGTATAACACACCTACATTTTTTACACCGTGGGTGCACCGCAAACGCAAGATTAACCGTAAAACGCATAGTGAGGACCAACCTGTTGGACTATACTATACTAGCGTACCCTAGCGTACTAAAGAACTCACCCCAGTTAATACCCACCTTTTCCTATCCTTTTTACTAAGAAATAAAGTTTTAACAAAACGTGTTTATTTGTTTAAAAGATATAAATATAACTCTAAACAAATATATAAAATTTGTTTTTTTTATTAAAGGAGTTGATAAATGAATATTTTTTATATAAATATGCACTAAACTAGGAGCTTATTCTCCTGGAACAGTAATACGTCGCTAAAGCGTGTTTTAGATTTTGGCTTTTGACGCGTTTCTGAAATAAACGATTTAATTTATCTTATCATTTGGGTGATAAAAGTTTACAATGCCTTGTAGAAATTATTTCATCTTATCAACATCATGGACTTTCCTTCCTACGTGTATTCGCATTAAGATGAATCAAAACTGTTTTTAATTTTCGAAAGTACGTTGGAATGTTAAAAGACACAATTTAATCGCTTTCAAAATTCCTTCAAGGAGCAAATTATGAAAAAAAAATTTAATACTCCATCACAACGAAACCAACAGTTCTATGGAAACATATTAGAAATGCTAATTAGTAAACCTCTTACACGCCAAAAATGTACTCAATATACAAATATTTCAATATGTGAATAATAAATAACATTCGTTACCATTAGAAACAATACAATATGACGTGACCAACTTATAATTAATTCCTGAAATAAGGCTATAGATTAAATCTGTTGATTCTTTCGTTCAATGACACAGTTCATCTGATCAACCACGAAAGGTAATTATTTCTCTAAAAATGTATAAAGGTAACTCCAATGTACTAACAAAATATAAAAATAAGAAACATCGCAATTGGTGTTAAAAAGAAATCTTCAATAAATATTTATGCAGTATAATCCATTGATTTCTTCGAACAATTCACATCACTTCCTTAAAACTATTTGAACTAGTTATTCAATAACCTTTGACAGTTAGATTTTCGCTTTTCGTGATAGTCACAAAAACATTTTAAAAAATCTTCTTACTCTCGAGAAACCTACGTGACTGAACACGCTGACTTGAAAATGTCACTCAATCACTGCTGGTAATGAAAATACTGGAACAGGTAAAACACAAAAAAACCTAACAAGACACGTTGTCACTCTGCAGTGTACACCCATATCCCTCCACAATTAGGTACACAGTACTTGTAGACCTGTCGACAAAACGTTAAATGAACGTTTCACGACGAGCATAAGAAACAATCTTCATCGGAATCAAGCAAATATTGATTGTACTTCTAGTTACTGCTCCAAGAGTGAATTTTAAATTAATAATTATTCAAATAAACCTGGTCTGTCTGCATAAACAACGGTATATACATAAATCGAAAATATTATAAGATACAGGAATCTAAGCCCACTAAGCGTGATGTCACAAAGATGACCATTGACACCAAGGTTTGAAATGTAGTTGGCATTGGTAGTATAGTTATTTGCCCAACCAGCAGAAATTTAATAGAATGTCTCAGAATATCTCATCCTATAGATTACAGTGTAAGAAACGTTTGTTTGAGATCATTGGCCTCCAATTTTAGTTTTTAAGGCCGTAGAACGCTTCGTTTAGGAGTTATTTAACGATATATCTCATTGTGTGCTGCGGGTTGCATTTCACACGAATAAATTGATGCGTTTTTTAAACAAGTCCATCATATTTTAAAATTCAAAGTGCAATTCGTTACGCCTCCGTTGAATTCCCTTTCTTTAGAGACCTCATTTGCAAAGATCTATTGCGTGTGAGAGTCCAAAAGGTACATATTGAAATAACGTAGGTGACGACACAGCGGCTGAAGCACTTCTATCCTTGCAGTAAATTGAAGCCACGAATTTTGCAGTCAAAGTAGCGGCTTCTGGAGAAAGAGTATTCTAGTATTCCGTTTGGCGCTGGTTACGGCCGAGTGAGCGGGGGCCGCGCGTAATACAAATCCTCGAAATACGAAATCACTATACGCAAAGAGAAGAAATTGAGAAACGTTGCTTCCTGTATCGATTATTGTCATGGAAGGTTTTTAAATATTGTAGCATTACGTCTGAAAGTGATTGTTATTGCAATAAGAAGCAAACAAACATCACAAATTAGACGACAAATTTGAAAAATGATATATTTGTGGTTTAATGATTTCTATTTTTACAGTTACATGCTGAAGGCATTGAGAATATTATTATTCTCACCAACAATATCATTTAAATACATTTGAACGAAACGCATGGCTGCCCTTAGTTCGTCGAGTGTCCCACAAGAGCGCTGAAACCATAGTCAGCCACTCTATGTAGTATTATATTCTAGCCCCTTGGTCAGAACCAATTATTCATTGTATTCACCCTGCATTTTTTCGTAGTACCACTTCACCATCAATGCTGAAAATTACCTAGAACATGCACTCTAGAAGTATAAGTTTATACTAAACTATTGTTTCTATGAGAATGTATCTCATTTAAATTTCTGATTTTCTTAGGTGAAAGGAGAAACAAACCACCAAATGCAATGACGAGCTCGTCACCACTCCACCGCTGCAATGAGCAAAGGACTATTAAAGAAATTAAATACTCACCCATTAGCACAATAGGTAGTATAATCTGTTTAGTTTTCATGATCATGTGGATTCATTTATTTTTGGTTAATGAAGGTATTAAGACAGTTTTCAATACATATAATTAATACTTCTCTGTATTCGACATGTTTTTCTTTGAATTTTATCCTTTTCTCTGTTGATTTTTAAGTGATATTTTTCTGCATATTTAATATTGAATTTCATTTTTTATATTTCAATGTACTGTCTTTAATTGTTTAAATTTGTTCTTATGCATTTCGTGCTATTCCTCCGAGTCCTATTTGGCGGGGTGCTAGTGGACCACCTTTTATAAAACAAAATATTAGAAAAACTTGAAATTCTAATTTGAAAATTTCAAATTAGAAAATATTAATTATAAATTTTCAAATTAAAAATTTCAAAGTATAAAGTTTCAAAGTATAAAATATCAAAGTATAAAATTTCAAAGTATAAAATTTCAAATTATAAAATTTGAATTATAACATTTCATGCAATGTATTCGCAGTAAAATAAATATTATTTACCAGATATACACGTACTGATACATCGAAGAGCTTTCAGAGTCAGTGCCATGACTAGAGCGGATATACTTATCAATCTCGACGTAAAAGACGTTTTTAACAAATGTTCTAATTTATGGTTTTTCAACCTCTTTGCCACGCCCTAACTTCACTTTATACATAAACACAGAGATAAACACAAAAAAGGTATACGAGAATACGTGAAAAACTAAAACATAACTTTTCTGAGACTCCTTGTCTAGTAGAAGCCACACACACAAAATGAACCCAAACATATTACTGAATATTCTCATGCAAAAACACGCATATGATCATCATCAGTAAAAACAAAAAATTAAATAAAATACAGCGCAATACATTCACGATTTTAGTTACTAACTAGAATTTCAAGTACCCTAGGTTTCACCAGGACATCACCATACCGGTAGGGGCGAGAAAACTTGTGTCACACAACACCAAATAAAAATTTAAATTCCACGAAAGAGTCCCTGCTCAAATGCAAACGCGTGGTTTGAGTCCGACCTTGGCCACTGGGCACCACGGTCGTTCCCCCACGCTCCCCCGCACGGGACACCGGGGCCCCGCCCTTCCGTGGTCCTGAGTATAAAAAGACTGGACGATCTCTGCACAGACACAGTCAGCTACCGCAGACCTCCACTCAACTTCAAACATGTACTCCAACCTGGTGAGTAATCAATACCTGTCTTCAATATTTATTAGCACATCGTTTATGTTTAATTTCTTCAAAACTGGCGGTATTTAAAACCTTGAACAGATAATTTTTTAAAAAAATCATCAGGACTATTATTAATTTTTTTTTAATGTTGGAATATTCTGATTTCATAAAAACAAGACACTTTGAAAAACTTTTCAAATTCTGCTTATATAGAGAAGTTCCTCAAAGAAGGGATCATATTGATAGGTCCGGAAAAAATTAACGTTATGCAGGGCCATTGCAAGAAATGAGGATAAAGCCATTTAAAATGAGCTAACTGTAAACGAACGCAGTGACATAATGAGTGCTGCAGCAATGTTGCCAACGGCTAACGGACAGTTTCGAAGCAGTAGCTGACAATGCTATATTAATTTCTCTGTAATAAAACACTTATATGTATGATCTAGAAATTATGAAGTCAAGAAGATTAAAATACGATATAATTTTTAAGAACCGAACTTTTCATTTATTTTGTTTCCTTTGCCTTCACATGTTCTGATTGTTGTGTTGTTTTGTGCGGTCAGGTTCTGGTGGCGCTGGTGGTGGTGGCTGCCCTGTTGGCGGTGGCGGCGGCGCAGATCTCGCTGGGCGCCCCCGGCGCGCACCCCGGCCTGGCCTACAGCAGCAGCGCCCGCGCGCAGATCTCGCGCGCAGGCCTCGTCTACGGCCCCGGCCTCATCTACTAAGCTCAATAAAGCCACTCTCTCTATTTAATAGCGTCTCTTGATTTTCTCCTTATTCCCCTTTCAATTCTCCTTCCTGATCATTTACTACTACAAATGGCTGCCTTCAACGTTCCAATAACTCAGAAGAGAAAAAATATATTTCTGGAGGAAACTTCAAGAAATTAAAATTAGAAATTTACCTATTTTCTGAGTAAATAACGCTCTTACGTTCTATACAAAGTTGCGAAGTTGAGAAGGTTGACAGTAGTGAACATATAACAGTAAGGCCTATCAACTCAACATGCCTCGTTTATGTATCTAAATATATTTATTTTCTAAGAAATATTTCTTGAAAATTTAAATTTTTCAACATATTCAGCTTTAGAGAAAATGTTACTCATTGTTTGTTGTACATGCGTAAACTAGTTTATGCATTACACACTCATCGCGGTACTTATTCAATATTTGAGCAAAAAAACAATCTCTTTCTTTTCTCCTTTTAAAGCAAATGCAGATTGACCACTGAAACTATGAAATTTATAATCTTTACATTATAACCTGTTAAAATACTTGATTTGTATAAATGGGCTCTCTCGATACAGGCAATAAGAAATTGAATCATTAATGTTTATTATGATTTTGTAGTAAATGTAGTTTGTAATAGTAAAGTAGTAAACAACTATCACGAAATATGAAGTAGCTATAAAATAATTACTTATTCCGGATCCCCCGGTCATCCTAGTTTAGACAGAAGGAAAGATGCATAAATAATGCAGGACGTTATTTTCTAATATAACATTTTTTTATTTATTTCTCGAGATAGAACAGTAAAATCTGAATACGACGTTAGAGGCAGAAGTATATTTGGTGCAGTTTTCCTTTACCTACACAATCTCGTCTCCCATCCTTTTACTTAAGGATGAATGATGAGTAAAATATCAATCAATGAGGTTAGAAAATTTTGAAAATGAACATTTGTGCTCCCGGTTTATAGAAAGTGTATGTGCATCGGTAAAAGAACTACAGGCTTTTTTAATTAATACTATAAAAATAGCAAGGAAGTAATAAAAACTCAACAAAACGTGCGAATAGGAAAGATACATTTTCATCCAGAAGCAAAATAAGCGGCCATTCCAGCATTTGCTCAATAGATTAGGGTACTGGACGAAAAACTTTATCGAGTTGATAATTCATTTACTACGCGCGTAGATTTCAATATTAAGTAAATGTACTATGTTTTACTGTACTGTATCAAGAACATTGCTGCAAGACAGTGTTGAAAAGTCTCTACCAGAATACAGAAATTTAATCTTTCACATATTACTAATAGTACTGGGCATAGCCAAAAAAAGGGGGCAGGGTTGCCATTCTCCTAAATTTTCGACCTTCCTTATAAAATATACCATAAATATTCTTCATATTTAGAGGTTATTCCTCACCTTGCGAAGGATATAAAAATCTGATATCATTGACAAGAAAACGACTCAAAGGATTATTCAATGGCACTTCTTTTAGAAAAAAAGGAACAGAATATAAAAACAAATCTTAAAGATACCATTTTCGGAAAAAAAAGAGACAGATTAAAACTTTGTTTCTTTGCTTTCGAAAAACCTGTTTGTAAAAATGTAATATTGTAAGAAAAGAAAATTATAAGTTATGGATTCTTCACAAATTAATGATTTGTTCGCTTTAAGAAAAGAACAGCTCTTCTTTTGATTATATTGTCTAATCGTGAATATATTTCTCCTACTTGTACTGGCTCTTTTTATTTTCTAGGTCAGATTTTGGTTACTATAATTTTCCGGGGGAGTGACTAAACGTTACCCTTGCATCCTTCATGGCGCAACAATGATATTTTATTTGCAAGTGACAGAGTAATGAGCTCTATCGTATACACAACGATATCACATTATGCACGACAGGTAGTACAAGTTGTATTAGTACTAAAATATACATGTGATATTTGCATTACGAGACGTTTCCTACCTGCACTGCACTACACTTCACATGTCGGGAAACAAATCTAGAGGGCAAAGCTAGTCCTGGGTGGGTCACTGCTCTGTTGGTGGGAGATATCTGGTAGGAAAAAGACACTTGCTGACCTTATGTCGGTGCCAGATCTCACCCTACAGCGAGGGAAGTCACCGGCACCATCTACCAGGGGGAACCATGTACTACACTTACGGGACTAATGACCGTGTACGTACCTAACCTAATAGTAGTTGATGCGTTCGGAATTACTAAACAATCGTAATGTTAGAGGGAGGGCACAGGAGGCACTCCTTTTACTTCCATTTTCCGCTCCCTCTCTATATTCCCTTCCCCACCCCTTCCTCTTCCCCTTCCCTTTCGTCTTTAAAGCCTCCACCTCCTCGTTACCCCTTCCTCCAATCTCTTCTTGGCGGGGTATTGTATTCTCGACTTTCACCAGTCTTTTTTACCCATCTTCTGTCCAACATTTCTTTGTCAATTTCATATCTAATATTTTTCATTTATATCACGATAATCGTGAAGAAGGCATATGATATTATAATTAAAAAATAACGGAGATCAATGAAAGCGTTATTTACTGATCTGCACATGCACGAACCCAGGCAACACTTAATAGTTAATGCCTATTTTCTGTAATAAAAGTATCTATATGTTTCTTTTAAATAACTGTAGTTGTGTGACTAACGTGTGTAGTTGCGAATATTCAAGTATAACAAATGAACGTGTGGTATCTGGGAATAACACGGGTGTCTGCAAGGACTAGAAATTAAACTCTTTAACAACAATAAAGTAAACATCATCACATCTTGGTTTTTCACTAATTCTCCCTTCATTTCCCCGTTTTGTCTCCTTTTCTCCCTTTCTATTTTGTCTTTTTGCATTAACCGTCCCACCAGTCACCCCCTTCCCTTCAGTTTCACTGACCCCTTTTATATTCTTTTCAACCACAATAATCTTTAGAAGTATTTTTAAATTATATCCTTATTATCTCTTCATTTTCGTCAGACTTCTTTCCTGTTAAATTAATTCTACGCGGACTCCAATTACTATTTCTAATTCTTATGAACTTCTCCCTCGCTTCCAGTATAACCGGTTAGTGATCCGAATCTATTTTATCTACCATTAAATTATACTATCTCACTCCAAAAACCTTCCCTTGTCTAATCTATAGTAAATCCTTCTCCTCTTTCTTCTGTATATTAAGCACTTCCTCCATCTTTCAATTCTAATTTTGTTCCTTTCCTCCGACAACGATTCTCCATCTTTCCTCCTCGAAAGCACGAAAGCCATCAGCAATATTCTATTTTTTATCCATTACTTTGTCTATGATATCTTTTTCTTCAGCACCTTCCTCCATCCCAAACTTCCCATCTTTTCCTACTCTTGTACACGTATTCAAGATTCTCATATCTGTGGTTTCTTGTTTTGCATTTTTGTACATCCATTCTTTGCAATATTTACCCCCACAGTATTCTCCTAGGTAATCGAATTTTTACACTTCTTGTGATTTATCTTTCATCTTCATGTTTCCATCAAGACACTATACCCCCCCACTCTACTTTCCAACTTTCCCTACACTTCACATCCCTCTCTATTTTTGGTGCCCACAAATCTATCATTGTTCCTTAACTAAACATATTCCAAAGTCACATTCAAAATTTATCTTCTTTTCTTCATTCACCATCTTTCCTTTTATATTTCTTACACACATACCTACCTCTTCTTAAAATCTTGCCATTAGAACCTACTATATCTTCCTACATTGGTTTCTTCTTTACATTATCAATATAAACATTCCTCCTTATTTCTTTTCAGAGACCTAACGTTTTCCTTCAGCCTACCTCTTTTTACTCTTCCTTCTCTGTCATTTTGCTGAATAGACAATTTAAGTCTTATGTCTTAATAAGATTATTTTTCTTCAATTAATACTTTCAATCCATTTAATTTTCACTTCTTTTAAATTCATTTCTCTCCTGGACATCTCTGAACTATTAGTATCCTTCTCTCCCTTCTACTTACCACTTATACCTCCTACATATTCTGTACTTGCTTCTTTGCAAAGATCTCTAATTCCTTTTTCCTCCACTTAAAATTCTCCCTCTCTTTTGTCACAATATTGAGTTTCCTTCCCTAATTTCTGTAACTCTTTCCCATCAATCCTTCCATTTATTTTCATACCTTTAGCCCTCCTGCTGCCGCTATTCTAATTCCTTTTCTCTGGCTTATAATTCTTCCAACCTTTATCTAGCTTTTTCACTCTCATAGAAATCGCATATATTCTCTTTCACTCGTTATCTAAGCTCTCTCCACCTTTTGTTCATCTCTAGTCGCTCACTAATTTACTCTCTCAAATTCCAATACCAATAATTCTCTCAGTTTATCCATCTTCTTCCTTTATCTCCCTCTCTTCTCTCTCTAACAACACCAAACGAAAGTTAATGCCTGCTCTTCCTTACTACTACTTTCTATTATTATCCTTCTTTTACAGTCTTTATATTTACATTGTTTTATTTTCCTTTCTCTCTCCTTTTCATCTTCATCGTTTTTCTCTATATGCCCAAACGTATCCATTGATTCTGCTATTTCTCTGTCTCGTTCCGTATTTTGTACTCATGCGTTTGTTTTTAAAACGTTTACTCTGACCCCATTTCCTCCTCCAATATATTCCTTTCCCAAACATACACTGATTGCTCTCCTTACAAGGACTCTACTTCATATATTCTGTTTTACCTTCCATACAACTGACAGCCCACATATTATTCCTAATAATACTGACTTGTGTTTCATTAAACTCACATTTTGTATCTAACTTGCAACTTGCAATTTTTTTTATTCTCCTTAGTCTCCGTTCTTCTCCCACCTTCTGTCTTTAATCACAACCCCTATACTAAGATTCCAAAAATCAGAAAAGTACAACTTATATTAACATAGAATTAATTTTATTATTCAAACTGGAACAATCCATCCTCTATCTTTTCCCATTTCAATACATTTTACAACCCCTAATATTTTAGTAACCTCATTTCATTCATTCATACAAATAAACATATTTTGTTGCGTGTTTGCAGATGTTCCTCTTCAGTACTGCCTTTCATTTTTCTCTTTACATATCACTCAATCATGCCCACTTGTCAAAACACGGAACGAAATACAAAAATACAAAACATAAATCTTCCAATCACCTCTCGTCTTCACCAAATCACATGCCAAAATGCCCTTCTACAACTAAAACGTAGGCCATCCCATAACCTCACCTCCACTTTCGCATTACTTCTCTCAGGCTATTTCTTTCATTCTAAATACGAGTTCCTAATTGATCAGTCATCATCAAATGAACCAAATTGTCTTACGTTCTAAAAGCCAGTTAATAGTTGATCCTTGTGTTTAAAAATTAGAGAATGTTTTCCACTTGATGTATGAAACCACGTTCAAACTTTATCCCCCCATCAAATTACAAATTTTGGTTCTTTGGAAGTGTGTACTTGAACCAGGGTTCCTTCAGTTCCTTTTATAATTCATTATTTATCGTTGTTTGGTTGTTAGTGATTCTGGGCGCGTGAACTACTGAGGTCATTAGTCCCGTACGTATAGCGCATGTTTTCCTCGGGTGGCTGCGGTGATCTCCCCCGCTGGAGGGCGAGATCTGGCGCCGACCTACCGTCGCCTAACAGGGTTTCCCACGGCCAAGTATCTCTCTCCAGCAGAGCACCACCTCGGCCGGGACAACCTCTAAGCTCCCGTCCAATCTCCCGTGTGGTAGAGTAGTGAATGTAATGTTACTGTGTAAAGGGTTAGGAAATAAAGTAAGGGAAGGAAAGATCGCACGCAGTCCGTGGCCCGTTTGTTAGGGTACTCCTCAGGCATTGTCCTGGTGTTGATCGGAGAACTACCAATCAGAGCAGCCGACCACTGGAATTCCCCTCCAGACAGTGACTGAATAGTTGACAAGCTAGTGCCGAAAATCTTGCCGATGTCTATGTCGGGACTGGAATCTAGGAGTTCCCGGACAGAGGCATTGTAGTGATTATTCATCTTGAAATTCTCTTAAAATTTTGAAAGGTTTATAAAACAGACTGGACGCCGGAACGCCGGTGGCGGCGCGAACCAGGTCACAACAGCGAAGGACGGATAGCGGGAACGCAGGACATTGGATAGGTCGCGAACCTTTTGCAGTCGAAACGCGTTTGTTGTATAATTTCGTTATAAAATTGCGTTATAAAATTAAATTTCCAGCGTGAACAGTAAAAACTGAAATAATTAGTTCAATGATTTAAATAAACAAATTCATCTGACTCACAGAACTAAAGGCACGGTGCCACTATAAACGTCCTATATATGTGAATTTTAATGAATAATCGAGAACAGCGAATAAACTCTTTTGAATTCCTTTGCTCGCTCTTTCCCGAAAAGACTCTCAGTAAATCAGTATTTTGGCCCAAAAACGTGTTAGAAGCGTTAGAGGGACTGACGGATGTTCTACGTTAAACGTTTAGGTTGAGGGCTGGTACTACGTCGTATGAGTAACGTAAAAACGCAATTGATTGATTAGTGATCCGGTCGCGTCAACTCCTAAGGTCATTAGCATCAAAACTGTGCATGTGTTTTCGTAGGGTGGGAAAGGGGGTGATAGTAAGATCGGTGGATGATGAGCTTCAGCAAGGACAGTTTCCCTCAACGATTTCCTACCAGTGGGGCACCATCCCGGACGAGGCAAGCTTTAACCTCTCGACTGGTCTTTCGGCGTGTGGTAGTGTGTTGCATGTAACTGTCAATGTGTGTATGTAATGGGTGGGGATATGAGAAGAAAGGGGAAGAAAAGATAGCGCCGAATGGGTCATAAAAAGGCCGTGACCCATTTGTTAGGTACTGCTCCGACTTTCGCCAGATGCTTATCGGACAAGCTAGGGAAATCTACCGATAAGAGCAGACGATCGCTAGAATTACCCTCCCCTCAGCAGCTAAATGCGGCCTAGGTATCTAGCTAGTGTAGAACATTCTGCTCGAACTGCAGTGACATCAGTTGATGCTTTGAGCCACCTAACACGCATACAAGACGCGAAGCGAAACCTCAACTGTGCCTTAATACGTTAGGTTATGTACGAATCCATTTCATTCGCGGTGTCGTGTTGTCATTTACAATGTTTCCGCAGAAGTGAGACGATTCTATCATGTGGGGTACTATAAGACAAAATAGACGAGAGTTCTGTTACGTTACATTAGATAATGTGTAATGTTTTGTAATTATTTTTAATACAATTACAATAATATTTTTAAGAGCATACAGTATTGCAGTGAGATCAAACAAAACTTCCAAGCTTTCCACTTGCAAGTGAAATAGGCGTCGAAGAGTTTGTTTGAATTTGAAGGAATAGAAAACACCCAAAATTAGAGATTTAGATTCATCATTTTTTAGTTATTCACCTACTCTATTTCCTACTATTATATCTTCGTTAATTTATGGCAGGTTTCGTGTCTACAGGCAATATAACTTTAAAGAGTTACCTTGGTGGTGTAGACGGCGCCAGGGCCATTCCCCCTCTTCCAGCATCGTCCACCACCCAAGACTCGGAGGCACCGCCCTTCCGTGATACAGAGTATAAATTAACTTCGCAGCGTTAGAACAAGCACAGTCAGCTACCGCAGACCTTCACTCAACTTCAAACATGTTCTCCAACCTGGTAAGTAGGCCTCTGTCTACAATTTTCAGTATTTAATATTAACATTTTTCAGTACTTTGTCTCCTTAAAAAAATATGAAATTCTTTCATGTTTTTTCAACTATTCGTCCATACGATATTAAAATGGAACTCAATCATTAAATTCAAAAAAAAAAAATATTTATTTTAACAATTTTTAACCAAATATATTAATTTTCTAATTTATTTCCTCGTACGTAACACTGCGTTTAGGGTGATGAATAGATGGTATACATGAAACAATAATTTTCAGTATAACTAAGGGTCTCACTGATATATATTTAATAATAGTGAAAGATAATCGTAAAAATGATGTCATAAATTAAGAAGATTTGAATACGAAAATATATTAGTCATAAAATCGTGAATTTATATAATTACATTTCTTTTGTATCCGTAGCTATCAGCTGTTATGACTGTTGTGTTGAATTGTTAGGTTCTGTTATTGGTTCGTAATTAATTCAGCGTTCATTTATTCCGTTTTGTTTTAATTAAAGTGTATCTTCAGACGCATTTGGCCGTGTTTCGTTTCCCTAGCCTTCACGTGTTCTGATTGTTGTTGTTTTGTGCGGTCAGGTTCTGGTGGCGCTGGTGGTGGTGGCTGCCCTGTTGGCGGTGGCGGCGGCGCAGATCTCGCTGGGCGCCCCCGGCGCGCACCCCGGCCTGGCCTACAGCAGCAGCGCCCGCGCGCAGATCTCGCGCGCAGGCCTCGTCTACGGCCCCGGCCTCGTCTACTAAGCTGCGCGCGCTCACTCAATAAAGCCACTCTCTCTATTTAATAGCGTCTCTTGATTTTCTCCTTATTCCCCTCTCAATTCTCCTTCCTCATAATATACTACTAGAAATGTCTGTCTTGAATGTTTCATTAACTCAGAAGAGAAAAAATATTTTGTAGTGGGCAGATAAAACGGAGCAATAATATACCATTCGTTTGTGTTATTATTAAATATGGAGAAAGGACTATATTGCATTAATTTAAAATTGTTTAATCATTTTCTATAGTCTTTGATCGTTCTGGTTGCAATCTCTTATGGCTAACTTTTTTTTTAAATTTAATTTATTTATAATGATCGCATATACATGTAGGTCTTGAGCGACTACAAGCTTGTAATACAGAATCACATCTTTGTACAAAGTATTTCTGAAGTAAGTTACTTCATGATAAATGCAGGAGGTTAATATACATACTGTCCATTATTATGGGTAGGTCAGACAATTGACCTGGAGGATGGCCTCAAACAGATATTCCTTCATTAACACGTCACCTGGGTTTGAAATAGTAGTAGCAGTACAAAGAGTTGCATAACAGTATGAAATGTAAACAATAAGCATCTCAAGTAGTAACAGAGATTAGCTCTTCTGTAGTAATTTGCAGTTTATATATATATATATATATATATATATATATATATATATATATATAAAATTGTGTATGTACTGCTTATATATTTGCACATATGGCGTGGCACATATATGTACAAAGACTGCTACCAAGGGGGATAGTCATCTAATGGATTTTATTTATAGTTGTTTTTTTTATTTTGTTGTAACATGTACTAGATATAGTTGAGGTGATATCATTAAAACAATTCAATCTCAACATTTACATTAAAATTCAGGGTCAGTGATAAAAAATACTTGAGTCTTTAAACATACATGAACACCTACAGTAGTTTACAGATACTTATGAAGGTTGAGCTCAACGTGGAAATGAATCACATTATATACATTACTTTTATCATTGAAAAGTGTTTTTTGTTGTTGAAACATTATAGTTTTCTCTTAAATAATTAAAATTTGGAATATATACACTCATATATGGATGATAGTGATCGGTAGATGTCATGTTTCTCAGAGTTTGGGGATTCTTTGCTATTAGATGTTTGTGAGTCAAAGCTGAATAGGCAATTCTCAAACAAGTAACATTTGATCACTTCTTTTTTGAAGGTAAGGAGCATGGTCTTCAAGAACTGATTTCCTGATCAAGTACAGTTTACTAGGTGGTGACCTTTTCCATTCGGTATCCCACAATTTCTTCTGAGCAGCAGTTAAATATTGGGTGGCATAATCTTGATTTTCATTACTAACTTGACTTTAATGAATTTCACTGGTAGGGATGACTCCTTGATCAGAAGTGATCTTAGGATGGTCGTTGGGTGTACTGAGTACAGCTGCAAAGTTATAAATTCGTTTTACCCACTCACTATATTTTATTCAGTTGCTCTTATTAACACGGAAGCGACACGACACAACACAACATTCGGTACTGCACAGCCTTTGGCCGCGCACTTCTAACTCGCAACCACTTATCGCACTCTGTGAGGCCTTTACTCGCCAACGGTCGGAACGACATCGATGACTAACTTTTGTTTCGAAGGTCACAACTACGAAGAGACAACACATTCTGAAATAAATCATTTTAGAGCTAAAGAAAGTGTGAACGTGTTATCATCGCCCCAAATGTTACAGCTCATAAAAAATGTACAATAAAATACTTACCTAAAGAAAATATATTTTAGTGCAACTTTCACGACATTTTAAGAAATAAAATAATAAAGTCAGAGTTGAATGTGAACAGGAACTAGTAATGGTTCATACCGTGAACACACCTAAAAAAAGAACCGTTGAAGAATACTAGATCCATGATACCGTAACAAGGTTCCTTCATATTCCTATCATATCATCACATAGCTTAGCTTTGTTAAAAATATCAAAAAAGAATAGAAAATTGCATTAATCATTAGGCAGCCAGTATCTTGAACGTGACTGTAAGAAGACTTACAACCCGACACACCATAAGTTAGATATTAGATTTAAACAATCAATATTTGTGAAACGGTAATGTACGTGAGTGAATGCGTTGTATTGTTAGTGGTTAATTATTCTTAATCTTAACCTATTAAGATGTGCAGCGCGCATTAATATTTGCTATCTATATAAAATGTATTCCGAAATAGTCTTTATTAGATAACTTATTCTCAGTTATTTGAAAATATTCATGTAAAGCACATTTTAAATAATCAAAAGTAAGAAATCGTTTCTACGATTACCTTCTAATATTGAAATAAATCAGATGATTTACTACATCCTTTTATATAACAATTTTCTGAAACAAATTAAATATGCAATTTGAATGAAAATAATATATTCGTTTGTTTTGATACTACTTACATAAAGTAGATGAAGTTAATTGAAAAGTAACTATGAGGGTTTACCTTCATATAATACATATTAATTATTTCATATTAATTTTATGAGTTTCACTTAATAATGTTAAAAAAGGAAAAGAATAAAATTTGTCTCAAATTTGAAAGAACCAGGAGTCCCATCAATAAAATTCCGTTCAGAAATTGTTCACATTAGTCAAAATGCGACAAGAAAACCCTATACTAGTAACTTAAGTTAATTAACTGTACGATTATTTTACATAATTGTGAAAATAAATGATAACTTTCATTATATTGAAAGTATTAAACAGTGAAAACAATATCAATTTGAAATGTAAAATTTAAAAATAGGTAAAAATCATATACACTAGTTTCCTGCAGCATCAAACCTTTTTGCTGTAGAAAACCTTACAAAATGTTATTTTCAAAACGTAGCACGCACGCTGATTAAGGTTTCATTTTCCTATTTATTCCACTTTTAATGTCAGGGATAACTGAATTATTTGCACAAAATACAATGGAATACTATTTATGAGGAATCTGAACGAAAATTCAATCTCACAAGGAAGATGCAATCCTATATTTGAACATTAAATAGTAATTCCACAAAAAGTTTCAATAAATATCACATCTTAATTATTTATTATTAATCATGTAATTCTTGCATTCATAATGTTAACGAAAAGTAATTTGAATGAAAAAATTGGCTTGCTTTTGTTTCGTAGTATATTAATTAAATAATTTTAGTATGTATTATAAACAACAATAATCTGAAAAAACAATGTGTGTCTCACGGGCGGACAGCTCTTTTAACAAACAAGAAACTTTGTCTCTTAAACCTCCTAACCCGGACGTAGGAATTTAATGCAATTGTTGCATGCGTAAATGAAATCAATTACGAAGCCAGATACTTTCGATTCATTCTCAATTAACAATTTGACATATGACTGTAGTATTTAATTTACCTAATTAATCTAAAATTTCTTTGCTTTACTAAAGGAAATAGTATTTAATGTCGCTTTTAGGGTGGGAACTGTCAACTGTCTTATCTAAAGACTTCACTAAGATTGTCATGGGCCAGATATCCATTGACGTAGTACCTACGGAGCAATGTGAACAGCCCATGCTCAAGTTGCTCTGGGCCCGCGAACTGTGGGAATGCGAATTGCCTTGGCCGCGATTTTAAAATGCCTGCGCTACAGTAAAAATATTCACTACTAGCTGAATCCTGCGAACATTTCGCGCATAGTAAACTATTATTAATTAATTTTTAAAAGTGAAAATATCTTGGTACTGAATCCTAATATCCAGAAATGTAAGTTACAGTATTACGGAGTCCGATACGGTGAGTAATAAGCAGTTTAATGTAGCTACAACGACTACGATGGGGTTGCGTTTAAATATCAAACAATTTCAAATAGGTTTCATTCACTGGAGAATAATTCCGTATGTAATATTAGCACAATTACAGAGTTTTGTGTTGATGGTTTCTTATAAATTGTAAAAAACGTCTCTATACTTATCGCATTGCAGACAGAGAGGGTATCACAGCTCTTTATTATGAGTGATATCTTTACTCCCCTTTTTTGGGGGATAACCTTCCGTGGTAGAACGTCTTGTCCGCGTCTTAACCGCGTATTAAGTGAAAATACGGAACTAAAGAATCTAATAAAAGTGCCTGAAGCTGTTAGTTCATATTTTTCTTGAACACTATTTTACATTTGTTCAACACTTAATACAGTTGTACTACAAAGTACTGAACATCGATAGGGTTAAATTCAAACCAACCTGCAAGTGTGAGTAGTTTTAAGGAGGAAATGTTCGTTTCCATAATAATTGCCATTTTATTCGTTGAAAATATTGGTCTTTAATGTGTTTCTGCCAACTGTCGGAAGAAGCACCATTTCACACATCAGTTAGCTTATCAGACCGCTATGTACAGTCAAGTGCACGAACAAGCAACGAATGGCCGAGGTGACCAACCTTGCCAGCGCCAGGGTCATCATGCTTAGGTGCCCACCCACCTGTCATCCACCTTCCACGTTGCACCTACTTCGGGGCTCCGCCCTTCCGCGGGGCGGAGTATAAAAGAACTGGACGGTGTCAGCACCGGCACAGTCAGCTACTGCAGACCTCCACTCAACTTCAAATATGTACTCCAACCTGGTGCGTAGCCAAAATTCGCCTAGAAATCATACGTACTTAGCCTCTATACCTGTTTTTAGCTGATTGAATTATTTAAAAAAATAATATTGCTACTTATACACAATACTGCATTGTAATTCAATGCACTTCGTTTTCTTTGCTTACAAGGATTTGTATATACAACGTTTAGAACAGTAAATGGCTTCCAAATTATCTAGAAAACTTTATTAATAATAATTTGATTTAACATTGAAATAGTTTGTATTTTACCTAGCATCAGAATATTTCGTTTTTGTATATTTGAATAATTGTATATTTAATATCAAGAACCCCATTTATAAGTTTACTATATTTTTGGGACTTTTTATATTCAATGAACTGGAATGTTGCTTCATAAATATGTTTTTAGAAATAATTTTTTATAATTGGTGAATTTGGGAGATGAGATTATCGTAATATATTCTAGTGTCCATACAGTGAAATAAAGTATAAAAAATAAGAAATAATTATATAAGAATATGCATTTCGGAAGATTACGTTAGTATTGGTTCGTGAATTAATTCATCATTCATTTATTCCGTTTTGTTTTTAATTAGAATGTAACTTCAGACGCTTTTTGACTTGTTTTGTTTCCCTAGCCTTCGCATGCTCTGATTGTTGTTGTTTTGTGCGGTCAGGTTCTGGTGGCGCTGGTGGTGGTGGCTGCCCTGTTGGCGGTGGCGGCGGCGCAGATCTCGCTGGGCGCCCCCGGCGCGCACCCCGGCCTGGCCTACAGCAGCAGCGCCCGCGCGCAGATCTCGCACGCAGGCCTCGTCTACGGCCCCGGCCTCATCTACTAAGCTGCGCCCACGCGCTCGCTCAATAAAGCCACCCTCTCTATTTAATAGCGTCTCTTGATTTCTCCCTATTCTCCTTTCAATTCTCCTTCCTGATAATATACTACTAGAAATGTCTGTCTTGAATGTTCCATTAACTCAGAAGAGAAAAAAGTATACTTCTGGAGGACTGCTTTCGAGAACCAGTTTGGGAAATTATTTTAAATCATTTTTCATGTAAATATTAAACGACGAAGAATTTGAACCAAGCTGGAATCTCAACTTGAATATCTACCCTCACAATATCTCATGAAAATCTCTATTTCCGATGATCACAACGCTGAACGTGTGTTTCAGTACTGTTCAGCTGTTCAAGAGGGTTGATCGAAAATACCAAGCGTCCACGCTGCACAAACATCAAGAAGGCAGGAGTACGCAATTACAGGTCTACATCGCTTTCCCTATGGAAGGACCAAATTTATTTTATTGTCGTTTTTAGTCGTTTAATATTATTTATTCATTTTTTGTGGATGAAACTACTATTATTAAAATACTTCTATATACTAATTATCATTCAATATTGGTAAAGATTAAATTAAAAATATCATGTTTGAAAGGTAGACATCAGAAGATTTTCTTTATATTTATTTCAGAAGTAGCTTTATGGAATTACAATTGAGTTTTCTACAATAGTTTTTGATAGATGGTACATCTCGTTTAAGACTTTCCAAGACGATCTTTAAATTTCATGCCCAATATTCTTCATGCGTAGCATGACCAAATCTTAACACAATCTTATCTGAGAAAAAATTTCCACGGGGATCAAATTGTAAATGAAGTTGTTCTTTTGTCTCACAAACTTTTCTCAAAACAAATATATCAATTAAGGGCTGCAATATTGTCACATCTCAGAAAATGAAGTTTCGAGATAAACGCGTTTAAATGTTTAAATGGTGGTTGAATTACAGGTATCACTCTTTTAGTGACTGGTGCAATAAGCGGTAAGCCTGACTAAAATGTTACATAGCAGTTCTGTTAATAATAACAATTATATTTTTTAAATGAGTGTCATTAGTGAAAATTTGTATTTTTATAGTTTTGCCTATGTTACAGCCCACGAACGATATGTTTGTTGCGCAATATCAATGACAAACTATTAATTACTATGAAAATAAATAAACATACCAATTTTAATTATTTTAAATGAATAGAAGTTCTTTGTTGATAATTAATATTAGAGTCATCTAGCAGTAACAACTTAACTACTGCGCGACATTTAAAAACAAATAGAAACATTATTTTCTTCCTTGTCGATAGCGCTGCAGTCTAGTTCGAACCTTGGCCTCACATCGCAAGTAATTGCAGTGAATTCGATAGATCAGTATAGAAACAACTTAGCAGCAAATTGAAGGCACTTCGATTGCAAGACGTCTCCATTCTTCAGTGGTTAATAGAATTATAAAAATTAGTTGTACGGCATGTATTGTTTTATTGTCTACTGTGATAAGCCAGAAAATCCCGGTATTATTTGAACAAAAAAACGGTCATCAAGACATTATAAATATCACGTAAATGAATGTATATAATTAACAAACAACAAATAAATTAACGTTTATAATCAAAGAGTACATGTTGACAGGGCGACTGGTAAAGAAGTATTTGTATTCCAAACTCTCGGACAGGACGTTCTTCATTGTGAGAAGGGAAGAACGACCCCGTGGAAGAATACAAAGAACGTATGAAGGAGGCAGCGAAAGTTATGGACTTGTAGAAATATTATAATTACTGTCTCTTACATCGGCCACAGCAGACGCATTTGTACCGAGCGGTACGAGTATCTTCAGTTAAGATTGAGCTTAGTATTTTCAATTACAGGGAAGAGGGTGATACGAAATTAGTTTTGATAGGCTTAAGAGTTGTATACATTAATAATTTAAAGATGTCATGTTAATTTGTGTTGTAAATTTTAAATTAAATTTAAATAGACTTCGTATTCGAAAGGGGACCTGGCATAGATTCGCAGACGGGGATGGTATTCAACAATTCGTGTTGGTCATAGTCGCGAGTAGATATCCACCTGGGGTATAGCCCAGGGAAAGTCACGATCGCGGAATAATTTATTTACAGTCCTTTTTATGAAACCATCAAATAAGTTATAATACTCCGGGAGCATTTTGCAAACTGATTTTGACATTCGAATAGAATTCGAATAGCTAGAGTAGGAGGGACATGAACACAAACATCGAACGGACAGCATCAAGACAGAAGATTTAGAGCTCACTCGATAAATCAACGATGCGCGCGAATAACATAGTAATTCATGATCTTCAATTCTTGGCCGTACGGAATTGCAATTATTGTATACGATAAAAATAAGATCAGATCGTTTATAAGCTCATTTATAAACTTATAATAAATGTTAAGTTATTTATTTTTAAATAAGGCTGATAATTTGTAGCAACTTTATATTAATTCAAAAAGATAGGTTTCAATTAACAGAACTTCCAGGAATCGCAATTCTGTACAGACTTGCACGTCCATTACAAGAGGTAAGAAGGTAGTTGTATGTCGAAACCCTAAGCAAATTGGAAATAGAATTAAAATATTTCAGCAACGGGCACATTTATGAGCATAGCTGGGCAAATAAATGATAACATATTTCTATATTAATATTATGTGAATATCCACAACGTGTCCAAGCAGGAAAGTAATAATATCAACAAAAACGGAGAGATTAATTTTTTGGTAATATACCATTCATTAGTAGATTTATTATTATTTATTATATATGTATTTAAAATAGTAAATATAAGAATGTGGTTATTTCACGAACGAGCGTATCACACTGTATTCTGAAGACATATTTTTGATATATATATATATATATATATATATATATATATATATATATAT
>BOPP01000012.1:2132589-2154228 GCA_017312745.1 Gryllus bimaculatus
TGTGTGTGTGTGTGTGTGTGTGTGTGTGTATTCCATTTAATCCATAATCCGCAAAATCCATTTAAGAGTTATTATACAAAAATTAAACTGTATACTGAGCACTCTGAATTATTTGAACCAACCTAATTTAAATAAAAACATTTTAATGATTATCGCTGCAATTCTATACCTCATGTTCCCTAATTAATTAATCAATCAGGTTATCCAAGGCATGAATGAAATACAAATGATGGGGTTTGTATTCGAAAACAAGCAACATATTGTTAAAAACGCGAAAGACCAACAAGAAAACTACAAAAGGAATCTATTGTGTATAAAATTAGTTGTAAGAATGGCCAACTTAAGTTTTTAGACAAAAAAGGAAATTAGAGATAACCATCATATAAAGTAAAAACATTAAATATCATCCAAATAGACCAAATTCACCCGGACAACACAGATTGGAACTTGAACATGAAATGGATTTTAATAATGTTAGCATTATTGGTCGTGAAGAAAGGCACTCGAGGACAGTATCTGAAAATACACAGAACAACCTTCATTAATGCATGACTATATGGTTGATAGTTTTCACAATTCAAATACTTATTACAATCCGTTGCAAAGATTTAAACATATAAATAATAATTTTCATAATATATTCATTTTAGATTTATTCTGTTTGCATCACCACCCCATACCTCTCTTCTCTCCTTTTCCTCGTTGCCTACCCCAATTTCCTGTTTCCATGTTCTTTCCTTCTTTGTGAAGTTGCCCTTCCTTTTTATTTCTGTACATGCAGTCTCTGTGACTTTCAACCTGGGACACTGATCCTCGACATTTATCTTACTGCCTGAAACACCATCACATCTCTGAGTATTAACAATGTCCCGTACTTGAAACAGAACTACGTAAACTGTTTTTTACTTGTTGCTGTATAGAATCTGTAAAAAGTATTGTACTTCAGCCTCGGAACCCCCATCTCGATCAGGTTTTCGTGCAGTTTCCCTGATCTTAGAGCAAATGCTGAGATGGCCCCTTGGACATAGATGTAACTTCTCCTCATAGCACGTCACACACAATTTTAAACTGTTTTTTACGTAAATAAATAAATAAATACTTTGCTCTCCTACACTGACTTAATTTTGTTCTTGTTTTTACCATTGTCATTTAGAAATTTGGGGAAGTATCGCTTGTGATTGACAATCCATTCTTTATTTAAATTGAACTCTTGGTCTCTTCCTGTATTGTTTAAAAGATAAGATTTGCAATCAAAATAATATTAAACAATTTTTATATTTTTATTCGAATTCAATTTCAGTCTGATTTTGTATAGCATTTTATCGATGTATTTCGTTTTGAAAATGAGATGTCTAGAATATTGAAAATTTAGACGAAAGTAATCTTAGAATGTGTTTTTGAGTTATTTCGTTACTTCAGCAACAATTGACCACATTGGGCAATAAAAATATACCCTGGCAGTCAAAATTGTAACAAATGACACATTTAATAAATGATTTCAATTAAACCCCATTGGATTAGCAGCAACAAACATCAAAAATCTATCCTACATTACAGTTCATGAATTTTTCACCATTTCCTCCCATAAGTACATTCAAATTAACTACCAACTTCTCCCATCCCTCACTTTTTCAAAATAAACTGGGATCAGTTAAAATACTATTGAAAAACAATACCAAAATGACATACACTTGACTATTGTACTGAGATTAGTCAAGCAATCATAGAATTCAATAATATGATAATCAAAACAATCAATTATTCTTAAAATAACATCAGACACCGAAACTAAACCAAGCTGCCACTCAATATTTTGGAATTAATGAAAGTCAAAACCAGACGATGTTAGAACGTTCTAAAAATTTCAGAAATACAAAAAGAACTAATCATCAAATATCTGTACAAACTACCAGATAATATAATCAAAGGCAACATGGCTTATTTAGTGAGGTTCGTAAGTATAAAAGCCTTTATCTTTGGCACAAATACAAATTTGAGGAAAAACTAGTATTCTACCACTATCAATATATCGATATATGAAAAAAATTGTCTAAGAAGATAGCCCAAATACTAGCAGTTCACTTTGCAAGCACATTCAAACCCAACGATGACAGAAAAAAACCGTAATTTTCGATTATATTTTCAAATTTTCGGATGCTCCATGTCACAGCAATATTTAAATTAATTTCTCCATTCGGAATCAATCAAAAAGTACCCGATAAAAAAATCACCAGGCCACGACCTAATTAAGACAATTATTCTTAAAATGTAACTCAACAATGCTATTGCATTTTAAACAATACATACATCTCCATTCTAAGAACATGATAATAGCCTCAGTCATAAAAATATTCAATTATTCATCCAGTATCATATTAACCACATGTGGAAAATGAAAGACGTGCCAGTTGTTTTTTTCGTTAATATGTCTTCGAAAAATGTATGCCCGTCCGTCTTAATAACAATTCTATAAAAAACTAAGTCAACTCCACCACGTCAATTTGGTTTCATATCTCAACACTCAACGACCCACCAATTATCGAGACTATGAAACCATATTTATTCTGCCTTCCAAAAGGGAAATCTCACTACGTCTGTGTTTATAGATGTGTTACAAGAAATCGATAGAATATGACACACGCCTGTTTTAATTGCAAAATTAATTTTGAAAGTGTAGATTATTTTGGATTTTTTATGTGGACTTGAATCTAGAGATGCCGTAGAGGCGTAGAATAGAACTCGAGTAATGATGTGCTTATGAAAGCAAGAGCCGTTAATAAATCTTACCCTTATACTTTCATATTTGAACAAGGTATCACTAACAGAAACAAGGATGTATTTTTTCTAAATTTTCGTCTGTCGAATTTTTAGCTCCTCATATACATAGTTATATTTTATAATAATTACGTCTATTTTTGTTCTACCTCTCAATGCCATTTTCTAAGTAATAACGGGCACGGAACGGGCACGTTTCTGATACGTTATAGCTTATTATTGCCTTCGATTCAGAGTTCGATATACGCTGTATAACTTACCTGAATCGACAGGATCGTGGTTTCGAGGGAAATATGAAAGCCGCTGAATGATGCTACAACTTTCCTTACGGAGGGAGTTAGGAGAGGGAATAATGAAAGGGAATTATGGGCGGGAAATATGAAAAGACAAACCAAGTCAAGTAAACATCTAATTAATTAGTAAATAAGTAAATCTGAATTAATAAAATTAGGTAAAAAATTAAATTAATGATCGTATAACGTCCTTGGTGCGTTAATAACCATTCCGTCTGACCTTGAGTAATTACGCAATAATATTAGCTCTTTATCTTTATTAGAAAAGAATTCAAAACTCCTCTTTAACCCTCAGTTAGCCAAACAGACGTGCTTATAAATTTTTGGAAACTTCCTTATTATCTTGACAGCAATAACATGTACAAGAGATCTTTTACAGAGAGCCTTTTGTCATCATCCATTAAAATGTGTAAGCAATACATTTATAGAATGAATGTGGTTAGAAAATAATTCAAATATTGAAATGTAAGTGTGAAATTTATGAGTCAAGCCAAATCTGATCAGTAAAAAAAGGGTATTTGACCACTGACATCTTGTATCATCATTGCAGACAATTCCATAAGTGGATTACATTCCGTCCACTTCCCTGTTATAAATATAAATTTCTATGTAATAACTGTAGGTAATTAGAAGGCTTGTCAGAGAGGTTGACATAGAATATACATTAACATTGTAACATACTAATTTTCAAACAACCGTCGAAACACAATTAAAGGCAATCTTCCGTAACACAGTTTATTTGTCTCTGTTTCACCACTTACTCAGGTGACGCCTACACAAAGAGTAAGCAAGGCGACCAGCCTTAGTGACGTAGACGGTGCCAGGGTTATCACGACTGTGTCCCCACTTTAACTGACCTCCACTGGGCCTCGACGTTATACACCGTTCTTCCGCAGTGCAGAGTATAAAAAGGCCTTTACAGCCTCTGCATAAGCACAGTCAGCTATCGCAGACCACAACACAACTTCAAACATGTTCTCCAACGTTGTAAGTGTTCAAAATACTTCTTAAAAATATTCATATCTACCGTAACTGTTTGCATAAAGTATTATGTAACTGATTAGACAGTTATTAAATTTGATTATGCTTGGTATTTATTCCTCGAGCACACTTGCAGTGATGTAAAATTAAACTTTTACATTCAATTTTCGCGTATGTTTACTATGATAGTATCATTTTTCAAAATCGTATTTATATATTAAGAGGTACACGGGAAAATTCAATGTAATGTTCACCACATTGACCACACAATTGTTATTTGTTAGAGATATCCTAATATCTAGCTACGAGGTGTGTTAGAAAGAGACTCAGCTCCGGTCGTGAGGATATGTATGAAAAGCATCAGCAGCTAATCGGACTCTCTTTGCTTCAGCGACATCACGCGACATCATGCGACATCACGCGGTCAAAGAGAAGAAACATTCAAAGCAGTTTCAATCAATAGCTAGCAACCGCATATGTCAAATCATCACTATCTACATTTACTTACACACGCGTTGGTATTGGCCGAAAACGGCGAGATAATTTCCTCCATACACCGCCTGATGTTGCTGAAAGTAAGTCCTATTAGCCGCCGATGTTTTTCGTTCATATCCCCACAGTGCCCGTAACATCGGAGTTAACGTAACTTCTTCTTGAGTCCTCATTTCATTAGATGAGGGAAGAGTAGGGGACTGGTTAGTTCGACAACACAATTAAGTATTACATCAAATCTGTTGCTCGTTTATAATTGCAAATTATACAGGAGCGATCGTTTCTGGTTATTAGATTTGGTCAACAATTGTCGTAATTAACGTTTATTCTTAATTCAACAAATTTTAGTAAAGGAGTAAGGGTAGGTCTTATGGAGCTCAAGAATACGTGTGCGTATAATAGATAACCTTCATTGGTTCATAAATTAATTTAGTATGTATTTATTCAGTTTTGTTTTAATTAAAATGTATTAGACGCATTTGGCCGTGTTTCGTTTCCCTAGCCTTCACGTGTTCTGATTGTTGTTGTTTTGTGCGGTCAGGTTCTGGTGGCGCTGGTGGTGGTGGCTGCCCTGTTGGCGGTGGCGGCGGCGCAGATCTCGCTGGGCGCCCCCGGCGCGCACCCCGGCCTGGCCTACAGCAGCAGCGCCCGCGCGCAGATCTCGCGCGCAGGCCTCGTCTACGGCCCCGGCCTCATCTACTAAGCTGCGCCCACGCGCTCGCTCAATAAAGCCACTCTCTCTATTTAATAGCGTCTCTTGATTTTCTCCATATTCCCCTTTCAATTCCTTCCTGATCATTTACTACTAGAAATGGGTACCTTGAAAGTTCCCTTTCCTGAGAAGAGAAAAAAAGTATACTTCTGGAGGACGGGTTTCGAGAACCAGTTTGGGAAATTATCTGAAAAAATTTCTTGTCTTCTTATTTCCCTTTCACTAATTCTTCCCGAGAACGGTGTGTTTCAACGCTTGTTGTGATTTGAAAAATAGATAGTTTTCTAGTATTTAATGTGTTTTTACCTCCGCTTGATTCGATTTGTTTTCCTAAAGAAAACTAGTAAAAACAGTATGTTACCAACGGAAGAAAAAGTATATCCAGTGCTTCGTAACATTTTCCGTAAGTGGATGCTGAATAAACACCCAAGCTCTCTCAAATATCGTACATCGTTCGTCACTTTCCTAGCGTTTCAAAGTGAATATCCACATACGTCAACGAAGTACATTGATGTAACTGGTTGCTGGATAATGTAAGATTTTTAGAAAAATTAGAAATGTTTTTTTCTGAGTTTCATAATTGTGAGTGAAGCAGAAAATGTAATAATTTATTTTGGCATAGTGTCTTTGTATTCGTAAAGTACCGAAATAACCCTTTGAAAGCAATTACACCCGATTGATCTTCTGTACCAAGCAAGTCAAAGTCGCGGGCAAGGACACTGACGTTCCTGAGTTCACGGGCTTTGCATTTGGAGAAAGTGGTGCGCAGTTTAAAAGTTGTTTTACAAATTGCTTCGGGGTGGCAATGGAAACTCATTTCATATTTTGTGTATGACAGTCTTTTGGAGAAGTTACAGTAATTGTTTCGATAGGAATATTAATTCTCACTCCCTCAACTAAAATGAAGAAAATATTAGAGCCTCAGAATGGCACAGACATTTTTGTTCCGGCCAAATTTCAAATTTCTTTTGGCGGAGTTATGTTTTCGGTATATTTTTTTATGCATAGACTTTACAACCAACTATTGGAGCCTTCTCTTTATTCTTCTCTTTCGTAGTCAATTCTATTTAAATACTTTTTTTTACTTTTCTCTATTTTCAAACTAAACCGTCACCCAAACATCCAATCCTTCTGATTCAAATCAGTGATTAGTGAAAAAAGTTAAGTTAATAAAATATCATATGTACCAAACATCAAGAATGGAATTATAATCTACGTTGTCATCATAAACTACCTTCGCCTCATGAAATAGTTTATGACCTTTTATGGTACAGATTGTTAGGTCACACATTATTACGCCTTTTCTGAGCAAACTAAAATGTGACGTTGGACGTATTTTCGGTTGCGTTCTATTTACAAATATATTGATAACACATAATATTTTTAGCCCTAATATTTAAAATGTCACAATTCTATCAAAGGTGACAAAGAATGCAAATTTGTCGAAATTTGTGTTTGTATACGTTATCTACCTTTGGTAACCTTAATTACATGTATTATTTTAACATTCCCGTGATACGTGAATAGAAAAATCTCGAAGGTAATATTCTCATTTTTAATTTCATAAAAGCATTCTTATATTATTGACAGTATTTTTTTTAATTTACTTTCAATCAATAATTTTTTCTGATATATCTTTTCCTAGGCACTGCCTTAAGACCGGTAGAAAATCTTTCCCTAGTCAACTTAATTATTCAAGCACATATCATGTCATAATACATAAACCACTGGTAATATGCTTCATACCTTAACTTCTCCTCTAATGCCCAGCTGTACGAATTCGGAATTCAGTTTAGAAATGTTTTACACCAAGGTTGGAGGAAAACCCGGTTGTACGGTTGAATAGGGTTTATAAACGGTATAACCTTCAGGTAAAGTCTTCCATGATTTGTGGCAGATATTCGTGGACTAACGAGAGATGATGTCAATGTAGAGGCAGATGTAATTGTGACAGTGCAAAAGTGAGCAAAATGTATAGCAATGATGTTTTCGGATAGCGACGATTAATTCCTTTCCAAAGTTTATTTATTGCCACAACGGGTTGGAAAATAACTTTGAATTTTACAATTTTCAAAACTTCGTTGGTTTAATGAAAACAAACTATACCATTTTATAAATGCAATTTCATTTCTCATACCATTCTCAACAAATTTTGAAAATGTAGGTAGTTCTAGCAAAATTAATCCAAAAAATAAAATACTTTAATGATCTCCGAAACGACACAATCATATTTTATACCTGACGTGTTTACCAAGTTTCACCCCAAACTTTCTAATCTATCAGAGTTGTACAGGACACATATTTACATCCATTCGTGTATACATACATAGACATATCGATTTTCGGGTTCAGAATAGCGTGTCTCTCCTCTCTCCCGCCGCTAGTCTTACCAGTCTTTGGAACACCACTAACACACTTTAATAATGTGCAAAGTTAAAGCTCAAAAAGACAAATATTGGTAGTAGGATCGAAAATTCGAGTTCGTAATGTTGAAGTGATTTCAATACTGTTCACCCTTATACAATAGAGAAATTAAAAGTCTGTTAAAAATCAGTTTGGAATAAATTCATAATGATAGTATACCAAACGAAGTATGTACTACTCCTTTGTTCTACTTTATACAAATTTGTTCTTATCTGTAAAGACGCAAATTTGAGTAACATCAGTTAATGAAAGAAAAAATAATATTATTAATGTTCGTCATATCTTTAAGAAAAACTTGTTTTTAGAATATACGTACCGATTATTAGCCGTTATTTTAGTCTGTACATACAACAATATCTACACTAGTCTATCGAACACTAGCGTATTCGTGCGAGAACACTCATAAGTTGAATTTTACCCTCCTCGCTGTTTTTCCTTTTCCGTATTACATTTTCCTTGACAGCTTGTTCTCCTTTATAGTCCAAAAATATTACAAAAGCTTTTTACTTCGAATAAAGCTACTTAAAGTCATTTATGCGAAAAAACAGGATCGGGCAACCATAACCCTACACTTTGAAATATGATTTAACTTCATTACCGAACTGAGCGGTACACACGTGCAATTTAATCCCACAGAATATCAAGTAATTAGTTTCAATTCACATCCAGTTGCAGATTCTGTATGTTACTAGTTCTACAGATTATGTAGATACTGTAGGTTATATCACAAACCTTTTTCAGAAACTAGAATGTCAATACTTACATTCGATAAATGAACGGTCGCACTGTACACATAAAAAGGCAATCTTCATCGGTATCAAGCAACTATTATTACTTCTTGTTGCTGCGAGATCATTTAGGTTTACTTGCATATATAAACTTCAGTTATTGATTATGAAAGTAAACCTCATCAGACGACGCAAACCTCGGTGTACACACAAAGTATACTATACGAGCAAGTTTTATTGATATTTCACAACAGGGCTTGCTGGAAGAGGAAGCTACGTCACGGCTTAAAAGGGCGTACCAACTGTGGGCATGAACTTAACGCCCCAAAGCGTGCCACGAGAAATGCTTCGATTGTTTTGAAAGTACGAGGTGGTTGTTGCCAGCATTGTAAGATGGTAATTGCCGTTCTGAGTCGAACCTACGTATCTCAACGTGCCGAGCTATTCAGCGCTGGTTGAGGACTAGGGTTCTCGTGTATCAAGAAAACTTGCGCGAGTAATACATATGAGTCAGAGAAATCTAAGCCTTTTAAGCGTGACGTCACAAACGAAGATCGCTTCCAGCGCCGAGTAATATACTTGGTATTGGATAATACCGATAAGTGCCGGAGCAGCAAAAATGTAATAGAATATCCAAGAATAGCGTATCTTATAGATTACGGGTAAAAAAACTTGTCAAGTTTTCAAGTTTTTAGAAGTTTTTTTCTTCTTCAAATTTTAATGCCCTAAAACGCTTTTTTGGAGTTATTTAAGGATATAGATTAAAAATCCTTACAAGTGCTGCGGGTTGGATTTGACATGCATATATAGATTTTTTAAAACAAATTCTTCATATTTTTAAAGTCAAAGTACAATTCGTCACGTTTCCGTGAAATTCTCTCTCTCGTTAAAGGCCTAATTTATCGAGATTGGTTGCGTGTGAACGCCACAAAAGATTGTAATACTGAAATAATGCCGAAGACGATATGTCTATATTTTTTTTAAGAAATACATTAATTTTTTTGTATAAATAATAAACAATTTACATATTTCTGGAGTGTTTCTATGCTTCAGCAATGCAATTTTTTGCCTAGAAAACATATTTTTCAAACCAACTTTCGAGAGCTTATAGCGGCTTAGCCATTTGGAAAATCCAAGTAGTTTATTTGACAAAATATACTTAAAAATATCTTTAGAGCTTATTTTCAAAGTTTCGACATTTCCTCCCCGGGACCTCCTGTATACTACGTACGTATTAGATGTAAGATATATAAGCCGTAACACTGTACTACAGTACAATAAGTATTGCTGTTAACACTACTTTCTCGATTTTTCACATTTTACGTAACACTATTCTTTTGTTGCAAAGCGTTGTTTTAAAAGTTAAACTCAGACTATACTAGAATAAATTATTAAAACTTCCTACTTGAAACCGACATCAAACAACCAGGTTTCAACTTATATTAGATCATGTAGTCCACGTACTCTACGTGTGTAAATACGCGTATTATAATATTCCGGGTATTACGCCTATAGTTAAGCATTTAATAGCAACAGAAAGAATAAGTCATGTGCATTATTACTATCAAATTAATACCAGTGACTTTAATTTTACATAGATTTCATTTCGTAGATTATCGTCTAAGAAACATTACTTGAAACCAATTATTTGAGATTTAATTTGTATAAATCGCATGCCCAGTTATTTAATTTAATTTTTAATATTTAGACCAGTTATATATTTTTGGTCAACTGTCCGACATAGCAAGCAAGCCAACGGGGTCACCCAAGCCAGGGTCTAGTTCATTTCCTTAGGGTACGAGAAACATATGGCGAACTTGAAGTATTCTCTTCAACGTAACTAGCAAACTCCGTTTGCCTGAGCTTATCTTTGTCACACATCTGTAGAAACTTGGCCGGTAGTAAAGGAAGTCTACAACAATTTTTGTCCTGACCGGGAATCGAACCGGGATCTCACAACAGAACGTTAGTACGCTGTCCATGAGCTATCTTGACTTTTATACCAGTTAAAATGACTTCTTTGAAAATAATTTTCATTTCTATGTAACTTCAAGTACAAAACGTTTTCTATTTCTTTTAAAATGATTATGTGATAATTTTTTTGTCTACGACTGCATTCCATTACGAGCGAGCGATTTTACTTCCATAATAAATGGTAACATGTCATTTAATATATTTAAAAGACCAGTGTCAAAGAATATGGACATATAGAAAGCCGAAACATAGAAGTGATACATAATTACCGGGTAAAGGTTTCGTTTTACAATTTTTAGCAGATAATGGGAAAGTTAAACAACCTTACCTGGTATAAAATATTTCTTGTACCAAAAAAAAATTAAAATTATATCCCATTTTCCAATCTCAATCTGATTACGAAAGAAGAATGAAGAGAACGTTCCAATACTTGGTTGTAACGTCTACCCATCAAAAAATATAACGAAAACCTGAGTCAAAATAAATTAGAAAACTAACTAGTACGAGAATGTATGTGCCTATCTCTAGCTCTACTTTCTTAGTTTTAGTATAGGGAGTGAGAATTTATATTCCTATTGAAGCAGTAACAGTAACTTCTCCAGAAGACTGTCATAGACAAGATATGAAATGAGTATCCATTGCCACCCCGAAGCAATTTGTAAAACAACTTTCAAACTGCGCACCAGTTTCTCTAAATGCAAGGCCCGTGAACTCAGGAACGCTAGTGTCCTCGCCCGCGGATTTGACTTGCTTGGTACAGTAAATCAATAGGGAATTGCTTCCAAAGGGTTATTTCGGTACTTTACGAACACAAAGAGAGGTGCAAAAACAAATTATTACATTTACTGATTCACTCACAATTATGAAACTCAGAGAGAATATTTCTAATTTTTCTGAAAATGTTACATCATCCAGCAATGGTATCGATAAAAATAAATGGATTTGTTTACATACACCGTTGACTTTCATTTTCATTCACTTTCAAATGAAAGTGTATGTTAAAATGTTTATTCACTTTGAAATTAAATAAAAGTGGCGAACAATGTACGAAAAAAGTGGCGAATTTAAGTGAGCTTGGATGTTTATTCAGCATCCACTTACGGGAAATGTAATGAAGCACGGGATATAGTTTTCTTCCGTCGGTAACATACTGTTTTTAATAGGAAAACAAATAAAAATCAAATCAAGCAGAAGTAAATATACTTTGAACACTCATCAGCACAACACTATCTAGTTCTCGAAACAAGCGTTGAAATACGCCGTTCTGAGGAAGGAGAATTGAAAGGAGAAAAGGAGAAAATCAAGAGACGCTATTAAATAGAGAGGGTGGCTTTATTGAGCGAGCGCGTGTGCGCAGCTTAGTAGATGAGGCCGGGGCCGTAGACGAGGCCTGCGCGCGAGATCTGCGCGCGGGCGCTGCTGCTGTAGGCCAGGCCGGGGTGCGCGCCGGGGGCGCCCAGCGAGATCTGCGCCGCCGCCACCGCCAACAGAGCAGCCACCACCACCAGCGCCACCAGAACCTGACCGCACAAAACAACAACAATCAGAACACGTGAAGGCTAGGGAAACAGACCAAAACAACTTAGTTGTATTAATCCCTTGAATGAAGAGGTTTACTAAAACGTGATGAAAGTGCCGCTCTATTAATTATTTGTATTTCAGATAAAACCCACAATTGTTTACGAATTTTTTTTTCATTCACTAATAATTGAAAACTTCTGGAGTAAAATAATGAATACCCCCAATTCAGTATTTTCCATCCACCTTGGAAATCAGGGTTGTTAATATTTACTGCACTGAGCTGTGATTTGTTATAGAATTATTAACATATTGTGACATTGTTAGCTCTTAGGCTAGAAGAAAGATCTAGTTGAATATATTTGTTAGCATGTAAAAGTGAAAAATTCCATTTTTTGGTTTATCGTTATTTACTCCCCTGGTTTCCATTCCATTTAAGACTAATCTACACAATTTAAAAAAATGAATTGTTCAATGGAATTGATATTTTTGGTATTAGACCTACTCACCACGTTGGAGAACATGTTTAAAGTTGTGTGGAGGTCTGCGGTAGCTGACTATGCCTGCTCTCAGGCGGACAAGTCTTTTTATACTCTACACCACCACGGAAGGGCGGTGGCCTGAATTCGTATTCCAGCGACGTCAGAGAGGTGGGGAGCCGTGAAGAAATGGCCATGACACCGACCACGTCACCAAGGCCAGTCACTTGAGACGCTTTGCATATGCACGATACAGTTCAAAAAAGTATATGACAGAATTGAATGCGGAAATGTGCTCATGGATGGCTTGGTTGGTCATGAAAGAGTTTTCGAATGCTGTGCTTTAAAATGGCAAATTCTATAATCTGCCTTTTTCGTAGTTTGTGTTTTAGATGTGGGAGCTTAAGTCTTAATAAAGTATATGTAAAAATGATAAAAATAGATGTATATGGAACATAATTGATGTAATAACCCTGGATCCGAAAATTTCACATGAATAATGAGTAATTATTCGAGCGGCGAGTAAAATTATGAATTATTCTTTCTTTATACGGTTTTAGTTAGTTGGCATTCGGTGTTCTCGTTTCTGTTAGAAAGGTTCGTAATTCCAATTAGAAATATTATATAGCTATCACCCACGCCTTGAGCAGAGTGCTCAATTATCCAACCTTTATCAGACATTCCTAACTATTGTTTTTTTATTGATGTTGTTCGTTATACTAAACGCACGAGTGCATTTAGGTACATTTACACACCGGGCTAATCTATTTGTTAATATGCGTTTAATATTGTATACAAGAACATTCATAATAAACCAATAGTTAGAAATGTCAAAGACAAGATGAATAAAGAACAAAGGGAGAACATTGTCTACCAGATTTCATGTAAAGATTGTGAAGTAAAATATATAGGCCAGTCTAAAAGAAAACATGAAACAAAAATTAGAGAGCATAGAAACCACATCATGGAATTAAAAAATTGACAAAATTCTCACAAACAATACCTGCTGGATAAATACCCTGAGATATCTAAGATCTGAATGTTCTCGAAGTATAACAGAAATAGATAGTTCCTTAGATAAACATAGGAAAATATCCATATTAAATTGAATACCAGGGTAGAGAGCACCCAGATATAAAATATTTATGCCAATTTATTAATAAAAATTAATTCTCACATATATAATTAGATTGCATGTTGTCTGTACTACAAATCCCCACTTAGGATCAACATTTTTGTTAGTAATCACCCTCATCTACACCATCCCTTTAGACCTTATCCCATCTCTCTCCTGGCCTTGCTGCCCCTGTGACGTGCATTTTGTCCACTGAGAAGGCTATACCCTCATTCACATCATCAAGATGGATGAAAAGAGGTACGCCAAGAGTTAAATGGAAGGATGGTGTATCATCGGCAATGGAAAGAAGATATGTTACAAGACACTTGGCAAGACAAAAGAAAATGGCGCCTTGAATGCGATAAACATCCAATATAGTGCTGTAAACATCGCTACAATACACAGAAATTCTTTATCTCTTGTTTTATATTCAGTGTGATTATTATTCTGTTTAATAATTTAATATAAATTTGATATCTTCTAACGTGACATGTGTACCTTCCAGTCACTTACTGCCTTGATAATGAGATTGGATGACGCCTCGAAACTTCGATATATAAAATTATATTAATAAATTTGAAAAAAAATACCGTTTCATAATAAACCCTGGATTATTCTCCTAAAACGCTGGTATATTTTTGCTGTCGTATCCTTATGTATTAATGACAACTTATAGCTCTTAAGTTTTTAAAAATAAAGAAATAAAGAGACTCCTTCCGTATTAATGCAAATTCTGTGAGCTGTTCCATAATATACACCAATTAAGTGATTGAGATTGAACCGAGATTTGTAATATTTCCAAATAAAGAACTACTGACTTGCACAGCTCTTGCATTCAAGGACTCGCGTTTTGCCATGAATATATAATTTCCCGACCAACATTAAAAGTCAATTACGCCAAACGACGCAGTATCGTGAAATTCTTCGCGCGCGACGGGGTTTCGCCCGCGAGTGACAGGCTCCTGCGCGGCGGCGCTGTACTCAGAGCAGTCGGGGAGCTCTTCGCCGGTGAGGGGGAGGGGCCGCCCTTCCAAGTGACAGGCAAATGGCAGGTGCCAACGGCCCCCCTCCCCTACCCTTTCCCCTGACATCTCCGACACTTTCGTGCCTCCCCCCCCCTCCGCCGGCCCGCTCGCTCGCTCCTGCTGGCCTTAACGCCACCTCGTTCACCGCCACTCCTCCGATGACCTCGCCACCCCCATGGCACTCCTTTCCCAAGAACCCCACCCCCATGCGGGTTCAGAGGGAGGGGGTAAAAAGGACCACGCTCCTCTACAAATTATTTCTTACTAGATTTATAACAAATTCAAAAATCAATCCCCACTGGTGTCTCAAGGGCGGAGTTCTAGCTTTCTGTGTTCCGCGTTCGAGGCCAAGGCAGAAACGAAGCTGTAGCTTTGTAATACAGAGTGACTCAGTTTCTCTGTAGCTGTAGGACGAAAGACAAATCTCAGGCAGGACCAGAAAGCTAGAACGATATAGGAATAAGTCAGTCTTGCTCCCTTCGCCCTGGGCGTGGATAATAAATAATCACAGGGCCCAGACGTGGGAACACCGCTAAATGACAAAAGTCAGATTAATCCGACCCCACAATCCCAAAATACATACATATACTACTTACAAAATACTAATTGCATCACATTCACAAAGAATATTCAAATCAAATCCATGAAAGGAATATTTCTCTCTCATACAACATTTCTTAGATCGGCCCCTGTCACTACATCTCTCATTTCCGTTAACTACAGACGTCAAAAGCGCATGTATGTTATATTCCAGCATGAACGTGAGATCCAAATTGATTGATTGATTGATTGATTGGTTTTAGTGATTCCGTGTACGTCAACTACCAAGGTCAGAACCTACCGTCGGCTAGCGGGGTTTTCTCCAACCAGGTATCTCCCACCAGTGAGGCACCGTCCCAGCCGGGAAAAGCTCTAAGCTCTCGACCGGTCTCACGGAATGTGAGCTTGTGTAGTGCGTGTTAGTGTAAGTGTGTGTGTGTGTGTGTGTGTGTGTAAGGGGAGAGGATATGGAAAAAAAGAGGTAGGAGAGATCGCGTGAGGTTCGTAGCCCGTATGGTAGGGTACTGCTCCGGCATTAGCCAGGTATTGATCGGAGAAACCTCGAAAAACTACCGACCAGAGCAGCCGATCTCTAGAATTCTCCTCCAGATAGCGGCTGAATTCGACCTAGGTGACAGTCAAGCTAGTGTCAAAAATCCTGCCACCACCAGGAGTCAAACCTAGGACCTTCCGATCAGAGAGACTGCAGTGACATCAGTTGAGCCATCACCTAAGCCATCTCTCCTGGTATGAGATCCGAATGTTACCTACACGGTAGCATGTGGGTTTCTCTTCTCGAGTATCTTTTCCACCAGAGCACACTCCAACCGGGACAAGCTCAAAGACCCCGACTGCTCTGTCGATATATGAGATTCTGTTGGGCATGTAAATGTAACTATACGTGTGGAAGAGAAGGGAGGGTCAATGATGAGAAAGGAAATATCGCACCCTGTTTGTTGCCCTACTATTAGAGCAGGCACTGCTTCGGAACTTACCTGGTATTGACTGGAGAAACACAGAAGTCTGTTGATCAGTGCAGCTGTCGGTAGAAAAATCGCTCAGACAGTTACTTATTCGATCTAACTAAATAGCTAGGGTCGAAAATCCACCAGCGGCTATGCTGGCTCTGAGATAACTCATCCAGTGAATCCTAATTCTTCATTCAGGGCATACTTAAGTAGCATTTGGAAAAAATTACTACTTTGATACATTTAATGTGTCTCTTTTTTATCACCTTTCCCTCGTCATCCTTTATGAAGGAACCTGAGGGGGTTTTGATATGGCACATTTCCTACTGTGAATTTTATAGGAGTATAACCACCGTTAGATGGGAGTGTATTAGAGCACAGGACGTTCCCAAAAGCAGATTAGGACTGACGTAGGAGCAGGTCAATACTTGACATGGCCTGGAAGATTTATTTTCTTTAACTATTGTAAAACGCCATGAAATTGTGCGTTATTTATCAATGTGGCAACATCATCAATAATGCAACAATTGTTAATTGTGCAAATTCTATCAACTTAAAAGATTTAACTTTCTTTTCATAGGTTAATATCCTAAATTTAATCATTTGCCAATAAAAGCCATGTTTTGTGAATTAACTTTACTCCTGCATTTGTGAATCAATCACTCATCAATTGCAGTAACTCCAATTCACAATCCTTCTAACGCACGTCTTTGTGATAGATTTATCCCTAGGACATAAGCATGCACACAAAATACTGTGCACAACTATTTGAATTATTATATTTTATGACCAGTAATCAATAACTTCTTACAGCCATGGACTTCAGGGATCTCAAGCATTTTCTAGAAAGATATTACAACCTAGAAGTATTCCAGATGTCATCGCCAAGTTTCAATATCTTCAACGGACTCTAGAAGCTGATGCGACTTTTCATTTGTGGCAGTGATGTTTGTGATGTAATTTACTCAGAGCCTGCCGGTAAGAATGCTAAAGATGCGCCCGTCACACCTCTAATGTCAAAACAAATGTCGCCGGCACGAACTTCGACGGTACGAAGCTCATTTACTGACGTCTTTCCAAAATCTATGAGAATGAAGAACGTCACCAATCGAAAATCAGCCATATGCTCGTGTGGGATTCACGTTAATAAACAATTGCTTCCAGTCAACACAAAGGAAGTGGTAGTCAAATCCACAAACAGGAAGAGTAAATTAAGAAATCCTGAAAGTACAGGAGCCAAAAGCATGCAGAACAATCTAACAACAATCTTCATTTCAATGCCTCAGTAAACTTGATTCAATTGCTGATGTGTGAAAAACGTGGGCCATATCATATGTTATATGTTGGTAATTCGCCCGAATGTAGACTTTTGGGAAATCGCTTTTTCAGTGAATTTAAACAGAAGATAAAAATATGAATAAGTTTTCAGATAGAGAACATAGAATACAGATTCCATTGTACAAAGAACATTTTGTTTCGAGTCAACAAGGGGGTAAAAAAATCGCAAACCTTTAGCTGGCCATAGCACTCTCAGATACCTTAATAAAATTACAATAATATTATGTGAGACTTGAACCCTAGGTTGCCCAGTCACAGGTTTTGCAGAGAATTACGTGGCCACTGAGCTATCGCAGCCTGGTTGCCATCTTCTGCTGCTCATCTGGCGCGGCTTCTCGCTCATGATGGCAGACCGCGATGCAGCGTCCACGTCTTAATCTGCGAGGGCTCCTTCGATAATCGATATTTAATGGCGTGAGACTGCGGGGTGTCCGGTGCCTCGTGATTGATGAGGCAGTCCCACCGCCGCGGTCAAACTCGCGTCTCCCTCAACCGCCGACTCTCCCGCTGGTCGACATCATCTTCAGGTCATAAGCACAGATCCTAGGACACATGCGGGAAAATACGCGTGTGTTGTAAGCGCCAGACCAGGGTATATTTGTTACATTATTTGAAATACTATCAGGACTGTGAACTTAATAGCTTTAAATAAAAAATATGTCCAATCTCGATTAATATTAATTTGTTAAAGCCTCGACCAGCTTGATATGAATTCGGGAGTCAAATTAGAGAGAATAACTATTTCACTTATGTCGGCCCGTACTGCAAGTATCCAATGCCAAGCAAATATTTTTCCAATTAAACCAAATCCAGATGCCTATCGCCATTTGATTATAACTTTGTTTACCTTTTGCACTCCGCTGTAATTATTTTGTTTACCTTTTTGTTGTTATCGATGGCAATTGCTTTATGTTCATAATAGTTTGTGAGCACTAATATAATATCAAAATATGTCGTTTTGGTAATGTTTATACTCTAAAATAGAAGCTATTATTAACTATTCAGAAGTGAAAAACACCCAAAGAATGAAAGTCTGAGGAAACAATTTCATGAATTTTGGGAAGAAAGAAAATACAGACAGCGCAAACTACAAATGACGAAATTACACATGCGTTGGGCAATTAATTTGCCAAGATTAGTTGAAGAGTACGTAGAATATGCGTGTGCTATAAGCGCTAGATCAAACTATATCAAAACTATATCAACCATTACGACCAAAATTATTCAGAAAATACTTTAATGTGTCCAGTCCATTCTAAATTCACGAATGCCGCTGTTAATTCAGCTTTTACATTTTCCATTTCAAATACTTCCACGGAATACCGAGGCATGGAAAACTCAACATCCTACAACTTTAATAATGGTGTTTTTAATACATGTTCTTGTAAGAAGCTTTCTTATAATTGTTTTTTGAAAGTTTTATTACCATAAAATCCAAAGATAGATGAAATAATTTTCTGCATGAAACTTATTGATATTTTATTCGATTATGAGTTATTCCAGGATGCAGTGGCAACTCTGATCTGAATACAAATTTCTCATATTCTGGTAGCAAATTTTGAGTAATATTTCTCTTTTTCATAATTTCTGTGATTTTAATAATCTATTCGATTCATGTAATGTGTTGATTCGTAAAATAGGGACACTAAATATCACTCTAAGTGCTGTGATACCCGCTTAATTCACCCCTCGCGTCGTGAATTCACTAGCAAAGACAGCTCCTTGCTTTGCAGCGCAGTTCTGTGTGGCCGCGGAGTGCAAAGCCGCGACACTTCCCTTCTGTGTAGCCATCCCTATTCTTTCGGACATCTATGGCTGATCCGTAACGTAGAAAATAAACGAGGTCAGGAAAGACAATAGGCGTTCGGCGCGCTTTTGGCTTTATTTACCGCAAGTTTTGTGCAAGTATTGGCGTTTCGCCTACTGCAGCATATCTCTCGGGCGCTCGTACTTGGCCGTGAGATATGGCTCGCACAAAGTTAAACTTCTAATAATGGCTGGCTATCACAGCACTTCTCATGATATTACTCATAATAGAAAGGTCGATTTTTAAGACGACACGTTTATTCCTAGCAACTTAACCTCCGATATGGAGTACGCAGAACTGGGTTTCTATATACAATAACCATTGTCATCGTATAAAGGCATTAAAATATTGGCATATTCAGTAAAAACGTTAAAAATACGTTTACATATTATCTGTCCCTTGTACGTTTCCTATTTCATTTTATCATTTCGGGCGGCCAGCTATACTCTTGATCAGCTCACGCCGCTTTCACGGGGTAATCTTAGATAGCAAAGAGAATATTCCACACGAATTTTATAAGCGCTGACTGGTGACAAAGTGGTTGACACAAAGAAGCATCTCCCTATCAATTCCACGTGAACGGTTCTCTTTGTATTACCGTTCAACAAACGGCTTCAATACCCTATAAGATTGTGCTCCTATACTCCTTGAAATTCGAGTGTTGTCAAAGATGTTCTGCTTGGTGCTGCCATTGGTGACCATGTGACGAAAGATGTGAACATTTGCTTCTCCTTTTTTGGTTCAATATTTTACGAGTTAATCAGCGTCACATTGGGAGAAATAAAACCGAATCTCGGACGTGCCCGAATCAAAAATGCACGACTTAGATTCTATTAGTCTCAAGGAGAGACTACAATCGGAGAAACAGTCTTAGCGCTTAATGTAATAATGCAAATGCACAAGTACCCATAGCATCAATAACAAAGGTAGAATGTACTCACGAAAATAGAGACTTAAGTATTTTCAGAAAATCAAACGGTAATTTACGAAATCAGATGAACAATCGACGTTTTTGGCTTAGTTGATATGTTTTTAAACTCTACCGCACTGTGTTGCGTCACATACGGTAATTCCTCTCGCGAACTCAGCCTTACGAAATCCTACCATCAATATGCTGGTCCCACGCAACTTACGGGACTTCCACTCTTCCACGTTCAAACTTGCACTATTCCACTCTTCCATTGGCAAACGTGCAACTGCCGGGTACCGAAGCGTGGGTCCGTTAAGCGACCCACTTGAACAACATTCATCATTAAAGCAAAAATTATGTTTTGCTTCAAAACGTGGTGATAAGCAAAAAATAAACGAGTCAAATATGTGCAAGAGTAGTGGCATGCACCGACAAAAATGCAGCTGAACAAAGCAACACGAAATGGTTTCCCAAATGTAGCATGCGATCTGCTCAAGAACAACAAATAAAATACTCTCTTATAATACTACAATAAATAATGTATCTTCACGAATACTGTAATAAAATTGGATGGTCCACACGGATACATAATACAAAAGTTCTTTACATACCAACAACGTCAAAAAAGGTGCTGTTCCATTACGCAACACGTGAATACTGAGTACTTAATGGTGAACGATCGATTTCTTGTCGCATAACGTCAGCCGTGACGTCAGCAGTGACGTTGAGTATGAGAATTCATCCGAGTACGAGATCTAACAAAACCATAGACACCTCTCACATACTCGGAAACTGCATCGTTTTGTTTCAATTTCTGCTCGCATGGGAAATTACCAATATATATTCATTCTTTCTGCAACTTCCCCCGTAAATAATTTTTGGGAGCAGAGCGCCCATCTGCAGAGCTCAAGGAACAACCGTAACTGCCGAAAACACTTTCCCTTCGACTTACTCGAACCCACGTTAACGCACACTTCTCCTAGCCCCTTCGCTCCCACAAACGAACACCGCTATCACCTTTTCATCACGTGGGCCTCCCACGCAGACTCACTCCCCGCTGGTGCTGACGGCCAGGTAAGCAAAACGCCGCTCGGCGCCTCGCCGGCCTCTGCCCGAGAGGCGGCCAACAAGGCTAATCAAGATGGCGGGCGCGGCCGAGAGCGGTGGCGCCGCCCCGCGGAGGATGGGCGAACGTGCAGAAGCGCGCGGCGTCTGGCGGCTACGGGGGCGGAAGCGGTGACGCGGGCGGTGGGGGGCGGCAGCGCGAGGTTCGTTATTTCGCGAGAAGGGCCCACGCGCCTAATGAGGCTGCTTAATTGCCGCGAGGCTCTTATACGCGCGAAGGGGGTGGGGGGTGCTGCGGGCACGTACTCCGACGGCGCGGGTCCCGGGGGTGTGGTTGCACGGTATCGTCGGTGCGCAAAGACAGGTTACGCGAAGGCGAATATGAGGGTGGTGTGAGTGCCTGATAGCGTGAGAGCACGGTGGTACGACGGCGCGAAGACACGGTGACGCCGTGGCGCGTGGTGGCACATAGAGGCGAGGAGTGGTGAGGGGT
>BOPP01000012.1:2154551-2251916 GCA_017312745.1 Gryllus bimaculatus
GAGACGCGGAGGGTGTGGGGGATGTCGGTTGTTCGGTTTACCACGACCTTACCGGGTTTGCTCGCTGCTATTGTCAGAATGTGTGACGACGCAATTTATTCGTGCCTTAAAAGGCTAATACCCCGTAATCTGTGCCATAAAATGTCACTTTATGAACGATTTCTTCGAACGAAAGAGGCCGTTTTTTAAAATTAGTATAACACACTATGTTACCGTAACGTTAAGCATAAAAACACACGCAAGAGAGGATCCGCCTGGCTGATGTGTCAGGCGACCGAGGCGATAGGCAATTCGCAGTGCCGCAGCTGCTGCCTGGCGACTCCCGCTCACGATCCCAAGACAATTTGGCTGCAACCGCGACGTTTCGTGCAATTAGATTATGGGAACGGATTAAATCTGCATGTCTACAAATTTTGTAGGGCTCAATAGGCAATGATTTGATGTTAACAAACCGACTCGACGAAGTTTCGTCCGCAGGGGGCCCCGTGTCTGCGGGGGGCTTCGTGTTGTTTGCTGTCCGATTTAAATATTCAGACTTTTGGTAGATATCGGCTGTGACTCGTTATCCAATCAAGAACTTCGTTATGACTTAAATTTAGGAAATCGAAGCTCCCGATTGGATGACAGTGCCCCTCTCTCCTCCTAGCTCCCTACCTTCAAGAGTAGTGATGGCGAATTTAAGCAAACCATCGATACTTCGATAAAACACCAAAAGGTTTTCGTTGTCGATGAAAACATCGCCAAACATTGATGTTAAACGAATGTTTTCGATGTTTTGTATATCATGAAACAGATGGTGTTTTCCCATCGTCCTTTAAATATACATATTTATTAAATGAGATATTTTATTGTTGGGTCACTAAGAAATGTGTTAAGAAAGTTTATCAAATGAAAAGAAGGAAATATAAAATACAGAAAATTGTGTTTTGCTATTTTCCCATTTATTCACTTTAATTAATAAACCATCAAAGCAAAATATTGTTTTAATGTGGTATATAACACGTCAATATTAGTTTCAAGTATATTCTGCCTTAAATTTCACTCATCTTAATTTTCTAATCAATGGTCAAGATTCAAAGTACATTTTAACGATATTACCCTGTACAAATTAATATAAAAAAGTGATAACATTTGAGAAAGGTCGCGAGCAGCGAACGGTTTCATGACGTTTAACAGCACGATAGTTGTCGCTGTCTGATGATTGAAAGCAATCCACTAAAAAATAGGTACTGGACATTTTATTTGTATCGTGAGATTTTTTTTCTACAACGATGTTTTTGAACAAATGACAACTATATCGATAGGAAGAAAACATCGATGTTAATATATTGATGTTGCTGCTCGAAAATATCGATGTTTTAAAAACATGTAAATATTTTTTCCATCTCTATTCGGGAGTCATCACATTTAAATCGAACAATAGATCAGAGCGCTCAAATAGATCCTTGACGGGCCTGATACAGAGCTTAACTGTGGCCTGTCGCGTGTCGAGTAAGCCCGCCGGGGCGGGAGAGGAGCGCTCGGCCAATGATGATGTGAAGTTTAAAAATTAAACGATTAAATTCGATCCAAATGTTGAAGTCCCAAGTAAAATCTTTTCTGCTGCACAACTGTGTGTATACAATTAGAAACTATACCGAACATCCGAAAGGAAAGTAATATTAATTTTAACAATGACATTCAATGTATTTTATATCATTTGGATTGTATAATTGTAAAGAACCTATAACAAGTATAGTACTTCAGCTTCTGGATCAATGACCCCCATCTCGATCAGGTTTTCGTCCAGTTTCTCTGATCCTCGAGCAAATGCTGAGATGGCCCCTTGTTTTGCTTCTGAACATAAATTTAACTTCAAAGTAACTTCTCCCCATAGCACGTCACACACAGTTTCCAGCTGTTTGTGGCGTAAACAAACAACTAATTAAATAAAAAGATATAGGGTGATGGCACGTGAGCAATTCTCGCAGGCCGCTGTTGGCAGTCTCGTCCAAATCCTTTCATTTGATTAGCCCTCGTTTAAATCAAGGAGTGGTGGCAACTTCTCTCACGCCTCCTTTGCGAGGGGGTGAGGGGGAACGACAGTTGCGTCCCCTTCCACAGAGGAGGTTTTGAACTGTGCATTCCTCTGCAAAAGTAGATCAGTTCAACAGTGAGTTACTCCTTTATCTTCTATAAAGTGATATACGAGGGGTTCTGTAGTCACCATCGTAGAGAGAGAAGTCTTTATTATTTATTATGAAACAAATATAAGGTTAGAAATTTAATGTTTGATTCATGTTTTAATCCGAAAACGAATGATATTTGTTTCCTCTTGAAAATAATAAACGATAGTTAATGGAAATGATGGGTAATCAACTGCTTGACGATTACTACGTATTCTATAATATCACTGAATATGAAAATGTGTACAAGCAATATCATAACATGTAAATATTGTACTTTTGTGGCCATCTAAATAATGAACCCTTGCATTCAAACAATTGATCATAGAACACACTGCCGCCATTGTCATCAGAAGAGGCGTTACCGCAGAAACGACACGAGGCCATTCTGTGGAAAGTAAGCCAAGAACCGCGGGTGGTTGAGGATGTCAAGCCTCGTCTCATTGCCAGCAAGCGGATTAAGGTTCATGCCACCAGGTCGCGACGTTGCTGAGTCACACGAGCATTTTTCTCCCGCATTTTTCATCCGCAAACATTTCTCATCAAGTAAATCATGATATCCTTTGTGAAAGAAGTTGAAAACATGAATACCTATCACTTACATCAGTTGTTTATTACACATAAATTTAAATTTGACTGGAAGATGGATTTACTTTGCCAGATTGATGAAATATGTAAAATAGAACCCGCTTATCGTCTAAGCGGAATTTCAAATGGAATTAACATATGGAAGTTGTATTATCGTTCTCCCCTCAAGAAATCATTGCTTCCAAAATTTCAATTTAATAATAATGAATGTAAAACTCAACCCATTTTTTATTATTGTTCAATTAATAAATTTGGTTTATAAATTAAACACTGATCGTTAATCAAATTACAAAATGTGTATAGCACCTGTCAGCTGTTGATAAAGGAAAAAATTGGCAAAAATGTTACAAAAACAGAAAAAAATCTGCAAGAATATTCATTCAATGACGTCAAAGTCGCATCGGATGACTTCAATAAACACATATCATTGAATGAAACAAACGTGAAGGAATCCATTCCAACTAAAAACTAGGAAAGCATAGACATACAAGGAGTTCGAAAGTATGGATGTCTTCCAAAGTCCTATGCAGTTCAAGATTTGCATTCCTTGGACAATGAAACTAAAAATCAAACCAATCGAAGTCTTTTCATCAAAGACTTAATCAAAAGCATCGAGAAATCCCTGATACTTCAAGACCAACAGGACGTCGGATTGAAATCTCGGCACACGAAGTCCAGGGAGAGAAAAGTCTGAAGAACGAGAAAACAACTTAGACAGAAGTAGTCACTTCTGCCATAGTGCTAGAGGGAACGGATTGCCTGGAAAGGAATGTCCAAGAAAGTTTCTCGTTGCTTTCGGCTTGATGAATCTTGATGTCACGTATATTAATGTTCGTTTTTATATTTATAAGGGCCACTTAAAAGAATTATTTACGCATTAAATATTCTGACAACAGATGACTATACATGTTTAACATTACAACCTTATAACACAATCTGCATGACTAATAGTTTTATTTTGTTCTTCATAAAACTGAATGTTTTCATTTATGCTATCATAAGATAGTTTCTTTCATTCTTTCTTTCTGTTTTAATTATATAGACACAATCTGTTAGGTCAATTGTTTTGACTACGAACATAATACAACTACGAACATAATTTATATTTCATATACATTTTTCTGTTTCAGTTATTGTACAATTTTTACGTACGTATTATTGGGTATTAAATAAATACACTAGGTTATAAGATCTGAATTGGGCGTGTTTTATTCAGCTCATTTACACAAATCACTACGTATGGTTCTTCTGAGGCAACTAATGGCAGTATATCTATGAATCTGAACATGAACACGAGTTTTCTATTATGACTGATTTGCATGAACATAACTAAATAATTATTTGAAATATAATCTGATTTAGTACATAACTATGATATATTGATTGAAATTATTTAATCCATCTGAAAAATATATTACTACTTATTTTCTAAACCTTGTACCTTCCACTTACCACACGAAATTTCCTCTGTTGTCTTTCCTCTGGGAATATTTATAAAAAATTAAGAATAAATAGGATATTGAAATTGAATGAATGGAGTGCTTCGTAATTGAGATTAACTGAATAATTCAATACTATTTTCACACAGTTAGATTGTGTATTATATCGCTTTACTTGTTTACTGTAATGAGACATGTGTATTATCTGCTTTGCCCCTACCATATTATAAGAATAAATAATAAAATCTACATACTCATTCCATCAATACCATTCCAATAATCTTATTGATTTTATTGAAATTAAAAGTTCTATGGACTGATGTAATAAAGGTAGATTGTACACAACGACAAAATATTTTCCATGAATATTGTTTGATTCAATTATGTTATTACTACTGAATTACTAATAGTAAAATGTGACGTCACTGACGCTTTAAACTGTTTTAAAAACAATATCATGAGTTGAAAATTTCTTTCATTCTCAACTTCCTTCAAATATATTATTTTACTATCTGGAACGATGAAATGAAGAAATGGGGTAGAGTGGGGGTATTAGTTATGAAATCGGCCACTAGATTTTATGAAACAATGCCAATCTCAGGAGGGAGAATCAGTTATGCCTTGGCAACTTTCTCAATAATTTGCGCTCTAATTTTCTCAGGAGTTCGAGGTATACCCAGTGATGGATATTCATCACCTTCGGTCATTTCCAGTGAATATGTGTTTGGGATGTTGTCATCAGTACGTGCTGCGAGCGTTTGCATTCAACTGTTTATTGTACCAGAGAAGGGGAGGCACGGTCATCGTAGAAGAAAAGTTGGCGAGTAATACAGCTACATTGTTTCACTATTTTGCTAATATGCACGAATTCTGAATTTAAAAATGCATATCATTCCCAATTAGTCCAGAAAATTCTGTCGCAATGTTTTCTTACATTTGATTCTTCCCCAGATTCCCTTAACACTTCCATATTTTAACACCATAATTTTTGAAGAAATTAAAACATCACAAACTCAGTCTAATTGTAACATCACAAGCTCACTTCTACTTCTGTAATTGCTCTCTTCATCGTTTTGGATGCGAATCTAGCGTTGCATGCGAATCTAACATTAAAAGACAACCAGACTTTACCTTTTGGGGTTTAAAAATAATTACAAAGAAAAATAAATGCCATATGTGTAGTTTATTGAAATTAAATGAATATATACAATAAAGTCTACTTACGAAGTATTTCACACATTCAGGGATTTTAAATTCAATGAATGTTCCTCAATATGTTGGAAGTTTTTACAGTAAGTTACAGACATGTTAATGAATTGTGCTTTAGTGTTTTACAAATTTTAATTTACAGCACATTAGTTTTGTTACACCTTAGTTGGTAAAGAACGTCAAAATGAGCACAAATTCTTAAGTAGTATATTTAAAAATCGTACACTAAATTTATTGGGTAGTGCTAACAACTAATTAACTCACCTGCCTCTAACAAAAGCATTTAAACTAGTAAATATTCTTACTCTATCGATAATAAAATTTAAGTTAAACAAGATAAACCCGTTTACGTTAACATATAATGTTCGTTAAATTAACAATAATAAAGGTTTCAGTCGGGATGTTAAGATTCAGTACTTTAATAACACATCATTGACAATATGCATCTGCAATGCCTCATGAGAATCATTTAACAATTCACTATTTTAATGTTGAAAGGACTACTTTGTTTGTGAAGTAAGTTTAAGTGGGTAATAACATCTAAATGTATGAATCGTTTTGAGTTTCAAGCACACACATTTCGAATGAATGAAAATGCTTTTGCATTGATTCTACACTAATAGTCTCGAGCCAACACCAGCTGACTTGAACAGTTAGAGTCATCCTCGCAATTTTTGTCTATATTTTACTAATCCTAAAACGTTCTAAGCTCAGTACATAAATAACTTATGCATCCCAAACTGGGATGACGTAAAAAATTTGAAAAGATTTGATGATATTCTATAGTTTACAATAAATATACGAATTTTCATCCAATGTTAGCTACAATTTTTGACATTTCAAAACACTGTGCCAGTAGGCATAGTACATAAACCGTGTAACGGATCTTGAGATAACCCTCTACTAGTTTAGATCATCCAAGCAAACGAATTGGTTCCAGTCAGTTCAAGGCGACTCAAGCCCACTCCAATAATTCGAAACCTTTTCAACTGTTGTTGATTCGGTCCTCCAGTAAACCCTAATTATTCGAATTAATTGGAGATTGGGATGATCCGAATATGTCGCAAATTCAAAGAAGAAAAAATATATCAGAAAAAATGTCAAACTCAAAATTCATGAAATTAAATTGAACAAATGTAACATAATTATTAGTACTACCATAATTATTAGGATTCTGTTATTTATTATGGTTCGATAAGTTATTAGGATACGGTTAAATTTTAGGATTCGATTAATTATTAGAATTCGGTTAAATATTTGGATCGGATAATTAAAATTCGGATAATTGAGATTCGGATAATTGAGATTCGGATAATTAGGATTCGGATAATTGAGATTCATATAAATGAGAATGGTTTAATCGGGATTCGAATAAATCCGGTTCTCCAGTTTTCCATTTCCATCTTTTCAACACATCTGAGACGACTCATCCAACCTGGCAGGCAGCTTCCAAGGACCTTAGGAGGTGACAGGCGTGGCCTCGGCGGCGCCGTCCAACCGGCGCAGGAGCACGCGGTTCGTGAACTGCACCGTGACGTCGACGGCGCGCATGTTGTCCAGGGCGGCCATGAACTGGCGCAGGTAGTGGTCGGCGTTGCGCGGCAGCCGGTCGAAGGGGAAGCCCATGGGGCGGCGGTCCGGGAAGCGCTTGTCGCGGAGGCCGCAGAAGCTCACGGCCGCCTTGCACCGCCCGCCCTCCTGCGACTCCGACCCTTCCACCTGCCAGGAGAACACAGGGACGTCGCGTCAACACTTTGCGCGCCGGTGGTTTGGTTCATTGATTCTTAGTGATTCCGTTGTTTTGGTTAATTAATTGTTTGCTAGTAATTCCGGTTTTGGTTGATTGATTGTTAGTGATTCCGTTGTTTTGGTTGATTGATTGTTAGTGATTCCGTTGTTTTGGTTAATTAATTGTTTGCTAGTAATTCCGGTTTTGGTTTATTGATTGTTAGTGATTCCGTGGTTTTGGTTAATTGTTTGCAAGTAATTCCGGTTTTGGTTCATTGATTGTTAGTGATTCCTGTGTTTTGGTTAATTGATTGTTTGTTAGTGATTCCGGTGACTTGGTTGATGGAGTGATAGTGATTCCGGGCGCATCAACTACTATGGTCATTAGTTCTGTAAATGTAGCGCATGTTTTTTTCATGGGAGGTAGCGGTGATCTTTTCCCGCTGGATGGCGATATCCGGCGTCGAACTACCGTCGGTTAGCAGTTTTCGTTTTTCACAAGCGGGGCACCGCTGCAGCGGAGACAAATTCTAAGCTCCCGACCGGTCTCCTGGCATGTGAAGAGTAGTGCATGTTAGTGTTAAGACGTGTCAGTAAGGGGGGGATAGGACAAGGAAGGGGAAGGAAAGATCGGGCGCGTTCTTTGGCCTATTTGTTATGGTACTGCTCCGGCATTCGCCAGGTGTTAAATGGAGAATCTCGGGAAACTACCGATCAAAGCAGTCGGTCGCTCGAATTCTCCTCCAGACAAAGACTGAATTCGACCTTACTGACAAGCTTGTGTCGAAAATTCTACCACCTTCGGGACTCGAACCTCCTCCTTAGAGGCACTGCAGTGACATCAGTTGATGCCCTGAGCCACCTTTCACGGTCCGGTGTTTTTGATGTTTGCCACTTATGCGGGCACGAATACACTGGGAGAAATGTTGTAGTACAATGTACTAAACATATTTAGTAAGCGATCGTATTGTAAATTCATTTATTTTGTGATAAGATTCACTAAACATGACTGTTTCGTTTAGTAAATCAGACAATTGAAAATCGTAAGTGAATAAACAAAGAGAATTGTCTGTGGAACAATAATTGTTTGGTAAATAAATTAATAAGCGAGATCTATGTTCCATGTCGTCACACTACTAAACACTGCCTTGTAAGCGCGTGTTCTCAGAAATCCGACCAATTCTAAAGGTTACAGAGCCCATGTCAAGTGTGAGAAATCAACTCTGTATATAGTGCTGTATAAACAGCGTGTTTAGTATTTTATTAATTTTAAATAATTATATACTGTGGTCCAAACTAACGGTAAAAAGACCATCGGTGGTCCAATGTCCGCAGCCAGCGTCCGTAATCGTTCTGCTGGGTTAGTGTTTGACAGCTTACCGAGGTTAAGGAAGTTCGAGTTTACGGGGCCGTTGGATGAATGAGCGCTGGGGAATAGTTTGTAAATTACCTGACTAAAGGGATAGAAAGAAAATATTCCCTTCCACGTTTAACAGGGTTTACTCAACATTACTATACGTGCATTAGTATGTTTAACGAAACATTCGTTTCTATTCTTCTTCTAATACATATCATAATTCAATCGAATACGTGATCAACCACATTAAATAAATATTCATCTCCGTATATATTGTGCCATGCTTAACAGTTGTTTAGCAATACCATTCCGAGGGCCGGAGAACACTAATGGAGTGTGGGTGTCGACAGTGGCTCCCAGTACAAAATACAACAGAAAACGAAATTGTTTCATTATTGAGAACTAATAATTCATGTATTTATCCATATACTTCAATCATTTTCTCCCTCCTTGTTTTAAATTTTTCAATTTCGGGGGCAAAGATTTTGAACATTTTTTTGTACTTGACGCCCTTTCCACGGGGGCACAGATGGCGATATTCGGGACAGGCCTAGATCTAAGAGGTCAATAAGTAATGAATTACGTGCCAAAATTACCGACACACTGCAAGTAGCGCTAGCACTTATTTTCTTTTTTGTTCTCTTTTTTTTTTCTTTATATCAGCAAATATCAAGCAATTTAACCCTCTATTCGAGATTTCGTTCACTAATCATCGAATGCTGAATGTTTCGAGTAATTGTAACCTATATTTGGAGGGTATGCCAGGTTGTTTGGTGATATTAATAAAAGAATATAGGGGGTTTCAGATATGCCGTATGTGATGTTCTATGTAGATTGTGATGAAACTATATTGTGTTTTCAGAGATTTTAAAATTAAAAATTTACGATGTGAAAATTGTTTATTAAGAAATCGGGATGTTTGTTAATAAACAAACTTTAAACCACTTTTCTGAAGTTTAAATTTGGAGATAAAAGCTAGAAAAAGTGGAAATCATTGAATTGAAGTGCGTTTTTAATTCGGTAAGACCACTTTTAACGCACTTTTTCAGTGAAATAAAGGAAATGAAAACACATAAATTAAGAAACATAAGAGCAGAATAAATGCGTCATGAGAGATTAAACTTGAAAAAACCAAAAACATTTATTCACCTGCTGATATACAAAGTAACTCACCTCACAAGTAGATCTGAACCTAACCCGGCCCTTAGTTTTTCGACCACTTTTTGTCGGTTCCTTACTCTTCATGGCAGTACTTTCATCATCTACCTATAAAAAAAGACCACGAGTTGTTTTGACTTGTGCATGTTACCGGATCATCTTTTGAGCCAATTCGTGGCCGCGCTCAATTTTAGATAAATGGGCTTTAAAAAGCGTTGAAAAAATCTAAGAGCTGCAGCAGTTTGCAGCAGGTCCGAAAAAATGAACACGCTTGGCTGTACGGGATGCATTGCAGCGAGGGTCGATATGGCATCGGTTTAAAACAAACATCTAGAGTTCCATGTAACCGTGTCTCCTGAGGATCGTCGCACCTCTACAACCTCGCACCATGAATACATCCAGATCTAGGCCGATGTTCTGGTCGATACTAATATATAATATAAAATCGTGTAATAAATAAACATCAATGTTTGTTTGTTTTTTTATTCACATTTTGTGTGCTGTCGTACCGTTCATCCCATTGCAATAAAACTTTGAAAACTTATTGCTTGCACTTGCGCGAATGTTACAGGCATAGCATAGTGGGAATATGCGTATTTCTGTCGCACACAGACGCAAAAGTAGTGAGGGCGTAGTTGATGTATGTGTTCTAAAGCGCCTCTGAATAGAAGTTCTACGCAACTCGCCTCACCCTCATAAGCGCGTCTTCGTTGCATATTCTGCTCCTGCGATTATGAAATATCGACCGGAATTATTACTTGAACTTTATCTCGGACAAGTAACTCTAATTCATCCAAGACATAGTCATAGTGAATGCATGTCCAAGCTTGAGAGAGAACGCTTCTTCAATAGGATACTTGAAAACCATGTCCGAAGTAGGACAGAACAAATTCATACTCGAGAGAAAGTCATTTATTACAATTTTTGCTGAGTAGCGTAAAACGTGATTAATAATCATATGACCTGCAGCGTGTGATGTGTGATACACTGCATAAGCAAAATATTGTCGGGTCTACTAGTATCGAATATTTCCATCGTTCCAGCTAGGAGTCACCGCGATATTCCCCATCTTATTGGTCGACTCAAAGACATGGATAACAAAGACTGTTTGCTCCTCCTAGCGTTGTGAAAATCACAACAAATGACAGTACTTTTAAAGACATACAAACTACTTAGTTTTGGCTCTTTTTCCTTATCGCTACGAACGTGAAGGAATCGGTTCACTTCCGAGAGAACACGGCAAACGACGTCGTTGACTCACGAGATTAGGATCGTTTTCTCAAACTTTTAAGACAAGTTGCTGCTCTACTTCATCTCTCCAGTTTCATGCCAACAATCCAGATTTTCGCCTACGTTATTAACGTGAAACATACTTGTCTATCAAACGCATAATTTCTCGTGCATGTTATTCCGACGTACTTTCTTGCCTAGCTTTTGAGCCATCATTCAAAAGTGGTTCAAAGGTGGATTAACATTTTTTACGACATAGTGATTTGCGCTACGCAAAACACTCGATTTCTTGTTGACGGATGCTTACCTGTATGTGTGTCCACGGCCACAATCTACTTGGTATGTTATTCCGTCCCATACTATATCGATCTCAACCTCGGCCGTGACATCGACCTCCTCCTTGCCGGCGAGGTATTCTCGCCACCGTTATAAAACCAAGTGAAGAGGAGAGGACAACAACTAGACCACTGAGAAATCTATAATTCCTAGTGTCTCCGTTACCCCCCTCACTGATGTTCTCTGCAAAAAGTGTCGCATTTAATTTGAAAATGAAGACTTCTCGCCATACGTTCGCGCTCTGAAGTAAGTCAGGCTGTAGAGATGAATGCCTTAGGGTGCCAGTGATCAAAAATATGATTGAAGAGACCTGTATCGGCGCTGTCGACACCTGTTCAATTCAACATCTCTATAACCAACTACATCACCAACAACAAAAACTCGTCCCGCCCCATCCTGCCATGCTAGGCCCTGTCCGGCTGCGCTCTGACCATTCCCTGTGCGAACCGCTACAACGAAATCGCTTACTGAATAAATACAATGCGGGTTGCATTAAACTTTTTTTTAATGAGCATCACATTTTGAATCAAATCCTATCTCTTAGGATTTTAGACCGTTCAAAAGGAATCGTGTATAATTGGAGGGAATCACTACAGTTCATTAAAATGGTTTAAAAGTTTTGAGGGAACATACACACATATACAGCTGTCTCAGAATAAATGTAGCAAACATATAGTACAAGAAAAATGGTTACTTTTAGCCAATGAACATGTCGTGGGAAATTGCATAAAACCGTGCTATGTGCATTTCTTCTTCTGTCATTTACCTCGTATTAACTGTATACACAGACATTTGGTCGATACACGAAATGTCCTTGAATGCCTCAGACCGTTACCTACCAACCATTTCCGCTCTCTGCATGAAAAGTTGCTTAAAAAGCAGGGGAAAATATTAAATGGGTTATATGAAATTTTCAGGATTATGTTCATTGCCAAAAAGTTATCATTTTCGACCTTTCTGTAGGCTCTAGACATTTGAAAACCTTTATTCTGAGACATCTGTACACACATACGTTTACTTTTATTTGGTCTATATTCAATGTTAAAACGTTCTTTAAACACAATCGACAGCAATATCGAACTTCTGCGCAGGCGCAGTTCGAGTTGCGCATCACTTTTGAGCATCTGCGCATGCGCAGAAAATCGAGCAGATTGCGGTCTATTGATGCATTGATGTTCAAAGTCCCTTTGGTTTGATTTCGCTTGGTCCCCCATCGGGTGTCCCCGCGCACGCACCTTGTCCAGCTCGTAGTCGGTGAGCATGGCGAAGAGCACGCAGGGCAGGCCCTCGGCGTTGCCGCGCGGCAGCAGCATGTGCTGCGGCCATCCGCAGCTGCAGAAGCTGAAGTCCTGCTGCTCGGGCGTGTTGTCGGGCGGGCGGTTGGTGTCCACGTCGCGGAACGTCTGCTCCCACGGGATGGTGATGGACGACTGCGCCGACGACCGCTTCAGCTCCGACGCGCCAGGCGCCACTGCGAAGCACGGCCGACGGGTTTCACTCCACACTCGGATTAACGCCACTCTCTGGGGCGAATTATCCAATCGGGGGACTCGTTACAACTTTTTTTTATTCTGAACTTCAGATCCGATGTTCGAGGAGTCACTCTACACTCCGATTAAAACATAGGGATTTGCTGACGACTTTTACTCCACTTAAAGCGTCCACTTAAATGGGGCGCCACTGCGAAGCGCGGCCGACGCGTTACACTCCACACTCGGATTAACTCCACTCTCTGGGGCGAATTATCCAATTGGGGGAATCGTTACGACTTTTTTTTTATCCTGAACTTCAGATCCGATGTGCGAGGAGTCACTGCAGAGCACCGGCGAGGCATCAACTCTACACCCCGATTAAAACATAGAAATTTACTGACGACTTTTACTCCACTTAAAGCGTACAGATCTGATGATGCCTACTCCGTTAAAAGCGTAGGAATCTGGTGACGGCTAAGCATGCCTACGCCACCTATTACACCATAGGAATCTGGTAACTCAGAATGCCTATTCCGATTACTGCATAAGGATCAGATTACAAATAAGCATGCCTTCGCCGATTTCAGCATAGGGACCTGGTGGCGACTGAGCATGCCTATTCTGATTAAAGCGTAAGTCAAATTGATGATAATATTTTGTAGAATACGTTTTACTTAACAACTCCAAAGAATGAATGGACAAAAAACAAAATTATTTCGTGTTACATTTTTTAGTGTGCGAAAATATACATGAATCACGCAATTTTTAAATTGTAATTTTATTTAACTTGGTGAATGAGAGGAAGTTGAAATCGAATGATCATCTCAGCAAAGTGTCTGTAAGTATCACTAGTTGAAAGGAAAAGGGTCTAGCTAAAGCACCTTTTCTGTGGACACTGTTTTCAAGGTGGCCACTCACATCCTGAAACAAGTCTTTTTTCCCAGAAAAGTATTATACGTATTTATTCAGTACTAAAGGAAGCCTAATTCTAATTATTCAGCTCTCTGACTTCACCGCAATAAGTACAAACTTTGCAATCAATCCCAATAAATTTGAGCCACTATTTCTTGCTGGACTATTTTTAAAGAATAATATTTAGTTATATAACTTCAGAATTTCCCCTGACTTTTAACGATTCTTATACAAACTCCCCTATATTCCCTAACACTTCTTCAGGCAATGAAATTTCCTGATTATTCCCGGTTGTCCACGTGTTCCAGAAAGCGGCCGACCTGTTTCTTCGATGCTCCCTGGCGAGTCTCACCTGTGGCCACAAACTTGTCCACCTCGACGAAGTAGTTCCTGTGGTCTGCGAAGCGCAGCGGGATGCCGCGCTCGTCTGTCTGCGGCGCCAGGAACACGCGCACCGTCACGCGCTTCGCGGCGCCCGTCGCGTTTTGCACCTGCCAACACACGCACCGGAACGTCACAGAGCGAGCACGTATTGTTTGCTGGCGCTCGACGATTTAGGTCATTAGTCCGGGAAATAGCGGTCTTTCTTTGACTCTCTTTACATCACAAGGGGATTCATGAAGACAAAACGGGAGCTAAAGTCAGGAGCTTAGAGCTTGTTTGGGCCTGTTCCCTGCTCGTTGGAGATACCTGGTAGGGGAACCCACCCGCAAGTCGACGTTTAGGTCGGCACAGGATCAATGAATCTACAAGTAGGGAAAGATTACCGCAATTCCCGCGTTAAAACATGTACTACACTTACCAGACTAATAACCTTAGCAGTTGACGTGCCCGGAGTCACTAATTAATCAATCAACAAGAAATAAAGTTTACTCGTATCTTAAGACATATGCAGCTCATTTCATGTAAATACTTCGTTGAATTTTCCTACGAAACACAATATTACAGTCATTAAACGTCCGAACGCTTTCCCCTCGTGATCATTGTCCTCTTCATTCAGGAAAATTACGCAGTAAGTATCAAGTCCCGTACCACGCGCCGATATCACACATCAGTTCAAAACAAAACCACGAGTTTCCTCGCAGCGCCAGATTCGCGTAGGCAACGGCAGGGGGGGGACGAGGCGCACTTACGCTGAAGGTGTAGTCGAAGGGCGCGTTCTGCAGGTGCTGCACGCGCACCAGGGTGGGGCCGCGGGGCGCGAAGTCCAGGCCGCGCGACAGCTCGATGTCGCTTTCCTGCAGGAAGGTGCGCAGCACGCCCGGGGCAGGGGGCGCCTGCTCGCCGGGCACCGTCGACGTCTGCACCGACATCGCCGTCAGCGCCACCCCTGCAAGGCGGGCATTCCTCGCGTAAGAAAGTATGCAAGCAATTTATACACATGTATCGTATATCACGTTTATCATATATATGATATACAATACATGTCAGGGGATTCATGAAGACAAAACATCTCGCACACATTTACACTTACATGAATTACAATTGGGGGCGAATATATATATATATATATATATATATATATATATATTGAAACGAAAGAACGTTTCCCTGCATATAAACTATAAAAAAGTTGATTACTAATTCCTAAGTAAAAAAGCACTAAATTGATCAGCGAGTAACGCCGCCGCCGCGCCGCCGCTGCCACCAACGGTCAAATCGTGGGTAGACGGGCGAGGCAAGCGACGGTTAGGCAGTGTGCGCAGTAGAGGTCGCCGAAGGTGGCAACAACGGGACGGGCTTGTGCTGCTTCAAGGCAACGTTTAATAGTGATATTACCTAACAGTTTTGGGAATTGATTGTAGCCATTAAGTGGGAGAATTAGAGGTGATAAAATTGATAATCAGGTGATTCGGAGAAGGGGAAGTGCGACAGGACCCGGGTCAGTGGAAAAACATTAATACTGGAGTTTTTGAGTGGCCGACAGACCGCGTTCCATTTCCGCCCGGGTGTGATGCAGCAGCGGGCCGTCACGTGCGCCCACATTCGAGTGGGATTGAGAAGACTGCTGAGATCGAACTGCCGACAGGGACGCCAATTGTGGCGTTGTGCATGTTAGTATATGTGATATTGCTTGTACTGGCTGGGGGGTGGACCCCGCGAGCTCGTTGCCATTGCGTTGGGGAGCTTGGCGGAGTCGACCGCCGCCGGGAGAGGCGATTTCCCGACAACTTCGGGGCGGGACCGGAAGTTTGGGCCGGGAACACGCCGGCCGGGCCGGTTGCCACGGCGGCCCCGCACGCCTGCCAGCCAGCCGGTAAAGTCATTCGAAGCCTCAAGGTACGGTTTACTTGTGCACGAATCACTAAAGGTCTTGCGCACTGCGTATTGTAAAGAATTTTTGTACATAGTGTTTCCAATATTAAACTTTTAAATTGCACAATAAGAGTTCCTCGATCATATCTTTTCTAATGCAGGCGTCAAACCCCTTGGAACCCATACACGAGAATGGTACCCGTCCTTTATATGCATTTTAAATTGGTCCGTGAGAGTAACGTTTCCCCCAGGTACGTCACAATATATATAAATACGTTTTCTTCTGTAATTAGAAGCAATTACAAATGATCATCCAATTATAAATTAAAAATAAAGTTACTGGAGTTTGATCAAGCGCAGTAACGCCGCCGCCGCCACCAAACGGTCAAATCGGGGGGGGGGGGGGGAACGGCGGAGGCGAGCGACCGGTTACCCTTCGAGTGAAGCCGGTCGAGGCAGTGCTGCGTCCAAGAGATTTATTGTCGTTGTTTAAGTGCAGTTCGGACTGAGTGTGGCCGCTGAATGAGGAACCAGGTTTGTATAAGGGTTTAACAGTCAGATGATTAGTGAAGTAGAACTGCGGTCAGAACTGGATAAAAACCAATAAGACAGGAAAAATCGTGTGGCCGGTGGGCAAGTGTCATAATCCCGCCCTGGTATAATATAACAGTGGGCAGTGCTTACGGACATTTGCGCGAAGTTGAGAAAGGTTGCTGAAAAGACTAGAACAGCCGACGACCATCTATCACGCGTCGTGCGTTCCAATACCCGTGAGACATTGTTCACACCGGCTGGGGTGGATCCCGGCGAATTCATCGGCCATTACGTTGGGCCAGAGGAGTTGGTCGCCGAGGGAGGGCGAATTTCCGGCCGACTTCGGGGTGAACCGAAGATTGCCGAAGACACCGCCGCCGTTGCCACGACGGCCCCGGTCGCCTCCAGAGGAAGCAGGTGGTTTTTAAAACATCAAGGTAGCGTTGACCGTGCGCTTGTTTCCAAGACCTGCGCATTGCGATTTGTAAATACTATTTGTAAAGTGTGTTCTCTGATCATTAAAATATTTAGATGTGCAAAAGAATTTATAACGATTATCTTCCTATGCTGCGCCAAATTCCTGGAGACCCATTCACGAAAATGTACCTGTCCCTTGCATAATTTATTTGTCGTGAAAGTACCGCTTCCCAGGTACGTCACAAATAGATAAAAATTGGACAAGTGAATTTGATTTTACTTCATGTTTGTTTTTTAACCTAAACACGCGAAAAAGTGCGGTTATTGGAATAGGTATAAAGCGTATTTATGCAAAACTCAAACAACACCATGTAGGCCATCTATCAAATAGATAATTGTGCTAAAGAAATGTCCCGGCAATGCCGGATTATGCAGCCCCGATCTGCACTCGAGGCAGAGGTTAAAGGAGGCGACTTCTACAGAACAGGTGGGTACAAATAAGTCCACTACCATAAGATCAGGCCTGCGTACACATCAAGCACACGGTTCAAAACTTCTGTCTACTACTCGTACAGAGCACAGTGATAAAATAAAAATACAATAATCAGAGGAGGATAATTCTTAAGAGATAAGGTGAGCTCTCTTCTTTCGTGGCAGAGAAGTGAAGATTCCCCTACAGGTGTGCTGCACGCACGTATATGTGGTTTCTGGAAACAGGGAATCCAATTTGTGATATACATACAGCTGGATTTGAGGAACGCAATGTGATGAAACTACTATAACAAATATCATAGTAACTAATTTCGATTCCTTCGTGATACAACAATTGGAAATGACCCAATGTATCACCTGATGGTCCATTCAGGGTCTTCCTAAAATTACTTCGTGGTGTCCTAAAAAACTATCTTTTGAAAATCTATTATTGATTGCAAAGAAACGTTTGAAATAAAGAAACTTAAATTTAATGTTAAAGATAAATTGTGTCATACTATCCATTGTAAGTGATTATTAAAATGGAAGCTGATTGTGTATCATTATTTTCGACGTGTTACGCCCTAGTAAATGAATATTTACATGAAGATGAAATGAACAAATGAATTTAATTAATGAATGAATTTTATGAGCTTGTCGTCGTTTCGAAGAAAATTAAAAGTAATTTTTATGCAGCAAATGGAATGTATCTCTGCCCGTAGCCGCTTAAACTGGATTTAATTACAGTGAATCCATTATCAGATACTCGACGAATTGGTGTGTTTGATAATGAAAATGATTAAACGTATTAACAGAAAAAAGTCAGAGAACTTTAATCTGCTACATCGAGATGATTAATTTAAATTAATAATTGCCTTGGGATTGAAATTTGAAATAATCATAAAAATTAAGTCAAAAATTAAGTAATACCAGAAATTTTGAAAGAAAAACCAAAAAACTATTCAAAGATTTTGATTTTTAGTGGAACCTCTTCCCTATCATTACCCTGGCTAACCGACGATCTACTTGGATTCTATTAGATTTACGCTGTGTGGCTTTTCTCAGAATATACATAAACACACTCCATTCACAGGAGTGTAACCCACACTAGTGTCTATGTACTGTGGCGCATTGGTGCTACGTAACATAGATGTCTCAGCTATCAGAATTAGGCAAAATGTTTATATTGTAAATTAGAATAAATTTAAGTTACAAGGTAAGACAAAATCACGCTAATATTTTCCATTGGTTGCCTAGCTCCAGGAATAAGGCTAGATACTCGTATAATCAACTTAATGTGATTTGGAGAGAGACATACTTACATACCTAAACCTGGCCCCGGTGCCAGACTCTACAATCTTGGAAAATCCAGTAATTGTTCTACTAGAATCTAATCACGCCTTCCCGATGATCAAGTTTGACCTCCGTAACCATTTTTCACGTAATTATAAGCTCACTCTCCCGTTTCCACTTCCATCACACCCCTGCCCTGAGCGTAAAATCCATATAAATGAGTTTCCCAGAGGGAATTTCTTCTCACATATAAAATTGAGTTGAGTTTATTTAATTGCATGTACCTCGGTTCTTTAGAATTCAAAATATATAGCTTATTTTAATATTGTTTCCTATTTCAAAGCTGTAAAGTGATTTATTCGGGTGCAATAATTTTTTTTAAAAACATTAGTACATAGATATTTTTATACCTGGCAGACCCAACTGCGCCTCTGAGTAGGGTTGCAAAGTATTCTTGTACTCCCGGAAGATGTCATCGATGTAGGCATGCATCAAATAGAACACAGGATCCCGCATGGCCGTCGCCGGTTCAGTTACGGCCTGAATTTGCTCCTGGAAAGGAAATGGAGACATCAGTTCTGGACGAAACGTAATCCATTCGTGATGTCATGCGTTCTCTGAATAACGACACAGCGAAGGTAAATCCGCATGAGCATTCAACATAGACAAAGAAAGACTTTAGATATTATACTGTTTTTATACAATTTACATTTTACATGTTTTTTGTATTCGATTTAATAAGAGGAGTCCTTTGGCGCTTCTGACGACCCAGCCGAAATTTGCAAAATAAGATCCCATTCCAATTGTTTTCATCGCGTTCGCGAATGTTCACGAATGATGAAAAACAAATTTCACAACAATACAGAATGAAATAATGCGTCTCATATTAAAAGGAATATCACCCAAAAGAAGAAAACAAAAAGTAGGTTTTATTTGTGAGAATGACACACTCAACACGCTCATGGATCGATTAAGAGACATTAAACACATTAAATTTAGAAGCATTGTTCCAATTCCTGTCGGGTAGGTCTAAGTGTAGTCCGTCTCTTGGAGTCCTCTCCCGCATCATTCATATTCATTATTGATTGCTTATATCGGGTCTCTGGGGGCGTCAAGTGGTATTGTCATTAGTTCCGTAAGTGTGTATGTTTTTTCTCGCCATATACCGGTGATCTTCCCCGGCTGTACGGGGAGATCCGGCGCCAACCTACCCCGCCTGGCCGCCCCCGCTTGGCCAAGCACTAAGCTCCCGATACAAGCTCCCGGCAGTGTAGTACATGTAAGTGTGAGAGTAAGTAAGAGGTGTCAGGGTACTGCTCCGTCATTCGCCTAGTGTTGATCGGAGAATCCATAGAAAATTACCGATCAGAAAAGCTACAATTCTCCTCCAGATAGCGGCTGAATTTCATCTAGCTATGTAGCTAGAATCAAAAATCCTACACCCTTGAGAATCTAACCCCATGATCTCCCGGTCCGAGGCATGCTAAGCCACCTAAATTCCACGTTTCGTATCCGCATTCATCTGCCTTTCACATTATTTTAAAATTCAAATTATTTGTCGTCAATATAACTTTTCCCAATTAATTGTACTAAAGTAACATTTTTATTTATTATTTTGCTTTATATTTAATGTTTTTTAATCTTTGTACCAGATGTAGTTTTGGGGGCTAAGCCGTCGAAACCAGCTAATGAAATAAATAAAAATTCTGCTAAAACAATAACAATTATTAAACTAATTAGAATATAAATAATTCATCAATAAACTTAAAATTGAGTTCACCTGATGTTTCCCAGTGGGATCGTGGCAGGTTCCAATGAAGAAATGCAACATATTGTGGAGATCTCCATAGATATTTGGATTGGGAGTCAGAACGCTTGCTTCCACGATGTCACCCAATATGTCAATGCCAGTTTCTTCAGTCAATGATGTTCGTTCCCCTCTAGCCTACAACACACAAGTAATTAATTCAATTATTGAACTTCAAAAGCTGTAATTAAACGTAATATAACATATGAAACCTTATTTATAGAACTTTATTTAAGTTTTATGTTATTCATTGGATATGTGTGTGGAAGTGGTTTATTATGACTGTTAAATCTCTGATATTGAAATGAAAATACAATTCAAATATTTCATTGTTCATTACAACTAATAATATATTGAATGCCTTCTCTATCATGTTTGAACATTTCCATGTTTCTGTATGGCTAAAGAGGAAAAAATCTAGGATTTTTTAAAACATTCCTAAGTTCACATTTTATATTCGAATCAACCTTCCCTGGTTTGAGCCACATATGAGCTCTCCAGGTCCATTAAAAATCCAACATAGAGACAATGTTGAAGAAAAAGGTAAGAAGCCTTATGGATAAAAAACGGGCAACGTGAAATGAATGGCTATATTATAACATAAGATCTTCTCCATATTAATAATATGTTTACTTACATTTATGTATTCTCCAGAGTGAATCGCATCAAAAATGCGAGTTTCCCATCGTTCCAGATCACTGATGTCCAAAAAGACTCTTTCTAGTTCCCTACTGACGTTCTGAAACAAAAAAAACGTTGTTATTCTCTCATTTAAACCTTGCTCGGATTTCACAAACCCTGTTACCATCTTATAAGGTGTTATAAATAATGTTATATAAATATAATGTTAAAACGTTATAAACAATAATGTCACAATAAGAGAATATACGAACACTGCCCAGACACACTGAGAGAAAGAATACGATGTGTGATAAAGGGGAAAATAATATGTCCATGTTTTGAAATTATTGAGGAGGTTCAGAAGTTACTGAAAGAGATAATATTACTCGAATGAAGTCGCCAAGAATAGAGATCACGGGAGACTATACAGTATAACCTGGTTTGTAGAGCAGACGAAAGAGAGACGAATATGCTAATGAATCATCTTAAATGGAGGAGAGTAAAACACGAAACATCTTCCCTTACCAAAACGAAACGGTTCTCACAAGATCAAGTACGCGTACCACTTTATCTTGAGATAAAAATATTGAATGGTTTTCCTCAAATCTCTGTCTGTACATGGCGCGACCGCCCGTGAATGGGCCAGGGTCTACCAGCAGCGTCCCTGTGTCGCGGCCATCAGTTACGGAAAAAATGTGGTTAGCACGAAGACATACCTTCCGCCACGCCGTGTTCAGGTCTTCTCAACCTGAGAAGTGAGTTTTCTTACCGTCACAACACATACTTTCTCTCAAATATCACTGCTAAATAGTAGTATTCTTCACTAGCATTCATACAAATAGCTTTGCATGGCCTAGATCTTACCTCTCATCATAAATTAACCATATTTCCATGTTCAAGAAATCGCCCCCTCCAAACCGGATGTAGCTATTCCTTTTCAATTAACAATATGCCCAATACTTGCTTGTACCAATAGACATGCATTTCCAGTCTGGTCTGCTGAATCAAAAACCAAGATCTCCTAAATAAAAGACCTTCAGAGACAAATTATCTAACTCTTTAAGGTTAAACCTACTCACCGATGTGAAAGATGTGTAAACTCGTATCAAAAATGTTGGAAATACTTGAATCTATAATCTGTGAACGTTTTTTAGCATTGGGGACGTTGGAGTATAATGCGTTATTTCGTGAACAGTACCATGAAAATATGCTTTTCTATATTCTGGCGGTAAGGAGTTGATTCTTTCACGTATGGGCACAATAATGAATGGTATCCAAAAGCTTTAGTTCATTTTCCGATACAAATAGTTTTTTTTATTACACTGGAACGAATGATTATTGATAACAAAATGTTGCCAAAAACGCTCGTTGCTACCTTTACTCATAATTATTCAACTTATTAAATAAAAGGTCTTGAATAGAGTTTCTTGAGATCTAGAAAACGTGTACAGATTGTACTTTTTTCCAATAAGTCACACTTAATTTTCAGTTCTTTTTTGATATTAAATAAATTGCCAAAATGCTTGTCGTCGCCTTCCGCGTAAAGGAACTTACGCTGATAGTAGCGTTGTCAGGGCGCCCGGCGTATCCCAAGTCCCGCGCGACGTTGGGGGTGAGCTTGGCGTAGTAGCCCTCCCGGAGCGGCTCTCGGAAGCTGCTCAGCCGCCTCACGCGACCCAGGCCCACGGAGAACCGCTCAAAGTTGTACCTGCAAGGGAGCACACAGGCATCGCTCATCAACGCATTTCGGATTCTTAGGCAAATGCCTATTTCACTGCTTTAACTTACTGACTGTTTTGTGTTTCCTATTGATTGATTTTTTTTCATGATTCCGATGGCGCCAATTGCTAAGGTCATTAGTCAAATAAGTGTACTGATGTGGTATGTGATAGTGATCTTCTCGCGCTGGATGGAGACATCCGGCGCCGACCTCCACGTCGGCTTGCAGGGTTTCGCCAATCAAGTATCAACCACCAGCGGGACAAGATCTACTCCTCCCGATTTATCTCCTAAGTGTTAGTTCATGTTAGTGTAGATGTGTGTAATGGGTGAGGATAGGACAAGGAAGAGGGAGGAAAGATCGCGTGCGGTCGGTGGCCTGTTTGTCAGGTCACTGCTCCAGCATTGGCCTAGTATTGATCGGAGAAACCTCGGAAAACCACCGATCAAGGCAGCCGGCCTCTAGAATTCTCTTCCAGACAGCGACTGAATTCGACGTAGCTGACAAGCTAGTGTCGAACATCTTACCAAAGTCGGGACTCAAACCTAGGGCCTTCCAGCCAGAGCACTGCACTGACACCACTCGTTGTCTTGAGCCCTGTTTGTGTTTCCGGGCGCCTCAATTGCTCCGTTCAATAGCCTTGAAAATGGAGTGCGTTATATATCCCGCGAGGAGAAGACGTTCCATTCACGATGAGACGTAAGATACGGCGTCGATCTACCAGATTGATTGTGGGGTTTCGCCCTCTTAGTATCTCCGCCAGGGTAACACCGCCCGTGGTAGAGTATAACATTGAAGATGTTATGGAGATATTTAATCTTTAGGTAATTATATGGTTAATTGAAACCAAAAAAGAGGTATATTGTTGTTAATAACATCATTGAATTAGTAATTCCATTTAAGTTGTACAAAAGTAAGCAGCTAACTTTTCTATTTAGCGGTTAAATTCCGTTATTTCTAATTTATATAGTATATAATAAAACGGTATATATTTTCATTATTTCATTTTCATTATGTACTATTGCTTCTTAATGGAGATTAATTGAATAATCAATACTTTTTGAATGCAACCCAAAGGTTATATTTAACTATAATCCCTATTCAGCTCATTGTAGGATACCATGATTTCATTCGTGATATAATCCTAGAAATAAAATGATAATAAAGAATATTAATGTGAATAATCATTGTAATGGATTTGACGAGAGTTGAATAATTACTGCGGGTATAATTAAAGTGATTTCTACATCAAAAATTAAAAAAATAACTGCAATTAAGAAAAATCTTAAGCAATATGGTAAGCGTGCGGATATTTTTGGATCAAATCCGCATTCATTTGGTGAGGTTTTTTCTCGATCTGATATAGTTCTTTGATAGGATTATTGATAATAATATTAGGATTGTTGCTAAAATTAAAGTAAATATAATAATAATAATAATAATAATAATAATAATAATAATAATAATAATAATAATAATAATAAAGGTAATTAAAATTACTTATTTTAATAATCAATCCTTTTAATTGGATGTTAAATATACTAAATAAGTTAATTACTTCATCAGGATTAATTAGGTTATGAGTCCACGTCCACGCCGGGACAAGTTCTAAGCTCTCGACTGGTTTCGCGTCATGTGCTGTAGTACGTGCATGTTAAGTGTAAGTGTGCATGTCAGGGAATGGAGGGACACGGGTTGCGGGCCGTGACCTGTTTTTGAGGTATTGAACCGGCACTTGCTACCGTTTGGATATGGGAATTGTAAGTGAAGTTTAAACACTTTCCATACCTTCATGTTATTAAAAATGCTTCACTTATAGAACCTTATGATTATTTGCACGTTAATAACACTTTTTTTATTTTTTAAAATTGTCGCGGCTATTTATAAGAACCACAAAATCTCACAAAAACGGACTTAAAGTCAATCTTACCCAGCAATGTACTGCAGGTTAATTAGTAGAAGAACTCCAACCACTACATCTTTCTCACCCGACATTGATCTCTTCGTGCATGCAATAGAACTTCAACCACAACATCTACCTCACTTGGCAATAACCTGCTCGTGAATATAGTACATCAACTCGAACCACAACATCTGAGTCACCTAGCAAAGACCTCCTGGTTAATTCGTAGAACATATTGTAACCTGAGAGCGTAGGCTTCCGCGGCCGGAGTCAGTATTTAATTGGCTATCCGAGTGACACCACGTCCATGGCAAAGCTGGCGACGTTTCAGGGGCATTACGCCCTGAGGAAGGTCACAGAATGGCAACCAAACGTCGGCATCTTTGCCATTGACGCGACGTCACCCGGACAGCCAATTAAATACATTGTATTCATGCGGTGTTGACCTGCTGACGCATTTGGTAGAACCGCATGCAATATCCGCCTCACCTGGCGATGATCTGCTGGTGCATGTAGTAGAACATCTCTCCGCGTCGGTCCTTCTGCACAATGGCGCGCGGAGCCTGCGACGGGTAGACGAGATGCCAGTGCCAGTGATGCACGTTGATGCCCACGTCTTCCCTCCAGTAGGCCAGGCGATGCTCGGGCTCCTCGTCGTTCGCCGTCCAGTTGCGCGGGATCAGCACCACTTCCTGCCACCAATGACCGATGCACGATGCAGTCACTTTTTTTCCTTTTCTTATGAAGCTCTCTCTTAACGCACGCGTAGTAAAATCACTAATTTTTGTACGATCGTCGAAAACAGATTTTTTTTATATGACCGTTGTACCTTTTACTTTCTTGCCTTTCGAATTCTTCGTAAGAAGAGAAAGTTCTGTAATCGAGCGCCAGAAAATTCCGAAATTTCGCCAGAAAAAAAATTATTTAATGTGACATTTATATACATTGTAATACTTTTTAATTGGATCGCTGGTGAGGTAGATACCTTTTTATTGTGATAAATAAATATATTGTTTGGTATCAATACAGTATTGACAGTATTGATACCAGACAATATCTTTATTTATTTGATATTGTAATACTTCTTAGAAATATACCACCGGGCGTTACACCCTCAGTAAATGAAATATATCAATCTGTTTATCTATTTATATATCTATCTATGATACAAGTGGTAAAACTGGCACTATATTTTGCGAGTATAAAAAGTTGTGACACGAGGTCGAGAGAGCGAGTAGCATAATCTTATGAACAAAATAATATCACTTTTACTACGTGCCGCATACACTATATTTAGAACAGCCTTACTGACTTAATTTATTTTAGTTCTAGAATACAAATTACTGTTAAAACTATGTCAGTATTAACTGAAGCGTTCACGCGAAAGTTTGTTTTCTTTATGGCACTCACAGTTTTATCTGAATATTTGAGCATTGTCTCACTTTTAGCACTAGTTTGCTAAAATTGTACTTTTTGCACGTTTGGCATGCTCTAAAAGTAACGAGTTTTACTGAGGTCTTTCTAAAAACAAATATAAACGAAATGATATAAAAATTTGGCTCACAAGCTTAATAAGGTAGAACCATTCCGTCAAAAGTGAATTAGTGCATAAATGCACTATGAACGTGTCTGAATGTATGCAATGTTTTTGTTATTATAATAGTACTGATTTAAACAAAAGTTTTAATTTTATTTTCAAAAACAATTTGAAATCTTATATTACATGTTTAAGTGAGGCCATTGATTCGTCAAGTTTAGGGATTACTTGAGATGTTACTCCCTTCTACATCACCATCTAAACATAAATATAATAGCACACCAAATAGTATTCATATAAACTTTACTTTAAAAGTACTTACCAACAAATACTTTTTACACAGATTTATCATTAATCAAGGCATCAGCTCACTACATACTCGGAAAAACTCCCACATACAAAACCAGAATTAAGAACAGATTCCCCCTCCATTCCTTTCTCCAAATATTTTCAAATATCGAAAAAATCTTCTGAGGCGCTTTTTGTTTCTTCGCCTAATGTTAAAATTAGTTGAGTACTATTGTAAATTAGACTAACTCATCAATCATTTTCTTGTAAACTAAACAATTTGTCAAAAAACAATTAAAAAAGGTTGAGAGCAAAGGCTTCCATGGCCGGAATCCATAGCTCCTTGGCTGTCCGGGAGACATCGCGTCCTAGACACAGGTGCCAACGTTTCGGCCACCATTCTGCGACCTTCAAGGCGAAATGCGTAAACGTTGCCTGTGCCATGAAATGTTGATTAGGAAGCGGCGTCTCCTAGACAGCAAGTAGCGTTTAAAACCAGAGGTGTTGAAACAGCACGTACTTTAATTACAAAGAGGTCAGACGGAAGCGCTGGCCAGATGGCCCGAGTCTCGCCACGTAAAATAAGGCATTAATTCAATTCAATTCTATTCAATTCAAAGAGGTACTAAAAGGAGCACACACGCGCATTCCATAACTTCCTCTCTACTGCGTAGCGAGAAAGTAAAACTGTTTGTCCATCACTGCCCGTCAGTTTTGGACTGTGAACGGTGCGAGCCACTCACCCGCTGGCTGTCGGTGAGGTTGGCCTCCAGGTACGCCCTCCTGATGGCGTCGCTGGCGAGGAAGCGGCCGGGCATGGTGGAGACGAAGGAAGGCAGCGCCAGGTCGCGCATGTCGGGCCGGTGCAGCAGCGCCACCGACAGCGCGTACACGAACAGCTGCGGGTTGCACAGCCCGTGCACCGCCACCGCCAGCGAGCGCAGCTCCTCCTCGTCCCCGGCGGCTGCGGCACACCCGCGCACCTCACCCATCCGCCCTTGCAACCACGTCAGTTACTCGTTCTGCTACGCCTCCAAGTTCTTTTACTCGAATTCCTCGGGAAGACGAATTCCAAAAACTCGAATTCAGCCCAATAAAAATCCCAATAACTCGACTGATTGAATTGATTGATTGATGGATTAATGTTCCTCGGCGCGACAATGGTTAAGGTCATTAGTCCCGTAGGTTCACTGCATGTGTTTCTTCGGGAGGGGAATCTGGCCACGCTGAATAGTGAAATCCGGAATAACGGAGGTTCCCTAATCAGGTATCACCACCGGACTCCCATGAGCGGGACACCGCCCCGGCCGCGACAAGCTCTAAGCTCCCGACTGGTCTCCCGGCATTTGTAGTAGTGTAGTGCCTGTAAGTGTGTGTGTAAATAAGAGGTGAGAATAGAACAGGAATGAAGAAGGAAAGATGGCCCGCGGTCCGTGGCCCGTTTGTTAGGGTACTGCTCCAACATTCAAGTGGTGTAGGTAGGAGAAACCATGGAAAACTATCGATCGGAATAGTCGGCCGCTATTCTCTTCCAGGCAGCGACAGAATTCGACCTATCTACCTAGTGTCAAGAATATTGCTACCGACGGGACTAGAATCAAGGGCCTTCCAGTCAAACCAATAACTCGAATCTCTTAATATCTAGAACCTAAATTCCTAGAATTCGTTACCTCGAAACCAGGGCCGGTATTACCTACAAGCAAAACAATCAGTTGCTTGGGGGCCCCCATTCATCAGGGGCCCCGCGTTTCGGAAAAATACGCATACTATATTTTTTTGTCTGAAATAATTGTTAATCAAGTAGTCTACTGTGTAACAAAATGTACAATTTCAAAACATTTTTTAAAAATGAGTATGGAGCATAATAAGCTGAGAAATCTTCGTTTTGAAGACATCATCGACTAATTTTCTGCAGTGAAGAGCAGAAAAAAATATGTAAAATGTATTTAATGTAAAAAAATGTAACACAAGTAAAAATTTCTATAAAAATTATCAGTTTTCATTTGTATCTGTACAGAAAGTACTTGTACTATAATACATTTTTTATTTAATATAGATGGAGCTATTTTTCGGGGGGGAGCAACAAAATTTTGTTCTTGGGGCCCCGGACTACTTAAATCCGGCCCTGCTCGAAACTCAATCTCTGAATTAATTGGTTATCTCCAATATCATAAATTAGAATATCTACGTTAGCCTATTTAATCTTTATCTACTCAAATTTATCGAAATTTCGCAACTCAACTTGTATTCATCGATATCTTGATAGTATCTAGTAATATAGGTGTTGTGGTGCGTTATCGTTGGCATTTTTCATGAAATAATTATAGACGTTGTCATTGCCAACAATAGTATTTAATATAAGAGCAGCTTTCGATGGCTTAGCCATCATCATCAGTTGTCTGCAGGATGGAAGACACAAAACGACTATCCGGGTAGTCGTTTTCTGGCTTCCATCCAACAGACAACTGATGATGATGGCTAAGCCATCGAAAGCTCCTCTTATATTAAATACTATTGTTGGCAATGACGTCTATAATTATTTCAGTATCTAATAACTCAAATTTCTTGGTTCCTCTAATCATAAAAATTCGAATTATTCCATATCTTTGTTTCCATTTGCCTTCACCTTCCGTAAACATGCTGCACAACAGCTGCAGGTTGCACTGCTAGAGTTTCCAAGGGCATCTCTCATGGTCCCACGAGCTGCGACACTCCAGCATACATCGGTCGTCAGTCATCCATCTCACAAGTACAGAGGAAACTTGGACGTAATAACCCGTATTCTTCCGGTTATGAAACCTCGTTGAATCGAATTTTTATATGTTATCTTGAACTCCTCGGAACTGCGATCGCAATAACTGAAATATTTCGGTATATTGAATCTCGATGTGTTAATAACTCTAATTTCTGGATGCGTCGACTATCAATAAACTTGAATTCTTAGGGATCTCAAACTTTAATAACACGAGTTATTCGGTATCTCGAATCTCTTAAATCTAAATTCTTCAAACTGAAACTAAAATTTCAAATATTCAAATTTCTCAATACTTTGATTTTAAGTAACTCGAATTCATCGATATTTTGATCGTCATTATCCCCAATTCCTAAATGTTTCAGATCACCACAACTCAAATTACACCGTAACACGAAACTTTTCGTTCGCTTTCTCTCTTACTAAACCAAGACCAAGCACTGACCTGAATTCCAGCATCAAATTATACAAACATGGGGCCATCGAAGCCCAAGATTCAGAGATTCATTGTAGTACATAGTTCAGACGAGAGATATTGAAAAAAACAACATAAATATTTGGTTGTACGAATTGTATTGTACGAAAATAGTTGTCCTCGATTCTAATGACTATATTTCAAGAATATTAAATGGAATCATTTTATAACTGTGAAATATGCTGTTTCTATTGTGTTCTTAGATGCAATGTATTAATAGTTCAATGTTTAAATTTCAAGAAAAAGCTAAGTGATAGGATTTGATAAATTGTGAGAAGTTCAAAGGATATTAAAAAAATGTATTTTGAATTCGTGAATGTAAACAGTTTATGGTCAAAAGTTCGCGATTAAGGAAGACATTTTCTCTCTTCGAAATGGAGAATCGATTCACGTGTCTCGCAAACTATCAAAACTTACAAATGATAACTATCTCATGATGTTTTAAAATGAACCGTGGTATTGAGCAATTCGAACATTTAAGAAATCCTGAAGAACGAAAGCAGGAAATTATGCACAAATAGGAAAAGTTGGAAGAGGATTTCATAGCCAATTTTGAATAGTTTGAGTACACAAACGTAATGCATAAACTTGTATACCTTTTTATTTTCTTGCCCTTACGAACGTACTCCGTAAAAAGACAAGTTATATATGTAATCGTGTGCCGGAAAACGGCGAATTTTTTCTAGTTGTGAAAGAAGACAATGTTCTTTCCATTAAAATAGAAGATACTAGCTACAAAGATGTTCCTCCGATATAAGTTTTAAAATCAACAGTAACCTATATGTGAGCGTTTTTAAAGCCATTCATCATGAAGAATGTATTGTTTGTAATTTTATTCTATTCCGCATTTACTACGTACGTCTGTACGTACGTCTGTCCGTCCGTCCGTCCGTCCGACCGTCCGTCCGACCGACCGACCGTCCGACCGACCATCTGTCCGTCCGTCCGTCCGTCCGTCCGACAGCAGACAACGCTAGCGCCTAAACCTTTCAGCCGATTTTCTCCAAAGTTGATACTCCCCAATCAATCTGAAAGAACTCGGGGATTTAGAAGTTTCGAGATATTTTGATTTTGGGAAATATTTTACATAATGCCTCAAAAACAATTTCAAAGTTTTCTCAAAAATAGCACCCCGTTTTTTTATTATTATTTTGTCCTCAGATAGCGAAAAAAACACTGAAGAGAACGATGCAGATCTCATGAAATTCCATATTTTTCGAAAATTTCAAACATGCAGTTTTTTGGGTGGGTTTTCCTACAACAATAACATTGAATTAAGAGATACTTTCCTTCATGAAATATGTGCCTTAGAGACAGTGAAATAAGGTCATGTGAATTTTTTCGAAAATAGTAGATTTTGCGTAATTTTGCGCGAAATATAGACAATGAAATTCTTTTTAAACAATTTATTTCTCTAAAACGACACCAGGTTTTTTCATATCCTTCTCGTATGTATCAAGGATGTACAAAATGTGGGGCTAGACTCATTTTCGGCGAACTTGTATGCATAGAAAACAGCTTCTTTAAAAATGTTATGTACAGTTTTTGAAAAAAAACTAGTAATGTTTGAGTAATTGGGGCTTCAAATTAATGCAAGTTAACAAAAAATTCTCAAAAACCACTCCAATTTTCTTTTTTAAATGTTTTCTTCGAAAATAAGAAGGGAAAAGGGGTTTAAAAGAATGGCGCGGGTCTCATTTTCGTTAAACTCTTTAATTTTTCGAAAATGGCAAATTTGGAAAACATGTGCGAAAGTATGTGATGTAGCATCTCCGATGTATGGTCCTGAGGATAATACTTAAGTTTTACCCTAAACTTTTTTTTTTTTTAATTATTATTCTGTTTATTTACAATCTGTTTTCTTAACAAACATTCAGTAAATGTTGTTAATTAATGCATTAAATGAAGCTAGAGTAACATCGTCATGTGGTTGTTTGAAGCGGAATGGTAATTCCAGAATATCGGTATCTTTTCAGTCGGTGTACTTCTCGCTATTATCCAATAGATTGATGGCTGATGGATTTGGATGTTTGTTTTACCGCTCTTGGTAGGTGGTGCTATGTGAGTGATTCTTCATATATTATGGGTATCTTGAGGTCTCGACGTAGTGTTTCATTCGTTACGTACCACGGTGATTGGCTAGTCTTCTAATGCATTTTGATTCGAATCTTCTGAGTAATTTCAATGGTTATGACTTGCTAGCGGATACCCAGAGTAGAATTTCGCGTAGCTCCAGATAGGCCTGATTATTGATTTGTAGAGGAGTACTTTGTTTCTAAAGAAAGGTTTGAGTGGCGTTGATAGAGGCCATGATAATATGGGAGAATCTGATTTGTGCTTCTTTCTTCTTTTGCAGTTATATGGTTCCTCCATGTTAGCCGTTTGTCCCATATGAAATCCTAGATATTTAATGCAAGATAGTTGTGCTAGGTATACATTGTTTAGCTGTACTTTAGGACACTCCTTTTTGGATAGGGTAAATTGATATTTTTAGATTTGGAGGCATTTACTTGAATACGCCATCTTTGTACCATTGTTCAAGTTGGTTCAGATGCTCTTGGAGATTTTGTGTATGCTTGAAATGGGTCTTCATGCACAGCCAAAATTGCTGTGTCGTCCGCAAACGTTTGCAGTGTAGTCCTTTCATTGTTTGGCAAATCATATGTGTATATAAGTATAAAACAGGACCCGCACACTGCCTTGAGGAACTCCTGATTTAATGGGGTGGAAGGATGATAATTCTTCTTGATATTTAAATTTGGAAGTGTCGGTTAGATAGATATGACTTCATCAGTAGGTAATACGCATGGGGCAGAGTAGATTTAATTTTATACAGAAGTCCTTCGTGCCCATACCTTGTCGAAAGCTTGTTGTATATCAAGAAATACAGCTGCGCAGTAGCTTTTCCTTTCGAGACTTTGAGTAATAACTTCAAACAACTCGGTGCGCTTGTTCGATTGTTGAGTGTTGTTCTCTAAATCCGAACTGCTGTTCTGGGATTATTTCTTGCAGAAGGAGGTTTAAAAGTTGGAGTAAGATTTTTTCGAATACCTTTGATACGATTGGAAGCAAGCTTATTGAGCGATAAGATGATACATCGTTAGGTGGTTTCCTGGTTTAGTATCGCTATGATCTGTGCTATCTTCCATTGTCCAGGAAATGGTTGAGTCGGAGAATCGCATTGAAGAGCAAGGTGATAAATTCAATAGCATTCGTTGATAATTCCTGCAAGACTTTGCCTGTGATTAGGTCGTAACCTGGGCTTTTGTTAGGATTTATAAAACGCTGAATAGTTTCTCTTACTTCATTAGAAGAAAAAGATTGCGTTGGAAGCGATAATTGACAGGAGCATTATTAAATCGAAGTACTTCTTCCTCAATTGCATTGGTCCATGGAGTTATAGTTCAAATACGGAAGAGAAGTGTTCAGCAAATCGTTCACTTTTCTCTATTGCACTTCTTGCCCATGTTCCATCTTTCTTCCTTATAGGTGGTATTTGAATTTGTGGGCGTTTATTTTTCTTACTAGCCCTCCAGATCGAATAGTTTGTTGTTGCAGTTGCCTGTTAGTGACTGTACATATTGTGCAAATGATTCATTTCTGAGTTGTTTCAATAATTCCTTCAGCTGTCTGGAGGCTCTATTGAAGTTTGTTCTGTCTTCAGAGTGCCTGGTTGTCATCCAAATACGTCGTAGCCGCCGTTTCTCTCTGATTTTTTCTCTTATGTTTATGGGAATTGTTGATTGCTTACTTTGAACAATTTGACGGCGTTGAGTCCCAAGCGGCATGTTGAATGGAGTTAGTCAGATGTTCTGTGGCTTCTTCGATATCTTCCGGGTTATGCAGTGGCACATTAGCTAGTAATCTACTATTATAATTTCACGAAATTTGTCCCAGTCTGTGAGTTTGTTGTAGAGTTTTGGCGGTGGAGGATTTTGTGACACTTCGGAGCTGATGGTCAGTATTACAGGGCTTATGATCTGACGACACATATCATGATTTGGTTCTATAACGAATTTTATCAACTGAAATACCTTTAATAATGTAGAAGTCTAGAAGGTCCGGTATTTTGTTTCTGTCAGTAGGCCAATATGTAGGTTCTCCAGTGGACACTGTTGTAAGATTATTTCTAAGAACACAATTGTAAAGGCGTCTACCTTTTGGTGTATTTAGTCTTGACCCCCAGTGCACATGTTTTGCATTGTAGTCGCCACCTACTATGAATCTTGTTCGATATTGTTGAAGAATGTTTCGAAACATTGCCTCTGAAATGTTATGCTTAGGTGGACAGTATACTGCAGTTACGTTGATTGGGCCGCATAGATCTTGAAGTTGACAGAGGTTGCCTGCAGGTATTCAAAGTTGAATGCTTTAGTTCATGATGTTTGATTTTGTTCCGTATAATAATGGCAGTTCCTCCATAGCAGTACCATCTGAGTTGTGTGTTGTAGGTCACATAGCCAGGGATGAGAAATACGATTTCTTGGTGAAATGGGTTTTCGCTAATTAACATAACGTCAATTTATAATTCTAGAGGAATAAAATTAATTCTTGTTTGTGCTGTAGGAGGCCATTTGCATTCCATGTTGCTATCTTATAATGCCACGATGGTTTATACAAATTCAGTTTAATTTTGAAATAAGAATCGTGAGCAGATTTAGCACTGAACTTATCTGTTCTGCTTGCTGTTTAAGTATTTTTTCAAATCTTAAATGATTCATGTAATACATTTCCGATATCTACTGATTGATTGGTTAAAGCTTGGGTACACGATCGAACATTTTTTATCTGGGCGTTAGTATTATGCAAGGGATCCGACGGGCATTCTGAGTAAGAGTTTACCCTGGAAACTCTTCCATAGCTGGTTTTGTACTGTTCTTCGCGTAGTGTTTTTTTCCTCGAAGTTTTTTTGTCGATCACTTGTTGGTATGTTCTTTGATAAGTTCTTTGTATACTCTGCAGCCTTTGTAGTTTGCTGGGTGTCCCTTGCCGCAAAGTGCACATGTTGGTTTTGTTTGTTTATCTTTTTACACATTTCGGTAAGGTGTGCTTCTCCGCATTTCACACATCTAGGACTTCGTTTGCAGTACGCACGACTATGATTGTACTGTTGGCATCTATAGCATTGCACTATTTCTTTCTTTTATACGGCGGTTTCGAACTTGACTTGGGCATGCATTAAATGTACTGTAATTTGTAGATATCTGCGTTATTCCGCCGTGGTTCTAGGTCGACGTAGAAAAGGCATGTTGGGTCTTTTGTCAATCTATGGCGAATGTTATGAATGTTCCTGACTTTGTGACCAAGTTCCTCAAGTCACTTTGAATACTCTCTGCTTCAACAGATGGGTGTACGTGCCTAAGGACAACTCGAAATGCTCTTTCTTTTTTTTAGTTGTACGTGTGGTACATTGCTTTTTTTCATTTAGGAATTGTATAACTGCTCTGTAGCTTTCTATTGTCTCTGGGTTGACTTTTACTTCATTGTTGTACATTTATATGTAAATTTATTTTGCCCGATGGCTTCACGTAGTGACTCTGTGAACGAGGGCACTTTTACAACATTAGGAATAAATATAGGCGGAGGTTTTGTTGGAGCTGTATCTTCATCGTATCGGTTTGCTTGTGGCGTCTTTTCCGTGTTGTCGGAGTTGTTTATAATGCTTTGCAGTGCTTCAAACCTTGTTGCTTGTCTTTATTTCACTCGTATTTGGCCGCTTGCTGTGGGGTTACATACCACCGCTGTCACGTCGTTTACGCTTAGCAGAGCGAACAACTTGCCATTCAGGTAGGAAAGTAGAATTGCACGTGTACCTGATTTGTTGATGTCGATGGAATTACACTGTTCTCCGAGGAACGCGCTGTAGCATTTCTGTGTCTTCTGCTTGCGATAACTGCGTATTGTAAAGTTGCGTCGATTGTTCATAGCGTTGAACTTTAAGCTGTGCTTCTTGGAGGTCTTGTTGCAGTTGTTGGATTTGGCACTGGTATTGATCGATTAGCAGTTGTCTCTGCTGCTGGTGGTATTCAGCCAGCTGTATTTCACGGCCGCTGGTGTTGATGTAGTTCTCTTCCGCCATCCTGGTGGCCCCGTAACCGAGGGCGGGCCGTAATCGCTGCCCTGATCGAAAGCGGGACTTTCACTGCACAACGCTGGACACACAGTATCACCGATTATAATAACTGATGTACTTAGGGAGAACGGGGTCTCACTGATAATGCGCGGAGCACTGCACACACTGGACACCACTATCACCGTTTATAGTAACTGTTTCACTTAGTAGAACGGGTCCTCACTGGTAACGCGCGGAGCGGAGCAGCTGGCACGTCCGACCTGCACCGCTGCCGGCTTGGAACTTACCCTAAACTTAACTCTAAACTTAACAAATCGATAATGCGAGAAAAGTTCCCATTCATTCATTTAATTAATTCAATTTTTTTAAATAATTATATACGCTTTTTTATTCAGTAAAACGTCAATATCATAACTTCACTTACATTAATCACAATTACACTTACAACATCGCAAATAGAGCGCTTAAAAATGAGAAAAATATATTTATTTCCTTATGTCATGTGTTTCAAAAACGCAAAACATAATAACTTACTTGTAAATATCGGAAACTTGCATACATGCGGTTTTACGCCATAATAGTAAATAGAATGCGTCCGGGCATTGCTACTGGGTTCCGGCCGCAGCAGGGAATTTCCGAGTGGTTTACCGACTGGCGTCTCAGCGGTCAGTCACACCCATTTCCTGTCCTGCTTGACTCAAGTCTCTGCCAAAGAGCGGTTACCGTTTCCGGCAAGAATTTATCTGCCGACTCTGATAACTCAACCCACCTAGCGGCACGCCGTATGAGATAGAACGTTATCTGACGTTTATGTAATTTATTCCTTTATCCGCAAAACAGTATTCTACTTTTATGTGAGAGGAATTAAAGTTATATATCGTTGTTCAGAAGCAAGTAACAATCTCAGCATTTCGTCTATGGATAAAGGGAAACTGGACACGATGAAGATGGGGTAATTAATACAGAAGATGTTAACAGTTCTGTTAAAGATAGAAATGTTTTTCTAATGTTTCAATGATGATGATGATGATGATGATGATGATGATGATGATGATGATAATAATAATAATAATAATAGTAATAATAATAATAATATTTGTTTTCCTGAGTCAATGGAATGTTTAATGATATAAAAGCATTTTTTCAACAGAAAATGTTTTACTTGCTTTTTTGAAGAAAAAAAAACGCATTTTGAATTAATTTAATTGGAAAGATCCCGTTTAACATTGCGTTTAAATTACTATAATTAACGTTATTTCTAAAACTTACCAGTACCAAATGTTACGATTTCAGATAACCCGATTTTGAAGACAGGATGGTGTTTAATTAAGAGTTTCTTATTTGTATCAACAAAGAGTAAAAGATTGAAATATAAAACAGGGAATATACAATGTCTCAGGGCAAGGCCTACTGATGACGTCTTGTCGGCATATTCACATCACTACGAATCGGAAGAGACAATTTTTACAAAAATTAGACACACTATTCACCAATTCTAATTATTCTAAATACTTGACATTTTATGGACATATTGTAGTCTGATGAAAACCTCAATAAGAATGGTTGCAGCAATGATGAAAAACTTTATTCATCTTGATGTTGAATTCTCTCGAGAAACTAGTTTGTCCGCAGGAAGCGAAGAGAACGTCTGCAAGGTCACATTCAGTGTAGCGGGAAAACGGAGGAGGCGGAAGAGTTCCAATTGCTCTGACGCATCATTCCTACTGCGTCGCAGAAACGCAACACAGGTCTCAGCGCTTTGGCGGAGATCGCGTCTCTGGCTTGAGGCCGCAAGTCTGCTCACTTCGCTGTTATAGTCCCCGAACATTCAGTGCAACGTAAAATTTTACTGGATATTAGCTGGATCCGTTCGAACGTTGTGTACTTTATAAATAATTGTTTTAAATGTGGAAATATATTCAAATAAAGAAATCCCAAAGCAATACACAAATTTTATTGTAAAAGATATGGAACTGTCTCGATCTTCAATTGTATAATGTAGAAATATAGATTAATATTCACAGGAATTCGTAGCAGGAATTTTAAATAATTGTATTCCGAATGTGTATCCCAATTCCTTCATTTAGATGATTTATTCGGTATATTGTTGTTCACCGGCTTTTACGTTTTAATCTGATATTTCATTTTTATGATTTATGACATTTTTATACAGCGAATATGTGGTACATATTCTCCTACCGCATTGGAACATCAACAATGGAAATAATGAATAATACGGACGTCAAGTGGCTGAAACATCGTTTGTTATGGAAGCATTGCACTGAGGAACAAAAATACTGGTATTTTAAATGCATATCCGAGAAAAATGAAATTGCTCTGATATTAGCTTAGAATTGCTGCAGGCCTAATAAATGTTTTTGACGTCTACATTCATAGCTGCGTAATGTAGTAATGCGTTTGTAGTCGTTCAGCACTTGAATGAGGCTTGTAATTCTTGTACCATGACTGTAATGAGAGCGAATGGCTTCCGCGGTCGAAGTTATCTGGAAGAGAATTCTAGCGACAAGTTGCTCTGATCGGTAGTTTTCCGTGGTTTCTTCGATCAACACCAGGCGAATGCCAAAGCAGTACTGTAACAAACGGACTACCGACCGCGCGCGATCTTTCCTGCTTCTTCCTTGTCCCATCCTCACGCCTTACATACATCTACACTAACATGAACTACACTACCAAACATGTCTGGAAACTAGTCGGGAGCTTAGAGCTTGTTCCGACTGGGGGGTGCCCCCTGGTGGGAGATACCTGGGATGTGATATCACTCTGAGGGAAGGCCAGCATATCACTGAGGAACATCGCTAACGGCGGCCGAAACTTTGGCACCAAAACTATGTCTAAGACGCTGCGTATCACGGACAGCCAAGTAGCTAGCACGACTCTAGCTCACCCTTGCTAATCATTTACATAAAACAATGTTTTATAATGCTGAAAATGTCTCCAAAAACCATAATTAATCAATTAAATTAAATAATTGTTGATTTTTTATTTATTTCTAACTCTTTGAATTTAATAACCTTTGTCACTATAGAAAATGAATGAAAATATTATTTTGATACGTAACATCGGCTTCTAGGGCACGGGAATGAATACTTATGAAACTCCCACCTTTCACTGGTCGCGTCACTGCGTAATGAACAAAGATTTAAAGATCTATTCATAATTTTTATGTCAAATGACCTTTTGGTTATAGCCGAGCCCCTACAATTCCGGGGACGGGCAGTTCAGGACACAGGATAAATTGAAAGAATCGGTGGCCGCATGAATTCGGAGCAATGAATTTGTTCATGTACTTAACATATGCCGGACAACTCTTAACCATATTATATCACGTATATTTTCACCCAGTTAAAATGCATGCATTGAAAAGAACATGTCCATATTCTAAACAACTAACTTGCTCCTATCACAGTCACAAAGACGTCTAAGGTGTGCACGTTTTCACTACAATGGCGGCCTTCAAATTAATCGGTGTCAGCAGTCTCTCGGTGAGTCTAGTTTAATTCTATTCCAAAGTCTTTGGTTATAGCTGACCCTTCCTTCCCTCAGTTAATTCCACTGCCTGCTTACACCCTAAAGAACCTTGACTCCAGCCTCCAATCTGTATCCTCGCTGGCTCGTAAACCAACTGAGGCCGAGAATTATCTCTGTCGCTAAGAGCTCCTAAGCCCCTAGTGACTTTTAAACCCTTTGTATATTTGGTGTATTTAACCCTTTGTATATGTGGTATGTTTGGTGTCGGCCAAGCAGCGTTCATATTATCATGGCCAGTAGCCCGTAAGTCCATTACGTCTTACTTCCACGCAGGTAGTCACCGTACAACATTCGGCCGCATACTCTGCAGCTCTCGGTTGCCGCTGTAACCACTGGACTACGGAAACAGTACTTCAAAATTCTATTCAATGATGTATTTTCATTTTCGTAATTGTACTGTTATATCGAGTTAAAGCAACTACACAGAGGAACGAAAATCCACTTTTCATATTACTGAAAAAACTGCTATTACTTAAAATTATATATTAAAGGTGAAAATACAAATAACAGACTCGATTAGTTATTTGCTTCATCAAGATAATGATATTAATAACTTTCCGTGGCTTGTAGCAGCAAACAATCTAATGTTGTTTGGAAAAAAAGGGTCCTGGAGCTCAGAACTTGACTGTTCTGAAACGGCACACGTTAATACAAAAACGTCTTTCTTCCTCGTCACATGGCATGAGCTGCTCCATGAGCAGTAACGCATTGAGTAAGATAATACAGTAGTAACATCAAATATGAAAATGTGCGAATTTACGTAATCAAATATTTGTCTTTTCGCTGTAAAAAACGAAAGGATTCCTTGATTTGTGTATTTTGCCAGATTCTCTGAGTATCTAACGAAAGCTCTGAGTATCATATAGCAAGCAGAAGCTTAGATTTCCTTTAATTTCGCGTGTATTCGAAATTAGTAATACAGATTACGCGATAGATTAATCAAATTTTGGATATTAATATAGTATTGATGATGTGAATAATGTATTAATTTGATATGATTTTTCTTTAGTCGCTTTTCAACTACTAAGGTCATATAGAGACCACTGCAAGTAACATTGGGGGTAACGGTAACGCTATACAGACTCACAAACATCCATGCCCCGGACGGCATTCGAAACCCTTCAAGCACGAGGCAGCAACGGTTTTTCAGCCTTAATGACCTCGACTATCCATAACGGCTATATTATTTTTGTATCACCCTTTTCGCACCGTACTAGTTTTTGTTTATTTTTCTTTGTTCGTTTGTTTCTTTGTGTTTGTTTTTGTTTCTTGCGTTTGTTTTTGTTTTTTTGCGTTTGTTTTTGTTTCTTTGCGTTTGTTTGTGTTTTTGTTTCTTTTTTCTTAGTTTTTTCCTCCGCGCCGTGCTCTAACTCACCCATGAAGAGCTCGATGAGGCCCCCGGCGAGGCGGCGGTGCCACGGGACGAAGACGGAGAAGTTGGCGAGCCGCGGCAGCTCGCGCGCGTTCAAGATGGCGTCGGGCAGGGGCGGCTCGCCCGGGGCCGGCGGCACCAGCGACACGGGCGTGGAGGGCTCGGCCGGCAGCCCGGCCACGGCCACGGTGGTGGTCGGCGGGCCGAAGCGGCTCGGCAGGCTGTCCACCATCTCGCGCTCGCGGTTGCTCTGCGCGCACACACACACACTTGTCGTTCATTGGTTATGGGGCGGGTCGACTGCTATGGTCTCTAGTCGTGTAAGAATGATGCATGTTTTTGACAGGGGAGTGGTTGATGCTTGAGTAAAATTTTGCATTATAAGTAGCGGTGAGTCCACGAGACTTTCGATACCTGCATACCCTCGATACTCGAGTGGTATCGATTGCGATCGATGCTCTCAGAAAATTACTCGATTCTATTTTGAAACTTTCAATTAGCTATTTTTCATCTCTTCTGATTTTACAGAATAATTGTCTGCACATTCCCCTCTCTCATAATTATCTTCTGTCAGCTATCTTACTGGAAAAACAAAGTGACTTTCCCCAATTTAAGAAACAGTGCTGTTCGATACCTGTGCAATCCACCAGCTACAGTGTTTTCGGAGAGACTTTTCAGCACAGCTGGACTGATTATGTGACAAAAAAAAGAAATAGAATTGACCCAGAAAGAGTTCGCTTTCCTTAAGAATGATTAAAAACGTACAAAATGTGTGTTCATCTCAATAGTTTTTAATATTAAAATAGTAAATGCTTGTATGTATGAAGATCAAAATATATCCTTCCAATTCTGATTGAACCACTTTTGTTGTTCAGTCTTTAAAGTAATATCGTATCGATTATCGAAGCTCTCAGATAGGTTACGGTATCGAGTACCAAGAAATTCAGGTATCGACACTAATCGCGGTATCGACATCACTAATTATAAACATATCTACGGTATGGCAGACATGGTACATGCTAATCACAAGCGGAGCTATTTAAAGCATAACCGCTAAACAAATAACAAAAATTGTAATTTGAACTATCCTGACAGCAGCGCAAATTCTGTGATAATATTAATATAATTGCCATGAACGTCTGAATGCCTAGAATCGCCACTGGTCTGAGGGAGCTCAGGTTTCTGAATGTCTGAAAACATTCTACCTCGTAATGTAATTTAAAACGTCCTACCGCAGGGAAGGTTCTTGGTACAACTTACGTTATTTCAGTTACGATCTATTAAATTAACGTAGAGAAGCTGATATCAGCTCAATTAGATTAAACTCCAACATCTATATAACTGGAATTATAGACTAATAATACACTATTATACAATATATATTTATACTATATATAGACTATAATACACTATACTATTTACACAATATAACTAACTGTGATTTCAAAACCACTGCCTTTTTATAATCTCGTAAGGTTATTAGCTTGACATACATTTTTTGACTTGTTTAAATTTTATTTTTACAGTTTTCGTCTAGTGCTTGCCCTGTCTTATCTTGGGAATCGCTAAATCGATATCGATTCAGTTTTTACTGGAAAGTAGAGTATTTTATCGATCTTAATGTATACTATATTTTTGGACATAATTTTCAATTAAAGAAGAAGTTTGTTGTTTTTAGTTATGTTGTTTATTCATGTTTCATATTTGATGTACATGTTATGTTTGTTTTTTTATACATATCTACTGTTTTACTTTAACCTTCATGACATTTTATTCATGTGATCTTCCACACAAGACAAAAAATTACAGTGGTTATTGATTTCTTATAACTTCTTCCATTCCTCTTCTCTAATTTAAATCGGTCAATGGACTCGAACTGCTCCTAACTTACCCAATCCTTCTAAATACATGTACTATACAAATTTCAATAAGTGAAGACAATATTGTATGAACATTTGTTTAATTAATTTATCATTTTTCTATTCTCCAGCTGACAGAGAAATTGTCCATCCTTTTTTTTTCAAATTCAGTAAAAACATTAAAATTCTAGTTCATCCTACAGATCAAAGATAAGTGGAAATAATATTCTATGAGTACGCCTAATTCTACCTCATTAACAGGAGTCATGAGTATTGATATATTTGATGTACCAGAATCATTTAAATGTTTTCTCTAACACCACTCAAAATTTAATCTGAATTAATTTTAAAAGAGAATATTATAATTATATTTTAATTAAATATAAACAAAATTAATTTTAAATTCACTTAATTTAAACAAATCCCATGATTATTGGATCTCTAGGAAATTGAATTTTAGAAGAATCAAGTTTTGAAAAAGTAAGATGAATTACTTTATCTTCTCAATCCAGTTCAATATTTCCAAAGCGGAAGAAGGTAGTTCAGATCTAGTGATTTTTGAGCTATTACTACAGCGATTTATTCAATTTCAAACTGCAGGAATCGTGAGCTCTGGCAAATGACTATTCTTGGAAACAAACACCTTTTTTCATGAAAGTGTACTGTGGTAAATAAAATGTACATATAACATTTGAGCTCCCCCTCTCCAGATTCATCATAACACCCCTTTCTAAAAAGAGCAAATCCTGTCTTAACCAAGTTTCGTATTTGAAGAGTATCTATCTGACAAAAGAAGTAAGTCAATAATCCGATTCTACAAGAGTTCGAGTTCTTACAATCCACGCTAAATCGGGCTCACTTTGTAAAACCATTATATATCGAGGTAAAGATACTAACGCTAGCTCATATTTTTATATGATTTATATAATTATAATAATAATAATAATAATAATAATAATAATAATAATAATAATAATAATAATAATAATAATACGATACATTTTATTAAAATAATTAAAGAAGTATTGAGTTGTATTCTATCAGATAGTATAATTGGAGAAAGAAAGGCACAAGAAAAAATAATTAACCCTTCTTTGAAACAACACAAAACTTGAACTTACTAAATCCATTAAAAAAGTAACTTATTACAAAAATTACTGCTTACCAACAGTTCAGGCGGAGGACGCAGCACAATACCATTTGGACCTTTTGGAAAATAAATAGGCTCGTAGGGCCTTTCAAAGAGTAAAAGAATACTCTCTTTGGTTGAGATCGACATGATGGTTGATGGTTTGCAGCGAATTTCCTACGTAAAAAATAAAAACTTCTTAAAAACTGGCAACATTTAAATATAAATCAGTCCAGGTTTAATTATGTAATAATCCTCTAAGGTCACGTTTCTGAAAGAACAAAAAACCACAAATTATTTGACCACATTTTCTTCATTCTTCAAAATTACTACCATTGAACTCTCAGAATTCAGATATTTTATTTTGTGATCACACACACCGAAATTCACTGTTATCTACAAACTTTCTGGTAAGGTGTACATATCATGATCTGCATATATTTAGATTGAAATGTTCAAATATAATTAAAACAATTATAAATTTGCAAAACATAATGCAATTGTACAGTTCTATCCAATGCACTCACCTACAGAAGAAAACGCGCTGCAACCAGTCAGACCACACTCAGAACTCGTTCTGTGGTCGGCAGAGCCTTTATAATATCCTCTTCCCTTCCCACCACCGCTGCCGTCGCCACCGCCTTCTTCGTCACAACCGCCACCGCAACTGTCTTCTTTCCCTGAGCCGCGAAAAAAAACTCCGGGACATTCCCGACTCCATAACAGGAAGATCGGTCGGTGTGCAGTGCACCTGTGGTCGCCGTCGGAATTACCGAAGAAACTGCTGAGTTGTCACGCTTGTCAAGAGGTTCCTTATTCGCAATAAAATTGAAAATTGCGTCTTTGTTGTTGCTTTACCTGCTTTGAAATTTGCGCTAGCGAGTTTGCATTTACATCTCGGATCAGTACACTTCTCACTGCTCGGCTTCATAGTGATCTCCCCTCCTCGATACCTTCCTCCCCCCTCCCTTCCACCGGGGAGGTCCTAGGGTTCTAATGCATATGGTTTGGCAGGATTTTCGACACTAGCTACATGGCAACGCCGAATTGTCTGGGGGAGAGTTCTAGCGACCGGCTGCTCTGTTCGGTTTCACCGATAAACCCCAGGCAAATGCCGGGAAGTACTCTAACAAACGGCCGCAGACCGTGCGCGATCTTATCTTCCCCGTCCTTGTCCTTCCTTACCCCCTACTTACACACACTTCCACTCACATGCACTGCACTACCACACTAGTCGAGGGACTTAGAGCATGTCCCGGCTAGAGCGGTGCCCCGATGGTGGGAAATACCTGCTTGGGGAAAACCCCGCAAGTCGACGTGTAGGTTGGCGCCAGATCTCACTATTCAGCGGGGGGGGAGATCACCGCCACCTCCCGCGATAAAATGTTCAGTACACTTACGAGACTTGACGTGCTCGGAAACAGCGGCGGCGATGGTGTAACGGTTAGCGTACTGGACTGTTGTACCCAAGTTAGCGGGCTCAAACCCGATCGAAGCCGTGGATTTTTAAGGGCGAAAAAATCCTTCGTACGCCTTCCTTCGGAGGGGAAGTAAAGCCGGCTGTCCCATGTTAGTAGATTTACTTGCATGTAAAAGATCCTCAAGCCTAAATGACGCCTCTGAGCTAAATTCAAATCGCCTGTTTCTCGCCCAAGATACACCTTTCTCCGCTAGTTGGTGAAAGGAGCGTAGCGGAATTTGCGTGGTCAGACGGAAGAGCGGGCCTGATGGCCCGAGTCTCGCCACGTAAAATAAGGCAAATTCAATTCAATTCAATTCACTAATCAAACAATCGCAGATAACTGACCACGGCTAACGACCCGTCCCCCTTCTAGAACATTAAAACGTTCCCTTTTCCATGTAACTTTTATGGGAATCTCAGAAGGACAGATAGGAATAAAGGCCAGGGAATAAAATCACAAATAATTACGAAATAAAACTAAAATCAAGATAAAATAGTATTTTAAATCATATCGAATAATTTGTTTCTTAGAACACGTTTCCAAAAATGGAAATCGGGGGGCGTAAGCCCGATTGGTAAAAATATGAGTAAGAGGAGTTCTCCATGGGAATAGTACATACAATACCTGGTCTTGGTGCAAATAATACATGTACACCACATATGATTTCTTTGGGCAGTGAACGAATTAACCATTCTTCTTAGGTCGGTTCAGTATCTCATCGTCTGACGTAGATATACCCATGGACCCTTCTTCGTCTTCCCTTTCAAGATTGAGTAGAGCTTACAAGGAATTACGCGAAGCCGTCTCAACTAAGCTAGCCGATATAGGATTGTAGGTATTTTTCAGGAGGAAAAGTATGTACGTAGGCTTCTAGGCCTTCTATGTACCGTGAGGGCTACAGTTAGCACAAAGTGAGTCAGAAATGGTACTGTCCCAGTACAACGCGTACTTTCTTCACACTCATGTCCCCGTACCACACGGCGAAGCAGGAATGAGAGGATGTTATCGAAAATGTATACCCGACTGGGGGAAAGCCAACCATGCCAAAACACAAAAGTAAAGACCCATTCGTGATCCCGTTACCCATGCCTTGGCAACCATACCCGTTTAGGTCGGTTTGTTGTGGTTCCAAGTTCTGGTATAATCTGCGCGCAATTTCTTGTGATCTCACTTTCCAAAATGCAGGAGTGGGGGCTCTGTTATTTCAACAGTAGTAGTGGCGAAACTATCACCGGTCACGCAGGTTCATTTACCTGGGGACACAAGGACACAAGTTGCCCCCAAAAGCAATTCAAATGTAATATACGGTGAACTCTCCCCGAGGCCTCCTCTTACAATATTAAAAAGAAAACCACAGCATAGTCTACTTACAGAGGAAGGTAACAAACTCGTTAAAAGCGAACCTGGGCGACGTTATACTTATAGATAAGTTTGTCAAGGCAAAAGTCCTCAGGACTAAATTCTCAATTTTTAATTGATACAATTTCTTTCACTTAGTTTGCAGCACAATTCGTTTGTTTCTTGTTGCTTTTTGACAAGACTTTTTGAGGGGGACCCCATTTAGTTTCTAAAGGTCCCCCGGGGGGGATGTTAGTTACGCCACTAGGTAATAGTATATAAAATCAAATCTGTGTCTAATTTTTTGAAACAAACTGTTTTTATTACACGACATTGAAAATTAATTGTTAACAAATGCTGTCAACAACGATCATTAGTGTCTTAATTTATCAATACTGGCAAAGAAGAAGGGTTAGGTATTTCGCAGCTGAAGAAAACATGGGCGAATATCAGGTGTAGTGTGTCTCAATCTGTGTGCAACAATGTCATCCGGCCACAAACAAAGAAAACGGTATTTAATTGAGAAAAAGTATGTTATTCTTACATTGTTCAGAGGCTTTTTTACATGTGAGTCTTTTTACATACCGTGAAAGAACGTAAGTAATAAAGAAGTGCATAACTTTAAGCAAATGGTTTGATCATTTTGGTAATTATTATCACTAGATTGCCGAAAAACCAATTGCTCTTCCATTTTGGTGTTCAAAATTGAAACACTTCAGCATTCATAGTAGTCACGATACTTCTGTACATTTACGTTTTTATTCCACACAGTCCAGCGAGATCGAACATATAAAAATACATCTAGTATAATTCTAGGATAATGAACAATAAAATAAACACATTCGTTTTATATATTTTTACGTCTTTAATTTTTTCGTGAATTCTATTTGTTTGCTTTTTGTCTACTATGTATGAGTACTTACGTTATACAAAGAAGGAATGCCGCAGCAGAAAGTGGAGATTTTCAAGGCTCATATTGCGCTCGGGAAAAACTCGTATTGCGGAGCTCTGATATAAAAAAAATTATTTATAAGAGATCTAAAATACTTCCTTTAACATGCTGTGTAGCTAAAATCCTTGTTCGGTGATACAGAAATAATAAGGCACATACCTACCATCTTTTAAAACTTCTGCAATTTTCGAAAATTCAGAAAGTTCAATTAAAATAAGGTCTGCATTCTTCTTAAGTGTCATTAACTCTATTCGAGCCAAATAAATTCTAGACAGAAAAATTCGTCACCGTTTTTAAGATTTTTTAATAAATTGTCTTTATTCCAAGAAAAAAAATACACGAAAATTAGTCAAACTTTCTCAAACAATTGTACACGACCTTTTTTAAAGATCTAATTTGTTAGAACCGATTGCATTAACGAAAAAATCTAACTCGATATTGAAATTCAGCAATGTTACATTTTTGGAATTTTCAAAAATACATTGTTCTCGAAAATGGGACCTGTGCCAATTTTTATTAATAGAGGCGGATTTTAATGAAATGTCATTCTTTTTCTTTTCACTTTAGAATAATGCCTTTTAGAATAGACATTAATTTGTTATGACAAAATAATTCTTTTTTGCATTTTTAGTCGATTTAGACATATTTTTGGCCTTTCCATATTTAAAGAATTTTTTGCTTATTTTGTCGATTTTAATATAATTTTAATGGTACTTCCTTCGAATAATATTTACTCGTACAACACATGTTCTCCACAAAATTCCTGGCTGGCCTATACGATTTCTTTGTTTAAAAATTGTAATGTCGGCCGTTGTATGTTCCTGTGACACCTATCAGCCTATCATTGTCAGTTCGGCCGTTTTCGGTATAACTAAAGGCAGAAATTTCCTGATAAGGAACAGTTCAAACAAGTGATATATTCAACAGCTTAAGTTGTTCATCTAAACTGGTTTTGTTACAGTTTTTACATTATTTTCTTTGTTCTTATGGCACTTTAAGGGTATTTTATTGATCATATTTAGCGATATTTTTAGTCACAAAATCTATTTATAAGCCGCTATTTATAAGAATATAATTGAGTAAAGAAATCTCTATACTTCTCGTAAAATCACGCGTAAACTACTCATAATTGAGAAAAAAATATGCGTGATCTGTTTTAAAGATCTTTCTTTGACGAACAGATTGTACTCAAGAAAAATCCCTATCTTCAATAATAATGTAGTTGAAGGAAGACATGGTAAATCACTAACTTTTGCAATAATCAAAAAGTTAGAGTTCAACGAAGATGGAATCTGTGCCTTTTTTGTTGTTTTGCTTCATTTGTGAAAAACAACAACTGGAACCGCTTTTGGAAAAAAGGTGGGTTTTTTTGCCTTTACATCATTAAAAAAGTTGTGAGAAAGTATGTGATGTTCCAGCACCGTTATCTATCGTTGTCTTCAAAAATGTATTTACTGGAAACTAAATTCAACAAAATACCATTCTGTATATAACACTGGCCTGCGATGACTTCATTGCCGGTATCTTGTCTTGCTTTTTAGAATTACTTTTGCATCCTGAATCTGGAACCGACGTTCTTTTTTCCACATCACGTCACGTTCTTCAAAAATCGCATATTACGTTTTTATTATATTCGTTCACTAATGTACTTTCGTGATTGCAAGAGGAGTGGCTTTAATTAATATTTCCTGATTAATTTATTAAATCAATATCCTTAGCGATCTGACAACCCTTAGTGAACTGAGTCGTTAAAACGGTACAATGCAACAAGTTTTGCTGAATGACATTTTGTTGCGGTTTGTCCGGTTATCTGAATTGTGTTTCAATTGCTAGTGAAAAAGGACTTTTCTCTTCTTAAGTGTTCTATAGTGAGTGATATACGCTGTTTAAAACATATTTCAATAAAAAATTGTATTTTTATTGAAATTACATCACCATGCCATGTCTTGGCTGCAAGAACGGTCCTGATTCATTCTATTACTGACGGCCCCTTTTGTTCTGTGAAAGGGAAGGGATGTAACAGCAGGAACAAAATTAGTATTGCGCCTTCGCGCAATATTTTATCAGCAATTCTACCCATTCCTCGTGTTCGTAATGTAACAGTCCCACAGCGTGCTGAAAATTTACAACTGTCTTCTGAATCTGAGTGTGAATCTGTCTGCAGAAATGGCGGATCATACCTCCGACTGATTGATTGACTCTTGATTGAAGTAGGGTAAAAGGAACCTAAACTTTTCAAGCAATATATTAAATTAATTTGTTCGAGATCTTGGCCTTGCAAAGTAATCTTCTGAGATACTCGGATCTAGACTAAGGTGTAAGGAACATGTTGGTACTAGGGACGACGTACTAGTGATCCATTTATCAGGAATAAGAATTTACATCTGGTTTTCCAAATAAAGAACTTTGGTTTACTGCAACAACACCCCGGAGGTTATCTGGAACTAGTAGTACCACAGTATGTGAAGAACGTCACAACGAAAACAAACTTTCATCCAGATCATTGCTCATTCTGTTATTACGAGAGAAACATATGGAAGTCTTGAGATTATGTTGTGTAAACTGAAGTATCAGGAACACATGTGGAAAGTTTGAGGTAATTTTAGTCACAGGTATTCTCTTACGTGGGTGTCAGAGTGGGACAGTCGAACAAGGTTACACCACTGGGCTCGACGGGAATGGCGACGTAGACAGTAAATTGTATACTCGGAAAACATCTCAAAAAACAACCAAAAAACTCTTTTTGACAAGTCCTACATCCTGGTGCCCCCGCTTTACATAAAACTTGGACTAATGAAACAATTAGTTTACGCTCTAAACAATGAAGGTGAATGTTTTCAGAACCTGTGACGTAGATTACCTGACAAAAGTAATGCCAAAATCAAAGAGGGTTTATTCACTGGCCCAGATTCCAGTAAAACTTTTATCTGATACTAATTGATTATATCTGATGAAGATGTTATGTGCTCTAGAACAATCTGCATGGAAATCATTTCGGGATGAGATCAAAAACTTTCTTGGTAGCAGAAACAATTCTGACTACAAAAAAAAGGTGGATAGAATGCTTGTTTCTTTCATAGACTTAGGCTACAAAATGAGCCCAAAAGTGTACATGTTACATTCACATCTGGACTATTTCCCTGAGCATCTAGTAATGTTGTGCGAAGAGCAAGTTGAAATATTCCTTTAGGATCTAAATGAATTGGAATGCAGATATTAAGTGAAATAGATCAGAGGCATGCGTGCAAAATATTGTTGGTTACAAAATAGAGAAGATACAACCACATCTCACACGCGGAAGGCAAAGAAGTTTCGTAAACTAAATTAACACCTTATAATATTGAAACCAAGGTCTTAGCATTCTCAATACATTTTGAGGCATTTGGTCCATTTTGTTGTGTTTTTCTTCGAATCTGTATAAGCAATATATTAAATATTTCTAGGTTATGTTCATAAGTATGTAATATGGTAGATTTACTAAGTAAAAATAATGAGAAAGAAGCAATTCTTACATATTGTAACAAATTAATTATATTCTTGCCTGTGCGTGTGTCTCATGTTTCCATTTTGATTTTGCAAAAAAACAAAAAAAAAATTAAAGTGACAAATAAAAACTTATTTTGTTTCCGGAATGAGCAGGGCATAAATGTAAAAGATCAATACTTAAACATTGTGCCATAGTTATGAAGTTTAAATTCGTAGGTCAGTGTAATTTGCGTGGTATCAATGGAGAAGCATTTACAATCACCAAGAAAAGTGTTGTCTTTGAAAATGCCAAGTGCCGGAATATTTCCATAAGCTCAATGTAAGATAACGACTAGACCACTTCCTGCAAGATTCGAGGTTTAGCGACAACGACCGAACATGTCCGATAAGAGTACAATGGTCGTCCTTGTCTGCTCCAACTGAAAAACTTACAAACTTTATAATTCAGAGAGTCCTCCGAATCGCTAACCGACATCGCAGCGGTGTCGAAGCGATCTCGGCCTGAAGGATCGTGGGTTTGAGTCCCGCCTCGAGCATGGTTGTATTAGTGTTCGTGCTTTCACTCCCGATCATCATCATATCACGTCATCGTCACAGTTGCCACACCGTTAAATGCAATAGTGATCGCTAATGACCTACATGTTGATGCGACTTTAAATAACAAAAGAAAGTTCAGAGATAACTTAATTTTCAGAGGAAACAATAAACCAGTTGTGCTACAAAATGTTATAGTCTACGTCGTTCTAGTGTTTCCTCTTTTCTTTGGAGTCGCGGCTACCATTTTGGTTTTCCCTACCCCATTCTGAACGGCCATCAATCGGAACCTATGAGGACTCCGGCTCCCCTGGAGCCGATTCTCAGTGAAGGGCACCATCGCGCTCCCCGAACAAAACACCAAGTTCGCCATTAAGCCCTTCTCGGTCCTACTCAATTTCATATTCGCACGTGGGTCCATCTCTATGCTTGTTCCATTGAATGTTCTCGCAACCGCTTATGGAGTAAACGGAAAGTTATGTAACACTGTTACTATGTAATATCTAAAATATCTGCAATATTTTAGTTGTAAGAAGACGGCGAAAAACATTAAAATTTTGCAACTTTTTGAAAAATCGGGGATTTGAACGAAAATACCTGCACCATTCTCTTAAACGCTCTTGACACAAACTCATAACAAAATGTAAAAAAAAAATATTTGGTGCTATTTTATTGAAAAAAAATTGAAAATACCCTATGGGCTTCATCTAAAGTACCCCCCAAAATTAAAATATCGGTTTCAAATTCAGAGAGCCGTAACATAAGTCAGATCGATTGGGGAATGTAATTTTTTCAGAAAATTGGCAGAACGGTTTATCCGCTAGCGTTGTTTAAAGACGGACGGACAGACGATTGGCCGTCAATCGATTTTTCGATGTCAAGGACCCTCACCACGTGGGTTGTGGCAACACCATAATACCTTAGAAGATTTTTTTTCTATATTTAGCAACAGGATGTATCATCTTTTGCGTTACCAGAGCCCTGTAAGAAGTTTTTGTGCCGTAAATTCGCTGTTTTCCGGCGCATGATTGCATAATTTCCTCTTCTTACGAAGTAGCTTCGTAATGTGGAGATAGTAATACTTAAGTTTCTCTTTTTACAAAGTACCTTCTTAGGGGCAAGAGAGTAATACATAAGTTTTTTTTTTACGAATTTCCTTTGTAAGGGCGAGAAAGGAAACATAAAATTCCAGATATGCTCGCCATACATTAATTACGTCATTGACATTTGGCAGATAGAAATTTAAGTGAATGGCTGTTTCAATCACCGCAACATATCATCAAAGCTGTCAATAAAATTCGAAACAGCTCTAACATTTTCTAATTTACTCTCATACTTGTCGTAGTCAAAACCAGTGTCAATAACATAACTAAAAGTTTGTACATCGGATGGCTGAACATCACTATCCAAAGTACATGCATTTTTCAAAATGGACAAAATAAAAAAAATATGAAGATTTGTAACATAGTTTCCAAAAGAAATTACATAATAATTAGTAGAAGGCTACAGTTCTGGAAAGAGATTGTTATTTCTGTTTGTTGCAATGTAATGTTAACAGTGGTGTACCTGTTACGAACAGTATTGTTATGTGCAGCGACATGCATTTTTTATGTGAAATTATTACGTCAGATTATTTAATCAGTTTTGTGTTGCTTCTGATGAATATTTAAACTGATTGATGTTTTACATAAAAGAACGTTGGCGATCAAGATATACTTTTTACTCACTTAATTTTATAATGTTTGCCTCTGTTAAAGATTCCTTGGAAAACAAATACACAGAATTGCAGAACAACTTCATCACTTCAAAGAATGGTTTTGGATACTGACACCGTTCTAACCTTTTACTTTTCTTGTAAATGTTACAAGTTTACAACTATGACCTGTTCATAATCAATGGTAAAACAAATGCGAAGTACATATATACAGAATCGTTGATTTCTTTTTTTAAAAAAACGAATTATGTTTATCTCGAAAATTTCCAAACCAAAATAAATGTATTCTTAAATAAAAAAAACAAAAATAATACTCGTTTTGCAATATAAAGTCAATCGATAATAAAGTGTGGCTCTTCTCTCTTGAAGAAAAAAAATTGACAAAATAACAAATACATATACAATTACACAATCTGCACAAACACACACACACACACACTCATACAGTTAAATATTTACACTGACACAAGTAAATTGTTCTACAGCCTTTTCTTTGACTGTTCGCTCTCTGGTGTCGTCGATCCAGTTCTTCGCCCTGGGTATGGCGAACGACCATCAATTCCACCAATTCAGACAGAATAGAACCATTATGTTGAAAATATGAAACTTTTGAAAGTAAATTAATACATCAAAGTATTAAAATAATGGAAGAAAGAAGAAAGGTTTTGAGCTGTATCCAAATTGTTACGTTACCTTGCAGGTACGGTCCAATATTATTCATCCACCGTATCACCATTCGACATTGATGGCCGCCTGCCTCGTTCTCCTCGCCTCTCTCGGCTCTTCCATATCGCGTACATCGGCACAGACACTACAATTCAACCTTCTAAGAGTATTACATAAATCGGGGATACCTACCTCTTGCAGTGGGTTCTGTGCGAGCGATTTGAATGTAGCCTTAAGGCATTGTGTAAACCCTTTGACAGGTAAAGGTCACAGAACTTGAGAAACCTCTATAAATTGTTCAATGATATCAATCTCCAACTTCGTGTTGACGACTTGAAATTTATTAAAAATAAAAAAAATATTGTTGCTGCTTTTGTAGCCAGACTGTTCTTACACAAGAAAAATATCGATATTAGTTTCACAATTTCTATAATGAGCAGTATCCTTCATCAACGACGACATGCTTGTTTACTGCCAACATTTGGAGAACCTCCGCAGTGATTACAAAGAACGGTACGAGGACATTTTAAAACCGGAAATAGCGGTCCTAGTGTTGGATTCTTTTTTAGCATCAGGATCATCCCAGCTTGAAGAAAAACTTATGGAACTGTCAACGAACGAGGATTCACGAGCATTCAAATAAAAAAATGGCTACCAAGAATAGTAATATTTCTCTCTCATACATCACACACAGTTCTTAGTGTTTTATGACTAAGCTGCGGATTTTGGCCTATTTACATATTTTTTCCTTCAATTGAAAACGCAATATATTAGATACTTATTCATTTTGAGAAATTAAGAGTATTACATGCGAATTGTATACTGCCTACAAATGCCTATCTCACTAAAAAAATGCCCCTGTAGTGTTTTTTCTTCCGCCGTAGTGCGCATATTTCATATCGAGAAATACGTGCTAAATTGCTGATGGTAGTCAAGTTATTTTTTGCTTCCAATTTGTAACTAAAAATTAGCTTCAATTTTTTTCTTACTACTGAGGCCTTTTCCGGAAGAAGGGCACATAAGCCTAAGCTAGCATATAGGCTTATGTTATGTGCCTTTCTTCCGAAACAAGGCTCAATTTTCTCCTCGTATGTATCAAAGGACGGTATAAAAATTGGCGCGGTTCCATTTTTCACGAACGCTATTTTTGAAAATGACAAAAAGTTAATATTGCAAAAGAACAATATTGAAATCAGAGATTTTTGCCTTAACCCTTTAAAAACCGGAATTAATTATTATACTGCAAAATTGGCTTTTTCGCATTTAATTATTTCATTTATTGGCTTGATGATGAAATCGTTTTCTATTTATTTTTTTCTTCACTCACAAGTTATGGTAGTACATTAATGTATCGCTAGTCTCTTACACTGTCATTTTATGAAACTCTCAAAATAATGTTCTAATATAACACAGATGATTAAATATGGTCTAATATTTTCTGCCGCTTCTTCTTCCACCCCTCCTCATCTCGCATCCACTCATGCCCCCCCCCCTCGTACCCGCCCGCAACGTCTCCACCGCCCTTGGTATAACCTTCGCCCCGGCACAATCTCATGCTCTGGCTCCATATCTGTCTGTCTTCGTCGTCTACCCCGCTTAGGCCTCCTACGTCTATGCCTTCGCCTTAACCCGTGCGTTGGCCGCCATCCCTGCCTCCAACTCGTATCCACCCCGCCCCCATCCTCACATCCATCTCTACCTCCGCTTTCGGCTCCGTCCTGCCTGTGCACTCGCCGCCGCTGCCTCTGGCCGCGCTTTCATCCACGGTTCCGCCTGCACCTTGCCACCGTCCCTGTCGTCACCTCCGCTCCGCCCCTTGCCCCACCATCGCTACGGCCCACGCCCCCACCACCATCACTCTCGCCTTGGCCCCCGTCACCACGCGCGCCTCAGCCATTGACTCCGCCCCCGGATCGTCCCCGCTACTCCTTCATCCCCGCCTCTGTCCTCGCCTCCGCACCGCCCTTCCCGTTTCGTCCTCGCCCCCCTCCCCTCCACCATACCCGCTTCCCCCCTTCGCTCCACCATCTCCGCCACGCCTTCATCCCCGCCGTAGCAGTTACCCTCTCCCCCGGTCCCGTTCTTACCTCCGCCCCTTTCCCGCCCCAATTTTTGCATAAAGGTATCCTAAATATTAAATTGAATATTATTCCCTGATTCTATTATTACCCATTTGTCTAATGAGTATGAAAGGAGAGAGAAAAAACTATTGTTTAAGTGTTATTTAGGATAAATTATCATTTGCGTGTACAGCCATAATTTCTCATTTTCACCTCGTATGACAAGGGCTCTACAAGGGTTCAAAACGACCTCCTCTTGCGTGAACGCAAAAACGTCATCAATGCCGCACGGCTTCTGTGTTGCGCACAAATCTGACGGGTCGTCCCTTCATTTCTGCCGCCACGCTTTTCAATGCGCGGAAGAAGGCCACGACCACGATTCACGACATCAGTAGCATAAACGCGCTCTTTCATTAACACCGAGAAAATAGAGTCCAGCCGATTCAAATCCGTTCACGGAGATGGCCGTGCTAATGAGCCTCGTCGTCCAATCCACCTATCTAGAAATTGCATATATGGGTATTTCCGAACTCTGTGATAATAAGGAGTAGTTCGCCTTCATGCTGTTACTACATCTGTGCCCGCACATTGAACGGGGTGTCCTTCAAAAGCATAAAATCATAGGGAGTCCTTTTTGATTTATTTATTTTATTTATTTACGTCAAAAACAGTTAAAAACTGTGTGTGACGTACTATGGGGAGAAGTTAATTTAAAGTTACATTTATTTCAGTTCCTTCAGTTATAAAATTCAGATACTGAACGTCTCCGAAACACTCAGGTAAAAACTGAGCGCCGACGGTAACTTCAACCACAATGCCAACCCAAACAATTACAGAGAATCACTCTTGGTGAGCTTCGAGAAGTGCAACATGCGAATTTGTCCCGGCCTACACATGCAAATTATGCACATTAACTGTTCCATTTTTTTTAAAAACACGCTTCAACTGTCCAAAGAACACTTTCAGATATTCCTGGTTGTCCTTGCATTTGCGCAGTAAATACCTCCAGAATTCAGAAAGACGGAAGTCTCTACTGCGCAAATGCTGCACTCGCTGGAAATGCAAAGGTCGAAATCTGTCTGCATGAACTGTTCGCCGAGTGACTGTAGTTCATTGTCGTAGCATTTTGCCTTGAGCTCGCTTTCAGGCATTAGCGGATAGTAGTAATAACTTGAGTTTTCCAGAGAAGTGGCGAGCCTTCACGAGAAGGGCAGGCGCTCGCTCACATTCCATAGCCTGTGTTACACGAGCAGAAGCGCATAGTCCAAAGTTCAATGATAATTATTTACAAAACTAAACGACGAAGGCTATCCAATTTTGGCAAATGCAGTCTGTACATTACACATGGGATATGTCTCTGGTGTATTAGCAACGAGGACTGAATAAGTATAAGTTTTACAGAACTTTGAATTACAAGAAGAAACTTCCCACACCCTGGACGGTGAGAACGAACCAGATTCTAGAGAAGATACAAAAGAAAACCCCTTCTCTTAAGGATACAGTTCTACCCAAATATGCACCTTGGACAATACAATAAATTAAAACAGTTGAAATTCCGAACATTCCTAGCAAACAGAATGCAACTTTTAAAAAGATTCGTATTTTTATAAGAAATGAACTAGAAAAATACCACGATTACAGTAAAATATAAACTGACAGCTCGAAGAATATAAATAAGGTGGGCTGTGCAATATTTACTCCAACCGAGGCAATCGCCAAGAAACTAGTTATATAAAATTACAAATTGAAAACCGATTCAAAAGAAATACCATTTTGCTGGATACCGTCACATATCGGCATAGAAGAAAATTAAATGCCTGACGAGGAAAGCGAAGGAGGCTGGTCAAAGTGAGAGACAAAGTGATATTAAGTGAAACTAATGAATATAACAAGAAAATTAAAATCAAAGTGTTAAATATAGACAGCAATGAATGGAATGGTTAAAGCTCCAAATTTAAAAGCATTAGAGAGTTTGACTTTGTCAATCTAACTCTCACCTTCTGCAGAGCTTGTCAAGTCGTTTTAATGGAATGCAGAATAGGTTACAGCAAATTCACTCATCAACACTACAAGTCGAACAATGCTGCAGCCATGTGCGACCAGCTTAACATGAACTTCTCTGTTCAACACATATTCCTATGCCCTGAATATGAGACCAAAATACTAAAATTCAATCTGAACCCACCATCGGGAGTGCTAAAAGATAAGGAATTGTATAGCAAATTGATTAAATTACTGAAAGAAACCAACCTGCCAACGGCCAGATTGTTTTTTCTGAAATAGTGCTTAAGAGTAAACTTCTGCTGCAATAATGAATTGCATTAATTAAAACCAACGATAACTCCGCCTGCAGTTATTGCTGGGTGGATCGAGTAGCTCAGCAATGCCGTTGCCGGTCCCTAGCACGGATAAAGGAGGAGGGTTCCCGGGTAAGGCCAGCGACCTGCCCGGGGTAAAAAGGATAGAACAAAGGATAAGCCTCGGAATACGATTAATAAGACGAACATGGCACGAACAAGGACATCGAAATGGAAAAAAGGAAACATACTGAGACTGGGAACATGGAATATTAGATCATGGAACACAAGCTGTCTTGAAATTCTAATGGAATTAGATAGGCACAACGTAGATCTATGCTGCCTTTCAGATACGAAAAAAAGGTAGAGGCATGACACAATTAAATAATTACACACTTATCTATAGTGGAGTACAAAAATTCTCAAGAGCAAAGGAAAGAGCAGCAATCATAATAAACAATAAACATCTCGGTAAGATAATAGACTACAAGTACATTTCAGAATTGTTACAATTAAATTAAGATCTAAAACAAAACCAATAAACATAATCTCAGTCTACGCTCCTGAAAATAACAAGCCTACACACGAAAGACAAACGTTCTACGAGAACCTACAAGAAGTTATACACCAGAAAAATCCAAAAGAGACAACTATAATAGCAGGCGACTTTAACGCAAGAATTGGAAATGACGTTATCCCTGGCATAAAAAACAGATTTAAAGAAACGCACCTAAATGAAAATGGAGAACTGCTCATCGAGTTCTGCTTTGATAATGAATTTAGAATAAATAATACGTTCTTCGATCACAAGGATCAACATAAATACACATGGGAAAATAATATGGGACACCGAACCATAATAGATTATGTAATAACGAATAGAATGTGCCACCCATCAAACATCTTAGATTTAAGAAGCTTAACAAGCGCAGATATTGGAAGTGACCATAATCTGGTGCTAGCCAAGTTAAGAACAACACTTAAATGGGAAGAAACAATACCCAGGGATCCAATATCAAAAATTAATATCCAATCCCTTCAAGATGGGTCAACACAAAACCTTTATAGAGATCGCTTAGACGAAAGAATCAAGAACAACGGAATTAGAGAAGAAGATGATATTGAGACAGCCTGGGAAAAAATAAAAACTAATATACTCAAGTCAGAGGGGAAAAAAATAGAAAAAATTAATAGAAAAGTCAACAGAAACAAAGGAGGAATATACCATGGTATACAGAAGAGGTTAAAGAAATAGCTAGGGAGAAACTCCAAGCATTTGTCATATACAAACAGTCTAAATTATCACAAGACTATGAAGAATACAAACTTATAAGAACTCAAGTAAATATAAAGATCAGGAAAATAAAACAAAATTACCCCGAAACAAATTAGTTGATAAGCACAACAAAAATCAGTAACACGGAATGGGTGGAATATTTTAGTAAGCTATTTCACAATAACGAGGCTCCAGTATTGGATATAGCCGACACACTAACACAAGACTATGAGATCTCAGAAGAACAGATTATACAAACGATACCCAAAATAAAAAATAGGACATCACCCGCAGAGGATGGCATATATAACGAACTATTAAAATACGGGGGGCAATCATTACATAAAGAATTAGTAAAACTGATACAAAAGTATATAGGTAGAGTAAAATACGAGAGGAATGAAAAACAGTATTCTAATCCCCCTTTTTAAAATAGGGGACAAACTAGACCCAAACAATTATAGATGAGTTAACCTTCTGAACACAACGCTTAAACTAACAACAAAAATTATCACACAAGTAATAGAAAACGTAATAGAAAGAAGAACAGCAAGGATTCAGAAGAGGAAGATCATGTAATTATGCGATTTTCATTATACGACAAATTGTTTAGAAATCTTTAGAATTCGACAAACCTGGATATATGTTTCGTAGACATTCAGAAAGCATTTGACAGCGTACGCCTTAAAGATAGAGCAAGATTATTTAAGAAAGAAAATATCCCCTACAACCTTATTAAACTCATAGCATATATATATATATATATATATATATATATATATATATATATGAACACCAGAATGAACAAGTAAAACATAATCAACAAATATCCCAAGCCATATCAACAGGTCAAGGAATAAGACAAGGGGACTCCCTCAGCCCAATACTCTTCAACCTGGTAATGAAACACATCCTAAACAATCTTTCGAACAAAACAGGATATTACTTCGGCTCTTATAACAAACTCAATCTGTTATGCAGACGGTACCGTCTTAATGGCCGAAAGCGAAGATGATTTACAACGTCTCCTGTTTTAATTCTACAAGATATGCCAGTCATTCAACATGAGGATATCCACACAAAAAACTAAATGCATAACAACCTCGAAAGAGCCATTGAGACGCAAACTATCTATAAACAAATACCTAATAGAGCAAGTGATGGAAATACAATATCTAGGCATAACAATAACTAGTGATGGTAGATCCATAAAAGAGGCTAAGGAATAAAGCATAAAAGCAAATAGAATAGCAGACTGTCTCAACCACTCGATATGGCAAAATCAATATCTAAGAAAATACACTAAAATTAGAATATATAAGGAAGTAATTAGACCAGTATTGTCAAATGCAGCTGAAACGAGAGCAGACTAAAAAAAATATGCCAAATGATGGAAGTGTCTGAAATGCGGGAGCTGAGAAAAATTACAAATAAAACGCTAAGGGATAAAGAACCTAATATTAATATAAGACAAACTTGCCAAATAGATATAATCTCAGACTGGGTTCGAGAAAGAAGAAAGAAATGGAATGACCATATAGACAGAATGGAAGAAGACAGACTGGTGAAAGTGACTAGCGATAGAAGACCGGAAGGAAGGAGAAGAGTAGGACGTCCAAAAACTAGGTGGAAAGACATTTTGTGAAACAAGACAGCATGAATATAGTGCCAATTTATAAATATGACTACATAAATGTAATGTATCAGGTTTTTTAAAACTTTAATTAAGTATCCTTCCTTATTAATATAATAAATGCTTTGAGAATTATTGAAACGTGGTCTTTATTATAGCAATCAACGAAACGAGTGGGTAAAGAGGAGTATAATTGCAAGAGTGTAATGTTCAAGAAAACAAGTGACGGTAGGAGCGAGTTCTTTTATTTAGTACCACGAGTGTTGCGGTAGAAATGTTACTTTCAATATTTTTTCATTTCCTTTTATGAATTTTTTTTTAATTTGGAGGAACTGAAATACATCTTTACCATTGGAGGCACATATTTTATGATGTCATATTGTTTATGAAAAATATCTATTTTCTTGGGCGTTGCATTGTGTTTATTTGTAAGAAATATTTGCATATTGTGGATAAAATATTAAAAGAAGCTGACGAAGTCATGAAAACATTACTTCCCCCCGAAAACTAAACGCAGGTATGAGGTAGAATACATGTATAATTTACTTTTATTCATTCGTTTTTATATGTAGTTGTAGGTACGTAATGTGTGATGTACATTTTTGTTCACGTCTAATGGTCGACTGGAAATACCTTGGCTATGTCTATGTTATAGTTTCTGAATTAAATGATTTGAATCATTTCCTGAATTCTGATTGGTAGTTGTGGAGTTTTAATTGCAAGTTGGAATTTTAATTACACGCATGCTATTAACATAGAGATAATCAACGATTTTTCATGAAATTAATGAGCATATTTAGTTAACTAAGCGAAAAAATAAAGAATAGAAAAAAGGGCGGCACGGAGTATAAGACCCACGGGCGCCCCATGTGTAAATCCGTACTAACTTATGTTCTGCACAAATGGATCTTTGGCATTTTGAACAACAACCTACACCTTTCCGACCCTTCTCTCTTGGGCATATGAAACATCGTTTCCTTTCCCTTGAAATATAACTTGATTCTGTAGGCGTTGGCTGGGGTGTTTGTGTTTTGTAATGCTTCATAACCCGTTTCATCATCAAAACTAAATATTGTGGAAGGAACTGCTTTTGAACTTTTCTTTTCATGTCTTCTTTGGCCTGAAAATATGCTAGGGATTTCAAAAATGTGTTGTATTATCTTAATTGCTTCGGTAAAGTAGTTTCTGCCTGCTGCGTGGAGCACACCAAAAAGTAGCGCAGTAGCCACCGTTTTGTTTTTCTTGCTGTGGTTTTTAGTTAGCATAGTAAATCAGACACATCCTCTCCACTTTAGGTTTCATTGAAAAATAGTACAGGGTTTAATTTACTAGTGGTTTTGTCGATTTCACTTTTATCGAGAAATGAAGAGAGCAGAAGAACATTTCTATTTTTTCTTGGTACATAGGAAACAAGCATTTTCTCTTTCCTACACAGAAATTCTGTGGGTGGTGCTGGTCGCTTTTTAGTTCGTTTAAAATTTGAAGGTATATCGGGTTATTTTTCCTTAAGGTACTAACCATTGAGTTGCTGGCTAGTTCAAACGAGGTAAACCAGTTGGCTAGTCACGTTTCGATTTGTACCATGGTAACAGGTTCTGTCAATTTCAGTGCATAATACATAGTAAGGGAAGCATTTCGCGCAAAGGACTCTTGCCTATATAAGGTATACCTCCATAAAAACAAACAGCCATTACATATCCTTAGAATTTTCAATCCATTCTTGTCTGGTTTATTCTGTAAATATATTTTGAAAGTACATTTGCCTCTGAAACTTCAGAGTCTCATCAAGAGTTAGGTATTCCAATGGGATGAATAGAGATCTGCAACGACCTGTAAACATATTCCAGATGTTTTGTAAAAGGAGCAAATTTGTCTGTCTTCTGCCTTTCGAGGCGAGTGGCTTTATAATCGACTATTAGATTATTTATTATAAAATTAAAACAATTTCTATTCAGTACTGACCAAAACAGCTCCAAATACAATGAACCACATATCAACTGTACGTATTTTGGCATCTATGAGGGCTCCAGCCATCAATATGATGCCAAGTAGTGGATTTATTTCGACAAAAACGGTTGCCCTGACTTGTAACTAGCCTTTTTGTTCGCAGTTTGCTGATTAGTATATCCAACAATGGCCTGAAGAATATTGTACGGTGGCCTCCATTATGAGCATACTGAATAATTCAATGTGAGATATTTTATTTCGGACCTCCATTGTTGGTCTTGGCAATTTCAGAACAATGTTTTTGACATAAGGTTTTGAGGTCGGTTTTTTGAATGACTTATCATACTCTCGATAACCTCTTTTCATAAATAAACCTTTCCTACCGCATATTCTTCATCTTTCACTATCTCTTCATCATCATCATTTTCTTCGGCAATAAATTAATCTTTCTCTCGATTATCAGGGACAATATCGTATTCACTCACCACTTCATTTTCATCATCTTCTGAGTCTGTACCTTCCGTCAAATTCCATATTCCGAAAAAATTGATTCTTTGACATTCTAACAACAAATATTTGAAAACTATTAGCAAAAGCATACAAACGTGTTAGAAAAATCTATGCCGTTAAGTCAAATATAACCCCAATTATGTTTTATTTGATATTTCCTGATAGGAACAACGTAAGGAGAAAGGAACGGCGCGCTATTCAAGGCTACCAATATTTAAACGTGATAATTTCACTCTGTGTCGCAGGTGCCCCCACCCTTGTGATTCCATTTAAATTTAGATTTATTAAATTGTTTAAAAAATTTAAAAAATGAAATAAAAAAACAGTAAAAACTGTATGTGACGTATGCGGGAGAAGATCATTCCAGGGACAAATACATATTGCCTCTGCCTGACAAAAGGAATACATGGGACCATCTCAGCCAGTTCTTCTTACTTCCTTTATGATCTCAGCATTACTCTTGGATCAAGAAATTGAACGTGAACCCGATCGAGACGTGGTCATTAACACGAAAAGTGTTAACAATAATATTGTGATAGATATAAGTAAAAATATTTTATGAAATAGTGCAATTAACATTGCTAAGTTACTATGTTCTATTGTTCCATTTTGAAAATTAAATTCCGTACAGGCGTTTTAACTAAAATTTACTATTGTCATCTTTCTGAGTCAATATTATGGTAGAAAAAGTGTTGCAGCAGAAAATATTTTTACTTGTTTTCTGAAATAATATAACGTATTTGCATTTTTAATATAGATTTGGAAAGCATTGTCACAGTCTAGTGCCATTGTTAAGGCTAGTACAAAAGATGAATATGAAATGATACAGTTCATTTTAGCATTACTTCCCGTTGCTAACGTCACCAAAGAATTGACACGATGTTATTACAATTTTAAATTTTGTTAATATCATTTTGTCAAAATGTCTGTTACTTAATCAACATTACCAAGTCAAATGAAATTAAATGAAACGGCACAAGTTTTACAAGCGACTGTTGCTTACCCTGGAATGTGAACACGTGAATAACGCGATAGGAAACGTCACTGCGTGCTGCGTTGTTTGATGGCCTTGGTGTGAGGCAGGCTGCATCGGGCTGCATGGATGTGTGTTGCCTGATTGTTTAAAATGGGGTCATACTCCTAAGTTGTAGTTATCTTTCGTGTGTTTTGGATAAAACCGACTTGGATGGAACTTCTTGCTTTAGTGTGTGTTATCGCATTATATATCTGATATGTAGATTGTTTTGAGGTTATATTTTGAAACTTAGCGCTTATTTTATCAATTAACTAATTACAAAAATAATGGCTGATAGTAGGTGTAGATACAGTTATGATGCGCGAGAATCGTTTGCGCAAAATGAGATTGATGTTACCTGGTTTAGTCAACTGAAGCACATCTGGGGTCTTTGGAAAAAGAGTGAACGCGTGTCGCGAACGCTTCACGAGTACTTTCAAACAACTTCGAATCCTTATGTATCCGCTTTGGTCATAACTCAAATGTGTGACGATTTCAAACAGGCAAAACCTAACTCTTTGTGCTATACAGTAATGGAAGAATTTACAAAGTGGGTACGTGATAAAGAAGATTCATTCGCCCATTTGTTAGTGAGTGATGTCAAACTTCATGCTTTCTACGTGATTACAAGGCAGCATAATATGTCACTTGTCAAAATGGTTTGTTCAGTGTACAAAATGTTGGAAGAAAATAACATATTTATTGCTCCTATTAATCAGTTCCTTAGAAACAAGCAGTATAAAGAAGCATGTCAAGTTGCAGCATTTTTGAAATTGCATGATCATTTCAGTATTGAGGATTTTCTAATTCCACTTGTAATTCAGGACAAAATGAATGTAGCTGAAGAATTTTTACATGGAAGTTTTGTCCATCAGAAGCAATTAGTATTGTTTCTTGATAACTTACTAGCACAGCGAAATATTGGTAATGAAGTGGAGATGCTCATAAGTAAATATGATATTCCTGATGCCAAAAAGAGCAAAATGTTGTATAAGCCCCTTGGAAAGCTTGTTGCTCGACTCATGAAAATTTACAATCTGCCTCGTGATTTGGCACCAAATTTAAATCGCAAACGAAATGAAGGTGCTTTGCAGTTTCTCGTATACAAGAGATATGTTCAGCATACTCTTGGAAGAGATAGTTTTCGTGAAATGGTGTATGAAGCTACTACAGCCAATCCTAATTTACAGCGTGAAGTTGTTATACAAGTTAATTTAGCTGGTGATGTTCAAGAGGCTGTGTTTTGGGCACGGGAATTTGGAATTCCTAGAGCTGAATGTCCAACTAGGATACAAGAACTGCTCGATTCTGGACCTTCATTTCCTATAGAAGAGGAAGAAAATTGGGATGACAATCCAGGCATCAATTTTCACACACTATCACTGTCGGATAGTCAGATTGTTCTTGTTGACACTCCTGTCAAATTTAGAGAATTTCTCTTTGAAGTGTCAAGTGCTGAAATTGTGGGTATTGATTCAGAGTGGAAACCACAATTTGGTACTATGAAAAATGGTTTGGCCTTAGTTCAAGTTGCAACTCATAACAGAGTTTATATTCTTGACATAATTCTGACTGGTTCTCATCAAGATTGTTCTTGGGAAGAAGCCGGAGCTAAACTCTTTGGTAATGAAAAAATTATCAAGTTAGGATTTGGTGTTTCATCTGATCTGAATATGATGCTTCAGTGTTTACCAAATTTAGAAAGAACTGTACAAAATAAAAATGGGTACTTAGATCTTACATCCCTCTGGAAGAGATTGACCAAAGAATTTAATTTTAAGTTTCCTTATACAGCTCAAGAAGGAGGTGAAAGCTTGACCTACTTAGTTGAGTTGTGCCTTGGAAAATGTTTGGATAAGTCTGATCAGTTTTCAAACTGGGAACGACGACCTTTAAGAGAAAGTCAAATTCGTTACGCAGCTTTAGATGCTTATTGCCTTATTGAAGTGTTTGATGTTCTTAAAGAAAATGCAGAAAGGCAAGAAATTCCATTTAGAGATATTTGTTTAGAGCTTATGGCAAAAACAAATAATGAAGTAAAAAAAACTCACAAGTCTCGTAGAAGTCGTAGGGTAGATGGACCTCCTTTGGAAGTTGTGTGCCCATTTGAAGGTCCTATTTCTGTATCTGAACTTAAGATGCTTTGTGACAAAGGTTTGGAAGGTCTTGGCCAGCAGTTACGTAAAGTGGGCATTGACACTCTTACTTTGAATGCAGTTGACAGTCCAGAGCGGTGCATACAGATTGCGAAGCAAGATTCACGTATTGTTGTTGTACGTGGGCGTTCAACGTATGCAAAAATTAGTCAGTAAGTGTGATTGCAGCAATAATTCTAATTCTAGTTGTAATTACAGTTGGAAGAATTTAATTAATTAATCCACATTGAATTATAAAATAAAATGAAAATAAGTCTCTGTAATACTATATTATATTGTGATTGCATGCTCTAATGATAATTTCAGCTTAAGCAATATTTAAACCAGTAGGTGGTTTGTGCCGTAAACTTTTATTTAAGTAAAAGAACACCATAAAAATGGATGTTTGATACGCACAGGGATGATGGCATTAACCCCACCCCACCCCCACCTCCACCCCAAAAAAGAGGTTTTCCTGTATAAGGGTGATGGAATGGTGTAGTTTTGTCCAAAGTCTCTGCAGACAATATTCTATTTTATTAACAACTTTCCTGTGTGCGCTACAAAAAGATTAAGTGTGTTGATGTAAGTAACCGGCTGATATGTGATATTTTTATGTTTACAGGTATGTACCCCGTGGTTTCTGTTATCCAGTAGCCACTGAAACGGTCCATGAACAACTTCGAGAGATATTGCAACATTTCAATATACGTGTACGTCAGGAAGATATTTTCAGCCGTTGCAAATTGTGCAATGGTGCATCTTTTGTTAAAGTTTCCCAGTCTACTATGAAGATTCTAAAGTCTTGTGTCAAAGTTACGATTACTTCTCCTCCAGTAGACAATGATGACCACAATGACTACACAGGATTTTCTAGTGAAAGTGATGGCTATTCAGATGATGGTCTGTCTCCACCAATTAAAAGCAATTCACAAGTTCAAAAGTTTGTTGAAAATGTTGACATTAATCTCTGTAGAACAAGGAAAGGTGTGCCCATTCAAGTGAATGTTTTGCCTCCTGAATGTATAAATTCTATCTCTGAGTTCAATATTTGTGAAGTTTGCGGAAGAATTTACTGGGATGGATCTCATTTTGAACGGTTCATAAATGGAAAAATGAAAGATATCATTTGTGAATAGCTTGAAAAGTCTGTAACATAAGTTATTGTATGTGCAGTTAGAAGTGTACCTGTTGTGTACACAAATGACAGAGGATAAAGTGCTTCCGTAAGATATTAATTTTCATAAGTATATTTATGAGACATTGAATTATGTAATATATTTTGTTTAACTTACTGACAAATCTTCACTCAGAAAGTTTTCTTTGTAATGCTTTTAATAGCTTGATGCATGTCTCGAGAAAATAAAAAGTTATAATCTGTGTTTTTATTTTATTATTATTTTCTTTTTTGTCCCACCCTTCTTAAATGTTATCAAAACATACTACATGTGAACAGTGTAAAAAATGTAATATTTAATTATTCTTGTGGGATTTTCCTTACTACTTAATGAAAGGATAAAAAAAGAAATACAATTACTTTGTTAGGCTATTTTGTAAATGTATTTTGGACTTGCAGTACTTCTATATGTAACATTAGGGATGGGTTGATAATTTGAGGTATGGATGTAAGAGTTAAAATACATGCCACCATGTCATTTTTTGTCTCCAGATTGAAGATTTCATTTTAGAAATTTTATTACCACAATTTTTTTTAATTTTTCAATTAAAGGTTTCATTTATACATTTTCAAATTGCAGCATTTTGAAATCAGCCTGAAAAATTTGATGATATTAGCACTATTAATTACTCATCAGTAATTTGCAATAAAATAACTAATAAAACCTTTTGAACTATTTTGTATGTCTTTGGTGCTCTGCCAAAAAATACATTTTCATTTAATGGAATACACAACATATACAGACCTGTAAAGTGTCTTTTTCTTTTTTGCTCTTTAAAATTAATTTTTGTAGCTCACTCAATGCTTCAGAAATTATATTCCATCAGCCTTCTTGGTTTGTTCATGCAAATTGTGAATATCATCATTTTGTGGATATTTGTTAATTATGGTATGTACTGCAAATGTGATAAAACAAAATAACAAATTTTATAAAATATTTTGATATACCAATAAGATCAATTATCCGTTTACAAAAAAAAATTCCCTTTCTATCCATTATTTCTTATTTTCAATACTAGAACCAGGTAAAATTCAAAAGTATTTAATGTTCTAGATTGGAAATGCCTACGCCATAAGTACCTGCAGGGAATTAAAATGTAATACTAAGGTACGAAGTTTGTAAGCATCATTAAATTATTGAAAGAAAAAAAACTTTTGGCATGTTGCATATTAACACAGAAGTTTATAGCCCTATTACAAACAACTGCAAAATTGTTGATAGTTCTATTCTCTATTATGCTCTATTGATAATTTGCACTCGTACATAAATTTAGATTCTGCTCATTGTAGGTAGTTTGTATAGATTTTTGAACATGACTACGAGTGCTCAAGTAAGTTCATTCTTTTCTACATTTCTTGACCCAATTTCAAAATTAATAAAAATACTACATTCAAGAAAATGTATTTTTGTATTATTTAAACATGAAACTAAAGAGAATAAAACTGTTAATTCTTAATTATTATATTCTGAAGTAGTTTTTACATTCAAACTTAGGGTCTCACCTACAGGTGTGCCAGATCAGAGACTGGACCGTCCCACCCAGCAATTGACTGACCCAATAAAAATCCAAAATTTTTGATATTGTACCTACACAAATTTGAAATAAATTCTGAATATAGAATATTGTATGGGCTTTAGTGAACAGATGGGTTTACAAAAAGTTGGTAGGTTATCTGAGGAGAGGTTTCGAAACAATATGTTTGCCAACCTGTAATGTACTTTCTCATTGTGCTTACAATACTCATAAAATCTGTGAACAGTTTAAAGACCCGGCTACTGGAGTGAATGATTTTCAGAGAGTGCTTTTCCAGGGTACAAATGAAATATTTCAGATTCAAGTTAATTGCTATAATTTGTTTCAGGAAACTTTAAATGGTTTCAAAACCAATTCATTTGTGGAGTTGAATATTTATCATTTGAGTTTTCAATATCATTTGGACAACTAGATACGTAATTATTTGCAGTATATAATTCAATAAAGAATGTAACTCTTAATCAGAAACTTGAATGTTGGTACAATCAATAATATTTTGTAGGACAAAAAAAAAAAATAATAGATGATTGTCTCTTACACTTACTTGATGGAGACAGGAGATGATTGTCACTTATCTTTACTGGTAATTCTGTTCTGCCAATAATTTTCAAACTCATTAAATTCTAAATTCTTGACTAAACAACATTAACATTCTTCCAAGGGGTCGTCCATAAATTACGTAACACTAAAGACGGGGGGGGGTTGAGGCTGCGTTACGCTGTGTTACATGGGGGGCAGGGGGTATTCAATTAGTGTTACATAACATTGATTTTTTAAAGTATTTTTAAACATTTGTTGAAAAACTTCCTTTTTTGTCTTATACTAAAACATTAAAATATTATCTATATAATTTGTCTCAAAACATAAATAATTTAAAGTTATTAGAAGTTGTTACAATTAATGGAAAAATGTTTTCTTCAATTTTGTGTTGAATTTGTAAGATTATGAAAAAAATATTCAAAACTTATCTGTAGTATTTTATAGAATACAATTAAATTGGCGCCATAAACTCTTGCCCATGTCCCATCCAAAACAAAGGTGTGTGCATGGCTTGTGATCACAAATTTTCTCACCTATATGTCCTTCCTTCACTCAAAATGTGCCCCCAATCTTGTTGTTAGGTGGAGGCAGCATTAGCAACTAATTGTGACTAATTATCATAAATTTTAATACATACAAATAAAATGTATACAATGTTTGTATTGAGCTATATGTATCTAATTATATGAATTTTACGTATTGCATTGTTATTCTTGCATACAGTGAAAACAATTGAGCCTCCATCAAACAGTTTACCAAAGTGTTTTTCTAGATTAACCATAACCTACAATAAAAACAATTAATATACTGGAAATTTGTAAGAATTGCTGGAAGATACATCGGAGGAAGGAGCATTCATCACACATACTGTTGTTATCATCATTTGTCCATGACATGCTGTTTAAGTGGAAACTCTGTGGACATATGATGTTCTTCCCTGTTTTTCTTCACTCGTATTCTTTGGGACTAAACTTTTTAGACTGAGTCAACATTACTCTCTTATGCTTAAAAATTTGCGCTACAAGATGGCAGCACTAACTAGTTATCTCAATTTTGGACTAATGCTGTTTTTCCAAGAAACCCTTCAATTGTGTACACTGCATGTAAGAAATAAGTGAATTTGAAAAAACAAAATGTTAATTAATTATGTACAATGTGTCAGAGTTTATAATATTAAAGAATTTTGAGGGCCAGCGAGGGCAGTCAACATCAGCATGATAGATGCACCTTGAAGGTCTTGATTTGAAAGGCCATGGGTGCAAATCCCTCACAAGTATGGATACTTGCTGGTGTACTGTGGCAAGGAGGGTTTCTCCTAACCACCACCCATCGCCCAGGGGATCCCAGAGAAAACAAGAGGCCTGTGGCAGTAGATCTACAAGTCCCTTGTTTCAAACAAATTTTTTTTTCTCCCTCCCTTATGTTACATTATTTATCTTTTCATGCAACAGAAATAACTTACAGCAGTTAATTTGGAATTAGAAGTGAAGAAATTGTTTAAAATATTTAGGGTGGAAAAAAAAAAATTTATGGCCTGGCAATGAAGTCAGGGTTGGAGGAAGGGGCACTTGCTGCGCAGCTGCTCCCCCGCCCGCCGCGCCGACGCCCCCCGCCCCGCCCCGCGCACAACAGCAGCTTCTGGACTGGCGCAATATCAATCCTCTTCTTTCGCAACAGGCTGGTGGTTGCAGGGGCTTGGCTTAGTTGGCATGTGCACCAAGATTGTGGGTCCGTATCCCACATAAGGATGTTTGTGTGTTGTGGCATGGTGGGGCAGATTGAACTACCACATAACCAATTCTGGCCATTTCCTTCCCAGTCCAGAAATTGGATGCTCTCCCACAAACTGGCTACTAACAGCCAAGATGGGCCTACAAAACACCTCTGCAGGACAACTTCTTTCTTGTGATTCATGGAAATGGTCTTAAGGGGCTGTCCATAAATTATGTGATGCAAATTAGAAGTATTTTGAATACCCTCTCTTCCCCTGTAATGCCTGTTTGAACCCCCTAAATAATTATGTAATGCTTGTAACACCACCTTCCCCCATTTACAGTGGGTAAAAATATATAACAGTAAAAACCATTTATAAAATTTTATTTGTGTTATGTATTAAAATTCGTAATGAAAGTGAGAATTAGTTGGGGATTCTGACCTCACATAATGGATTGGAGAAAATTATTGAGTGAGGAAAGATGCATAGGCGAGACAATTTCTGACAAAAAGCCAAACAACTGTCATCGTGGATGATGACGGTTGAGAGGCAAGAAAGTACTGTACCCATTTAATAGAATTCTAGAATTTATTACGGATCAATTTTGAATAATTTCTTCATAATTAACAGTTTCAATCAATATATCATTAATGTAAAAAGATTTCTATTTATTGTAACAAATACATCATAATTCCTTTAATTTAATTATCTTTTTTATTTAATTTGTTAATATCTTACTGTGTTCGTATATGGCAATAAAAGGTATTATTTCAGCAAATGTTGACAAAAAAAAATAACAACGTTTAGTAACACTAAGCTAACAATCCCCCACCCTTGTATAACGCAAGATAACAATGCCTCAAACCCCCCTCTCCATTTCTATAGCATTATGTAATTTTTAGATGGCCCTTAAGGGATGTTTCCGACAGCTGAGGAAGGGCAGAGTACTGTCCTGTCAAAAGGCATCGGAAACATGTAGAGACTAATTGAAAGGTGTGTGAGACCTAAGATACGTCAGATGAGTTGCCTAGAAGGCTGTAAAAGCCTAAAGGAGAGAATTTTTAGAAGCCTCCTCATACATCTCATCCAGTCAAAATAACTTTGATGACAATTTATTTGGTGTTGAATTGTACACTCCATTTTGAATTTCCTCTTTAGGAAGCATTTTAATTTTTTTCTCTGCAGTCACCTTGAACTTCTTTGATGCTTCCCTAATGTAGGTCTTTTTACATCAATTCCGGAAAAAGACACAGATTTTTTGTGTTAGAGTGAGAGAACATGGATACATGTGTGTGTATGTATGTGTATATTACATAATTAACTTAGATAAAAATGAACCAACTTTAGAAAAAATCAAAATGTTATCCACTTCAGTACCTTGCCAATGTTCTCACAAAAATTAAATGTATGCTCTGAAATAGCATATTTAAACAATGCAATAGGTAATAGAATAATTTGTGAAAGCATACTGATATTGTGAAGGGGAAATATAGAAAACCTAAACATTTCAATAACATACATTTTTAAAGGTTGGGGTGGTATTGTAATTGTTCAAAGAAAATTACTAAAAACTATGAAAAATGCAAATTGTATATTTTATTATTAGTGAATTGTTCACTGTGAACTGAACATCAAAACAATATTTCTTTGTAATCAATAATTTAATCAGCTTGTAGTTTAGAATCATTTTAATAATAATGGTTATAAGTTGAAGGACTAAGAGAAAATGATGAATTTTTTCATATAAATGAAATAATAGGCTTCACTAAGCAACAGGACAACTTTGGGCCTAATACTAATTTTGAAAGCAAACACTACTAATTTCTTATTTTAAAAATTACTTCTTCTAACTTTATTTTATTTTTGATTCAACGATTTGTTTGAGGTCTTTATAAATTAATACCGAAAGCAAACATCAAAAGAAATGTTAGGTATAATAATGGCATCTGACATTTCACATTTTATAGGAAATTTCACAAGTATGTATTAACACAAAAAAAGTTGCATATAAAATAGTATACAAGTGATTATCTTTGCCAGATGTCTTTCCTTGAATCTGCTTTGAATATGGAGAGACCTTTCCTTCATAAAACCCAATAATTTTCATTGCAATCGAAGCATCACATGTTTACCATTATTTACACATCAACATTTCAAATATTTAAAGTTATTACTGCATCAACAAACAATCTTTTGTAAGTACGATGAATATGTATTAGTAAATAACGAGTACGGAGGATTTTTATGTCCTAAAAAATCTTGAAATATGCTTCTAAAAATATGCATTTATGACCTAAAATTTCTGAAATATCCACTTTTATATGCAATTAAAATTAACATTTCATTTCTATGAAAACTTAAAATTTATTTACAGATACTTACTGAAACATTGAAATGTTTTACGGATAAGTCTTCATTTTAACAAAATAACAAAATATGCTCCAATAATTAGGGGAATATATACCAACAGGAAAAATTGGCCAAATATGCACTAACATATTAATCTACATAGCATCCAATTCTAACCAAATGTAAAGAAATTTCTCTTAGCTACGCCCTCAAGCAATAGGAAACTAATGGTGCTAAAACCGCACATACTTTCTCATCTGTATTTTCACCCAAAATTACGCTTAATGTACTCAAATTTTCAAAAAATTGTGCATGACCTTATTTCAAAATCTATCTTCAAAGAACAGATTTCATTCAGGAAAAAACAATCACAATCTTTAATTTTGAAATAGTAAGACGACTTGAAAAACTTTTGATCTTTTGCAATTTTCTAAAAATCAGTTTTGAACACACATGAAACTTGCACCTTTCTCTTAAATGTCTTCACACTATTCAACAAATGATGAAGCCATTTTTTTGAAAATTTTAAAAATGACTTAAGGGCTTGATGTAAAGTACCTCCTAAAATTAAATTTTCCTTTTTTAATTCAAGGGATCATCAAGCAGATCGATTAGGGAACATCAATTTTGTAGAAAATCAGCCGAACAGTTTAGCTGCTAGCATTGTTCACAGATGCACGGACAAACATACAGACAAACAAAGGTTTTGCCGTCATTCCATTTTTGGGCATGAACAACCCACAAAACTTTGATTCTGGCCACATTACGTGCTAGAGGATTTTTTTTCAAAATTTTGCAAACAGATTTATCAACTTTTTTGTTACAAGGGCCCTGTAAAATTCGCCGATCTTTTGAGCAGCATTACATAACTTTCTTTCTACTCTATAGGGAGAAAGTAATAGCAGTAGGGCTAATGGGTAAGTAAAGCTATAGGGAGAAAGTAAGTGCAAAATCATATAAACCTGCTCCCTAATAAAGAGTGATGGACAGCTGACACTTTTTGCATGCCTGTTGTGTGGCATCAGTCCCAAGTCGGTTGATGTGGAACATGTGGTAGACAAAGTAGAGTCACAGATTTTCCCAGCAATTGTAATTGCAATTGTCAGAAATATTAATAACTTAATACTTTCTCTGATAGTTTGTGATAGTTGATGCAACAAAAGATTAAAACCAGTATCTTCCGGAAGAATTTTGTCCTTTTTCGGTAGCTTATGTAACCCTGTTTTTAAATCAATATAATCTGTTAGTAACATTGATTTCTTATGTAGTAATCATAGATTGATGATTATGAATTTGTTAAAGGATTTTTTTAAATTTTAAATACTAACACTACTTGTGTTTGCTATTCTCATTTATAAAAGGGCCCTAGATACAAGTTTTGCAGGTGCACCAGCACTCATTTCATTACACTACTGCCCTATCCAAATTATTTTACATGATATTATTCAATATTAAAAAAAGACTGCATATTATTTACTTTTTGGAATGTTTATACGATACAAATGATAGATTATAATTGTTAAAGAAGTTTTTGCATAAAAAGTACTTGTAGCACAATGTGTTCCTGGCCAGATTCAAGATCTATTTTGTTGGATTAACTAGCTGGTTGAAGCACTTATCTGCTTGTTCTATCTTATTGTCACAGACAATAGTAAAAGCAAAAAAGAACCTAAACATTGATAGTTCAGAAGAACATATTGCAAAGAGAAGTTAGTTTTTGAGTGCTTTTATATTAAAATCTAATTAATGCTGTTCCTTGCATTGTGGTTTGATTAGATGGGTAAGGGAAAAATAACATTTTCTGAATGCTGATTTCTTCATTGTTCCATCTCAACACACTTTATTCCATTGTGAGGTTACAACATGCAAACGTAGGAACCTGCCCAAATACTGTTTCTTTATGACATCAACAAAAGAGCCAAATGACAGTGTAAATTCAAGCAAAGGAATATATGTATATATTTACCAAATATGATCAGGTTCAATATTAATATTTGTAGAACACAGGATTTCTCCTGTACATAAAGCATGTTAGGTTTCTATAGTTGTGTTGAGTATTTGTCACAAGTATATTAAATATTAAAGCTGCAGATCAACCCTTCAAGATTTGTAGGATTTTAGAAAATTTAAATGCCTGTTGCAAGTATTAAATTCAGACACATGCTCTGATTATAATAAAAAGATTTATAAATTTCTCTTATTCTTAAACTCTGTTGGTGTATGTTGTTCCAAGGCACAAATTCAATAATCTGTTTGCCATCTGACCCTGCTTCATTTCAAATAAACATCACAATTATGTTTAAGATTTAAATTATGTAATTTGTTTACACCCTATTCTAAAATCCACAATGTTGAAGGACACTGCACAACTTATTTTTCTTTCTTTTATAGTATATATATATATATGCATATTTTTTATATGCGCATGTATTTACAAGTACTTTGTGCTGTTCGTTCTTTGTTTATATATTTATACATTATCTTTGTTAGAATTCTACAGGTACATGGTACGAATAAAACCCACATGTGTGTGTTACATTGTGAATTATTTATACAATTTGAATGGGTAAATGAATCCATCTTTGTAAGGAAATGTCTGATGGCCATAGAAATGGAGTATGGACGTATGCACTCAGTAGTGCTGCTACAATGCACATCCTCCACTGAGTGATGTTGCAGCTTCGCACTACAAATGAAAAAAGCTTTACAAGGCTGCTACAAGCTCAGGGTTAGCCACAGCAGACATTTCTCTCATTACAAACCACCACACACATTCTGGTTCAGGTAATACCAACAAACTAGTGAAATGAGGAGTACAAAGAGGTTGTAGGTTTTGAAGATAGAAACTATGTAATAGGAATTCCATGCAATATTTTTTAATATTGTACAAAATGTTAAGAGTCATGGAGAAGGAAAACAAAAGACTGTAATACAAACTGGAGGCAAGGGGCTGTACTAGCCACTACAGATTGTGTATAAAGCTATAACTCCCGATGTGAGCAGGCAGTGCCCAGAGGTTCAGGCATGGTCCCTTGGTGAAACTTGATGCAACTACTGACCAGGGCCAGATTTAAGTACTGTGGTGCCCCTAAGCAAAAGTTGTTCCAACACAATTTTGTGCTTGGGGGCACCTCTCCAGAAATAATTCTTTCAGATTTATTTATCAGTAAATTTGGGCATGGAACATTCAGAGGTTAGGGTAAATAATTTATTCATTCAGTTGCCAAAATTATTGTGTACTAAATATTAGGCTCATTTAACATTTATCAAATATTAAAAATCAATACAAACTTTTTAGTGTTGTAGTCATTTGATTAACAATTATTTTATAGATTTAAACCTATTATGACATTAAAATAAAATATTTTATAGAATTTTTTCTGGGATATGGACCCTTCATGGAGGGAGCCTCTAAGCAATCACTTATTCTTCGTGTAGGTAAATCCGGCCCTGCTACTGACACAAACACAGACACTGGCATGTTAAGGGTGAAACGCTCACACTCTTATTTAGGTGCTTGCCCAAGCATGGTGTATCTGTAGGCATAATTATTTGATCAGAAACAAAAAAAAAAAATCTTTAGTAATAGTTGTATGCAATTAATTGCCTTTATTTTGCAAAAATGAGGCTGTTATTTGTAATTCTGTGACACACTACTGCCTGCTAGTGTACACAAATTTCACCATGCCTTTCAAAAGCAAAATAAATGGTCTATCAGATAGAAATGAAAGTAAATAATTTGAAATTGAATCATGAGAATCACTGCTCAAGTGTCAATATGAAACAAGGATCACCGTATTAATCAGAGTTAATTAGGTTAAAAAGAGAGTTAGTTGTGACAATTTACTTTTGTAAAATTCAAACATTTTCATTTTCATTTTTGCAAGTTGTGTTATTATAGAATAAATATATTTTTAACTGATCATATATTTTAAAAGTAATATCAATCTATACCAATGTGTCACATCTGGCCCTAATCTTTTCAAAAATTCATAATCACCACAGTTGCTTCCAACTTTTCCCTTTAAGAATTTTCAAAATTTAACAAATAAGATCCTTTGCATGCTTTACACAATGCAAGCACTGTTCATTTTGCTGGAATAACTTTTCAAACTTCTAGCTATAACAGAGATCTACACAGAACATTCAGCATGTTCAGAATTATGTGCCATTGAATCACTTGATTATTTTAAATATGAGACCATTTTGTTCTCATTTATTGGTGAATCTTAAATTAAAAGAGCAAATATAAAATACTTAAGAAATTAAATTAATTAAGTCTGAGGAGGATAATATTTAATTTTATCTTCTCTTGATCCACCATGACCAGAGAGCACCCAGTATCCTCCCATTTCTCTTGGTAGAGTGCAACATGCAACACTGGGGGCACACAGGATCTTGCAACCTCTAACACTACAGCACATCACATATACTGAAAAGCATCCTTTCTTTGACTTAAATGCCTATCGTAGCAAATATAATGTATGTTCCTTCACATGGTGAAATAAAGATATTTTGTGTTCAGCTGAATTAGCATGTTACACCATGTATCAAAAATAAATTTAGATATGCTTTCTTTACAGATGCTACCCTTTTGACAGAGCTCAGCCTGATCAAAAAGCTATTGAAGCTTCTGTGGGTTGTCCACGGCTCTGTCCTCTAACAAATAGTGAAACAGTGCCCCAGCATAACCAAAAGTAGCTTCAAAACTAAAGTTATGGAACTCTATGAATAGGAGGTTTACATTAGAATATACTGTAGTTCAAAGTAGCACTTACAAAGTGGAAGCAGGTAGTTTTCATTACAAACATTTCAGAAAACTCGTAGACTAATTCACATGTTTCTCTTAAATGTGTCAGAGTGTTAATTTTATGTAAACAGGAGGGACTCTGCAAGGTGTTATAAAATGGATTTAGGAAGCTTGAGGTAGAATGTGAAGCTACTACATATTACAAGGAGAAGTTTTTGCTATAATCATATTGCAGGATAAGAAGATGTTTGCTCTGGGCAAAGGTGTTGGGTGTGCCAAGTTATGAATACATACTCATTGCAATGAATTCTAAAAATCCAGTAAATTGTGATAATTGTGAATCTTCTCCAAAACAACTAAACTTGATGGCTAGAAGACATTTTAGAAATATACAGGTTAGATTCTTGTGACAGAATCCATATTTTGACACATTTAAATTAAACTAGCCAATACACAAAATGAGATTGATTGATACACATGGATGAATCTGTTCAATTTGCACATGTCAAGCAAAATCCAATCACCTTAAATAGGAAAGCATTAACAAATATTTCTTAAAAATTCAAATCTGTACATACTGTTTGTCACCTATCAATTGTGGATTTAAACAAACTTGTCTCTGTCACATCTAGTAAACTTGACACAGAATATTTCTATCACATGTCCATGACTGAACACAGGAGTTCAGGTTCAATTTTACATTCATAAGAAATAAGAGAGGAAGTCTCCACACAGGACTAAGAAACACTGACATCACTTTCTGGAGGTACATTACAAATCAAGGTAAGATCCATTGAGACGTTGATCTCTATGCTACGTAGTTTTTCAGAAGTGTTTGCTGTGCTCCACAAGAAGAAGATTACAAAGGGTGAACACAGGTATTGAGTTTGGATGAAAATAACTGTGTTTCCAGAGCAGGCAATGAGTCCTAAGGCCTGAGGAGAATGAGAAGAAGTCACAGCTACATGAAGCTCGATTTATCAGTTTACCGCAAAGGTCTTGTAGGGCAGCATTTCTTAACTACAATTTTATCATACTATGTCTCAGGCACAGCAAGGTACAGCACATGGGGATATGATTTGCAATATGTGTGTATGCTTACTTTGAATGTCTCAGTTTATTTTATTTTTCATCAAATAAAATTAACTTATGGAAATGTTTGTGTCTCTGGACATTTGTCCACATTTTTACTGATTTGAGCAGTGATTTTATTAAAGATTCATACCAGTAAGTATATGTTTAATTGTAGTAATATAATGTAATAAATTGTAGAAGTATAATATAATATAATGACAGGTTAAATGGTAATTTTTATTCCTGTTAGTGGTTGTTAAGATAGGAATATCACTACTTCTTAGCTCAGAGGTCTCTTATTCCTGTTAACACTATCCTAGCACCGACCATTCATAATCAATTAAGTTACTGCAAACATGTAATTGTCAATTTAACACCTTTTTTAAAATTTATTACTAATATAGTTTATATTATGAAATACCACAAAGACTTGAATATTTATGTTAATTCAATTTAGAAAACCAAAAACTAGTTAGCAATGTTATAATTACATGTGTTTTGTTCTTTTCAATAGATTTAAATTAATAACACATTGTATCAAGTTTTTAAAAAGTTGAACCGTAAAAAATGTGGCTTTTTCCCCTCTCAAATATTATATAAAACATAAATAATTTTTAAAAAAAAATACAAATTATTTTTAACCTTAGGAAACAGGGAAGTGAAAAAAAATATTTTAACTGTGAATTTCTAAAAAGCATAATTTACAATTGCTTCTGTTATTAAACTGTTTTTATGTACAAGAAGATTCATATCCAAATTCAGGAAACATATAGACTAGTTAAGGCACTAAAAGTTAAATGTTAGAAAAATGTTACACTTTGGTTTCATCTTTTCTTCTAAGTACTGGTACTTAATTACTTTGAAAGTGATATAATGATAACTTATTATGAAAAGGACAAATATAACAAAAGAGAGAAGAGATTTTAATGTGAAATGGGTAATTAAGAATTGCTTCCACTTTAAATGTTCACAAAAAAATGTGTAACTTTATACAGGTTTTCCAAGTGCTTATTATCCTTGCTATGCCCCTATACTACACATTACCAGGTCATGAAGAATTCTTTGACCTGACTACAAAATGTACATGCAGTTACAAGTGTTAAAGAGTTCCAGTAGTCCTCGCTCTCTTGTAGTAAATTTCATTACAAAAAGTATATGTTAAGAAATGTTCAATTTATTGTGCCACAATCAAAGAATCCTCAGAGGTCATGCAGACATTTATTGCAAAATTTTCTTTCATTTGTGATTTCTTCCAATTTGTAGCACACCAATGAAAATTGCATTTTTTTTGTCATTATTTTGAGTGAAATCCAATTTTAATAGATCTTGAAATAGTCTCTCTTGTTTTCATTATCGCAAATTGAGTTTTTTACAGAAGTTTGTGAGAACTAATTTCATAAAAATCTCTCAAAGTGCTCCACTTGGGAAATATTTTTCATTGTCTCTGACCTTTATTCAAACTTTTTAATATGTTGCTTAATTCAAATACTTTTCAGCTAGATATTGTCAGAGTTATCGTATTCTGATGATGTTTCAAAATATTTTGCGATTAACTCTCTTAAAATTTTGAATTTTCATTTACCTGACGAATGTTTTGAATAAGAAGAAACCGCTGGAGGTTATAAAAGTCTATTTCACAAGTGTAAACTTATATTCCCATTCTGGAATAAATTCAAGCTACTAAGAAAATCCTTTGATTATTTACAATCATAAATTAATAAATATATTTTCATTCAATAAACTTACGTAGGGCCTATGTTCATTAAACACTAAACATTTAAGCAGCATATTTTTGTAGTTTCTTTATTCTCTAAACTTAGCTTTAAGCTGATGCCTGTCTTTGTTCATGTCCATTTGTCTTTCATTATTACATAATTCTTTAGTGTTCAATTTTAATACTGGAACCAGACATTTCATTCTTTAAAAAATCTATAATTTTAAACTTTGTGGTGAACTTCTTAGCAGCTCTTACATTTCCATCTGTCTACCTCCTGAACAGGTACTAATACATTTACTAATTCGTAAAGTAATACGTGAACTAATATTTAAAATATGACAAAGTTATATTTTCATGTTTCAGTCTCTTGCTTTAATACAAAATTTCTCAACTCAGTTACAACCAATGATTTTCATGGAGAATTTCATCTTGATAAAACAAAGGTTAAGTACATGAAATTTATAATGTAAATATAAGCCAACAGATTTATTTGGAGAAAATTTCTGATACTGTTGGCTCTTTTTGACTGCAGTAATTAAAGAAAGGTGTCTTCTTGCATAAATGCCACATACACTAATATATCTCATTCATATTAGTAATATTCACATACTGTATTTTTGAAGAAATAATTTCAAGGTATTTACTTTTTATTCATTGCCTTAATTACTTTCTTAATGGTTTCAATAAAATCAAATCTATTACAGGTGATATAACATCCAAATTACTTAATTCAAACAATATTTTTATTGAACTTATTTATAACATTACAGTATTAATCACTGTAATTTATAAGATATTTCATAAGCAAAAAGTGTCCCCAATTAGGCCCTAATATTGATTTAACTATCACCATGAACAGTGAACTCTGTGGTTATTTTACTAGCATTGTTCATTATGAAATTATAAATAATCATTATGAAATTGTTAAAAATCATCACTAGACTATCAGAGTGAGATGTGTATGTATTTTGAGAGTTGTGATGTAATAGGATATCATGCATAAAGTATGTTATTTTCAAATTGTTGTAATATCATTAAACATAAAAAATCTCTTTTTTCTTCTTGAGAAATCAAATTTCACTTTAAGAATTTCCTCTGAGAAATTATAACAAAAAAACTTCATTTGTTGATACATACATGTGATAACTGACTTGTTCATTATTAGCAATTTCAATCATTTCCATCAAACCTAGTAGTATATCGTGTCAAACATGATTTTCAGTCAGATTGTGTAACGACATAGTGTCTGCTTATCAATTAGATTCATGATACAATCCTATCATTTAGGTAGTAATATTCATCTGTTTTCAAAAGTAAAAATACAAAATCTTTAAATTAGCTGTAGATAATATATTTTCCTATTTCTTCTCACTCCACAGGAATCCACAACAGAACTACAATACCCTGTTCACACCCTAAATGTTGTTCAGTTGTTTCTTTATCGATGAATTCTTTCTGTTAGATCAGTGATTTAAGAATGTTCTGTTGAATTCTGACATCAGTGTGACTCATGTCACCATAAATGGCACGACTTAACAGCCTCTTCTGCATGAATGTATTTATCAGGGGTAGAAATTTGACAAGCAAAGTATGAGCTGAAATTTCTACGGCGTTCATATCACGAATGTAAAGCAATTTTACATTACGATGCGTTAGAAAAATATTAATCGCATGTTCGGCGTGCAAGCGGGCGTTCTTGCACCCAGGATCTGCACTATTCATACATTCCGCGTACATAGAAGGGCACATATTTCACAGTCCTTAATCGACTCGCTTCGAGCCGGGCATCCACCTCTGACAATGAAATAATACACGGCAGCCATCTTGCATGCACTTTACGCCCGCGGCGTTGCGAACCATGCACTACCTACCTATCGCGCAAATGCCTCACAAAAGTTAGAATTGGCTATGGAAAGAAACCAAGAGGAAGCGTTTAGAGGTACTACAGACACTCGCTGGTCTTCCTGGGAGAAGATTTCAATGAGTGACTGGAATGATGAGTAATCTGAAGGTCAGCGAGCAGTACTAGGAAATGGCTACTTTTGACACCGCACAAGACAACCCCTCTGTCATCATTGTCTAAGTCTGTCATTGCGATATTTGGGTGCAAGCTGCGATGTCGGAAAGCTGAAGACAGGGTTTTTCCAAGCCCGATTCAATGGGGCTTTGGAAATCGCGGCCATATCTCATTCTTCGGTGTCATCCGAGAACCATTTTTTAAAAACTGAACATGGTGCCAATAGTGTCTCTTCTAAAGTTTTCATCGGTTTCTCAATGTAGTACTAGTTTCTTGTAATTCAATAAAAATATTTTACATATTAAATATGTGCAATTAAAATGTTCAAACCAATATAAATATACAATTTGAAATAGCTTATGATACATATTTTATATATAATTTTGTCAATCATTGGAAAAATGTATGTACAATGTACTTTTAAAAATAGAAATATTCGATTTCTCTTCGTTCTGGCTCGGCGCGATCACTGAGCGTTTTCGAAGAAACCGAGAAAAACGGGCGAGGGAGACACCACAGGCAGGTTACGATGTCAGTGCTCGGAATGGCGGGAGAACGCTAGCACGAGGGCCGCAAACGATGAGGCGATGTCGGTGGTGAGTGCGGCGACGGTGATGATGGCGACTGCATGTGGGCGATGGTGGAGGCTGCAAGACCTTCACTCGAACTCTGCCGGGGCGGTGGCGTCGGCGCCGGCGCCGGCGCCGAAGGCAACCCTGGAGGCGATTGAGCCAGCTACTACTCTTCAGCAGTTGTGGCGGTTGCTTCTTCCGCTTGTTGCTGCTGCTGCGCTCGCGCCTCGGCGTCTGTGGAGCACACAACGGCGGATTTAACGTTCTCAATACCGCTTACGCACTAGAGAGAAAGATGTGTAATGCTGCGCGAAAAACGCCGAATTTTCGGCAGAAAAGCTCTTTTTACAGGGCCCTGGTATCCAGTTGCTTAATTTAGAGGAGGGAAATCCTCTAACATGGTGGGGGCAGAATCCATGGTTTGTGGGTCCTTGATACCGAAAAATCAAATGACGTCTCTCCGTCCGTCCATCTGTGAACAACGCTAGCGGCTAAACCGTTCAGCAAATTTTCTCCAAAATTGATATTCCCAAACGATCTGGCCGATGTCACGACCCCTTGAAATTCAAACCGGTGTTTTTAATTTTGAGTAGTACTTTACATGAAGCCCCTGAGGAATTTTAAAAATTTTCAAAAAATTGCTCTGTTGTTTTTACTTACCCGCATGCATATGTATATACGTAGTGTAGGAAAAGTTACGTAATGCTGCGCGAAAAGAACGGCGGATTTCAAAGAAATTCTATAAAAAAAGAGCTTCAAAATCGCATTTACAGTAGCGCTGAAAAAACATTTTCTTGAAAACTTCTCCAAATTTTTCGAAGGAAATTGACATTTAGACTGGGTTTAACAGTTCTTTAGTATTCTTAAAATAATATTTTCGCTCTACTATTAGGAAACCGAAATATTAAGAAAATGTAAAAAAGTGTACTTTAAGCGGCGATAGATGGCAGCTGACAAGTGTATGTAGCAAGTCCGAATAGCTAGCTAAGACTAAAGGAAATAGAAAACTAACACGGGAAAGTCTGTGCCATTCTGTAGCACTAATAGTTTATTAAATTTTGTTGTGGGGTAGTATGAAGGACGTTTAAAGGGAATGGTGCATGTCTCATTTTCGTTGAAAACGGATTTTTCGAAAATTGCAAAAACTCAAATTATTTTCGGCGTCATCCTACAAATACAATTATAAAGATAGAGATATCCCCCTTAATGAAAACTGTTCCTTAAAGATAGATTTTGAAATAAGGTCATGTACAATTTACGAAAATTTGCGTGAAAGTACGGGTAAGAAAATACGTGTTGTTTTAGCACCACGAGTTTTTTACAAATTCTGTTACGTTTTTCGTAACAACGTTCTATTAGCACATATTAGCGTAGAAGGACTAGAAATCTTCAGTTAACTTAATCGTCAGTTAACGTAATCGTACTTTTTATCCCTTTGGCCAGGGGCTCGGAGTCATTAAATCCGAGGTCATCCATCCAGGAACCGAAGATGTCTCGAATTGCTTGTTCTCCGTGACATCATTAACTACACGTAGTTAAGAAATTCGGATAGCAACGCCGGCCGAAATGGAAGCGCACGAAAGAAATGACTGTGGCTGCTTTCACGATTTGTAGGCAGCGAGATCTAAACTCTTGCCTGCACTAATGTTTTTTTTAATACAAACAATTCTCCCCTTTTCTTTTATTTTTACTTGCTTTCTTCTTTCTCCCCCCCCTTTCGTCCTTCCATTTATCTCTTTCCCCTCTTCACTCTTCCCAATCTACACCTTCGTCCTCCTCCACTTCTCTTTTCTCTTTCTCCTAGCGCTAAATTATCCGAAAAGATCATAGCCATCAGTACTAGCGTCGTATATCTTTATGGGTTTGGCTATAAAGCGTTCCGTAAATGATCGAATAATTCGATGTAATGTTCTCGGTATGTCATTCGTGGCTGCAATAAGCACGAGTTTATATCACTCATGCTTTTTGCGAAGTCTAAGATGTAATGGCATTGCTGAGCGCTGTTTGATTTCTCTACCCCAGCAGAGAAGATACAATTATACAAGCATCTTTCAAAATATGACACTTATTTTTCATATTAGTTTTATTTCTATCAATTACATTCATTGGACCGTTCATTGCACTGGTTCTGTTCGCAATAAGCTTCTACAAACACTCAAAATTAAAATTCAGTTCTTTCTTACAAGTCACAATTGCACGAACCGAGTCGCATTCTGAAATGGATTGAAGACAAAACTAACTTTGAAATAGTGGAAGAGCGTTGTCAGAATTACGAACTTCACTATACCAAACACTTAAAAAAAAAACAAATTTAACACAAATGCACACACACACACACACACACACACACACACACACACACACACACACACACACACTCATATAAGCGGTTACCGTCCAATCGTGAGATTGAACGTCATCGCGGTGACGTCACTGTGGTGACGTTTCAGCTCCCGATAGGATGATACCCTCAACCGCTGATTTACGTCAAGCACCGCTACAAATAAATCAAAGAATATTGCCGTAACTTTCTCGTTATGGCGGATTCGAAGGACACATAAATGTTTCAAAATTGTCTGAACATCTCTAATGCATAATATTTTCCCTGCGTTTTTAAAACGATATTCGGCGCTCCCGAATTTAAGACGGTGACAAATTGAGAGCCGCCTCTCCTCTTTCGTGCTATGGGTTGCAGGAGACATTCGTCCAGTTATTTGGTCCAACTTTGTTACAACAAGTCTTGAGCAGATGAAACATTTACATGAAAATTAAGTAAACTGTCTCACCACAGACTTTCCATTGGAATTGGTTGATGGATGTTAAGATGTTAAGATGTACATGTAGGTGCGAATAATGGTGAACATAGGTGTATCTACATGAAAGTGAGAATTTACTGCTTTCTCCCTTTATTACAAATATTGTATTTGCATATACCAAACTTTTGCCATTGTTCACTATTTTCTACAAAACATTTATGTGAATATTTTATAAACAACTCAATGAGGTAAAAACTTTCGATTTTTAATGCGAGGGTTAGAATATTATTCTTGAAACGATTGAGTGGATTTGCTACCAATTGTTATTTAAAATATGCAAGTGAAAGAGAAGAGTGGAGAATATGTAACCTCCCTCTCCCTCTACACACTCGAACACACACACACACACACACACACACACACACACACGCGCGAACACACACAAACACACACTAATATGTGCGAAGTAGTAATGCTGTGGTACCTTTGGCCGCTTGTTCCTTCCAGATTCGCTTGTTCTCCGCCAGGCAGGCTGACCAGGGCTTCTTGATCGTGTACCTCCTAGTCTGGTGCTCGACCGGGGGTCCACCTGCCAAAGAAACACCACGAAAGTAGAAAACAATGGAAGCGAAAGGTAGACAGACGGGGACAAGGGCTCGCGAACGGACAGAAAATACGGTCGGATAAAAAAGCGGATAGAAAGTCTAGCGGACGGTCAGTTAAAGCAGCGGACTGAAGGATGGGCGGACAGACAGACAGAAGGGCGGGCGGACAGATGGGCGGGCGGACAGATGGGCGGGCGGACAGAAAGGCAGGCGGGCAGGCAAACAATCAGAAGGGTGGTCGGTCAGAATGGTGGTGGACAGAAGGGCGGTTGTGGGCAGAAGGGCGGGTGGACAGAGGGGTGGGTGAAGAGACGGTCAGAGTGCAGCCGAACGGACAGAAGGACAGTCGGACGGACGGTTAGGATGGACCAGAAGGTCCGATAGAAAAGGTAGTAGGGAAGCCAAGAACGGAGAGACAAGTCAGCCACCTACATAGGTTTTCTGCATCAAAATAAACAGTTCCTCAGGACAAAGACTGCCTCAGCGATGGACGTACCTTCCTCGGCGATGGAGCCGGCGGCGCTGTCCGTCTTGCAGCCGGCCATGATGGGGCCCAGCACCGTCTCCATCATGTCGCTGCACACGGCGAGCGAGGGCTCCACGATGAACTCGATGAAGCCGATCTGCGACTCGGCGACGAGCGTGTTGTTGCGGTCGCACAGCGGCGAGAAGGGCAGGCCGAGGTCGCGCTCGCGGTCGCCCTGCCGGAAGAACTCCTCCAGCAGCAGCGCTGTCCAGCGCTGGTGCAGCTCCCAGCGCTTGGCCGGGTGCGCGATGTCGCAGCAGTGCAGCACCAGCGACAGCGCCTTCGACTTGTCCACCCTGCGCAGCAGCGATGGCAAACGCGCGTGCGTGGGAAGGTACAATGGCGTGGAGGTCGCAACTTTTCATTTCGTATTTCTTAGTGGATGTAAGCGTATTTCATTGGGACTTGGTACTTAGATAGCAAACACTTTTTTGGAATTGGCTCTGAATTTAACCTATAACATTTTCAATTGTATCATATATCGTATGAAATACTTCGACTGTTTCACTATTAATTAATGAATTAATTTAATTAATGAAAATCACTAATGATTTTCCGGCAAACTACAATATGTTTTCTGCTGTAAAGTGATGAGTGGTGCACATTTGTGACATAATGATGTGCCAGAAAGGAAAACTGTAAACATAAGGGATGAAAAAGATTTAAGAGATCCAAACATTCGACATTTGCATGTATTGAATAACATTACGAAGTTAATTAATCTCTTTTAAAATATCGAACTGATCAACTTGATCTGCCTTGGGCTGAACCAAGAACAGTGCATTGAGACTGCTAGTTTTGGAAGGGCAAGTGGAAGCGAAATCGTACAGAGAAAATACAGAAAAACAATTTTTTTAGAAGTATTAGTAACAGCAGTTACTTCTAGGGAATGCACAGGGTGCCAAAATTTCAATTTTAGCACTAGCGCTAAAAGTGAGAGGATTCTCAAATAGATAAAAATCTGAATACAATAACGAAAACAAAGTAATTTCGTCTGATCACATCAACAACTGCTGACATTAATGTATCGTAGCGACTTGTATGCTGAATTAAAATAAAATAAAATAAAATAAGACTGTCTAGAAAATAGTTTATGACACACGTGGTAAAAGTAATTCATTTTGCGCAAACCACAAGGCCTCTCGGTCTCGTGTGGAAACCTTTCTGACTCATAAAATAAAATGCAACTTTTACCATTATCATCATAAATAACTATTATGTTAAACCCTTGCATTGATATTGTAGAAACATACGGATAAATATATTTTTGAAATAAGTCATTCAAAAGATAGGGGTCGAAACTGAGCCTCGTCACCTATAACACATTTATTGCTTTATATTCGTCATAACACACAAATTATACTTCCTCAATCACTCTGACATGTACCATTCAATACTCATCCGTTCGTTCATTCATTCATGGATTCATCCATTCGTAAATTCATTGGTGCATTCATCGGTTCATATATTCACTCCTTCGTACTTTCATTATTTCGTACATTTATTCCTTTGTACATTCATTCATGCAAGCAATCATCAACACATCCGTTCGTACATTCATTCATGCAATTTTTCATCCTTCAATCTATTCATTCCTTATGTGTTTTCTCTTTCACTCATTTGTCATTCGTTTCCTATTCATTCTTCATTCGTTTTCTCGTGCATTCATTCATCATTCGTATTCCCTTCCCTTCGCCAGCAGACCCCGGGGGAATTCACCCACTCACGTGATTCTTGTAAGCCTTTCTTTATTCATCTAGGTATTTTACCATTACCTTGTCTCTTCGTATACGAATCAGTGGTTTTTTGACAAAATGACTTACTTAAGGGTGGAAATATATTTTCAGCAAACGCCGTTATCTATACCTACAACACTCGACTGCATGTACATTATTTTAAAACACCTTGCCAAATGACATAAAACGATTAAATTCGATACAAAAGTGTAAGTCCCAGGTAAAATCTTTTCTTCTGCACAACTTTTTCTATACAATTAGAGACTATACCGAGCATCCAAAATGAAAGTTATGTTAATTTTAACAATGACATTTAATATATTTAATACCATTTGGATTGTATAATTGTAAAGAACCTGAAACAAGTATTGAACTTCAGCTTGTGGGTGAATGACCCCCATCTCGATCAGGTTTTCGTCGTTTCCCTGATCCTCGAGTAAATGCTGAGATGCCCCTTGTTTTATTTCTGGACATAAATGTAACTTCAAATTAACTTCTCCCCACAGCACGTCACACACAGTTTTTAACCGTTTCTGACGTAAATAAATAAACAAATAAATGAACTCACGTGGGCTCGGCGAGGCTGAGGAGGCCGCGCATCGTCTTGAGCTGCTGGAAGTGGAAGCTCATGTCGGTAGCGAGCACCGTGTCGATGACCAGCGCCCGGAACTCGCGGAACTCGTCGCGCGTCAGGCTCTGCAGGATGTTGCAGTCGTCGTCCCGCATCAGCCTGCGCACCCGCGCGCGCCCGTCACCCCCGCCATCTTGCCTTCCCCATCCGTCATTGCCCGTCCTCTCCAACACGCTAACATGCACTACGCCAGGGACTGGCCGCCAACTGGCAGTTTACAGGGTGCTTCGTGTAAAGATAACTCGGGGCGGGAACCATCGGGAGTGAAAGACTGCCATCTCTCGGGTTATAACATGCGCTACACTTACGGGACTAATGACCGAAGTAGTTGACGCGTTCGGTATTAATACTCACTGGGTCAATAGTCTTTCTTCGTCTTACTTTCAACCACTGTTGCTTCCATGAAAAAGCGATCTTTTAGTGGGGTATTCGCTTCAGAAGAGGAATATTATCTTTTGCAAAAAAAGTGGGCTATTACTACTAGACATCTGGAATTAAGGAAAGCCTGTTATATCACATGGTTATAAACGGGTTTTAGTATAGCATGAATTATGAAAAACGAAAAGTTGAAGTAAGTATTTTTTGGTCTTTTTTTTTACTTTTTTGCTTAACTGCCTTTTTAGAATATTGTAGTATCTTTTTAAATGCATTTAAAATATGTATCTGTCCTTCTCTTGGTCAAAAAAAGGTTTACATAATTTTCAGATTTAGTACACCCAGTAGTTGTCTATGAGTAATAAACCTCAATTTTCTTATGAGACCTTATGTTTTATTTGGACATACATGACATTTTATTGTCTTTGGAGCTGAATCCCTCGCTTTTCTCGCACTTCTTTGCACAAAAAATCAATAAAAAACTTCAAGCGATGGGTCTTGGATGAGCGGTCGGCTCAGATTCCCGACGCAACATAAACACTCGCGTGTTACGAGGCAAGTCGATAATACTGACTTCCGACACTGATATTCTAAAGCACCAGATTTCTCCCAGGAAGGTAAGAAAAAGAAGGCTCTCTTTAATAAAAGAATTACTTCACTTCATACTCGCAGTCTCATTAAAAGAAACGAAACTGAAATGGAGCGAGCAGTCGCAATAACATTTCATTTTCGCCACGGTTTATTGTTACTTCATTCCCGAAATCCCCCCGTTTTCTTTACTTTCCTAAAGAATAAAGTTGAGGCACAGAACATGAGGCGCGAATTTTTTACAATGTCGGCAATTTTTGTGTTAAGTACTAGAAATTCTGTGTTATTTGTGCTTTCAATTTTCTGAAAGTGGTCTCTTAAAAGGAATAAATTAAGAAATTTGCGTTTAAGAGTGTGGTCAGTGGTCGAGGAAAGAAATTGCCTGTTACAAGGGCTGTTAACAGAAACTCCTTTCTCCGATCACATATTACATTTTTATGAATATTACACTCCTGGGTATAATATATGGAATTCAGTGTCCGTTCGAAAAGAAAAAAAAAGAAAAAAAAAGAAAAAAAAGTCGTTGAGAGGTATGGTCGTTTAATACGGGGTAGTTTTTCAGAGAGGTATATTCTTTCGTCGTCGTGCTTTCACAGTGCTTGTGAACGGGGGGTGAGGTGGCGGTGGAGGCGTACCTGAAGGCAGCGCTGACGTGGTGGTTCTCGAGCACGGCGCGGTCGTTGTAGAGCAGGGCGGTGTCGGTGCCCGACATCACGTGGAAGTTGTTGGTGGTGCCCGTGTGCTCGAAGTCGTGGATCAGCGCCGCCACCAACGTCGCGAAGATCTCCAAGTCGGTCAGCCAGTTCTGTCAAGCAATCCACGCAATTCGTTAGAAGTCGTGCAGTATCCACTACGACCCAATAGCGATAACAGTCGACTACGGTTATAGTGAACCCTCGGTTATAGTGAGCTTAAGTCACTGGTCCCATTTAACTTACATTACAAATAAGCATAAGAAGATTCGGTTAAACCAACTTATGTCACTGGTCCCGTTTTACTTACATAAGATAATTAAGCATAAGAAGATTCGGTTACAGTGAACCGGAACCTCGGCTATCGTGAACGGAGGAAATACAACGTCCTGGAAATTAATTCTCTCCTGGAAAATGATATAGCGACTCAATGCCACAAATTCCATTACTAGGCCGCTTAAAACATATCCTCGGCAGAAGGTCATAATCGTAGACGTCTCCCGCGTGGTGAAGGAACACGGAATAAGGTACTTACTGATGACGTTATGCCACTCAGTTTCACTGAAGAAACGAAGACCGTGTCCTGCGTGGTAGCTCACTAAACTGTGAGCAACCACTATCGGCGGCGACGCGCGATTGCCTACTTCAGTGTCAATCTTTTTACTTGATATTCCGCAGGACTAAGCGCGTTGAGTACGTAGGTGACCGGAAGCACGCGACTGCCACAGCCTGACGATATTCGCCATGCCATGCCGCGTGGAAAAGGCGATCACCTTCATTCGATGCTTGCGCCATACCGCTACGGAAAACAACTCGTATGTTATTAGGCGAGTAAAACGGCCTTCGGAGTGTAGGATGGTGTTCCAACAGTGCAGGAGGCATGGAAGGGTGTGAACACTACATTACGATACTTGGACAATGAAGACAATGCAGAATCAAGTGTGGAGAGAGAACGAACACTAGAGAAGGATCTAGAGAAATTACTAATTAAAAATATACAAACCAAACCACTGAAAATAATTTACTTTTTAAGGACAATATAAATATATTGAAATTTTCATTTCGTGTTCATGTATTTCGATGTATCTCTATATTAATATAGAATCAATCGTTATGGAGAAATTCTATTTAATTTTGACATCATCGGATGTAGTGAACCAAAAATGTTAGTCCCCAGACGTTCACTACAACCGTAGTTGACTGTAATTTGAAGGAGAGTAAGTCAATGTGTCTGCTCTTTCGTTTTAATCGTGTTTAGGTTGACTGTACAGCTAAGTACCAGTCATAAGATGACATAGTTTACTTTGCTTACGGTAAGTTGCATCATTTTATCGCTTTATTCACGATACAGTTCGGATTTTAAGTCGTTTAATTACCATCTGTTTGTTTCACTTAAAGATGCTTTAAGTGGCCGAAGGTTTATCTCCAGTCTATAGGTAAGGAAGCAGTACATACATGGCAGACTGCTAAATTTAATATTCTTTTACTGAAGGCATCGGAAAGCGGGTGCCGAATGGAACAACGATATTGAATTGTTTGTTGCCTGTGTGAAATAACGGTCCCATTGTTATTTTATATTGTAATCAATTATTAACTTTGACAGAAGATTCTTAATGACTTAACCTCGTAGCTAAAGGGGAATGGGAATTCTAACTTCTTAGTTTGACGTTTACCATTGAGAATACTTAACAGATTTTTAAAAGTTAATTCTTTTAAAAGTAATACAATGACAACGTTTTTGCACGATGTATACTCTTTGCAGTGAAGGGCCATGTTGCGCAGGGCAAAATTGTGATTAAGATCAAGAATGATAGAAGAATGACTCAATAGATTATGTTTAATGATTATTCAAGTGTTTCAGGACAGAAGGAAGGAATAATATTAAAAGCAATCTTTAAGAGACTATTTTCAAAAAATCTGCGGGAACGTGTGAATGTGAATCTTGTAATATCATAAACAAATAAAATATAGTGTTTTTTACTAAAGCATTTGTAAATGTAATGTTTTTATTGAAATAATTTGTTACAAAAACGTGAATAAGTCTGTAATAAACAGGTCATTCATTTGAGTATCTATTTCACAAGATGCTATATTTGGGAGAGGACATCATAGATTTTTTGTAAATAATAAACATATTATATATATTATGTTTTAAATACTTACATAACTCTAACATAAATCTCAAAATCGATTTTGACAAATCAAGATCGGTAATAAACAAAAACTCTGGGCATACGGAGGGAGGCATGCGCCGAACGCCCCATCGGATCCGTCACTGAATGTGTGTGTGAGCGTATTGTGAAGAAACTTGACTTAAAAAAAATAAAATGTAAATATTTAAATTAAGAAAAAGACGCTTCATTAAAGGGTAGTTCAGCTACAAGTACAAGATGGGGGAAAGGTGAAGACAAAAATTAAACAAAAAAGGATCTGAGTGATAGGAGGGTAGAAAAAAAGGAAGTTGAGTCGCAGAAAAAGAGTGGATGTGGAGGATGAGAAGAATGAGATTAGGATTACGAAGAGGAAAGAGTCGGCCAAAAAGGAGAAAAAGATGTACGAGAAAAAAAAGAAAACGAAGGAAAGAAAAAAATAATAAGAGATAGAAAAATTAGAAGGGTAAGGAGGAGAAAGAGAAAGAGGGGAAAAAGGAGGGAAAAGATTAGGAGATGGAGGAGGTAGACGAGAAGAAAGAGAGGAGGAAGAAGGGAAGGAAGAGAGTAGGAAGAAGAGGAGGAAGAAAGGAATGAAGAGGAGGAGGAGGAGGAGGAGGAGAAGAAGAAACAAGAAGCTAGACGCGTGGGCGGAAGGGCGGAAGGACGTACCATGAGCCCCGTCTGGCAGAGCATGTAGTGCACGGCGTGCGACACGTCGGCCGCGTGCAGGTTGTTGTGGTAGGGGTTGCGGTAGCGGCAGTAGCCCTCCTCGACGCGCGACAGGAACGCCTCCAGCGTGGCCGGCGGCACCTTGAACTTGTGGATGATGCCGTACCGGTTGATGAGGTCGTAGCCCAGGAACTTGACCGGCTGTTGCTGAGCCGCTTCCGACAACCCGAAAATGTCGAACGACCAGTCGTCAAGTGTCTGTGAACCGTCGCATTGACATCAACGATATGAACTCATATTTGAATGGGTGAAAACCAGAACGGTCTAAGTGACATTTTATATTTTCAGAGAAATCTGTTTATTCAAGTAAATATTAATGAAATAGTCGAGGTGCTTTGTTTCATCATTAACACCATAAGCCTAAAATTAACACGTTTTTATCATAATTTATAAAATGTCACTTACACCATTCCGGTTTTAACCCATTCATTTTTACTATCTATTTACTACGTACTTACGGAGTAAAGATAAAATATTGTAATGATACGTCAGAAATCGGCGATTTTTTGCCAGAGAAACTCATATTGTTGAAACCTAAAGTGTATAAATCATATACCTGTGTGTAGTAAATTACTCTACCACGTCACTGACACAGAATCCATTTACGTTGAAATCTCTGAATTTTCGAAACTGTCAGAAGTTCAATACTTATTGGGTGTCTTTGTGCAACTACATTATGGAAGATGGAGATTGTTTCCATAAAGAAATATGTTTTTAAATCTTCAAATAATGTCAATGAAAATCTTTTAGAAAATTGCACAAGTAAATGTACATCATTTTTGAGCGTCGGAAGATTGAGATTAATTGTGAGATTCATGATGTAGGGGTACTGTGACTGGCGTGGTAACTCCTGAGACCTGAGTTTGAAGCCCAGCGTGGAGAAAACATGTTGGAAACAGTTTCACAGGTTCATGTAGTATTATTACATTACATAACTGTTAGTAATGCGAGAAACTATGTGGACTTGTAGCACCACTTATTTATAAATCATGTCTGCGGGTACAATACGGGCAAGCTTACGACTATGTCATGATTCAAAAGGGCGTACCAACTGTTAGCGTGAAAATAATGCGACAAAGCGTGCCACGAGAATTGCTTCGATTGTTTTGAAAGAAAAAGGTGGTGTGGCAGCATTGTAAATTGGTAGGTGGCGTTCCGAGTCGGACCTAAGTATTTCGACGGGTCGTGTGCTATTCAGCGCTGGGCAAGGCCTAGGGAGTTCTAAGAAAACTCGCGCGAGCAATAAACACTTCTTTTTGGTTGGGACGTACCTTCAGCACCTTGACGACCTCCGGGGGAAAGCTCATGAGCGCGGACGAGTTGACGCGCCGGTAGATGCGGTCGACGAAGATGCCCGCGCGGATGGCGTGCGCCACCGTGCGGAACTTGGGCTTCTCGTCGGTGGAGCGCCGCGTGGTGGCCAGCTGGCGCGTGAACGTGGACGCCAGCCACTCGCGCACCTCGTGCGGCACCGCGTCGGGCTGCACCTCGCTCAGCTCGTCGTCGTCGTCCGCCAGCCGCCTGCGGGCCGCGCGCGCACGCACGCGTGTTAACGTGCGCCCCGCACGCTCCCGTCCGCACGCACGCGCGTGTGAGCGCGGACGGGCGCGGCGGCGAAGCGCGCCCACTACGGCGGCCCGAACTCGCTCGGGAGAGCTCGGGCGGACTCGGCTATGCTCGGCTCGGTTCGCCTCGCCTCGCCGCCTTCGTCGGACGTTCCGGGAGGACTCGCGCTACATCGGGAGAGTTCGCGCCGAGTTCGGCCGAGTTTGTTCCGAGCTCCGCGATGAGTTAGGGAGATCTCGGCGGAGCTCGGGTAAACTCGGGGCGGAAGGCTCCGAATGAGGAGCACGTACCTTGTTTTTTTCCCACGTCACGAATCGTTTGCGTCAAGCTGGTGGATGTGAACGGGGGAGTTTTACGTACCTCGCGACGGCGGCCTCGCGTCATTCGGGGAGCGTGCAGGCCTGGTAGGTGAGGGCGGGGGTAGGGGTGGGGAAGAACACTCGTGGTCGTGCGACGTGCTGTGACTAATCTACGCGGGGGGAAACTTTGAAGCTCACTTTTCACAGCCGGAATCTTTGAAGGAGCATGCTGAGAGATCGACGAACGAGAGGACACACAACCAACCTGTCAGCGACGGCGGACGATCTGAAACCATCATGGCTGTTTCTGGAGACTTGACTTCCAACGATATCAGCAGGCACGGACGATCACAATAGCAGGGTGGAATGCAAAAAATAAAACAGTTCACACAGAGAAAACAGACACAGAGAGAAAGAGACAGAGATGCGGGTCGAAGAGACAGCATTGGGGTTCGAAGGTCGGGGTCGAGCAGTTTCGAGCTAGGTCGAACTAGGTCGAGCAGGTTCGAACTAGACCGAACAGGGTCGAGCTGGGTCGAACAGGGTCGAGCAGGTTCGAGCTGGGTCGAGCAGGTTCGAGCAAGGGGG